>JAPEIP010000008.1:144181193-144289361 GCA_026120095.1 Capsicum chinense | reverse complement strand
ACATATCCTTAATTGCTCTGATATATGCCAGCGGTACTCCACTTACCTCCAAGCATCTCCAAAGCACCTCCCTGGGGACTTTGTCGTAAGCCTTCTCCGGGTCGATAAACACCATGTGCAGATCCTTCTTCCTTTCCCTGTACTGCTCCACCAACCTCCGTACCAGGTGGATTGCCTCCGTCGTCGAGCGGCCGGGCATAAATCCAAACTGGTTTTCCGATCTCCCAAAGACAAATCCACAATTTACAATTATCGTGTACAGAGTTGGTGCAGCCTGCGATAGCCTCTATCTCTCCCTCTCTAAAAGCTCCATGGGCAAGGATGAAGCTATAGAAGCCCTATGAAGACCGTCGTCAAGATCCCAAGCTAAGAAGATGCAAGCCAAGGTTGTTTGGGAGAAGGGTGCATGGTTTTCTCCCTATATAGAGGGGTATTTTGTTCTTTACGGCACAACATTATCAATATTATTGAGAATTTTTTTCTTTAAACCTTTGTGTATTGGTTACTTGGGATTTATCTTATAACCTTACTAGAACGATTCCTCTAAGAAGATTAATTACTAGCTGGACATCTATGGTTTTTACTGGATTAATTGATGAAGATAATTAGTCTTATACAAATTATTATCTTTAATTATTCAATTAGGGAGGTGTGGAGGATGTGGATTAGAGTAGGGGGCTAGTGGGTAGGAGTATGTTCGGAATAGTAGGAATGGGTGCTCTATTTGTTTGGGTGTCTGCAGTGTCTAGTAGCCTCTTGTTCATGGTGTTTTGGTGAGATTTAGTATAACCAGGTTATAAATATTACTTTGTGGGTGTCTTGCATTCTTTAGTATCTGCATAGTTCTGCATTCAGAAATCAGATTCATGCAAACTAAACAGAAAAGTACCTTGTCTATTTCGATATCAGACAACTGGTTTAAACCAACTATGTATATGTTCATGAATAGGGCAGCAACAATGGCCTGCAACAATATAGCGATAATCAAAATGCTTGTCATCGCAGATCACATCAGGTGTTGAATCTAAGAATGACCTTTACCCACCTCTAACATCCCAGTGAAAAATAATGGTGAAAAATCAGAGAACTTCTCAACTGCAAGGAGAGAAACTGAAATTATGCTCAATGCCTGCTCAGAGAAAAGTAATGTAAGTTCACTTTCTTACATTTTCAATCTATCAAACTTAAAAAACAAAATATATATACATTTGCATGCACATTCACATAATTACAGATGAAATTCCCAAGCTTTATCCGTCAGGCTGATTCTATGAAATTAACATCTTTTGACACCTTGTGGATCAAAAAACCTATTCCTCAAGTATATCTAAAGCAATTCAAAGTAGTCATAGTCAAAAGATGCATTAATAATACACTCTTTTCTTGGTAAGGCATTAAAAGCTCCACAAACTAAAATGTGATAAGAATTATGATGACATAAATAAACACATATGAATGGTGGGTTTCACACATTGAGATAACTAGATCCTATGGCATTTCATATAACATGGAAACAAAATAAGCCATGTGCATGTTATGGTGCTCAACATAGGAGTTGTGGACCTAACTGTTCCTATTATGGTATGGGGCCGCGAGAACCTGTAGAAAGCATCTACAGCATCATGCACCGAGTTCCAAGGACTCTTGGAAGGTTGAGATTCAAGAGAGTGTTCAGATGATGCATGCACCAAAAGCCTCCCTTTAAGTTTTTTATCCTCAGCAATAATGCTTCCATCACTGCTTCCAACATGCTCTTGTGTCAGATACTGCTTGTGCAACTTCACAGAAGTGTAAAAGTGCTTTTCTGCTCTCTTCCATGCTTTACACTTCAAAACTCGTACTATTGCATGTGAATCTACGATGTCAAAGGATTTGAGAAAAACATAATTCAGGTTATGAACAACAGCCGATCTAATACTCCACTTGGTACAGCATATGATACAGTAGTTTCCTACTTTACAGATTCTAGCTTTTTAAAATGGCAAGAATATATTAGACTGGAAATTAATAAACAAAAGCACATTGAACATCTAAAAGCACAAGTCCTTTCGCAGTATCATTCGAACAACAATTATCATTATTGCTTGGTCCTGTGTAAAAAAAGCAACACCATATATCAACATTTCTGCCGGAACTTCAGCTACCACTCCAGACCACTGCTTTGGTCATCCTCAAAAGCTGTAACACCGTCTCTTGAATTTCAGCCAGCACCAAAACAAGATCAAGAAAACAAACTTTTATAGCAGTCACCCTATATATCCAGCCAGAGAGAGCAGACAGATGACCACTAAAATGTTCTCAAAGTAGGAACTAAGTTGGAAAACTGAAATTAAATAATGAACAAACAGATAGTTCAGTACAAAAAGTTTCAGAATGGAAAAGCTTTAGCACATTATTTGCTTGCAAAAATAGGGAAACAACAGAAAAGGAAGGACTTTGATAAGCAAATAACCAGAACTCTCACGATAGGACATAAGAATATGAGGATTAATGTACCACCAGAAAACTATACGTTTTGGATCACAATGATTCACCAAAAAAACTAAACAGGATAAAATGTTAACCTTTAGCCTGAACTAAGAACTTCCGAAGTTATGACTCAGCACATATAAATCAAATCAAGATTGAACATGAATCTAAATATTTTTTCTTTAATAACCAAGATTCCCTAGAGCCATGGTGCACGGTTCGAAACTCGGTAGATAGTGGATCTGCCCCTAAACCCTTCGGCCTTCTCCACTTAACTACCAGGCTCCTGTGTGCTGCAGGGTTTGAACTTACGACGAGCGTCTAATCCACTGATCACTCTTTGCACTCTATCATTAGGCAAAGCTCGGGGGCTTGAACATGTATAAAAACTAAAAATATCACAACAAAATACAAATCTTTACATGCTTTGAGCAAAATACAAATCATCAAGAGTACACTTAACGGCATAAGATTTTTGAACACCCAAGGATCGTTTGGTACACGGTATAAGCTGGGATATCCCAAGACTAAGCATGGGAAAAGACGTATACCGTCTACCAAATGCGGTATAAATCTTATCCTAGGCTTAATCCTGAATATCCCACTGTATTTCATCCAGCTTGGGA
The DNA here is from genome assembly GCA_026120095.1 of Capsicum chinense. Taxonomy (NCBI): domain Eukaryota; kingdom Viridiplantae; phylum Streptophyta; class Magnoliopsida; order Solanales; family Solanaceae; genus Capsicum; species Capsicum chinense. The sequence goes on along the minus strand of JAPEIP010000008.1, from coordinate 144,286,266 downwards.
TTATTTTATCCCATCTCCCAGGTGGGATAAATTAGTACTGGGATTTTAGTCCCATCACTATATTCCTAGGGTAGATTAGTCCACGAATTAAACGACCCATCAATGTGATACAACGAACTTCAAGAGCTGGACTCCAGCAGTTAGACATGAACTCTGATTGAACATATTTTCCAAGTAACAAGCAAAACTACATCATGCAAAGCTGAAATAGTCGGAAAAAAAAAGTTCCAGACTATTCAAGAACCCACATGGAGAAGGCAAGAAAAATGAGAATAAAAACATCTTTATACAAATTAGCAGTAGGCAAAGAAAAAAAGTGCAAATTTTGGAAGTGCGCATACTGGTTTTGAGTGGAGAGAAATCTGCTGCAACTGGAAATGATGGTGTCTGAAATGACCCAATAAACAAAGATGCCATTTTTTTTATTTCTCTAAACTGAAATCAAATTGATTTGAACTGGAAAATGACCCTCTCCTTAGTGGAGCTAATGAATGTGTATTATGTTGCTAAGTCTGGTACACCTAATTTTCCGAGGTTTCCCACATTAGTACTTTAATATATGCTTCGGAACATGTGATGCTTGCTAGTATTTTCAATCTCAGTTTTGTCAACCTCAACCCTAATTTTTTCTAGGCGTAAAATAACTATGGGCGGGTGCTGTGATTTTCTTTTTTTTATTTCCTAGCTTTACGGGGGTGTTATGTGCGCATACTCCAATATAATATTTAAAAATTATTAATTAAATTAAATATTATTTTATTTAATTGTATATTTAAATTATTTAAATATATTGAGTATTTTGTTATTATAAAAATAATACAAAAAAGACAATGTCTTAAAAATAGTTGTTCCTATTGAGATAAGCTGCTAACTCTAAAGGAAGATAATTGGCTTTGAGTGGAGATGGGATGGGCAAAAAGAACATTCAAGTAGGATTGGTGTTGGTCGGTTTGGTATTTTTATTTTTGATTTGGTGAAAGTGGTAATGAAAATCAATTTGAAATAACTTTAATTCAATTTGATTTTTGCAATTTTGATTTGGTTAATTTCAGTTCAATTTTACAAAATTGATTTGTATAGAGTCCAAGACAATCTCTTGATATGATTTATAAAAAGTTAGAAGAGAGTTAAAGAATTTTTCTTCAGAATATATAGAGTTGCTTTAATTGCTTACAAATCTACCCACCAAATAATGAACTAAAAATGTATATCTTGCTTTCGGCAACTTTCACGAACAAAATGCATTTGTTATAGATTTTTTTCATCACCATCTTAATTAATTTTTTCAGAAGGCTACACTTTGATTTCATGAACTTATTCAAAGCTTTCGGTGCAATTCTATAATTATGTTCTGTCAATAATCTTTACAAGTGTGAGATCTTGAATAATGAGAAATATGAAATCTCATAAATAGGTGTATGAGTCTTGAAAAAGAAGAACCTTAATTTTAAGGGGGGCGGGGTTCGCATAAGCGTATAGCTGGATAAGATTTGGGACTTATATAATAAATGGATTGAATATTTTGTGTTTGAGTTATTTCATTTTGACTTGTGGGTTGTAAATAGGGAATAAAATGTGGATCATGTAAATTGTTACATATATAGCCTAAAAATTTAATTTTTCAATCGAACAAATTTAAGTATTCGAAAATCGCAAATTAAATTAACTAACTGACTTTTTAAAAATTAAAACAGAAATCAAATTTTAAAATAGTTTAGTTTGATCGATTTTTTTAGTTCAAATCAAAATATGTCGACCTCAACATAGTAGCTCAAACAAATAATGATGAGCCCATTGAACCAGTTTGAGTGTTCAACATAAAATGATTAGATATCGTTTTGAATCTCCAGCATTGAATATCTAAATTTTGCTAGCTAGATAAAAAGTGTAGTGAGATTAATTTTCATATTTTTGGTATAAATTTGTAATATGATAATGTCGCACGTAATCTTTACTCATATACAATTTTTTTGGTTAAAATTTTTTTTGCTTATATGAGTTCATCAAACACCTTGAATAAAATATTATATGTATTCTTGTATAGCAATTTCATTCTCGCACATGTGCAGAAGAACATGAAAAAAGACCATGAAAAGTAACTAAAGATATTCGTTCACAATTCGATAGAGAAAGTATACAAATAAATAACAGTTGTTGACACAAGTTATCCCGAACCAACAATCAATTTTAGGAATACTTCCTATTTTGATCTTTTTAGTTTGTTCATGATATGCAATAGTTAATTTGAAACAATCACCGCCTAAAAGAGGAAGAAAGATAAAAAGAAAAATAAAAAATAATAATCAAAGAAGAAGATAAGCAAAACTCACCAAAAAGAGAAAATAAAAAATCACAAGTAAAAATATTTAAAAAGTACGAAACAAGCAAGTCGTCCCACAAATAACAAAATTAGAAACACGTGACGATAAAAGTCATGTAAAGTTAGCAAAACTAATTTAATCAAATGACAATTTTAACCTCAATCATCCAAGGATCATTCACTTACATAGTTAACAAAATGGTGCGTACTTATGCTATGCATGGACATATGTACAAAATTTATAAGAATCTCAAGATTTATTTTGTAGAATAGGCGTACTTCTAAACTGGTTCTAAAAGCAAAACAGATTAAAGTACATAGCACTATCCATATTTAGAAGTCATCATAGTATAAGTTATCCATTCCTTAAATAGGAAAACTTGATGCAAGTTTCATGTCCTATTCAGAAATTTCTTGCATGCCATGTGACAGAAAAAACTTACGCATCACTCGATAAGTGATGAATTCTCTCAGCAAAATGAATTAGATTCTTTCATCTGAATTTTTATTCAAACTCAATAAGATTTAGTTGTAACTGACACAAATAAAATATGCCACTATACCAATTAAAGAAATGAACATCTGACAAATTATTAGATGCATTAGTTAGTTGATGTTTGACGTAAATATCTATAGTTAATACTATTTTATGCTAATTAGAACTTTAATCACATATTTGATCTTAACTTGATGCAATTAATCTCATGTTCATATATTTTGATGTCTCGGTACATATTAATGAGATTGAATTATTGAAGGATGAGAAGTGTATTGAATTATTAAAGGATGAGAAGTGTGAATAAATACCATATGTCTCATATGAAAATTGAAGAAGCATGAAGTGACCCCTAACAACTTTGGAGTAGAGTCTCTTCCAATAGCTTCAGTAAAGCTCTTAAATACGAGAAATATCAATTTGTGAAAAAAAATTTCTATGCTTGATTCTTGAACCAATTCTATTTCAGGTTCCCTAAGACAATAATGAATAGACTCTTTCTGGGAAGGTTGAGGAAAGAATTATTGGACAAGGGACGAACAGTGACATTGCAAGTCTTTCTTATTTTTTAATCTTAAATTTGAAGTTGTACCACCTATTTGATGCAAGGGTTGTGCATTATTTTTGACTCCTAATCCATTCTGGATTTAGTTTTAAATGATCTAGGTGTCTTCATCTTTATAAATGACCTTTTTATGAAAAAAATATATCGTGTACATGACAAAGAGTAGAGTAAAAGGCGCAAGCATTATTTTATCAAGTTTATTCTTTTCTTTTTCATTATTATTTCTTCTGATATTCATGAATTTTTATTTTTGTATTCAAATCATGAGTGACTATACTCTTTAGGTCTAGCGTTATGGTAGCTCTACTTAAACGTTGAGGTATGAATTCGAATTGACATTTATTTAATATGATTTTATTTATTTAATCCTAAGATGTAATGATCCTCCAGGTTATTTTCTGCATTTCCACATTTTTTCGTCTTTTAGAGCTGTTCTATAGCTGCCCCAAGTTACTTATGACTTGTTGGAGCTAACAGTTCGATTATCGGGCAATTCATTTAATTTTTAGAGTCAAATTCTTATTTTGAAGTCTTAGTTGGTAAGGGTTGGCTATTACGTGTTAACTTTAGGTTAATGACCTTGTATGTCAATTCTAATAGTTCCATCATATTTGAAACATCGAATTTTAGGCTAGGGGCCTTTGGATCGATTTTCAAGGCTTTCAGACTCATTTTGACCTATGGGATGGATTCTAGTAAAAGTGGACCTTGGATGTGGGGCCCACATTTCATTGAAATGACTCTGGATAAAAGTTTTAATGGCGACATTGATTCCAAAATTTCAAATTTAATACGGTAACATAGTTCATTTGTGTCCATGAGATTTTGAATGAATTTCGAGGGGTCGATAGAAACTTAGCAAAAACCAAGTTTGAACTGGAGCAACCGCTTAAGTGGACCTTTGTTCTCTTAAGCGGTGGTTGCTTAAGCGGCCAAGGAGTCGGTATAGCACCAAGATGGTCCCTGCCCTAATGCTTTAGCGGAGGTAGGCCATGTCCAAGGGTCACTTAAGCAATCATCTATTGCTTTAACGGCGATCGCTTAAGCGGTCAAGTAACCACTTAAGCAGTAACTGTAGGGGCATTAAATTTCCCTCTTAACCTGATTTTCTCTTATTTTCTCTAAGTCCCAAAAGCCATAAAACCTTGCAGAATTTAGAAAATTGGGATATTGATCCTTCGGTAATCGTGGGATGTTGGTGAGTTCGGAAAAGTTATTTCCTCATCATAATTCTTGCAAGTTCTGTCTAATTCTTGATTTAATTATCTGATTTAATCATAAATCCCTAGCTTCTTGATGGGTTGATTTTAGTGCCGTTTGAGCTCAGAATTTACTCATTCTTGAGGGTAAATGATTCTTGAGCATCGAGGGACATGTTGATGATTTTAAAGTTGTGATTCCGCAAGCGGACCGCAAATGGAATTTTGACTCGATTTTGGACCCGAAGCATTAAAATGGAATATGGGTATCATTATTCTCATATTAATGTATTAATAACTATTTTGATAGTATGACATCGTGTAGAGGCTTGTTAGAAGGAAAAATCTCTAATTTAGCTGACTTTAGCAGACATCCTTTAGCGTCCAGGTAGGATAGGCTTACTCTACTCATAGTTGAGCTTTATTATGGTATTGGTATGATATTATGATAGTATTAGGTTGGAAAATTATGACTTGATGGTTATTTAGTGGAATGTTTGATTAGTAAGTCGTATTTAGGTGAATTTGACCTATCCATCTGTTCCTTGGATTGAATGGCTACCTTAGGACTTAATGAGACTTATTTTGCACCTTTTAGCGAGACTTTGGGACCTTAGTCTAGTTTAGGGTAGAAATTTCCTTAGAATGGACTTTTAAGGTTAGAAATTGTCACGATCCGAGACTACCCTCTAGTCGTAACACGGTGCTTTAAACCACAAGTGATCCCAAGCTAACCCATGAACTAGCATGATACTTAAGCAACTGATTTAAAATATATTACAAAACTTAATTTGCGGAGCGAAAGCATAATCATGAAAAGTCTGAATAAAGTTAATGTTGATACAATTTACATCACGATAAAACTGAAGAAAGAAACTCAAGTTACATTATTAACTCTGACTGACATCTATGAAGCCTCTACTATACTTACTATAGATAGCTGGGACATGTCTCCAACTACCACTAATCAATACATATGGAAAATCAAATAAAGTACATGATCCAAAACTGTCTGGAGTTCTTAAAATAGGAGAACTCATCATTTGTTGGCTGAAAGCTGCAAACTATCTGACCCCAGTGTGAGAGCTACATATGGTACCTACATTATGAAGGATGTAGCCACAAACGCATATGTGTGGTCAGTACATTAGAATGCACTAAGTTTATGGAGATATGCACTAAATCATTAAAATATTTCAAACATGTTGTAAAATTGAGGATATAAGTTATTTGTTGAAATATACATTTGAAACATGACTATACGTGAAAACTGTAAATCATAAAAAATTTATAAATCATGAACTGAAAACAATTCTGTAAGCTAAGGGGCGGTAGAAGCATAAATATTGTAAGCAATTCTCTTGTAAGGTTGAATATGCTGTAAAAATTATACTGAGGATAACGTATGAATACTGGGTCTGAAACTATGTGGTGGAAACTAACTTAACTCAAGGATCTGAATATACAAATATACCAAGCATGAATGAATAAACATATAAACCAACAAAATATGTGCTAAGTAAATCTGATTATTTGAATGACTAATATCTGTGTAACCGAACAGCTGAAATTTTAGTAAAGGATAACTAACATCGGTATGTTGAGTAGTAGATATATGAATACTAATCATGTAAAATTGAACTGTACTTAGTCTAAATAACTGAAATAAAACTGTGAGGTACTGTGCATGTGAGAAAGGACTAACTGAACAACATGAGATAACTGAACATGAATGTATGAAAATTATAACAACTGTGAATGCAAGACCAAGCATATAAATATTTCTGAAATAATCTGTAAATTGAAAAATAGAAATATGATAACTAAATAACTGAGAATCTATACACTTGGTCAAGAAAACCTGAATTGAAAATACATTAAATACTGTACTGAGACTGTGGAAGGTATCATCTAACTGACATACCCTAACCTAAGCTAATCGGTGTCCAATCTGTAACCCCAGTCGGAAGGGTGTCAGTACCGTGCCACGAGTACTAATATTGGTTATGTGGATCCCCTAAATTGGTGTCCCGAAGGACTAGTGAGTCACTCTCAACTGACAGGTGCTCTAATGAGATATGTGTCACCCTCAACTGGCAGGTAGACATCTTATTAACCCTCAACTGGCAGGTAGACATCTCTAACTTATGTTGTCTATGTAGTTCTATAACTCGGGGATTGCTACTAAGGGTCATACCCTCTACTGACAGGTGAGCCGCCATCCCTGGGTTCGCTCGGTGCTAAATCCTACTTCCAACTGAATGACACTGAAACTGGACTAAGTTTAACTGAATATGATTTCATGACTGATAGTGCTTATTATGATCATAATAATTGAATAAATAAGAATAATTATGGTTTAACTGAATCATACTTGAAAATTTGAAAATCATGTAAAAAACGTAGATATCGGGTGGTTAGAACCCACCAGCACTGAATGATCATAAAATATGATATTTAAACTTATGACTATAGTATTGAATCATGGTTCAATCCAAGACATGGGCAATTCACCAAACGTGTAGAAAGCATGGACTTGTACATGGGGATATTCTAAACATGAGATTTCAACAACATGAAATTTACTTGAATAAGACATGAGAACTAAAATTCATAGCGTGAGGTAATCAAATCTTGCATGGGATCATACATGGTCTGAATTGAATTTAAATCACCATGAAAACATGAAATTCAATCTTTCTTGAACATACAAAATACCATAATGATAGAAAGTTCATTCTTTAATCGAAAGAAAAGGGTTTTTGGGCTCCATGGGTGAAAGGGACCTATGAATGATCACCTCTCATACCTTAAGTTTTTAACTTGAGAGGAAAATACAATTCTTGATGCTTTCTTGAAGGTTCTTGAACTTGGAAAACTTGGATTCTTGATTCCTTGGGGAAAAAGGAATTGAATTTGTTCTTGGGGGGAGGAGGGGGTTTTCTAGAGAGGAAAATTAGAGAAGAAAAGTAAAATTATGCCCTAACAGATGCCCAAGTCGTGTTATGGAAGCATGGTTTGAGGGGGTAAAAGACCCAATTTCCCCTCAATTATTTAAATAAAAAAACTAGATGTAACTAAGTCACCGCGGTGCGGTTTTATCGCATATCTTACTAGTTCTAAGGAGAATGATCATAAATTTCCGCTCGGGTATCGAATTAAGGAGAAATTGGTACCTTTGAAAAGCTAATTCAATTATCTACAATTTGGTGAGTCTTGAGATGAAAAATTCCATATATGTAAAAAGTGATACAGGTTCAAAATTGACTCTTGTAGAATCGAATACCAAAATTTAGCCGAATCAAAGGCTCTTAGCTCAACTTTGTTCTAAGTGATTCCTATGAACATTTTTTACCTCATAAGCACTTCACACACTAGAATAAAGATCATGAAATATTTATTTAATTATCAATCAAGAACTGTACATAACACCTTCACCGCGATGCAGTCAGCATGCGATTGGGACTAATGCCGCGTCGCAGGCCTATTGCTGTGACCCACTGGTTTTGTGACCCAAGCATACCCCAAACGTTGTCCATAAAATCTGAAACTCTTCTGAGACACACTTCTTACATCCCTAAACATGAATTAACTCAAAAACTAACATCTCGGGGTCGGGAAGACCCAATTGAAAATCCTCAAAGTTTAAGGGTCTTGAAAATGGCTAAGTCCCCAACACTTAGTGAAAATATCAAGCCTTAATCCCCTTAAGCATGCAACTAAGAGATGAATCGAGATATTATTAGTACAGGGTATTACAGAAGTAGGCCCATTCAGCCCACCTTAGGCTAATACTATAATTAGCTCCTTATAGACCCAAGAGGCCCTTTTCTATCATCTCTTTTATATTTCTAAGTTGTAGGAAGGACTTAGACATTTTAGGCATATAGACAGACTTGTACCACAGATTTATATTAAGACCATTTTGAGTTTGACAATTTTGATATTAAGACGGGTTTGAGCCCAATAATTATGATATTAAGATCTGTTCGAGTCCCACAATTATGATACTAATTTTGATTCAAGTTTGACATGTGAGATATTATTTTTGGTTTGAGTTCGACATTGAGAGGTTACTTATGATGATTAAGAAACTGATTTGAGTCTAGTGTTTATGGTTTAGGAGATTCCATGCTTATGATTTTGAGATTCAAATATTTTTTAGTGTTATGATCAGTATGTCTTCTTGATTGCATCCATCAGGCTTATGAGGGATCGATTGGATTATTTATATTTATTTGTGTCTCCTACGCTTATGGGCCCCCAGTTAGACTAAAGTTAATAGGTTTATCCTTTTTCCTCTGACTTTAGTTTATTATCTCACATCTTATTATATTTATATTATAATTTAGCTCAATCGTGCGATGATGCCTACTAAGTACCCATTGTTTTGGTACTCATACTATACTTCTATTATTTTTTATGCAGACCTGAGTACCTGTTGTTGACATCTATACTAGTGTTGGTTGGAGTTCAAAGATAAAATGAGCTTTAGGAGCCAGAGCTGACTTTCTCTCCTTCTTTTATTTTGGATGGTCTTTTTATTCGAGATAATTATACATTTGATACTTATAGTACTCTTATTCTTTTATTAGAGGCTCATGTATTGACCTTACTAGGTCATGGGATATTTATGTTTTTTTCCTTATTTATCTTTAGTTGTGCTATCATCCATATATTTTATGGCTTGTAATCTAATTACTTGTGTAACTTTGGTATTTTCTCTACTTTCTACCAATTAGCCCATTACTTGTCCTTTTGAGCTTTGGTTTGGCTTACCTACTGGCTGGTTATAGTAGGTGAAATCATGACTTGTGAAATCAAATTATGACAAATTGGCATAAGAGCGTAGGTTCACTGGTATTGTTGGTACAAAAGCAAGTGCCTAGTAAAGTCCCGTTGATCAAAACGATGACATTCATTTGTTATCTTTGTGATCTATCAGATATTCTTGTAGATGTTCACTTCCTTTAATCATTTCATGCAGTGATCCTATGTTGGTTTCTAAGATCACTTGGTTTCACTCTTTCATAGATGGTTAGGACAGAAGTTATTGCTACTAAAGACACAACCCCAAGTTCGCAGCTAAGGATTCTGTCAAAGGTCGTAGCCGACCTAGAGGTCAGGGCAAGTGGGAGATACATCCCAGTTAGGGTCCTAGATAAAGAGCCTTCACCAAAATTTATTCTTGCTTATGCGCCAGAGATTCCTCCACCCCAACCAGTGGTGGGCTAGGGAGCGGCCTAGGTTCCACTGCGGTTTTTTGCTTCATCACTGCTTAGAGATGCTTTAGTTTAGTTGTTGGGTTTAGTTAGTGGTGTACTATTTTTTCTTCACTACTCAGAGATGCTTTAGTTTAGTTTTTAGGTTTGGTTGGTGGCGCATTGTCTAATGGTGCTAGTCTATAGATTAGAGTGGTAAAAGATCGGGGTTAGCCTGCAACTGTGGCCCCTAGAATTAAGATCTCTCCAGCACCGGTTGTTGCTCAATTGGTAGTTGTGTAGCCTACTATATTTGTTGAAGAGCAAAACATATTGGGAAAATTCATGAGATTGACTCTGCCTAGAATTTCTAGGGCACTGGACGAGGATGCATTTGAGTTCTTGATTGCTTGTCAAAATAGGCTCCATAATTTGGGCCTGGTTGATACTTACGACATTGACTACACCACTTCTCAACTAGACTTGGCAGCTAGACATTAGTGTAGAGGTTTTTTTGATTCCAGGCTAGCTGTATCTCCCCCTTTGACATGGACTCAGTTCTCTGAAGTTTTCTTGGAGAAGTATATACCTCATACCCTAATAGAGCATCTGAGAGATTGGTTCTAAAAATTGGACTAAAGTTTTATGACTATTCTAGAGTATAAGGCTCGATTTAATGAGCTAGAAAGTTATAATACAACTATTTTGCCGATCGAGTATGAGACAATTCAGTATTTTATTTAGGGACTAAGACTTCCTCTTTGCATGGCTACTTAGAGTTTGATTGCCATTGACAGGTCTCTTATCTAGCTTTCTGATCATGTTCAGACCATAAAAGAGATACATCCAAGCCCTAAGGGGACAATAATAAAAGACTGTGTTACCAAGGCAGTTTTAATGGGACTCGAAGTGGCTCATGGTTTAGAGGTAGAGGTTCTCAAGGTAGGTACCCTCCATGTAAGGCATATCAATATCAGCGTTAGTCTAGTTGGCCTGTTAATACCACACTTCAGATTACCAATAGGGGTTATCCTAGTTACAGTGATTATCCTAGCTAGAGCAGGAGTTAGTCTTCTAAGGCATATATTTTGGGTTTTCTAGCCGATGTGGCTATTTTGAATCAGTCAAATCTTTTATGCAGAGTGTAGTACCAAGGGTGTGTTATGATTACAGGGACATTGGCAATTATTCTAAAGAACATCCTTGGTATGGGATAGTTATACCTATAATGCAGAGTATTTTGTTGATTAGGAAAGTATTGCTCCCAGCTAAAGGTGATATGTAAGGTCATCAAGGTGGTCCGTAGAGTTTTTGAGGAGGTCCTCAGGTAGGTAGCACAGGTGATCAGCCAGGCACCCAATCAGATGGTGGTGAGATCATTTATATGCTGTACTTGGTAAATTAGAGACAGAGTCTTTGGATGTTGTTATTACATGTACGATCTTAGTATGCCATCAGTGGGTTTTTGCCTCTATTTGACTTAGGTCCACTTATCATATGTGTTTGTTTGTTATGAACCATGATTAAAGTTATCTTGGAATTCTTTATCTATGCTATTACATGTATCTACTCTCGTAGGTGATTCTTTAGTAGTGGATCAGATTTATAGATTATGTGTTGTGACCATTCGAGAGTATGATACTCACAATGATCTTATTGTGTTTGATATAATGGTTTTTAATGTGATTTTAGGCATGGACTGGTTTATCTCCCTATCACATGGTCTTGGATTATTTCACCAAGACCGTAACATTAGTCATGCCTAAATAGCCCCGATTGTGTGGCAAAGATCTATTAGTCGCATGCTGATGGGAATTATTTCTAATATTCGGTGTAAGAGACTTATATAGAGATATTGCGTGTCTTATGTTGCTTCTATTTGTCATGAGAGTGAAGAGAGTCCCTCTTTTGATTCTATACCTATAGTCTGTGATTTTCCTAATGTATTTTCTATTGACCAACCTGGCTTTCCTTTTGAGCATGATATTGAGTTTATTATTGATCTTGAGCCAAGCATCTGACCTATTTCTATGGCTAAGCTATAGAAATATAACATTTTTGATGCTTAAAACTATAAGAATATACATGTACTTAAGGCTATTTTGCTGGATTTAAGGTGTTTTTGGAGTATTTTGCAGGAAACCGTATTTTGGATACTAATTTCGTAAAAAAGAAGAGAAAAGGTGTTTTTGACTACATTTTGGTGCAATTAAGGATGTTCATAATTTCTGGCTTATTCATGATCAAAGTTTGTTAGAGAATTGAAGAAAAGCTGAAAAGATGACCTCTGGCACTTACTTGGTCAACCTACGGACCGCAAATAGGACCTATGAATCGCAAGTAGGCAAAGCAAGTACTAGAAGTCCAAAATCCCGAAAGATAAACTTGTAGGGTTTTTTCAGCTGCTACACGTACCCTATACCTTCGTGTAAGGTCAGGACTGCAGGTTGTACTTGCGTCTAGGGCCAGACTACAAGTGTAGACCATATGTGGTCACCGATAGTGATTTTCCTAAATCATTCAAAAATTATTTCATAGTGTTTCCATGTATCCCAGTTACACTCCTATGATGTTTGTAAGTCCTATTTTGTATGGGTAATTAAGTTTTCCAATTTTAGTTAGTATTTGAACTCTAGGGTTGCTTGTAACCTATAAATACCCTTTAGGCTTTGTATTTAATCATCAATTCATACATTCACATATTCAGGGATAGGCCCTTAGGGGCTATCCTATGCTCTTATTGTTCTTGGTTTGTTTTTGATTTGTTATTCAATTTAAGACTTTAGAATTTCTTCTCTTATTATTGAGAGATTGATTTTTTAATTATTTGTGGATTCCATGATTAATCTCATAACTATGAGAGGCTAATTCCCTTATCTAGGGTACTAGGAACCTTGGCAGATTAACGAAGTAGAGAAAGTGCCAAGTTGTTCTAGATAAAGATTCTTGCATGTATTGGGTTTTCTTTGTTCTTATTGATTTCTTAGCGGTGGCCAACACTAAGATCCCACCTAGATTATTGCTTCTTACACCAAATGAGGAGTAGTGAATAGGAAAAGAAAATCACAATAGTAATTTGAAAATTAGCGGTCGATCCGTGCTACTAGGCATTATCTAAGTAAGATCGTGAACTATTATCTAATAACTAGAAACCCAAAAGGTATTAGTTAACTGGGATCTAGGATAAGGGTTAGTATGGCGACATCCTGAGACTTAAAATGTAAAGGGTGACATCTATCTGCTCATCCAAAATATAGTTGATTGAACATAACTTATCATATTCTGCATGCAAGGTATTGAAATAGTTTGATAGTACATGATAAGTCTACTGAGTTGAGAAGACATGGGGAACCCAAGCTTAGTGTTCGTCTTAGATTGTTTAGAACCAAGAGCAACAATTCTTTCCTTTTTCTATTTCAGTAAATGCTACCTTTTACTTTCCCGCACTGCCTAGTAATTGTAACAAGCCCGAGATAGATTTTTAGCCTATTCCTTGTGGGATCAACCCCAATCTAGTTGGGTTACCATATTTGACAATGACTGTTTCATCATTTAATTAGAGGTGTATTTTGGGCATTATCAAATTTTGGCACCGTTGCTTGGGAATATGGTCTCAAAATTCTTGATTGAAGTTGTTAGAGTTATCGGGTTTTATTTTCTTTTATATTTTTATTTTATGTCCTACTCTTCTTGAGATGACAATCTGGCCAGAGGAGGTATGCAGTGATGATGAATTCTTATTTATTGATCCTTTTCCATTTGATGTAATGCATTACTACAGGAGTACGATAAATATATTGTTGGAACATAATGAGAGAATGTTTGACACATTGGAACTCTTGAAAAAATAAAATAAATATCATATTCAAAAGATTGATAGGTTTGGCTTAGATATCTTTCACTTACCATTGGAGCTAGATGCAAAGGTTGTTATATGTAATACCTAACAAAGTAGTTATAGGTGGTGTGAGACTGAAATTTTTTTGAAAATCCAGCTAGATGAGCTAAAATTAGAGGAGTCAAAAATTACTCATGCTCTTATGGATAGTGTCACTCTTAAGGAGAGTATACTAGAATTATGTGGGGATGTAAAGAAGACTGCAAATCATGAGTTGGGGCATATTGAATTAGTAAAAAACACAACTATAGAATCTACATATTAAAAGAAAACCAATGATACCCATGTTATCAATTTTTGATCCGGTATCAAAATGGACCCTCAAAACAAGTTTTTGAAAAAGAATGGTAACATAGGAATTTTAGTCCAAAAATACATTACCCATTATTAAAGGAATCACTAGAAGAAAACCTAGGTAAAACGAGTTGGAATTAGGGTTTTAAATCGAGAAATTGCTAATTTAGTCCTTCCGAGCCAAAATCCCCAAATTTCACTTTTGAATTCAAATTTCAAAAAGAATTTAAATAACAAGAATCGAAGAAAATAATTGAAATAAGAGTTTTGGAGCTTAGCTAATCTAAAATGGAAAAAACTACCAAAAAACTCAGAAACCCAACCTGCAAGTTTCAAAAATGGTGAAAATGATGAAAATGAGTGATACAATCCACCTGGTCATTCCTTAAGTGACCAGGCACCGCTTATGCGATGCCTATGGCTTAAGAGAAGTTCTCTTAAGTGAGTCTGGTGTTGCTTTGGCAACACTTCGGTTGTCAATCCAAGTTGCTTAAGCGGTGCATCAGCCGGGGACTTAGAGAATTCCAAGTCTCTACAAATCCGTCAGGATTCATTCGAAATCCTGAGAACACAAATAAACTTTGCTACTAGACTAAATTTGATGCTCCAGACTCAATGGATATCAGATTTGTGAAAAAATGTTGTTTTCACAAAGTTGACCCCCAATTTGACAACTTTTCAAATTGAATGTCAAAATGAGATATAAAAGCCGTAAACCACACCAACAATGTTACCAATCTAAAATCGACATTTCGAATCTGCTTGTGCAATCCATCGCCATCCGATGTATGTGTCAATAAATGTTGATCAAAGTTAACTAATAAGCCTTTATAACCACCAAAAATCAAAATCTCGCACAAATCTCACCGAAATGCATTGGTAAGAGTGACGATTATACCCATGATCCAAAAATACCACAATGCAACCACGGGGAGGGGTAAAATTATCAAATCAGAAAAAATAAATAATTCACATAAATCACTACAAATCGGGTCATTCCATCATCCACCACCAAGAATCTAGTTCGTCCTCAAAATAAAGGAAAGGGAAATACCTAAATCAGCAGAAAGTTGGGGATAACTACCATGCATATCTGACATAACCTCTGACGTAGACTCATCTGCAAGTCGATGTCTCTATTGGACCATAAAAACTAAAATATCCTAGCACGCAACCGTCTAACATCCTTGGGTAGAATGGAGATGAGATCCTCAACAAAAGATAAACTCTCATCTAATTGGATTGAATCCCAAAGAATGACATGGGACTCATCCTGAATGTAACACCTAAGCATAGAATCATGAAAAACTAGATGAACAACTGATAAATTCAGGGGTAGTGCTAACTCATAAGCCCCATCCACAGTTGTATGAAGTATCTTAAAAGGTCCAATATACCTGGGGCTAAGCTTGCCCCTCTTCCCAAACCTTATTACGCACTTCATAGGTGATACACAAAGAAAAACTCAATCACAATTACTAAATCTCAAGGCACGAAGTGTATGATTAGCACAACACTTCTACCTACCCTGTGCCACTCAAAATCTATTCTTAATTATCCAAACTCTATCCAAAGATTCATGAAGCAAGTCAGTACCTTGAGGTCAAATCTCAAAAAGCTCAGACCAACCAACTGTAGAGTGATAATGCCTGTCATAAAAAATCTCAAAAGGAGCCATCTCAATACTGTAATAGTAGCTATTATTATACATAAACTCTGCCAAAGCTGGATGCTGCTCCTACATACCTCTAAACTCCATCACTTAAGTGAGGAGCATATCCTCCTAAACCTGAATAGTCTACTCTGACTGACTACCGATCTGGGGTGAAAAACTCTGCTAAGATTAATCTGAGTACCCAAATTCTCCTAAAAGGTCTTCTAAAAGTGAGATGTGAGCACTGAATCTCGATCTGAGATGATGGACACTAACATACCATAAAGGCAAACTATCTCATGGTATAGATATAGCCCAACCTCTCAGCACTAAAAATAGCCTAAATCAAAATAAAATAAGCAGACTTGGTCAGTTTATCCATGATGACCTAACCATTATCAGAACCATAAGAAGTATAAGGCAAACGAGTCACAAACTGCATAGTGATCCTTTCCCATTTCCACTTAAGAATGACTAACCTCTAAAATAAACTACTAAGTCTCAAATACTTGGTCTTCACTTACTGGCAATATAGGCAATGGGCTATAAAATCTGCTACATCCTTTCTTATACCACTCCACAATAATATTGTCTAAAATCACGATGTATCTTAGTCACTCCTGGATGGATAGAAGTCACTCATGGATAGAATATCTAGAACAATGAGCTTTCTCTAAAATCAGTCTAATCTAATCACCCACTCTTGACACACAAAATTGACCCCCAATCCTCAAAATACCATCTAGGTTAAGTAAGGCTTTCTTAGCCTCTCCACTCAACACCTTATCCGGAATCACTCTCAATCTAACATCATCCAATTGATGAGCCCAAATCAACTCCATTAAAGAAGACTAGCCTTCACAAATGCAAAAACACACTCAAGTATCAAAATTTCAAGACTAACTATCTGATTAGCATAAGACTGAACCTCTAACGCCAAAGGCCTCTCCTGGATCAAAAGATATACCAAGCAACCCATGCTAGTCGAATTTTGGCTCAAGGCATTTGCAGCCATATTTTCCTTACCCAGATGATAGAGAATACTCAAGCCATAACCCTTAAGAAACTCAAGCCAATAGTGTTTCCTCATATTAAGATCTCACTGGGTGAAGAAATACTGAAAGATACAATAATTTGAGAAGATCTTAAAATGGACTTTATCTAAATAGTGCCTCTACAACTTTAAAGTAGAAACAACTATGCAAAACTCCAAATCATAGGTAGGACAATTCTTCTTATGGGGATTTAATTGACGAGAATCATATGCAATCACCTTAACCTCCTATATCTACATAATACCTAACCCAATACCAGAAGCATTATGGAATATGGTAAAACCCACACCCTCCTTGGAAAAAATTAAGATAATAGCTGAAGTCAACAAATCCTTGAGGCCTCATAATCATCAGACCACTGAAAAAAATCTTCTTCGAAGTCAACTTGGTCAATAGAGTTGCAATAAATTAAAAATCTTCAAAAATATGCAAATAGTAACCTGTCAAATAAATAAAATTCTGAATCTTGGTAGAAGTAGGCCTAGCCTAATCATGAACCACTACAATCTTAGCCAGATTAATCATAATACCATCCTTAGTCACCATATGACCAAAGAAAGAGATAGATTCCAACCCAAACTCATATTTAGAGAACTTAGAATACAACTTCTCATCCCTTAAACTATATAACATAAACCTATCTGACAAGGCCTCAACAAATTGATCCCAAGTCATATCTAGAGAATCAAAAGGTCTATAACTAATAAGTGACCTCCACTAATATCTGGTTATATCTCTTAACTGACAAGTAGTATAAGAAACCATGTATGACTCAAGCAAACAAAGGTTATGCAACTTTTCATAACAATATATCAAGAACTCATAGGCATCATAACCTACAACACTATTAAACCTAGGAGTACCTAAATAAGTGAATCTCT
This sequence comes from Capsicum chinense, assembly GCA_026120095.1. Taxonomy (NCBI): domain Eukaryota; kingdom Viridiplantae; phylum Streptophyta; class Magnoliopsida; order Solanales; family Solanaceae; genus Capsicum; species Capsicum chinense. Next base: position 144,268,703 of record JAPEIP010000008.1, on the reverse strand, counting down.
CAAACCACTACTGATCCTATAAAAACATAACAGGTATAGTGAATCTAGATGGTTCAGATCCTACTTAAGAATGTAAAATAGAAGAAAGAAGAACTCTTGGTCTTAGAATTTGATACTCAAACTCTGGCACAAAAATAGAAACATCACTCAAAGTCTGTCGAGTACCACAAACAGACGTTGGTACTACTATAGGATCTATAATCAGAACTACAGGAACACCATAGGCATACTTTAGCTCAGATAGAGGTATAGTACTTGAATCTGGAGGAATATTAGGTGTATTTAAAGGAACACCCTTCAAATAGGTCAACAAGTGAATCAAAAACCCCTCAAAAACTAGGGTAGAAGAACTCTGTGGGACCAGAGTAAGCCTTATATCTCTAGTATTATCAACCATAGGCTTAGGGGAGAGTCCTTTATTACTACCTTTCGACAGGGCAAATCCTCGTGCCTATACACTACCTCAAATCTGTCTATGGCTCGCAACTCGCCCTCTAGACTAAAATATCTCCTCGAATGATAGCTTAGCACCCCTAGTATCATGGGATCTAGTTCTCACCATCTAGTATAGAAAAAAGTGAAATACTATTTAGAGCATAAGTCATAAAAGATCCTTATGATATTGAATAAACTAAGAAATATTTCTGAAAGATATCTTATAGCCTCTCAAATATAGATACGAATATCTACATACCGATTCGTGAGACTCTACTAGACATCCTATTCTTACACTAATGAGACTAATAAAACCTAACTCCTTTTATACCATTCTATTATTTCATATAGAGGCTCGATATTTACTTCTAGATTTTAGAGGACTTTGTAGGAAGAGTTGAGTACTCAGGTGGACCTTAGCATCAAATTTCACCCTTAGACTAATAAGCTGTCAGAACGTACTATTCAGGTTCTCAAGAATATGCTTTGGTCTTATCTTATGGACTTTGGAGGTAAGTGAGAGCAATATTTAGCATTAGTCGAGTTCCCCTATAATAATAAATATTGTTCAAGAATTGAGATAATGCTATTTGAGGTACTATATGGTATTCATCTTTGATCTTTGATAAGGTGGTTCAAGATCTTTGAGGTTCGGACCTATAGGGCTAACCTACTTTGGGAGTCATTGCATAGAGTGAAGGTAATTTAGGATAGACTGAGGGAAGCTTAGAGTAGGTAGAAGGCTTATATAGATTGTAGAATTCATACCTTAAGGTGAGTTTGAGACTGATTATTCCTTTGAGTATTGCCCATAAAGGGCGTAATGGGGTTTGAGAGGAAGGGTAAACTCAACCCTAGATATTTTGGCCATTTTGAGATACTCCACACAGATAAAGAGATGACTTTTGAACTGTTCTTGCCTTAGATTTTATAGTTTTTCATCCAATTTTTCATGTTTCCATGTTGCATATTTATATCCCTAATAAGTCATATATGCTTCAATAAGACTTAGTTGGATGAGAAATTTACCTTCGTGGATGATCCAATTCTCATATTAGCCAGCGATGTTAGGCGATTGTACTCTAGAGAGATTCTAGTAGTTAAGGTTTAGTTTAGACACCGCCCAATAGAGAAGGCTATTTGGGAGATCGAGAGCGAGATACGAGATCAATATTCCCACCTATTTGAGTCTTCAGGTATATATTATCCCGTTACTTTTGTGGATGAAAGTCCTTTCAGTAGTGGATATTATAATGACCTTCTAGGTTATTTTCTATATTTAAGAACTTTTTTGCCATTTATAACATTCTATAACTACCCCAAGTTAGTTCTGATGTGTAAGAACTAACAATTTGGTTATAGGGTAGTTCATTTTTATTTTTGAGCCAATTCTCTATTTTGAAATCTTTATGAGTAAGAATTGGTTATTAGACATTAAATTTATGTTAACAAATTTGTATGCCAATTTTGATAGTTTTATCAGATCCAAACATTGATTTTAGTCTAGGGGGACCTTTAGTTCGGTCTCAGGACTTCTAGACTTATTTTGAGCTCTGGGATGGATTTTGGTAAAAAAATAGCCCTTAGGTATGGGGCCCATATTTCATCGAAACAACTATGGATGTAAATTTTAATGGTCCTGCTGAGTCTAGAATGTCAAATTTGATGAGGTAGAATAGTTTGTTTGCATTCATAGGATTCTGAAAGAACCCTAAGGGGTCTACAAAAACTTGGTAATAACCAAGTTTCAATTGGTGCATGGACTCATCTGGTGCAACCACTTAAGAGGACCTTTGGTCGCTTAAGTGGCCAAGGAGTTATTTTAGCAACCAATCTTGTCCTTTCCCTATTTCTTTAGCAGAGGACTAAGCACTTTAGTAGAAGCTGACTAGGTGTAAAGGTTGCTTATGCGATCACGTGTTTCTTTAGCGGAGATCGCTTAAGTGGTAACTGCAGGGGCATTAAATTCCCTTCTTCAACCTATTTTCTCCCATTTTCTCCAAGTCCCAAGAGCCATAAAACCCTAGAGAATTTAGAAAAGCTAGAGATTGATCCTTGGGTGATCGTGGGGTGTTGGTTGACATTTTCTTATAATAATTCTTGTAAGTTACATCGAATTCTTAATTTAATTCTCAAATTCTATCATAATTACTAGCTTCTTAATGGTTTGATTTTTGTGTTGTTTGAGCTCAGAATTAACTCATTCTTGAGGGTAAATGATCCTTGAGCATAGAGGGATGTGTTGATGGTTTCAATGTTGTGATTCTGTAAGTGGGACCAACATGAGTTTTTGACTTGATTTTGGACCCAAACTTTAAAATATAGTATGGGTATCATTATTCTTATATTAATATGTAGATCACTATTTTGATAACACGGCATCATATGGAGGCTTCTTGAAAGGAAATATCTCTAATTTAGGAGACTTTAGTAGACATTCTTCGGCATCTAGGTAGGATTGGCTTACTTTTCTCATAGATTGAGCTTCACTATGGTATTGGTATGATATTATGTTAGTCTTGGGTTTGGAAATTATGACTTTATGGTTATTTAGTGCAATGTTGAATTATTTATCCGATTAGTAAGCCATATTTAGGGAAATTTGACTTATCCAGTCATTCCTTGGATTGAATGGCTACCCTAGGACATAATGAGACTTATTTAGCACCTTGTAGTGAGAATTGGGGACCTTAGTCTAATTTAGGTAGAAATTTCCTTAGAATGGACTTTCGAGATTAGAAGCGGGCCCTTCTGGACAATCTTAGGCATACTATGATTAATTTCTTATAGACCTAAGCGAATCTTTTTTGTCATCTAATTTATATTTTTGAGCCATAGGAAGGATCTAGACATTTTTGGTATATAATTTTACTTGTACCACTGATTGATATTAAGACTGATTCTAGTACGAAAATTTTAATATTAAGATGAGTTTATGTCTGACAATTGTGATATTAAGAACAGTTCAAGTCCAATAATTATGATACTAATTTCGTTTCAAGGCCGACATGTGAGATACTATTTCTTGTTTGAGTCCGGTAGTGAGAGGTTACTTATGATAATTAATGAACCTGTTTGAGTTTGGTGTTTATGGTATGGGAGATTCCAAGAATACGATTTAGAGGTTTGGATATTTTATGAGCATTACAATCGGTATGCCTTCTTGAGTATATCTATTGGTCTTATGGCGTCTCAGTTGGATTATTTACATTTTTTGTGCTTTTTGGGCTTATGGGGGCCTAGTTTGGTCGTAGTTAATCATGTTCTTCTCTATATTATTTATTCGGCTTTTACTTTCAGTATTTGTAAGAACTGTTCCTGGTTTGTCCTTTCCCCCCTAACTTTAACTTATTATCTAATATTTTATTATACTTATATTATAATTTAGCTTATTCGTCTGATGATTCCTATTGATTAACCATTGCTTTGGTCTCATACTATACTGTAACATTTTTTTTGATGTAGATCTAAGTACTAGCTGTCGCTATTGATGTCTATACTAATGCTGGTCGAAGTTCAGAGATAGTATGATCTTTCTAAGCTACAACTAACTTTCTCCATTTCTTCTATTTTGGATGGTCATTCTATTAAAGACTGTTGCACATTTGAAACTTATAGTACTCTTGTTCTTTTGCTAGAGGCTCTTGTAGTGACTTTACAAGGTCGTGGGATATTTCTACTATTTTTTTAATCTTTAGTTTTGCTATCATCCTTTTATTTTATGGATTGTAATATAATTACTTGCATAACTTTGATATTTACTCTACTTTCCACCAATTAGCGCATTACTTGTCGTTCCAGGCTTCAATTGGGCTTACCTACAAGTGGGTTATAGTAGGTGCCATCTTGACTCGTGAAATATGGTTGTGACATAAGATTATGTGTTCTAATTATTCATGACAGTAACATATATTTATGTCACGACCCAATTTATGAGTCATGATGGAACCTACTTTATTCCATTAGTAGGTAAGCCAAACTGTAGCTCAGAGCTATAAGCAATGGGCTAATTGTGTGGAAAAGGTCAAAATGCCAAAAATATTTAAGTAAAGGCTTAAAACACATAAATCATAGAGTAATAATAATATGGAAGATAAATAAGAGAAATAATAACATTCCACGACCTAGTAGTGTCGGTGCAAGAACCACTAAACCTAAAGAGTACGAGTATTGTCATAGTCAAATACACATTTGTCTAAAAAATAGAAATACCAAGAAAAAATAAAAGAAGGACAAATGGTCGACTTTGGCCCCTATCAACCTATCTCCAAATTCTAGTTAGCACGATCACAGTGTTAATGGTGATAACTAGTACTTGGATCTGTACTAAAAAGGTACCAAAGTATAGTTTGAGCACCAAAGCCATGGGTATTCAGTTAGCATCATTGACCGACTGGGATAAATCATAATATAAAAGTAATAGATTGCGAGATAAATAATGCTAAGTCAAGGTAAGAGGGAAAACCTGGAATGATTCTCCAAATAATATAAATAAATAATTAAAACAATAATACTAAAGAAAACATAACTATCGCTACAAAACTGGCCCTCATAAGCCAACAAGTATAATAGAGTAAATAACTTAATGTGGGCCCCCATAAACACGGAAGGTACGATAAAAAGAAGTAACGATCGAAGTTGTACTAAGTAGATATATTTTAAAGTCACAACCGTGGATCCTTCCATACCATAAATAGTGTACTCGAACCGGTTCCATAACTGTCACAAACAACCTCTTAATGTTGGACCTGAACCGAAAGTCATACGATCATTTCCCAGACTTGAATCGAAACTCATATCATTATTTGCCGAACTTGAATCAAAACTCATGTCATTATTTATCGAACTTGATCCAAAACTTATACCATCATGAATAATGCCAGAATCAAATCGGTCTTAAAATCATAAATTGATAGACTTAAATCGGAGCTAATATCATCTCCCAAGTATCAATCTAGCATAAAGCATCATGTATCTAACCTCCCCAAGGATCTCGTAATGGTCTGACCTAAGATGGGCCATAAAGACCCATTTCTAATCCCCGAAATCCACTCTAAGGTAAACTATACCCGAACTAGGCTAAGGTAGCTAATTTCACTATGGATATTAAATAAGCCACAACATAGTCCTAACATAGTAATTCTACCGTAAGAACGAGTAACTAAGCCAATTATGCCTAATTTATAGTTCTTTAATCGGATTTAAGGTCCAAATTATACTAAAATCCCTAAGACCTAATTTCCAAGCCATGTCTAGCACATTCTCATAAATATACTACAATTTAGCCCAATCTATGAGAAAAGTAAACCTAACCTACCTGGATGCCGAAGAAAGCCCAGTGAAATATGCTAAATCATTGATTTTCTCTACCAAAAAGCTTCCATATGATGAAATCTATCAAAATGATAATCTATTCATCAATATGAGAACAATGGTACCCATATTGCAATTTTTATGCTTCAGACCAAAATTACAAAAAAATCTCATGTGGGGTTCGCTTGCAAAATCTCACTTTCGAAACCATCAACACGTTTCACTATGCTTAAGGAACATTTACCCTCAAGAATAGGTTGATTTTGAGCTTAAAAGGTGCTAAAATAAACTTAACAACAATCTAGGGATTTGGGGATTAATGAGAAATTAACCATGAATTTAATTGAAACTTACCGAGATTTTGATGAAGAAATGAGAAATGCAGATTCAAAAACCCAAAATCACCTAATAATGTTTCTCCTAATTTTCCACACTCTCTAGGGTTTTCACTCTTTAAAATTGTGCAAAAATAGGAGATAAATCAAGCTAATGGGGTATATATGTCTACCAAGTGTCGCTTAAGGGGACACTGGACCACTTAAGCAGTCATCACTTAAGCGGCACCTGCCTATCTGCACATGTTTACTTAAGTGGACCAACAATAGTTTAAGCAGCCTTCACTTAAGTAGAAATAGCTCCATATACGCGACCCTCAGTTGGCATTCCTGGTCGCTTAAGAGACCGTTTGGCCGCTTAAGGGGCCTTTATTTAAGCTATACAAAGGTCGCTTAAGCGGGTGCACCAGCTGAGTTGTAGTGCCCTAACATTTTGGTCCTTGAATTTTTTTTGAAATTTTATCTTCATTGTTTTAACTATAAATCCCCTGATGAGCAGTAAGGAGTCATGATAGGTTGTAGGGACTCGATCGTGACTTAATAAGAACAAGTGGTTTAGTTTATTCTCTGAGTACGAGTGCCTCTCAACTAGTCGTCAAGACTTCTTACGGGTCATAAGGACCAAGTCATAAGGTGTCCAAAAAGTTTATCCCAAGATACTGTCTTTATTATGACTTAAGGCCATGAGTAATAAATACTCATAATGAGTCGTTATGTCCCAATCATAGGGTGTCTAGAATGTCATCCCAAACTTGTTGTTGTCTTAAGTACAAGAAGTGGTTACGAGTCATCAAGTGTGACTACGAGTTGGTGGTATGAATCATAGCTAGACCAGTATGGGGCTCTGATGGTTCTGTCTTAAATACGACTCTTTGTGATGAGACGAAATGTGTCTATATGAGTTATATAATGACCCGTAGTCACTTGCGACAATTTTCGTTCTTTTTATTAAGGGCAGTTTGGACATTTCCCCTCTACCCCAATTGTGACCCATGACCTAAAACCCTATTGGGGGGACTTCAGTAGCATTTTTAACTCACTAAAATACTTTCAAAAGCTCTCTTAAATTCTCTCAAGTCTCTATACTTAATGTTTCCAAGAAGTGGTCAAGTAGAGCTTCAAGGGTTGAATTCTCTACATAATCTTGTATACTTTAGGCATGTCACTCTTCCCTCATTGTTATTTTGTTAAAAACATTTGTTTTAAAGTATTGTTCATGAAAAATTTATGTTGGTTTGAAATCAAGGGTTGAGGGTTTTGAATGCTTGAAGTTGAACAATGTTTTCCCATGGTTTACATATGATTATTAACGCTTAAATTATGGTTTGAACTTGTGGGTGCATGGGTATGGTGAATGAACTAAGAAATTATGATTTTCCCAAAACTCGTGACTTTTGAAGTGGGTATGACCCCGACCCCATATTGTTAATTTAGTTTTTAATTATCAGAAATATGGGAATTTGTAAAATTGAACCAAAGGGGTTGTAAATTCCCCAAAGTGAAGATAATTGGTTTGGCATGTTGATGTTACCTTGCAAGTGTAGTTGGTATGACTATACCAACAATGTATGCCTTAATGTGTATGTGGTTCAATAAATGGGAATGTGTGATACTTGTTTTAATTAGGCTTTATTAAGAGTTTTATAGTTGAGTCGTGAAAGTGGAGGTCCCGAGAGACCAACACCAGAAACCGCAGTTGCTGACATGGAGGTCCATATGATCGGGAGTTTTGAGTCCACCTTATTATTATTATTATTATTATTACTATCATCATCATCATTATCATATGATTGAGGGGGTTTGAGTCCTCCATGTCTTCTTAAATGATTTGGTGGTCATGTCACCTTGATATGCAGGGAGGTTCGAGTCCCCCTGTAGTGAAAATATATACCCTTTGGTTCGTGCAGCCACACACACTAGGACCTACCAGCTGGGGAAGAGCTGGTCCCATATAGCCCATGGGTGCCTTCGTATGTTATGACGGTTGAGCTACACAAACTAGGCTAAAATTTTAAAGTGCATGTTAAGCCTTATTCTCTATCCCGACATGTGATATATATATATACATATATATATATATATTATATTTGATTATGTGCATTTGATTTGAACGATTTGAAATTGATGATCATGTCATTATGTTATCCTTATACCTGAGTTTACTCCACTAACCGTCTTCGGATAAAGTATCGCCACGCGATGTAGGCATTGAAGCTACTTCTACTTTTCCTGCACAGAGTTAGGTCGGTCAGCTTGGTTCATTATATTGTGGTGAAGTGGTGAGCTTCTATTCTCGGAAGGCTTAGGAATTTCACCAGATTCATTCTTAGATTTGAGTTGATAGATACCTTTATAATTATTTTCATTCTCATTGTCAGCTGTCAGAGACGGGGACATGTCTCAACTGAGATTGGCTTTGGTTCCTTGTTTAGAAGGTTTTGTTTGGATGACTGTAGATATTGGGTGATGTTGGTCGATTATTTTGCCGGTCATCGATTATAGACATGTTTTGACTTTCTTTAAGCTTGTTGTATATTATCTTGTTATATGTTTGGATTTCATCCGACATTGGGGTATGTTGTGTTTGGTTTGGGTAAGGTGCAGGGGTGATCTCCGGTCCACGTAGGACTTGATATACCCATCACGGCCAGGCCTGAGTTTGGGTTGTGATATGAGTGGTACACCATGTCATGACCTAAAATTAAGGTTCATGATATCATTTGTCGCGGCAAGCCTTGAAAAGTAAGCCTATCACCCAAACTAATATGAAATGAGAAATCACTACTAAAACCTTTGGAAAGACTTCTAGAACGAAGTCGAACCATACATTAATAGTACCATCAATCTCCCCAAAATATGGTGTCACAATGTAAGAACTACTAAATACATCTCAAATGTCAAAAGGTACAATAATAGTTTAAATGGATCATAGTCTGTCTCTGAAAAAACAAACATGACATATAATAGATAATAAGAGGTAGTAGGTCAATTACGGAAGCATAGATCGGCCGCTACCTTAAATATACTCCATTTACTGCCTGAATCAGATTTTGTGCGACACACTCGTACCTAGATCTGCACCGAAAGGGCACATTAGGGGTGAGTATGGTCTACTTTTACTCAATAGGTATCATAATCTGACTGAGCATAGTAGAGAATAAAACCTATAAAATACATACCATAGGCACATCACCTGCAATCTGAAAATGCCCCAAATGGTAGCCTACACCATCTCCATTAGTTCTACAATATACACAATACCAATACAAGTAAGATAAAGGAGCCCAATAGATAGATATCACATAAAAACACAAATACAACACAATATATGTAAAATAAAAAATGGAATGAAGATGATGATGATGAGAATGATGATGATGTGATGCATGAGGTTGTACACAATCTCTGTATGTACCTACCGAGTCATGCTCTCGATGTAGGACCCATAGTGGGTTCGTCAACCCATATATAATCTAATATCCAATACCAATGACCATAACTCTTGTCCGACAGATACACTGGTAAGAAGGGGGGAGTCTCAAACGCGTAAAAAGATCTAATGAATTCAAAAGAATTTAACGAGGAGCCATATGAGGTGAAAATCTCATGTGCAGTTCTGTAAAGTGGCAGTTAGGGTGACTTATTTGTCAACTTTTCCACTATCACCCAAAAAAAAACTCTGCCTTACGTAAAGTTGCCAGAGTACGATTAACCTCTGGATTTGAAATCACTGCTTATATATCCAATATTGGCCATAATTCACAAGAATATTCGCTATTCTTAGTAAGAGGAGAAAGGGTTAAGGATTTACTCGGTGTGAGATATCACATTGTTTGAGGAACCCTAGTGCTGTCGGAGTAAAGGATCACTAACAAGGGTATTCTAGTACGTTGTAGATTCTTATCCAGGACATGTATCATTTGATGATGCCATGTGAATCACTAGAAACATGTGAAGTGTATGGCTAACCCAATAATGAAAGTTTCGTAGGGGACTGGAGCAGGATACCATGAGACAAAAGATCTTCTTTCTAAAGAGATTCAATTCAGAACTCTTATATGTCCAAGGTTCAATATTGAAATAATTTTCCCTGACTTTTTCCGTGTCAACAAACAATTTGAAATACCTCGACTCTTTTAGAATAGGTCCTAGTCAAATAGCAATGATTTGAAGCACTTCTTTTTACACTATTTCGAAAACCCAAGGACTCAATTGTATGGATATGTAAAATACAGGATTTCCAATCCTAGCAGGAAAGAAAGGGAAATAAATACTCAATTTAAAGTGAGTAAATAGAATTCCATACTTGATCTCATAGATACATATATAATTTTGCGGAAAGTCGTATTCGATGAAAGTCGTATGTACATCTTGGAGGGAGATCTTTCATATCTTTCAAGATCCACCCTACAATATGGGGTAAAAAAGCTAAAATAAGTGATTTTAGCCCTTATAAAAAGAAAACTGATTCTTGAACCCCTTTCACACATGTCACGTCGAGGTACTGCAAAAAAAAACTGCAAAAATCCAATCCAATTTATCATAATCGATTAGTTAACATATTGGTTAACCATATTCTGAAACATGGAAAAAAATCATTGGCTTATTAAATTATCTATCGAGCCGTGAAAAAGATTCAACAAAAGACAGAAACAAATTCACTATCCATTTTACGTCAAGAAATATGTATAGTAACTCCTGATATAACAGTTAAAGCAATATGTATAGGTGGATCGACTCATCAAGTTCCCATTTAAATAGGATCCACACAAGGAAAAGCACTTGCCACTCGTTGGTTATTAGCAGCATCCCCAAAATGTCTGGTTCGAAATATGGCTTTCAAATTAAGTTTTTAATTAGTGGATGCTTCCAAAGGGAGTGGCGATGCTATACACAAAAAGGAAGAGACTCATAAAATAGAAGAGGCAAATATATATTTTGCATATTTTCGTTAATCCATAAACAGGATCTATACATCTCGATCGGAAAAGAATCAAGAGAAAAAGAAAGAATTAGAATTGATCGATAGATTTCTCAAAACAAACGAAAAGGAAAAGAAAGATGAAACATAAATCGGTTAGAGTATCACGGGGAGGACTGTAACTAATATAGGTATTTGGAGTTATGAAGGTGTAGCGGGAGCATATATTGTGTTTTTTGGCTTATGCTTTTTGGCAGCTATCTGTCATTGGGTGTATTGGGATCTAGAAATATTTTGTGATGAATGTACAGGAAAACCCTCCTTGGTTTTGCCAAAGATCTTTGGAATTCATTATTTATCTCAGGGGTAGCTTTCTTTGGTTTTGGTGCATTTCATGTAATAGGCGTTGGCCCTTGTGAACAGCTTGTTGCACTATCTCCCTTCCATCCTTTGAGTAAAATTTGTCAAAACAAAAGAAAGAAAAATCCATGGACCGACCTCATCATCTCCATCCCGTAGGAGCTATGAGATCACTCCAAGGACGCCTTCAGCATCTAAGGGTCACAGACCGACCATAGACCCCTATTCAATAAGTAGAACGCATTAGCTGTCCGCTCTAAGGTTGGGCAGTCAAGGTCGGAGAAGGGAAATGACTCATTCCTAAAACCAGCGTTCTTAAGACCAAAGAGTCAGGCAAAAAGTGGGGGAAAGCCCTCCGTTCCTAGTTCTCCTATAGTTGGATCCTACGAAACCACAAGAATCCTTAGTTAGAATGGGATTCCAACTCAGCACCTTTTGAGTGAGATTTTGACCAGAGTTGCTCTTTGGAGAGCACAGTACGATGAAAGTTGTAAGCTATGTTCGAGGGGAAGTTATTGTCTATCGTTGGACTCTGTAGTAGAATCAGTTGGGGGACCTGAAAGATGGTAGTACCCTATGGTGGATGTTAGCGGTTTGAGTCTGCTTATCTCTAACTCGTGAACTTAGCTGATACAAAGCTTTATGATAGCACCCAATTTTTCCAATTCGTCTGTTCAATCTATGATTTATCATTCATAGACGTTGATAAGATCCATCCATTTAGCAGCACCTTAGGATGGCATAGCCTTAAAAGTGAAGGGCGAGGTTCAAACGAGGAAAGGCTTACGGTGGATACCTAGGCATTAATAAAAATATCACAATGCTAGTTTTTCCCATATTTCCATAGTGGTAGCAATGTTTCACAAGTGAATATAATATAAGGATGTAATATTCACAACCGACAGAAATGAGAATTTCTAATAACCAACCAATATACCTATCATGTGAGCCAAGATCTACTCAACTATTCAAGAATTCAATGTAATCTGTATGCCAAAAGAGTAATATACACATAAGCATGTCATTGATACCACATAAATTCCAATTTATGTTTTTCACCAAAAATATACCATCAAATATACATACATAAGGCCAACAACATCATATAAGACCCCACACGGTCACATATAGTAGATAACGTCTCAAAACCACCAAATAGCAGCAAGATAGGCTCCCATACGGGCACAACACAATAATAAATCCATTTCCATGATTGATTACCATAACCCTAAAATAATTTTACAATATTAACTACCGAACTTAGTCTGAAGAAAGTTAACCCATAACCTACCTCGAATGCTAAAATTGGGTTAAAAAGCTTTTAACATGGAGCATTCTCCTCACGAATAGACCTAGAATCAACTAAAACAAATAAATATGGAATCTATATGATTAAAGGAAACCAACGATACCCATATTGTTCATTTTCAAGTTGTGGTCAAAACAGACTCCCTAAATAGCTTTTCGAAGAAGAAGGGTACTGTAGGCACGTGATTTTTAACCCTCCCCAAGTTTTAACCTATTTTTCGGCATTTAATATTTATATTTTCTCCAATATTTATTTTTTCTTTTATTTCATTTTTAATAAGTTTTATTTAAAAATAAATAAATAAATAAAGTCACATTTTGCGATATTTTCATTTTTATTTTAAATAATCTGAAAAAATTCAAAAAAATATATTTCTCTTTTAATTTTAGTAAATAAGTTAGTAATATTATTTTACGATATTTATAAACTTTCATTATATTTTTATTAATTGTAAAAATTAATTAGTAAATATTCTCTTAATATTATTTATTTTATATATTTTAAATTAATTAAAAAAGAAAAAATGGAAAAAACTTATCCTAATCTACCCATTACCCTAGAACCACCCTTTCCCCACTAACCTAAAATCACTCCCATATTTCCCTCAACTTCCCACGTCCGTACAACTTACATACAACACACACACATGTACTATATATGAGACACCATACACACAAACAGAGAGGGAGAGAGACAACCAATTGATTGGAAAAAAAGTGAGAGGAAAAGAAAACTAAAAATAGAAGGAAGAAAGCATAGAGTAGGATAGAACGAAAGAGAGCTAGAAATAAAAAGTGAGGAAAAACAAAGACAAGAATCTAAAAAAAATTTGCAGAAAAAGAGATAAAAAATAAAACAGAGAAGAAAACAAAGAAAAGAAGGAGTTGTGAATTGAGTTTAGGTATCATTAGAGTTTTTTGGTGACAACATTTTATTTCTACTTTCGTTTAATTCATCACACAGGTTCCTATTCGAATTTATACTATTTATTTTATTAATTTTATTGTAAACTAAAGCATGAACAAATTTGATGGGTTTCATGTATTATTTGGTATGCAAAGTTGATTATATATGTGAAGTTTTTATCATGAATTGTATATTTGGTTTTCTGAATATTTAATGTAATCTTTATTAGGTATAGTTTGCTAATTCTTATCAATATAGATGATACTTATTACTTCTATAGTAGAAAAAGAGGACGGAAGAGAAAAGATAGAAGTATCATAGGGAGACAGAAAGACATTCGAAGTAAAATTTTACGAAGGGAGTAGAGAAATACCTGAACAGAATGCAAATTGGAGAATAAAGTGTAAAGGGTTTGAAAAGCAAACTTTGGTTGGATTAACTTTTTTCTCGCTTAATAACAAAATGATTGGAAGGATTAGTTAAGGAAGAGAAAATACATAAAGTCCCCCCTGATGTTGGCCGACTTTTTCAAAAAGACATCTAAACTTTACTTTCAACCTATTACCCCACAAATATTACTTAAATAGTTACAAATAAGCCATTTTGACCCTCTGCGTGTATACACGCACAACAAATACGTGAAAGGCTTAAATTTGACTTTATTTACCAATTAAAAGTTGCCACATGTAAATAATTTGATATATAATTTATCTTTTTTTTCAAAAAAATCAATATTTATTTACTTTTTAAAATTATTCCATACCCCCTTCCTCGCAACACCCCCAACCCACCATTGTCTTCTTACTCGTTAAAAGCTTCTTCTCCATTACCATAACTCAACAACAACATCAATCACAACAACAATAACATCAATTACAGCAACAACAACATCAATCACAGCAACAACAATATCATCATCACCATAACTCTCTTTCTCCTTAATCCTCTCAATCATCACCATAACTCCACTCACCTTTTAGCATCACCATGTTTACTTTCTTCAATTTCAAGTTCTTATTTAAGTTTTTTTTACATTTTGAACAATTTTATAAAACCCAATATATATCCTCTTAGAAGAACTATAAAGCTCCATTTTAATGGAGTTTTGATCTCATCATTAGACAATCAACAAATACATAAATCAATACAAAATTAAGAAGCAATAAAAAATTAACATAAACAAGAAATTAGAACTGCTGAACCACAAAATTAACATCGAAATCCAATGAGAAGGAAGAATGAAGAAATCAGTAATTAGATGGGGGTGGGAGAGGAGGGAAGTTACTGGACGGAAGATGGGGAGAGAGATTTTGGACGGGGTGAGGGTAGGGGAGACAAGGGTGGGGTGGGGTGATAAATAAAATAACAAGGAAAAATTCATTCAAAAATATAAATAAGATATAGAATTAAATTATTTAACACGTGGTAGCATCTTATTGGTGCGTGCATTCACTCTCTTTCTTGTGACTAGAATTCCGCAAAAATGGTGTATTTGCAATGATTTAAGTAAGATTCATAGGTTAATAGGTCGGAAGTATTATTTAGGTGGGTTAATAGGTCTGAAGTATAGTTTAGGTGTATTTTTGAAAAAATCATCCAACATCAGGGGGGAATTTATATATTTTCTCATTAAAGAATAATTGGGGTACATCTCTTTTAGAGTAATCATTTATCTTAGAATGTGCAATTTATCTTGTAATTAATCCCTACAGTTTGAGGTTCAAATATTTAAAGCAAGTTTTGTCTAGAGTTTGTTCCCATACGTTGAGTTTATCAAGTTTAGTGTTATTCACTTGTGAGATAAAACTTTATAATTAATTTCTTCTCGGAAATATTGTAAAGTTCAAATTTTCTTATTTTCTCCAATTTTAACCTCAATTCATGTAGGTTTCTTTATGTGAAAATAATCTGGGTATAAAAGGTTGACATCTTCATTAGTTTAAATGGACTCATCACCAAATTCATTTTTTAAGCAATAATAAATTGCATGGGTTCATATTTAAAAAAAATGGGACTTGAGCGCAACAAATTTTTAAATGGTTCCTCTCTTTATCTATTTATTTTTTTCCAATAATATTTTCTGTTCGATGTCATAACTTATTTATGTGTCATTGATTCATCATTGTTTAGTGAAATGTTCCTTATCAGAAGATTTTGTATAACACTCAAAAGGAAATATTGATGTATCTTTTGGGGCTGTTACAATAATTATTGGATTAATCCATCACCCATAAGATTACCATGGACCTAGTTCCAAAATATTATTAATTAAGTGTATGAAAGAGAAAGTGAAAAGAATTGCGGGTTTATTTAAAACCCGTCTAAAAAGAATAAAAGAAAAGAGGGGAAAAACAAATTTTAAGGAAGTTAATTCATAAAAGAATGAGTTAGGTTCTTAACTTCAAAGAATTTAAGATTTAACATACAAGAGAAAGTTAATGATAAAGTTGGAAAGCCCTTCTAACCATTCGTTATAGTAAAATTTAACATATCATTTGAAGCCAATATAATTGGGTTGGGTATATTCTGAACATGTTAGGTGCTTATTTAGATTTGAAAATATGGGAAAGATCCTTAAATGCCTCAAAGGCGCAAGAAATATATCAAAAGTCGTGGTATGATAGGAAAGTACTACTACCGACAAACCATACATTAATATAACTAAATAATTTAAAATAAATTGAAAGTGGGTTGTAAGTAACTTTTAGTCTAACAAGTTCTTTATATCCAAAAGATTAATTAAATCCAGACATAAGTCACTGAAGCGACCGTGCTAGAACCATGGGACTCTAGGAGTGCCTCATACCTTCCCCTTTGTCAACATAATTCCTTACCTGATCTTCTATTTTTGTAAATTAATAAAGAGTCATTTCCTTTTGCTTAGGAATTTAGTAAGGTAACTTGGAACACCATAACTCAATTTCAAGTGGTGACTCTATAAATAAAATAATCCCTATTCAAAATTGTCACTTTAACTGGAAAAACTCTTCTGACCATCGGCGAAAATGGGGTGTGACATCTCTGGCGACTCTGTTGGGGAATAATCAGAATTTGATATCTTATATTGACTTGTTTGGCTTTATATATATTGAAAAATTGTATTTGTTGGCCTAAATGTGTTATTTGTCTAATTTTTTACAACTTTGATATTATTTGAATTATAATGTAAACTATCTTCTCTCGCGCACCAATATGAGTCTTCTGAGATACTTTATATTTGTAGATGCGGTATGCACTCTCGAGCCTTGATATACCAGATATGCGACAACGCTCCTAGAAAGGATTCTATAGTCACACATATTTAGAATGGGAAGGACCAACGGTGAGGTCAGAAAGAACTGCTGTCAGTAAGCCGTCCTTGCCCAACTTGAGTAGTCCACTCATTTGACAGCTATTTTAGATACCTATCTCCATTAGGTTAAACCTCGTAGAACTAAATCTTAGATATGACTATCCCTATTAGGCTCCACTTTATTTGTATCATGTGCATTGAATTAGTAAGACTAGACACAGGTGTCAGGTCTGTTTAGTAAAGATGCCCCTCTTTATAATGGCCAACATATGCATCTATGTGCTCCTTGATATTTATTTGGAAGGCTCATTTGTCTGTTGACTGATTTTAAACAGCTTATTAAAATGAAAGGGAGTATCTTTTTATCCAACTTTTATAACTTTTTCTTTACAAAACTTGAAATTTTTGAAAATAAAAAAAATAAGTTTTATGATCTTCACAAACTACGCACACCCGATTTTTATCTTGATGAGATACACAAGTAACCCTTATCGAGTTCGGTGATATTCTTCAGAAATAGTCTTGAAAATATTGAACTCTAACATATTTATTATCTCCAAAGTAAAAAAAGTATCAAGGTGATTGGTTTGTGGTTAAGTTGGCATCTCATCCATACGATACTAGGTCCAAAGAAAAAAAGATAACATGCAAAGAGGGTATAGAGTATGACAATGAAGAAGACCAAAGTCAGTTAATTCTATAGGAATTTACATTAATCGAGGATAATAGGTTATTGAAACAACAGATAATTGAAATGTATTAAGCTTGGATGAATAGGCAAGCCCCACCTTCCTCAATCCCTGAATTTTCAATTATGAATGATCCAAGTTCTACTCAAACCCAAACTGGCGGTCCACTTTGTCCACCTATATTTGGCCCATATACTAATGTGTCTAGCGCTGCTGGTACCTCTACTATACGCCCTTTAAATCCATATCTTACAAATAACCTATTTTTTATTCATGTAGTGCCAACTAATATAGTCCCTCAATTCACAATGCGGAAGCCTACCAGTGAGTGAAATCATGATCAATTCCATCCTCCTAAATTTACTTTTGAACCCCCAAACTCATGTTATACTGCTCATCAGCACGGTTCTCATATTATGATTGAGAAGACTGTTAAGAATGATGAACAAAAAGAAATTGCTATGAAAGTGAGAAGTTTGGAGCAGAATATGAGAAATATGCAAGGACTAAAAGGGCAAAAGAGTGTTTCATACAAAGATTTATGTATGTTTCCCGATGTCCATTTGACTCTAAGGTTCAAAATGACAAAGTCTGACAAGTACGAGGGGCACAACAATCCTTTGACTCATTTGAAAAGGTTTTGTAATTAACTAAGGGGAGCAGGGGGAAAAGAAGAATTATTGATGACTTACTTTGGAGAAAGTCTGGCAAGGATAACTTTAGAATGGTTTATTGATCAAGATATCTCTCACTGGTATGTTTGGGATGACATGGCTCGGGATTTTATCCAACAGTTTCAATATAATATCGATATAGTACTGGATCTTACTACACTTGCCAACATGAGAAAAAAGACCACTAAAAGTTTTTAAAAATATGCTATTAGATGGAGGGAGAAAGACACTAGAGTTAAGCCATCAATAGAGGAGTCTAAAATGATTGATATTTTTCTCCAAACACAGAAACCTGACTGCTTCTATTATTTACTTTCCATTATTAGAAATATGTTTATCGAGGTCATTAAGATTGGTGAAATTGTAGAAAATAAAATTAAGTCCACTAAAATTATAAGCCAAGATGCTTTGAAAATAACTGTGCAAGCAATTCAAAATGGTTCAGGAAGTTTCAGAGGAAAGAAAAGAAGAAGGATGTGGCTACTGTTGTGTCAGGACCGCAACAAAGTTTTAGAGGTCCGCGTCACCCATACGCGCAGTCTCATTCCCAAATCTATATTCAAGACCCATATGACCATCCACGATACTATGTTCCTCCCCAAAATCTATTATATTCTATTTCATCCCCTCATTATTCTATTTATAATGCACAACTAAATGCTTGAGCCCCCTCTCATTCATAATAGCATGCATCAACTCCTCAGAATCATCCTCCAACTCCATAAATATACCCAATCTCCTCTAGACTCAATTTTTACTGTAAGCTAAACAATTAAAAAAGACAGAAGGCAAGGGATAGTTTCATGCTAATTAGAGAATCATATACTAGCTTATTCCAAAAATTAAGATAAAAGGACATGATTACTCCTTTTCTTTGGTACACTTCTAACCCACAATCAAGAATTTTTTTTATCATATATACGATATGTGTATCATTATGATGTTCAGGGTTACAGTATTGAAAATTATTGTGCTTTGAAAAAAGAAATAGAAAAGATGATTCAAGATAAATTAATTATGACTCAGGACATTGACAGTGGTGAAAGTTCTAGTTATGCTAATGTGCAAACTGACTAAGATGTCAAGCTCAATAATTGAGAAGTCACTCCTCCCCTTACTAGGAAGGATTTGTATTAGTATATTTTGTTTTTTTTTCTGTTATCTGAATCATTTTAGGATTATAGTTCGGAGTCTATCTTATCTTGTTTCTTTGTCATTTATGTTCAAACTCTGTTATATTTTGTTTCAACAAAATGTAGTGTCCTTTTTTACCTTTTATTTTTGATATATATATATTGTTTATTTATTTTCTTTACATATTACATTTTATGTTGGTTCTAGTGATATGATATGCATACTAAATTCACAAACTGATCTTTAAATTTAATCTAATCCTGAAACATCGAGCCAAGAAGTTAAATTGAAAAAAGAGCATAAGTGTTGAGGTATTTGGGGACCTAGTTACAGCCTTACTTGAATATATTAAGGCAATTACTTTGCGAATAAAAATGAATTGGTCTTCAATGAGAAGAGACATCTTAAGTATTTTGAATGACATCATCAGAGGATATATAGTTTTCACTATCGGGAGAAGCAAAAGGAAGTTAGCTAAAACAATGACTATTGTGAGTAAAATACAACACAAGTAAGCCTGTATGTTTACAAGCATGAAAGAAGTGACACACGTGCACGTACTTAGTCATAGTCAATGTTGAAAAAGATGCATATGATCTTCATGTTCCACTCTCAGATTGAATGTTATGTTCTTGTATTTTTAAGGATTGATATGACGAAGGCATTTCATTTTTCTATCCAAATGTTGTGTCATCCTTTGTTCCCCCTTTTGAGCTTTAGTTTTATTTCTTTTGTACCCCTCTTTTAGAATCAAAATAGAGTTTGAAAAAATAATTCAAAAAAAGTGTCAAGAGAGAGAAATAGAGTCTAAAAAAATCACAAAAAGAGAAAAGTCAAAAGAAAAGAAAAAAAGAGAAAGAAAAGAAATCAAGAAAAATGATAAGAGGTTTGAACGACGTTTGACCTGATTCTTGCTTTGACAATACACGTCAGCAGCCCAACTTTGGGGTTCACTCCAACTAAGTAAAACTTCAAGTTACCTATCTTAAAAAAAAACTGGAACAAAAGTTATTTTCTTTATGAGTCGATTCCAAAAGTTGTAAATCTCATCCTATGTGATCTATATTTTGAGCCTCATGCCGCCCTTTCTTTTTAACCCTATCCAAAAGCCAAGTTACAACCAAAGAAAGACCTTTAAATTAATCTTTGAGAATGTAAAGGCTAAGTATGTTATGGGCATATGATGTTTCATATTTTGGGAACTACTTTCCTTCATTAGCATAAAAATGTGAGAAAAATAAAAATGAGAGTCTTACTGGTGAAGACCCTCATAGGCACCATAAGATGACAATAAGTTGTGAAAAAAAAAGAGAGAGTCTTATTGGTGATAACCCTCATGGGCAACATAAGGCGATGGCGAGTTGTGAAAATAAATGAAAATGAGAGAGTCTTATTGGTGAAAATTCTCATGGGTACCATAAACCAACAGTGAGTTGAGAGAAAATGAAAATGAGAGAGGATCACTGGCAAAAATCCATTTGAGACGCTACTAGTCGAAGAAGGTCTGAATCTAGAGGCAAAAAATATAAGAGCAGCTTGGTTTAAAATTCAATGAGTACGCAAAATTTGTTAATGATTAGTATGGGTAGATCAGGTTGTTTAATTCAAAATACATTTCATATCACTGGAATCAGCTGCCACATCCAGATAATTTTTCCTTTTTAGCATTTTTGAAAAAGAGTTGTCTATTGCCTTTTCCTTTTTTTTATTATTTTGATTTTTGATTTTTGTGTCTTTATTGTCAAATGAAAAATCATTATCATTATTTTTTCATTTCTCGTATTTTGAGTCAAATTTATGTCAAGACAAGGGAGAAAGAACTTCAAAACTTGCTACCAACTCCCCCAATTTCCCAAATCAAGATAAAAGGTCGAGGCATAAAGATAACATATTTCAAAATAAAGTAAGGTATTCGAGAATGCTTATCATCCAACAATTTTTTGGATTCATATAAGTATAGAGGCATTATGCAAGGAGAATACGATTTGAGTCAAATACTTTTAGTTGCCAGAATTTGGTACCAAGAATATGACAAATCAATGATATTTATCAATGATCTGAAATGGAGTTGAGCATGACAAGTGCAAGAGAGATTGCCTCTGAAATCCAAAGCCATAAATCAACCACCATGTTTTAAAATTAAAATGTTTTCATTGTATGAAAAAAACACATGTTAGCTTCAAATCAAATGCTTCAAAGCCTAAATATCTATAGGTACAATTCCCCACTTCTGCAAATATAAGAGGTGGTATTTCTAAGTAGGTTTGATAATCACAATCATGATAAAAACTCATTATCCTAAACCCCCAGTAGACGGGCTTCCTTGTCTGGGTATTTCAAGTGTTGTTTTTTGGGTGATGCACTTCCTAACTCAAATCCTTACTCCTAGAAGACAACACTTTCTAGTCGAGTTTTTTTATTCTAAACCCCTAGAAGACGCACTTCCTTGTATGGATAATTTAAGTTTTGTTTGTTAGGTAACACAGTTCCTAACTTGAACCTTTACTCCTAGAAGACACACTTTCTAGTTGAATCCTTCTAGTTAACCCCTTGGAGATGCACTTCCTTGTCTGGATATTTTAGGTTTCATTTGTTAGGTAACGTACTTCCTAACTTGAACCATTACTCCTAGAAGACGCACTTTCTAGTTGAGTTATTTTATTTAACCTCTAGGAGACGCAATTCCTTATCTGGGTAATTTAAGTTTAATGTGTTAGGTGACACACTTCCTGACTCGAACCTTTACACCTAGAAGACACACTTTCTGGTCAAGTTTTTTCATCCTAAACCCCTAGGAGACACACTTTCTTATCTTTGTAATTTAAGTTTCATGTGTTAGGTGACACACTTCCTAACTTAAACCTTCACTCCTAGAAGACGCACTTTCTAGTTGAGTCCTTCTATTTAATCTTTAGGAGACGTACTTCCTTCTCTGGGTATATCAGTATTTATATGTTAGGTGACACACTTCCTAATTTGAACTTTCACTTCTAGAAGATGCACTTTCTAGTTGAGTCATTTCATTTAGCCCCTAGTATATGCACTTCCTAGTCTGAATAATTCAAGTTTCCGCTGTTAGGTTACACACTTCCTAACTATAACCTTTACTCCTAGGATATGCACTTTCTTGTTGAGTCATTCCATTTAACCCAAGGAGATGCACTTCCTTGTCTAGGTATTTCAGGTTTTATTTATTAGATGACACACTTCCTAACTTGAACCTTCGCTCCTAGAAGATGTACTTTCTTGTTGAGTTCTTCCATTTGACCCCTAGGAGATGTACTTACTTTTCTGGGTAATTTAGTTTCCATTTGTTAGGTGACACACTTCCTAACATGAATCTATACTCCTAGAAGATGTACTTTCTAGTCGAGTCCTTCTATTTTACCTAAGAAGATGCATTTTTCTTGTTTAGGCAATTCAAGTTTCATTTGTTAGGTTACGTACTTCCTGAAATTATTCAAGGTCTTGACTCACCCTCTTTACTATGCTTTTCTAAAAGCTATGATTTGATAACACTCACAAAATTTTTCTAATATAAAATGGGGAAAAATTTTTTGTTTATGTTATTTGTTTTTTAATTTTTTGCTCAGGACCCTCCTAGATAATGAGATTTTATTTTCAGTCAGGAGCCTCCTGGATAATGGGAATTTAATTTTTGTCCAGGACCCTTCTAGATAATGGGAATTTACTTTCTGCTCAGGGCCCTCCTGGATAATGAGAATTTACTTTTTGCTCAGGACCCGCCTGGATAATGGAAATTTACTTTCTGCTCAGGACCCTCCTGGATAATGCGAATTTACTTTTAGCTCAGGACCCTCCTGGATAATGGTAATTTACTTTTTGCTCAGGCCCTTCCTGGATAATGGGAATTTACTTTTTCCTCAGGACCCGCCTGGATAATGGGATTTTACTTTCTGCCTAGGACCCTCCTGGATAATGGGACTTTACTTTATGCCCAGGACCCTCCTAGATAATGAGAATTTACTTTATGCTCAGGACCCTCCTAGATAATGAGAATTTACTTTATGCTCAGGACCCTCCTAGATAATGGGAATTTACTTTATAGTCAGGACCCTCCTAGATAGTTGGAATTTACTTTATGCTCAGGACTCTCTTGGATAATGGAAATTTACTTTCTGCTCAGGACTCTCCTGGATAATGGGACTTTAATTTCTACTTAGGACCCTCCTGAATAATGGGATTTTACTTTCTGCTCAAGACCCTCCTGGATAATGGGATTTTACTCTTTGCTTAGGACCCTCCTGGAAAATGAGATTTTATTTTCTGCTCAGGACCCCCCAGATAATGGGAATTTACTTTTTGTTCATGACCCTCCCGGATAATGGAAATTTACTTTCAGCTCTGGACCCTCCTGAATAATGGGAATTTACTTTTAGCTCAGGACCTTCCTGGATAATGGGAATTTACTTTCTGCTCAGGACCCTCCTGGAAAATAAAAATTACTTTCAGCTCAGGACCCTCCTGGTTAATGGAAATTTAGGAAATTTACTTTTTTTACCAGGACCCTCCTGGATAATGGAATTTTATTTTTTGCTAAGGACCCTTCTAGATAATGGAAATTTACTTTCTGCTCAGGACCCTCTTGGATAATGAGAATTTACTTTTTGCTCAGGACCCTCCTGGATAATGGGACTTCATTTTTCTATTTCACTATTTACTTTAAGTTTAGGAATACTTTTGCAGAATAGAAATTACTTTTAGAAATAGCAAGTCAGGAGCCCGCCTAAAGAACAGGGTGAAGAAATAGCAAGTCAGGAGCCCGCCTGAAGTATAAGATAAAGATTTTCAAGTCCAAGTTAGAAGAAAGTCTGAAAAATAAGTCAATTGTCAAGTTCTTCTCCAACGCCAAGATCCAACATGGAGGAACATTTTATGGTTCAATTTCAATTCAAAACAATGACTATCTCACCATTTGAGAAGTCATGAATTCAAGTCAAGATTCCAGAAAAGCAACATAGATAGGATCTTTCACTCGATGAAACCTGACTCGACCTCTAACTCATTATCTCACCATTCTACCTCTTTGAACTACACGTGACCTGATTTCCTTATCACCCGAGATATGTAAGCAGTCTAAAACCAGAACTCAGTTACATATTTTCTTTTCTTTTCTTTTCTTTTATCCTTACCTTTAAATTAATAGGAGGGTCAAAACTCATCCCTTTGTCTACTTCTTTGTATGAAAACTCTTTAAATTTCAAACAAAGAGGGAAAAAATATAAACACGTGATTTATTACCCTCCCCGAGTTTTAACCTATTTTTCGATGGTAAATATTTATATTTTGTCCAATATTTAGTTTAGCTCTTATTTTATTTTTTAATATGTTTTGTTTGAAAATATATAAATAAATAAAGTCACATTTTGCAAAATTTTCATTTTTTATTTTAAAATAATCCGAAAAGATTCAAAAAAATATATTTCTCTTTTAATTTTAGTAAATAAGTTAGTAATATTATTTTAGGATATTTAAAAAATTTTATTATATTTTTCTTAAATATAAAATTAATTGGTAAATATTATCTTATTATTATTATTATTTATTTTATATATTTTAAATTAATAAAAAAAGAAAAAAAAGGAAAAAACTTATCCTAATCTACCCATTACCCTAAAACCACCCTTTCCCCACTAACCTAAAACCTCTCCCATATATCCCTCTACTTCCCCACAATCACACAACCTGCACACAACACACACATGCACTATATATGAGACAACATACACACAAACAGAAAGGGAGAGAGGTAACTAATGGATTTGAAAAAGAGTGAAAGAGGAGAAGAAAACAAAAAATAGAAGGAAGAAAGCATAGAGTAAGACAAAACAAAAGAGAGTTATAAACAAAAAATTAGGAAAAACAAATACAAATATCTATAAATAAAATTGCAGTAAGAGAGACAAAAAGTAAAGCGGAGAAGAAAACAAAGAAAAGAAAGAGTTGTCAATTGAGTTCAGGTATCATTAGAGTTTTTCGGTGACGAAATTTTATTCCTACTTTCATTTAATTTATCATGTTCCTATTTGACCTCACACTATTTATAATATAAATTTTATTGTAAACTAAAACATGAACAAAGTTGATGGGTTTCATCTATTATTTGATTTGTAAAGTTGATTATATATGTGAAGTTGTTATCATGAATTGTACATTTGGTTATCTGAATATTTAATGTAATCTTTATTAGGTATAGTTTTCTATTTCTTATCAATATAGATGATACATATAACGTCTATAGTAGAAAAAGAGGATGGGAGATAAAAGATAGAAGTATCATAGAGAGACAGAAAAACATGCAAAGTAAAATTTTACAAAGGGAGTTGAGAAATACCAGAACAGAATGCAAATTGGAGAATAAAGTGTTAAGAGTTTGAAAAGAAAACTTTGGCGGGATTAACTCTTTTATCGCTTAATACAAAAGTGATTTGACGGATTAGTTATAGAATAATTGGGGTGCATGTCTTTTAGAGTAATCTTTTATTTTAGAGTGTGAAATTTATCTTGTAATTAATTCCTATAGTTTGTAGGTTTAAATATTCAAAGCAGGTTTTGTCTTGACTTTGTTCCCATACGTTGAGTTTATCAAGTTTAGTGTTATTCACTTGTGAGATAAAACTTTATAGTAAATTTCTTCTCAGAAATATTGTAAAATTTCAAATTTTCTTATTTTCTCCAATTTTAACCTCAATTCATGTAGGTTTCTTCATTTGAAAATAATATGAGTATAAAAGGTTGCATCTTGATTTTTTTAAATAGACTCATCGACCAAATTCATTTAAGCAATAATAAATCGCATGGGTTCATATTTAACAAAAATAGGACTTGAGCATAGTGAATTTTTAAATGGTTCCTCTTTTTATCTATTTGTTTTATTTTCCAATAATATTTTTTGTTCGGTTTGAATATCACTACTTTAGTTCGAAAACTAAAGTCACTGTTTCAAGTTTCTAGTTTGTTTTGTTGTAATAGAATGCGAAAGTTTCGATGTCATAACTTATTTACGTGTCATTGATTCATCTTTGTTTAGTGCAATGTTCCTTATTAGAAAATTATGTATAACACTCAAAAGAAAATATTGATGTATCTTTTGGGTCTGTTACAATAATTATTAGATTAATCCATCACCCATAAGATTACCATGGACCTAGACAACCATTCCAAAACATGATTAATTAAGTGTATGCAAGAGCAAGAGAAATGAATTACGCATTTATTTAAAACCCGTTTAAAAAAAAAGAAAAGAAAAGAGGGGAAAACCAATTCTAAGGGAGTGAATTAATAAAAGAATGAGTTAGGTTCTTAACCTCAATGAAATTAAGATTTAACATACAAGAGAAAGTTAACGATGAAGTTGGAAAGCCCTGCTACCGACCATTCATTATAATAAAATTTAATATACGATTTAAAGCTGATATAATTGGGCTGGGTAGATTCTAAATGTGTTAAGTGATTTTTTAGATTGGAAAAAATGGGAACGATCCATAAATGCCTCAAAGGTGAGAGAAATATATCAAAACTCGTGGTATAATCGGAAAATACTACTACCGGCAAGCCACATATTAATATAACTAATAATTTAAAATATATTAAAAATGGGTTGTAAGTAAATTTTAGGCTACAAATTCTCTATATCCAAAAGATAATTAAAGCTAGACATAAATCATTAAAACGACCATGCTAGAACCATGGAACTCGAGGGCTGCCTCATGCCTTTTCCTCGATCAACAAAATTCCTTACCCGATCTTCTGTTTTCTAGATCAATAAAGAGTCATTTCTTTTTGATTAGGAATTTAGTAAGGTGACTTGGAACACCATAACTCAATTTCAAGTGATGACTCTGTAAATAAAATAATTCCTATTAAAAATTGTCACTTTAATTGGAAAAACCCTTTCATCCCTCGGCGGAAAAGGAGTGTAACAGGTACAACCGGAATTTTAGTCCAAAAATATATTTTTCATGACTAAAGGAACTCGTAGAAGAAAATCTAAGTTAAAATGGGTTGAAACCTCAAATCAACCAACTGGAGAGCCATAGCGCCTTACCATACAAAACCTTGAAAGGAGCCATCTCAATTTTGGAATGGTAGCTATTATTATATGCTAACTCTGCCAAAGATAGATGTTGCTCCTAGTGACCTCCAAAGTATATCACACAAGTATGGAACATATCCTTCAATAGCTGAAGACTGACTATCTATCTGGGGTGTCAAAAGCTATAGTAAGATCAAACCAGGTACCTAATTCCTCCTAAAAAGTCTACCAAAAGTGAGATGTAAACACTAAACATCGATCTGAGATGACAGACATTGGCAAACCATAAAGATGAACTATATCACAAATATCGTGTAACACCCTGAGAGTACACCCTGGGTATCGCACGATGCTTACAGTCCCGAGGGACCACAAGCTAACCCATGGGCAGGTACTTACTGTGAGCACTATATAATAACATAATAAATACGGAAGAACAACTGATTAGCCATAAGGTTTTATCAACTGAATCAGTACTGAAACATAAATTTGAAGAAAACAACTATCTGAATCTGATAAAATACTGATTAATTGGATAACTAACTAATATGTTTGAAATCCTCTAAACTTAACTGAATACGAATTGATAGGACAGGCTCCAATTAACTCCAACTAACTACTAAACTGAAAGCATGAAACAAAATAATTTATCCTCAAAATATGAGGACTCACCACTGCTACTGCTGAGGTTCTGAGAAGACTATGTGCGATCTGGGAACTGGACGTCCAAACCTTTGATATAATACATCATAGCATAAAAGAAAAAGTATGCGATCAGTACTTTGAATATACTGGTATGCTAAATGAGGTAGTCTAGTATGCATGGTTTTATGAACATGGATAAATAATCATCTAAATATGTATGTATAACATAAGGTATTGAATAGAATGCATGAAATCTGGAGTTACTAAGAATATGTGAAATTTGTAAATACTGAGGATGTATGACCAAACATAAACATAAACTAAATAGAATCTGTAAACTGAAATACTGAAATAACTAATATCTATAAGCTTTGGTCAAGCAACACTAAGACTGAATGTCTGAACTGATTATTGGACTAAAACTATAGCTGAGACTGTGGGAGGTATCATCTAATCGATATGCCCTAATCTGAGCTAATCGGGGTCAAACCTGTAAACCCAGTTGGAAGGGTATTAGTATCATCCATGGGTACTAACATTGGCTGTGTAGATCCATTAAACTGGTGTACTATATTATCCCAAAGGACTAAGGGTGTCAAGCCTGATATGATGGATGACCCCAATGAGAAAGTCAAGCCTAAACTAGCGAGTGACTTCCTATATCCTACGCTGGCTACGTAGTTCTAGAGTAAAGGGAATACTACTAACGACTCTGCCTATCTGACGGGGGAACCATCATCCCTGCACTCGCTCGGTGCTAAATCCTACTACCAACTGAATGACACTAGATGATAAACTATTCTGAGTTTAACTGACAGATCTAGTAATGCTCATAATATATTCTGAAGTTACCCTAAAGATACTGAGATGAGACTAAGTAAATATCTATGGTTTTCGGGTATTCAATACCCCCAGGACTCAAAAGCAAAAATAGTTAACATGATACTTAAGCTTAAAGGACATAACATGCAAGCCTCTATCAAATCTTTACTCTTATAGTATTTTATCAAACACTTGTAGTTCAAAGTTTATTCAAATCATGGGAATGTTATGGGACTTGTAGTAATAGCATGAATTCAATATGAATAGATGTAAATCATGATTTAATTCAATGAATGACAATATTAAAATGTGAAGAATTGAATAACAACAATAATTTCATTTATACATGGTGTAAAATCATAGTTCATGGGTGAATCATAATCTAAAATCAAAATAACTTTAAAGGATCATAATTTTTGCAATTTAAACTGGATTCTTGGACTCCATGGGTGAAAGAAACCCATGGATGAACATCTACCATACCTGGGTTAATGTATTTGAGAGTATTGATGGCGATATTTCTTGAGATTTGATCTTGTATTTGAGAGTTAGGGTTTTAATGGGGAGAAGTTTGATGAATAATAAGAATATTTTGCTCAATTTCAAGATTAATCTTACGTTTACACAATTTGGGGGCTTGATGAAATAAAAGATTGCCCTTGGAATTTAAATACCACAACTAGAATGCCGATTAAGGCCTCACTTCAAATCTGGTGAGTGGGTTATTGCGATACCCACCGCGATGCTATGGAATCGCGGTGACTCTCTCGATTGTGACAGTTGCTGTTTTGGGGTTCACCACAACGTGGTGCAACCGCGGTGACCCTCTGGAAATTAACAAATGCCAAAATGGACCTCATCGCAACATGATGACATGGTCATTACGATACTCACTGCGACATGGCATAATCACGGTGAGCTACTATTTTGCTAATTCTAATGCGGTCCAATCCCTATTCAAAAATCCTTAAACTTACCCAAAATAAGCTATTTTCCATCTTCTAAGTGTTATAAGTACGTACTAAGAGATGGACTAAGCTAGAAATATTCGGGGTATTACAATATCTCTTCCTTGGGAACATTTGTTCCCGAATGAAACTAATAAAGCTGAGATACTGAAAACTGAGGCTATATCTGGCATGCACAACTGAACGCATGACTAAACTGGTATATAAATGCAATAACTATCGAATGAATGGCTATATAAAGCTGAAACTTGGAGTGAAAAGAGATGATCTGAGGAAACTAGTTACCTTGAACTGAATCTGCAGTGAAAAGATGAAGGTACTTGGTCCATATATCTGCTTTTGCTTCCCAAGTTTCTCACTCAACGGATTGATTCTGCCAAATAACTTTGACCAAGGGAACTTCTTTGTTCCTTAGTCTACGAACTGAACGATCAAGAATTTTGACTGGAACTTCCTTATAGGAAAGGTTGTTCTGGACATCCACATTTCTAAGGGCAAAACTACCGCTGGGTCACCAATACACTTTTTCAATAATGAAACATGGAACACTGGGTGCACTGAAGCTAGATCTGAAGGCAATTCAAGCTCATACGCTACCTTTCTGAAATGGTTAAGAATTTTGAAAGGATCGACATATCGGGGAATAAGTTTTTCTTTCTTGCCGAACCTCTTCACTCCCTTAATGGGAAAGATTTTCAAGTACACAAAATCACCAACCTCAAATTTGAGATCCTTTCTCCTCACGTTTACATACAATTTCTGTCGGCTCTGGGCTGCCCTAAGACTTTCTCTGATCAACTGAACTTTCTTGAACGCATCAAACACTAAGTCAGGCCCTACTACTGCGGCCTCACCCATTTTAAACCAACCAATCAGATATTTATATTTCCTACCATAAAGAGCCTCAAATAGAGCCATCTGAATATTGAAATAATAGCTGTTATTATATGCGAATTCAATCAAGGGCAAATGGTCATCATGACTACCTTTAAAATCAACAACATAGGCTCTTAACATGTCTTTCAGAGTCTGAATGGTCTATTCTGCTTGACTATCTGTTTGAGGGTGGAAGCTATACTGAGGTGGACTTGGGTACCGAGGACCTTTTGGAATGCCTTCCAAAAGTGAGAGGTATACTCGGTACATCTATATGAGATGATAGATAAGGGAATACCATATACCTAACTAACTCTCTGAGATAGAGTTTGGCATAGTCCTCGACTGAATAAGAGGTATGGACTGGCAAGAAATGAGCTGATTAGGTCATTCTGTCTATAATAACCCAAATAGAATCATGTTGATGACGGGTACGAGGAAAACCTGTCACAAAGTACATGTTCACTTTCTCCCATTTCCAAGTGGGGATACAGAACTCCTAAATAGACCCACTAGTTTTTTGGTGCTCAATATTAACCTGCTGGCATATAAAGCACTTAGCTACAAACTCTGCAATTTCCCTCTTTATCCTACTCCACCAATTTAACTTTCACAAATCACGGTACATCTTAGTGGCTCCTGGATGAATAGAGTAGCGCATACCGTGCGCTTCTACAAGAATTCACTGTCTCAACTCATCAACGCCAGGCACATATAGCCGACCCTAACAACGCAGCACACCATATTCCCCTTGGGAGAAAACCTCTACTTTCTGATCTCTGATTGATTCTTTAAACTTAATTAGACTGGGATCTCTATCCTACTTTTCCTTTACTTCAAAAACTAGAGATGATTCTAATTTACTCTGTACCTATACACTACCTTCTACTGAATCAACTAAGTGGACACCTAGTCGGGTAAGCTGATGAATTTCCTGAACTAACTTCTTCTTATCATTCTCAAAATGAGCAACACTACCCATACACAATCTACTGAGAGCATAAGCCACTACATTGGCCTTGCCCGAATGATACAGAACACTCATGTCATAATCTTTCAATAACTCTAACCACCTCCTTTGACACAAATTCAAATATTTCTAAAAGAACACATACTGCAAGATATTATGATATGTGAACACATCAACATGCACCCCATACAAATAGTGCTTCCAAATATTTAAGGCAAACACTACAGCTGCTAGCTCAAGATCATGGGTAGGGTAATTCTTCTCATGAGGCTTAAGCTATATAGAGGCATAGGCTATGACCTTACCTCTCTGCATGAGGACATAACCCAAACCTACTTTGGATGCATCACAGTACACAACAAACCCATCTAAACCATATGGAAAAGTAAGAACTGGGGTTGAGGTGAGTCAAGTCTTTAACTCCTGAAAACTCTTCTTGCAGGAATCTGACCACTGAAGCTTAACCTTCTTCTGTATCAGTCTAGACGTGGGGAATACAATAGATGAAAACTATTTAACAAACTAACGGTAATAGCCAGCCAAACCCAAGAAACTTCTGATTTTTGATAGAGAGATGGGTCTAGGCTAGTTTCTCACCACTTTAATCTTTTAAGGATTATCTCTAATGCCATCACCGGAAATAATATGACCAAGAAAAGCTACTGATCTTTTCCAGAATTCATACTTACTGGATTTAACGAACAACTGATGAGCCCTAAGAGTCTATAACACTATTCTGAGATGGTCTGCATGATCATTTTCACTTCGGGAGTAAATAAAAATGTTGTCAATGAAGACTATGATGAACATGTCTAAGTACTGCTTGAACACGCAATTCATTATGTTCATGAAATCAGCTGGGGCATTTGTAAGACCAAAGGACATGACTAGAAACTCGAAGTGACCATATCGGGTTTGGAAAACTATTTTTAGAATGTCGCATTCCCTAACTTTGAGCTGATGATAGCCTAATCTAAGGTCTATCTTCTAAAAGAAGCTGACACCTTAAAGTTGGTCAAATAAGTCATCAATTCTAGGGAGTGGATACTTATTCTAGATGGTGAATTTGTTCAACTGATGGTAGTCTATACACATCCTGAGTGAACCATCTCTTTTATGCACGAACAAAAATAGTGTGCCCCATGGGGAGACACTGGGCCTGACGAATCCCTTATCCAGGAGATATTTTAACTGTTCTTTTAACTCTTTGAGTTCTGCTAGAACCATCTTGTATGGCAGAATAGATATGGGCTGAGTATTTGGAAGAAGGTTTATTCCAAAGTCGATTTCCCTTTTGAGAGAAACTCCAGGAAGATCTTCAAGGAACACATCTGGGAATTCCCTGACTACTGAAATTGACTCAAGGGTTGGAGTATCTGAATTAGAGTCTTTGACACGAATAAAATGGTAAATACACCCCTTGGATATCATCCTTCTCGCTCTAAAGTATGAAATAAGCTGACCCCTAAGAGCAGTAGTACTACCCCTTATTCAAGCTGACCCCTAAGAGCTGTAGTACTACCCCTTATTCAAGGACTGATTCATTTGGGAACTGGAAATGAACTATTCTATTTCTACAATCAACTGAGGCATAGCATAAGTGAGGCCAATCCATATCGAAAATTATGTCAAAATCCATTATCTCTAACTCCACGAGATTAACTGAAGTAACTTTCTGAGATATTATGACCGGACCATTCTTGATACTAGCCTGGCTACAATCCAAACACCTACTGGGGTAGACACCAAAAAGGGCTCTGCTAGTGTTTTGAGACTGACTCCAAAATTGATGGCAATACATGGAGTTATAAAAAAAAGAGAAGCTCCAGGGTCTCGTAAGGCATAAACATATAAATGAAAAACCTGCAACATACCAGTAACTACGTTAGGAGAATTTTTCTAATCTTGGCGGGACTGAAGAGCATACAATCTATTTAGACGCTGACCACTGGTAGCACTAGAAGCGGCACCCTGCTAAGTTGGGCGATCGGATGGAACTGATGATTGATTGGACTGCCCCTATTGGCGCACCTTCCTACCTTTCTAAGCAACTACCCGACACTCCCAAATCTGATGGCTTGGCTTGCCACATCCAAATCACACATCACTGTCTGCTCTACACTCACCCTGATGGTGTCTACTACATTTCTGACATAGAGGATTCGTATAGGCACTGTTAACACTGCTATAAGACTTGGAGCCTACTACCCTATCCCGAAGATTATTTTTGAATTTGGGTACTGGGGCACTGGCTGAAAAGGGTGCTGGGGCTGAAGATCTTTGATGAAACTAAGGACAATTACCACCTTCTCCTTAGCTGGATGAAATTAAAACTAACTGTCCTATCCCTCTTGATCTCCCCCCTCTCTCCTTAGTTTTCTGCTTCTCTATCTGTTGAGAATGGACCATCAGCCTAGACAAGTCCATTTCCCTAATCAGCATTGCGGTCCTACACTTCTTGACCACACTATAAGATATTCTAGACACAAACTTACTCATCTTGGACCTATTATCAGCTACTATATGAGAAACATACCTAGCTAACTGAGTAAACTTGAGGGAATACTCTTTCATGCTTATGCTGCCCTACCTCAAGTTAATAAATTCTAGCACCTTGGCCTCCCTTAATTCCAATGGGAAGAACCTATCTAAGAATAATGTGGAAAACTCTTTCCATTCTACAGGCCCTACATCTGCGCCCCTATCTAATTTTCACTGCTTAAATCATGAATGGGCTATATCTTGAAACTGATATGTAGCCAACTCAGCACTCTCACTAGATGCCACCCCCATAATATCTATTACCTTATGAGACATATCTAAGAATTCCTATGGATCCTTTTCAGACTTGGATCCCGTGAAGAAAGGAGGATTCATTCGGATGAAGTCTCGAATCCTGGTTGCAGTAGTATTGGCCACTGGGTTGGCTTGAAAAATAGTTGGTCATTCATTTCGAGATTCTACAGAGTTCGCTAGAGTGGTGAACGCAGCTCTGAATTCTACGTGAAAGACATGCTCATCCAGAGGATCTGCCTGAACGAGCGGAGGTACTGGCTAGTTTCTCGCTCTTCTTCCATTGTTATTTTTGGGAGGCATGCTCTATAAATGGAAGGAAGATTAGATTAGGCAGAGATTTTAACATGAGCTCATGTTCAGTCGTACGACATGAATATTGAAAAAGGGAAACTTTTCCTAAACTCCTTGTAGCCTCTTGCCCAAAAGTGTGGCGTGCTACACACTTATGCATAAGATTGTACTTGACGCGACTTTCAGACTTCCTAGGATAATTTAAAACCTTAGTGTTTGATACCAAGTTTGTAACATCCTGAGAGTACACCCTGGGCATCACACGGTTCTTACAGTCCCGAGGGACCACAAGCTAAGCCATGAGCTGGTACCTTTGTGAGCTCTGAATAATAACATAATAAATACGGAAGAACAACTAATTAGCCATAAGGTTTTATCAACTGAATCAGTACTGAAACATGAATCTGAAGAAAACAACTATTTAAATCTGATAAAATACAGATACACTAAATAACTAACTGACATGTCTGAAAGCCTCTACACTTAACTGAATCTAGTCGACTTTCATCTCATAGAATCTGTAACCACATTATCCTTGCTCGAATAATAGAGAATAGGAAAGTCATAATACTTAAGCAACAAGAGCCAATGACGCTGCCTCATATTAAGGTCTTGCTGAGTGAAGAAATGGTGAAGGCTATGATGATTTGAGAAAATGTCACAACAGACTCCATACAAGTAGTACCTCTATAACTTCAAAGCAAATACAACCGCTTACAACTCCAAATCATGGGTAGGGTAGTTTATCTTATGGGGCTACAATTGATGAGAAACACATGCAATCAACTTACTTTTCTACATCAACAAAACACCTAAACCAATACCTAAAACATCATTAAAGAAGGTAAACCCCCCGCCCTCCTTGGGCAAAGTCAAGATAGGGGTCGTAGTTGAAAAATCCTTGAGCTTTTGAAAGCTTGCCTCATAAGCATTGAACCACAGAAAGGAAATATTCTTTTGAGTTATCTTGGTCAAAAAAGCTGCAATAGAAGAAAATCCCTCAACAAAGCACCGCTAGTAACTTGCTAAACCAACAAAACTTTGAATCTCAATAAGAGAAGTAGGCAAAGCCCAATCACGAACCCCTGCAATCTTGGATAGATCAACCATAATACTATCCCTATTCACTATATGACTTAAGAAAGAAACAAAATCCAACAAAAACTCACACTTGGAAAATTTTGCATACAACTTATCATCCCTCAATTTTTGAAGTACAATCAGCAAATCCTCCTCATGAACGACCTTACTCATGAAATAAACCAAGATATCATCTATAAGTACATTGGGAAAAGAGTCAAGATATAGTTGAAATACCCAGTTCATCAACTCTATGAATGTGGCTTATACAATGGTCAACCCAAAGGACATGACCAAGAACTCAGAATGATCTACCCAAGGCTCACATCCAATAAAGGTCACAACACAAGATCGGTGCACCTGATCCACCACTAAAGAGTCTCATACAGTGGTAGATACACAGATAGGCATTGCAAGAGTCTCACTAACAGAATCAAATCCTAAAGAAAAATATACAGACATATAAAAGAAAGTTGATCCCAGATCAAATAACACAAATGCCGATCTAAAACAAACAAGGATGCTACCTGTGATAACAATGTCGAAAGCCTCTGCCTCTAGTCTGGCAGGTATAATATATCACTATTCATTACTTAAACCAACTAAGTAGCCTCGTGACCTCCATTATGGGCACCACTACCTCTGCCTCATACATCTCTAGTGGAACTTTTATATCTCACTACCGATATAGGATTAGGCCTAAAATCATGGTGGGGGACTATCCTTGGACAAATGACCAACCTTATTACATACAGTACAATATCTATGACCTAACTTAATAGAAAAAGGTCCCGCTGAGCTAGAACGACCACTCAAAGCTACTAAACCAAAAGATCCACTACTTAAGCCCTTCAATGCTGCCTGTACATGTCTGACATAATATCCTGAAAGCCTTTAGAATCTCTATGTTGAGGAATGTGACCTCTAAACTTGCCCTAATGATGCACCTTTTTGGTGCCACTCTAAGATGCTTAAAGAATAGACTCTATCATCTTAGCATGATCTAATATACTCTAAAATCATGCCCCTGACACAATCATCAGGGAAGTAGCAAGCTAAAACAAAATATCCAACCCCTTCGCTAACTTCTGAATACTATTAAATTAGGTGGCAATACTTGCATATGAATATCTAAACAAGGCATTAATATGTTTATCATTAATGTGCAATAGTCATGGATCCCTGCTCCAGGTGATCAAGCTCATCTCTTATCTGATCCCTCAGACTATAAGGCAAAAAACTATCTGAAAAGGCCTCAACAAACTGATCCAACTTATTGTAACGCCCCAAATCTGGTACCAATAATGCTACACCATACACATGACCCTGAAAGATGATAAGCTAACCTATGACTGATATTTGTAATTGAAAACTACATAATATACTGTGTAAATATGAAAATAAAGGCTGTAAGGTCGTAAGGTTCAAAACTGAGGCACAATATCTAATAAAATATAACATCCATGTGGGGTATGAAATACCCAAAACAAACTAATAAACTGATTGGACATGATAGTCTGAAAAGCCTCTAACTCTCTAAATAAGGAGTTAATGGGATATGTCCCCAACTAGCTCCAAATACTGAAATAAACTAAGTACTGAAATGATAAGATAATGCTCAAGTCCTCAAAGGATGAGGACTTACTGCTGAGTACTAGAATACTACTAATGATCTGGAGCTCATGCTTCTGAACCTATGGTATAAAACACCATAGTGCAAATGCATCAGTACGATTGAATATACTAGTATGCATGTGAGGTAAGATGAATATAATGGGTTCACATGCATGAACTAGACTAACTGACTGAGCAACATGCACGTGAGAATACATACATGAATACATAATAACTATAATTGAGTTCATGATAACATAATTACTGAATCTGAGTACTGATAGCATGAGATACTGCTAACCGTATAACTAAAATAACTAATACTGAGAGACTGTACCTGATAGTCTAGTTTCTGATAAAACTAGCTGAGTTCCATTCTGTTCTGAGGTGACTACATTTGACAATCCTAAATTTTATAGAACTATTTGAGTTTTATTACTGAGACTCAATGACTGTATCTGACAGTCCTGACTGTAACTGAAATTGTGGGAAACAGTCATCTAACCGATAGGCCCCAAATAATGCAATATACCTATGTTGGGGTCCAACATGTAACACCAATTGGAAGGGTGTAAATACCGTGCCACTGGTAAAGATAAGCTATAGGTGACCCTCATTTGACAGTTTCCTCAAAAGAGAATGGTAGGACCCTCATCTAACAGTGTTTTTCCTCCTCAACAACCCTCATCTGACAGTTTTAATGTCTCAACCTATGCTGTCTACATAGTTCTGGAATACAAGGATGACTTCTAAGAATCACACCCTCATCTGAAAGTGTGTGTTCCCAACCTTGGGTTCACTCGGTGCTAATTTCTACTCCCATATGAATAGACACTGAACATGGATACTGAACTTAACTGGACTGAATTAACTGAGTTTCTATTGACTGACGGAATAGTACTGAGATTACTGTATTACTGAGCTTTCCTAAGTCACATGACTAACTGAGTTCTATGGATCATGGCTTGACTAAGGATATCATGAAAATATGACACTAACTCTAGGCACATAGCTATATTTTTTGGGTACAAGTACCCCCAGGACTTGATGGGAAGAAACTGACAAAGCATGACTTTCTTAAATACATGGCCAACATCACTATCCATAATACAATAAGTTGGAGATTTCATGAAGTACAAGTTCTAAAGCACCACAATGGCTACATATATATCCATACTTCATTGAATAAGAAATTTCATCAAACACTTGACGTGCATAAACTTGGACATGAATGGAGATTTCATATTATTATACTAGTATGACACTTTTCCTTCACATAGGCATTTAGTCAAACACATGGGGATCATGCTTTTGTTATACCATCATCAACACATATAATAATCATGGGTACCTTAATAAAATTGTAAATTAAAGGGGGTTTATCATGATTATTAAGCAAATCTTCATATACTAGGGCCAATCATTGGAATATGTAATTTAAAACATGAATCAAAACCCCACAACATCATGAACATGAATTTTAATTCTATTTAAATCATGGACATTCATAAATACACAAATCTTGTAGTTTGAAAAGAGATTCTTGAGCTTTATGGGTGAAAGGGACCCATGAATCAACACATGACATACCTTGATACTTAATTGGGGAAGATTGATGGAAGAATCCTTGAGATTTGGATCTTGAATTGGAAACCCCTCTTCTTGTTCTTAAGAGAATTTGAAAGAAAAGAATGTATTTTGGTGAAATGGAGGCTGAATTCAGTGTTTATAGAGCTTTGGGGTGAATGAAAAATACCAAAATACCCTCTAAAATAATTTGGAAAATGCTGCTGATGACATTGGGCTAATGTCGTCACATATGTGATAAGCTGTTAGCTCATGTCATCACTTGAAGCTAGAATTTATGACTTTCTGCCTAAGGTTGACAATATTAGCTGATAAGTCGTCAGATATGTGATAAGCCGTCAGCTCATGTCGACACTTAGTTGCTAGGCTAATATGCTGAAGTATAATGGGTGTAACTTTTTGCTCAGATATCGGATTTGGGCGAATTTGGTATTATTGGAAAGATAATTCAATTACAGATATGTTGGTGGGTCATGAGCTCAAAAATTTGTATTATAACTAGGTATATACTCATTTGAAGTTGACTATACCAATATCCTTCCCAATATCCTTCCCTTCTTGCCGAATCTCTTCAATCCCTTTATGGAAGAGATCTTTAGATAGACAAAGTCACCAATTTCAAACATTCAATCCTTTTTGCGTACATCTACATAAGACTTCTGTCGGCTTTGAGCATCCCAAAGTCTTTCTCTAATCAACTAAAATTTTTCTAAGCATCGAATACCAAGTCAGGTCGTATGACTAAGGCCTCACTAAATTTGAACCAATCGACTGGAGATCTGTATCTCCAATTGTAGAGATATTCAAATAGAGCCATCTGAATACTAGAAAGATAGCTGTTGTTGTATGTAAACTCAATCAAAGAAAAATGGTCATCCCAAGTTCCCTTGAAATCAATTGCACACGCCCTTAGATTATCCTCCAAGATCTGAATGGTCCTCTTTGCTTGACCATCTGTCTAGGGATAAAAAGCTGTACTTAGATAAATTTGGGTACTACAACCCTTTTGGAATGCTTTCCAAAAGTAAAAGGTGAACTGGGTACCTCTATCTGAAATAATAGACAATGAAATACTGTGTAATCTAACCAACTCCTTGATATAGAGTTTGGCGTAGTCCTCGACTAAATAAGAGGTATGAACTGGAAGAAAATGAGCTGATTTGATCATCCTGTTTATAATGACCCAAACTGAATCATGCTGACGGCGAGTACGTGGCAAACCCATCACAAAGTCCATGTTCACTTCTTCCCATTTCCAGGTGGCAATAATGAAATCTTATATGGGACCACTAGGCTTCTGATGCTCTATCTTAACTTGCTGACATATAGAGCACTTAGCTATAAAATCTGTAATATCTCTTTTCATCCCACTCCACCAATAGATCTCCCGTAAGTCACGGTACATCTTTGTGGCCCATGGATAAATAGAGTAGTGCGCACTATGCGCTTCTACAAGAATTTGCTGCCTTAAGTCATCTACACCTGGAACACACAGACGACCCTGACAATACAGAACATCATCTCCCCCTGGGATAAAACCTCAACCTTTTGATCCTTGACTGACTCTTTTAATTTGAATAGACCGAGATCTATATCTAGCTTTTCTTTTACCTTGGAAACTAGAGATGATTCTGAATTACTCTGAACCCATACATCACCCTCCTCTATATCGACTAAGAGAATAACTAGTATGGTAAGATGATGGACTTCCTGAGCTAACTTTTTCTTACTGTCCTCAACATGAGAAACACTACCCAGAGACAATCTACTGAGAGCGTCCGTCACTAAATTGGCTTTGTCCAGATGATAAAGGACACTCATATCATAATCTTTCAAGAGCTCTAACCACTTTCTCTGGTGGAGGTTAAGATCTTTCTGAGAGAATATGTGCTGAAGGCTCTTATGGTCTATGAACACATCTATATGAACACTGTATAGATAATGCCTCTAAATCTTCAAGGAAAATACTACGGCTGTTAACTCAAGATCATAAGTCAGATAATTCTTCTCATGGGGTTTAACCTATCTGGAGGCGTAGGCTATGACCTTACCATACTGTATGAGGACACAACCCAAACCTACTATAGATGCATCACAATATACTACAAACCCATCTAAACCATTTGGAAGAGCTAGGACTGGAGCTGAGGTGAGTCAATTTTTCAGCTCTTGAAAACTCCTCTCGCATGGATCTGACCACTGAAACTTAACTTTCTTCTGAGTTAATCTGGACATAGGGGATGCAATATAAGAAAATCCCTCAATAAACCATCTATGATAGCCAGCCAAACCCAAGAAACTCCTGATATCTGATGGAGATATATGGTAAGGCCAGTTTCTTACTGCTTTGGTATTTTGATGATCAACCCTAATGCCATCATCGGAAATGATATGACCAAGGAATGCTATTGATCTTAGACAAAACTCGCACTTACTGAATTTGGCGAATAACTGATGATCTCTGAGAGTCTCAAGTACAATTCTGAGATGGTCTGCATGATCACGCTCACTACGGGAATAGACCAGAATATCATCTATGAAGACTATCACAAACATATTTAAGTACTGCTTAAACACCCAGTTCATCAAGTCCATAAAAGCTGCTGGGGCATTAGTAAGACAAAAAGACATGACTAGGAATTCACAGTGACCTTACCGAGTTTAAAAAGCTATTTTTGGAACGTTACAGTCCCTGACTTTGAGTTGATAATAGCTTGAACTGAGGTCTATCTTAGAGAAATAGCTGGCAC
Source organism: Capsicum chinense (assembly GCA_026120095.1). NCBI lineage: Eukaryota > Viridiplantae > Streptophyta > Magnoliopsida > Solanales > Solanaceae > Capsicum > Capsicum chinense. Next base: position 144,226,880 of record JAPEIP010000008.1, on the reverse strand, counting down.
CCTGAAGTTGGTCAAATAAGTTGTCAATATGGGGAAGTGGATACTTGTTCTTGACCGTGACTTTATTGAGCTGACGGTAATCAATGTACATTCTGAGAGAACCATCCTTCTTGCGTATGAATAAAACTGGTGCATCCCACGAGGGCATGCTAGGCTTGATGAACCCTTAATCTAAGAGATCGTTCAACTGCTCTTTCAATTTTTTGAGTTCTACTGGTGCCATTCTGTATGGAGAAATAGATATAGGTTAAGTATTTGGAAAAAGATCAATACCGAAGTCTATTTCCCTTTCGGAAGGAATTCCAGGAAGATCTTCAAAAAAGATATATGAATATTCATTCACGACTGGGACTGAATCAAGACTGAGAGTTTCAGAACTAGTGTCCTTAACTCGAACAAGATGATAGACACATACTTTAGACTTTATTTTTCTTGTCCGAAGATAGGAAACAAGCTAACCTCTGAATGCTGAAGTACTACCCCTCCACTCTAGGATGGGTTCATTCGGAAACCAAAACTGGACTATTCTATTTCTGCAGTCAACTGTGGCATAGCAGAAGTGAAGCGAATCCATGTTGAGAATGACATCAAAATTAGTCATCTCTAATTTGACTAAGTCTGCTAAAGTGACTTTCTAAAATATTATAATCGGACAGCTCCTGTATACCCGTCGGGCTATGATGGTCTTACCCCCTAGGGTAGAGACTGAAAAGGGCTTTGCTAGAATTTCGAGATTGATTTTGAAATCGCCTGCTATATAAGGAGTAACAAAAGTTAAGGAAGCACCTAGATCTAGCAAAGCGTAAACATGCAAGTAAAAGATCTGTAATGTACTAGTAACTACATTAAGAGAATTTTCCTGATCCTGTTGGTATTGGAGAGCATAAAGTCTATTTGGGCATTGCCCCCAGTAGCACTGGAAGTGACACCCTACTGATTTAGGCAACCGAACTGAGCTGAGGAACGATTCTGCTGACCCTAATAACCTGAATGGGGACAATATCTGACTCTGTGGCCTAGCTTACCATATCCAAAATAGACATTGCTACTAGCTCTACAAGTACCCTTGTGGTTCTTACCACAAGTCTGACAAAGGGGATTAGTTTAGGCATTGCTGTCACTGCCCTGAGACTTAGATCCTGGCACCCTAACTCTATTACCATCCCTGAACTTAGGAGCTGGAGTACTAGCCAAAAAAGGACCTGGAACTGATGACTTAGGAAGAAACTGAGAACAGTTTCCTCCTTTTGATTTGGGCTAAGCAAAGTTAAAAGTACCTGTTCTTACTCTCTTATTCTGCTTCTCTTTTATGTTAATATTTTGCTCCTCTATCTACTGAGCATGAGTCATAAGCCTGGCTAAAGTCATGTCACTATTCAATATCGCAGACCTACACTTGTTGACCACACTATCATTCACCCTAGAAACAAACTTACTTATCTTGGCCCTGTTGTCTGCAACCACATGAGGGGCATATCTAGCTAATTGAGTAAACTTAAGAGTATACTCTTTCACTGCCTTATTTCTTTGCCTGAGGTTGATGAATTCTAACACCTTAGCTTCTCTCAGCACTCTCACAAGGAGTAACCCCCATGATGTCTGTAACCTTCTGAACCTGATCGATGAATGCCTGAGGGTCCTCATCTGACTTAGAACCAATAAAGGATGGCGTATTCATTCGGGTGAAGTCCCAAATCCTGGATGCAGCTGAATTGGCCAATGGGTTGGTTGGAATGACAACTATTCATTCATTCTGAGCAGAAACTGACTGAGCAAGAGAAGTGAATACAGCTCTGAACTCTGCATGAGAAATATGTTCGAACAAAGGATCTTCGCGCTGAGGGGTTGGCTGATTCTCATTTCTTCTTTTAGGAGGCATATTCTGTAGAAGAAAGGGAGAAATGGATTAGATTGAGAGATTAGCTTGAGATTATTCTCACTGGTCTGACATGAATACTGAAAGAAGGGAAAATGTTCCTAAAATATCTTATAGCCTCCTGCACATAAATGTGGCATGCGACACACCCATGTATAAAACTCTACTAGATGTGGCTTTCAGACTTCCTAGGACACTATTGAACCTTAGGCTCTGATACAAAGTTTGTAACGCCCTGAATCTAGTACCCAAAATGCTACATGGTGCTCATGACCCTGAAGGACCACAAGCTAACCCATGACAGATATCTGTACGTTAACACTGCATAATATACTGTGTAAATAAGGAAATAAAGGCTGTAAGGCCATAAGGTTCAAAACTAAGATCCAATATCTAATAAAATATAAAATTTGTGTGAGGTATGAAATACCCAAAATAAACTAATAAACTGACTAGACATGATAGTCTGAAAAGCCTCTAACTGTCTGAATAAGGAGTTGATGGGACATGTACCCAACTAACTCTAACTACTAAAATAAAATAAGTACTGGAATGATAAGATAATGCTCATGTCCTCGAAGGATGAGGACTCACTGCTGATTTTGATTGCTGAGTACTGGAAAGCTACTAATGCTCTGGAGCTCGTGCTTTTGAACCTATGGTATAAAACACCATAGTGCAAATGCGTCAGTACAATTGAATGTACTGGTATGAATGTGAGGTAGGATGAATGCAAAGGGTTCACATGCATAAACTATACTAACTGACTGAACAACATGAACGTGAGAATACATACGTGTATACATAATAACTGTAATTGAGTTTGTGATAACATGATTACTGAATCTGAGTACTGATAACATGAGATACTGATAACCATATAACTAAAATAAATAATACTGAGCGACTGTATCTGACAGTCTAGTTTCTGATATAACTAGCTGAGTTTCATTCTGTTCTGAGGTGACTGCATTTGATAGTCCAAAATTCTATAGAACTCTCTGAGTTCTATTACTGAGACTCAATGACTGTATCTGACAATCTTAATCTGTAACTGAAACTGTGGGAAGTATTCATCTAACTGACATGCCCCAAATAATATAATATAGCTGTGTTGGGGTCCAATCTGTAATCCTAAATAGAAGGGTGTCAGTACCACACCACTGGTAAGGACAAGATGTGGGTGACCCTCATCTGACAGTGTTCTAAAAGAGAATGGTGGGACCCTCATCTGACAATATTTATCCATCTCAACAACCCTCATCTGACAGTGTTAATGTCTCAACCTATACTGGCTACATAGTTTTGGAATGCAAGGATGACTTTTAAGAATCACACCCTTATCTGACAGTGTGTGTTCCTATCCTTAGGTTCAGTTGGTGCTAGTTTCTACTCCCATCTGAATAGACAGTAAACTTGGATTACTGAACTGAACTATACTAAATTAACTGAGTTTTCGTTGACTGACGGAATAGTATTGAGATTACTATATTACTGAGCTTTCCTGAGTCACATGACTGATTCAGTTCTATAGATCATGGCTTGACTGAGGATATCATGAAAACATGACACTAACTCTAAGCACACAACTATATTTTTTGGTACAAGTACCCCAGGACTCAATGGGAAGAAATTGACAAAGCATGACTTTCTTGAATACATGACCAACATCACAATCCATAATACAATAAGTTGGAGATTTCATGAATTACAAGTTCTAAAGTACCACAATGGCTACACATATATCCATATTTCATTGACTAGGACATTTCATCAAACACTTGATGTGCATAAACTTGTACATGAATAGAGATTTCATATTATTATACTAGTATGACACTTTTCCTTAACATAGGCATTCAGTTAAACACATGGGGAGCATGCTTTATTTATACCATCATAAACACATCTAATAATCATGGATACATCAATCAACTTGTAAATTGAAGGGGGTTTATCATGATTATTAAGAAAATTTTTATATACTCAATCATTGGAATATGTAATTTAAAATATGAATCAAAACCCCACAACATCATGAACATAAATTTCAATTCTATTTAAATCATGAACGTCTATAAATACACAAATTTTGTATTTTGAAAAGAGATTCTTGAGCTTCATGGGTGAAAGGGACCCATGAATCAACACATGGCATACCTTGATACTTAATTTGGGAAGATTGATGGAAGAATCCTTGAGATTTGGATCTTGAATTAGAAACTCCTCTTCTTGTTCTTGAGAGAATTTGAGAGAACAGAATGTACTTTGGTGAAATAAAGGCTGAATTCAGTGATTATGGAGCTTTAGGGTGAAGGGAAAATACCAAAATACCCCCTTCAAAATCATTTGGAAAATGCTGAATTCTACGGCTGACGACATTGGGCTGATGTCGTCACTTATATGATAAGCCGTCAGCTCATGTTATCACTTGATATTGGAATTTATGACTTTATACCTAAGGCTAACGACATTAGCTGATAAGTCATCCGATATGTGTTAAGCCGTCAGCTCATGCCGTCACTTAGTTGCCAGGCTAACATGCTGGAGTAAAATGGGTATAACTTTTCCCTCCAATATCGGATTTGGGCAAAATTGATATTATCGGAAAGATAATTCAATTATATATCTGTTGGTAGGTCATAAGCTAAAAAATTCATAGTATAACGAGAGATATGATCGTTTGAATTTGACTATACCAATATCCTTTCCAAGAATTCAATCAGTAAGGAATGCTTTAATTCGCCTGATAGCCAGGACGTATTTGAGACCTTAATTGAAATAAAACATGATCATGAAAGTACCAAATAACCATGATGTACTATGCATAAGCTTGAAATATGGAGCTAATATCGATTTGCATTTTTTGGGGTATTATACTTAACTCTGGCGAACTAAAAGGTCTACAACTAACAACTGACCTCTACCAATCCCTGGATATCTTTCTCAACTTGTAAGTAGTATAAGAAACAGCATGCGACTTAAGAAAACCAATGTTATGAGAAATCTCATGACAATCAATCAAGAACTCATAGGTATCCTCTCCTATAAGACCACTAAATATAGGAGGACCCAAACAAATGAATCTCTCAAACCTCTTTTGGTTCTCAGAAGACATAATTTTACTCATAATAATAGGAGACATAGCTAATCTTGCTGGCTGAGATCCCATCTGACGAGTTAATATGGATGAAGGGTGAAATCTTGATCTCAGAATACCATATGGAGAGGTCAAAATAGAAGGAGGAACAATACTCAAGCATTGTAGAGTACTATAAAAAGATGTCTGTACTACTAGGGGATCCACACTTAGAACCAGAGGAACACAATAGGTAGACTATAGCATAGATGAAGGTGTCATACTCAGAGTTGGAGGAGCACTAGGTGCACTAAAAAAGAACCCTCCAAAAAGGTCAACAAGCAAATTAGTAACCCCTCCAAGATTAGAGTAGAAGAACTCTATGGGACTGGAGTAGGCCCCAAATCTCCAATATGCTTAACTCAAGGATCAGAACAGATCCCCTAATACTACTTCTACTTAGGGTAGATCCTCATGCACGTCCACTATTTCTAGCCCATCTATGACTCACAACTCACCCTCTAAACTGAGTTTTCTCCTTGAATAATAGCTCTGCATCCCTAACCTTATGGGATCTAGTCCTCACCATCTGTGCATAATAAGTGATATATGACCTAGAACACAAGGTATGAAGGAATTCACACGATAAAGAACAAAATAAGAAAGTTTCTCAAAGATATCTTATAGCCTCTCGAAGATAGATGCAGATGTCTATGTACCAATCCATGATACTTTACTAGACACCCTATTCTTACACTGATTAGACTAATGAACTTGGATGCTCTGATACCAATTTTCATGACCCAAAACTAAGGGCCATCACAGAACTTATCGTGGCAAGCCATGACAAGTAAGCCTATTACTCAAAGTGTATGAAATAAGAAATTAATACCAAAACCCAAGGAAAGACTTCTAGAATAAAGTCAAACAACATATTAGTAATAAAGGTGAAAAAGCAATAACAATAATACCATCAATCTCATTAAGATCTGATGTCCTAGTATAAGAACTACTAAATACATCTCAAACGTCTAAAGGTACAATAATAGTCCAAAAGGATCATAATTGTCTTTGAATGATAAACAGGACATCAAAATAGATAAGAAGAGGTAGTAAGTCATTTTTGGTAGCATAAATCGACTCCTATCTCAAATATATTCTAGATATTTCCTAAATCAGCTATCATGTGGTGCACTCATTCCTAGATCTGAACCATAAGGGCATTGTAGGGGTGAGATGGTCCACTTAAACTCAATAGTTATCATAGGTTGACTGGGAATAGTAGAAAATAAAGCATATAAAATACATACTATGGGCACGTTACCTGCAATCAAAAAATATCCCAAATGATAGCTTACACCATCTCCATTAATAGTTTTATGATATACACCTATACTAACACAAGTATGAGAAGAAATCACAATGCATAGATATAAAATCAAATACATTATATAGATAGATATCAAATCAATAACACAAATATAAGACAAAATATATGAAATATAAAAAGTGTAATGAAAATGATGATAATGTATGCTCAAGGTTGTTGCACAACCTTTGTATACACCTACTAAGATATGATACAGAGTAGAACTCATGGAGAGTTTATCAACCCATGTACAATCCAATATCCAATAACAATAACTATTACTCTTATCCAATATATACATCAGTGGAGGGTCTGTAAAGATATCACAATTCCAGTGTTTCTAGTATTTCCACAGTGGTACCAATGTTTTATAGGTGAATATAATATGAATATGTAATGCTCATGACCAACCAGAATGAGAATTTCTGATAACCAACCAATATACCAATCACATGAGATAAGATCAACTCAATATGCCAACCATTCAAGAGTTTAATCTAATCCATATGCCAATAGAGTAATATATACAAAAAATGTTCCACTGATTCCATATAAATTCCAATTTAGGATTTTCACTAGAAAGGTACCACCAAATATCTATACATAAGGCAAAAAATATCATATAAGACCCTACGCACATAACAGATAATTTCTCGAAATCACAAAATAGCAACAATATAGACCCCTACACGGGCATAACATAATAATAAATCTATTTTCATGATTGGTTCCCATGACCCTAACATGATTTTCTACAAATATTAACTACCCAACTTAGTTTGAAGAAAGTTAAGCCGTAACCTATCTCAAATGCTGAAAACTTATCTAAAAAGCCTTTACCATGGAGATTTCTCCTCACTAATGAATCAAAAATCAACTAAAACACACAAATATGAAATCTACGCGTCAAAAAAAACTAATGATACCTATATTGCCCATTTTTGGGTCAGGGTCAAAATGGACCCCCAAGATGGTTTTTCAAAAAAAGAAGGGTAAAATTGAAACTTTAGTTTAAAAATATAATTTCCATGATTAAAGGAACTCGTTGAAGAAAACACAAGTGAAAACTGGTTGAAATTAGGGTTTAAGTAAAAGAATTACACATTTAATCCTTTTGGGCTAAAATCCCCAAATTTCACTTATAAATTAAGGTTTTAAAAAGATTTAAATGACAAGAATCGAAGTAAAATAATTTAAATAGGGATATGGATCTTACCCAAGCTTGAAAGTGGAAGAAATCGCCCCAAAACACAAAACCCTAAGCTCTAAATCTCAAAAATGGTGGAAAATCATGAAAATAAGGAATTTATTTTGTCCAAGTATCACTTAAGCAACCATCGGGTTTCTTAACTGATTGTCTCTTAAGTGACTAGGTGTCCCTTTCGTGATACCTACTGGCTACACAGGTGTCGCGCAAGTGACCTGACTATCGTTTGAGCAACAATCGCTTACATGACGGGAAATTTGCTTAAGTAATAACCTCGATTGGCTGATAGGTTGCTTAAACAACTATAATGTCACTTAAGTGGTACACCAACTGAGTGTGCACCAGTTGGAGACCTGGAGAATTCCAAGTTTCCGCAGACCCCTCGAGATTAATCTAGAATCCTAAGAACACAAATTAACTATGCTATCCTATAAAATTTGAAGCTCTAGACTCAATGACGATATCAAATTTTCATAAATAATGTAATTTTCACAAAGTTGACCCCCAAAATCCAATTTCACAACTTTCCAAATCGAGGATTGAAATGAGATATGAAAGCCATAAAACCACACCAATTATGTTACCAATCTAAAATCAATGTTTTGGATTTACTAGAGTAGTCCATTTTGCCACCTGACACGCAGATTATTAAATGTTGATCAAAGTCAACTAATAAGTCTTTTTAACCACCAAAAACTACAAGACACAAATCACACTAAAATGTGTTGGGAGTTATGCCAATCATCCCCAAACCCAAAATTACCACAAAGCAACCAAGGGAAGGGTTAAAATGGTAAAATCATAAATAAATTAATAATTCATAAAGATCACCTAAAATCAAGTCATTACACACCAACTGTTGACTTAGAAAATTCCAAATCTCTATTGACCCCTTGAGATTCTTCTAAAATCCCGTGAACGCAAAAAACTATGCTACCCTATCAAATTCAATATTCCAAACTTTATGGCATGGTCAAAATTTTCATTCGAGATTATTTTTCATAAAATATAGGCCCCACACCTAAGGCCTATTTTTATCAACTTCTAGCCAATAGGACAAAATAAGACTGAGAGCTTTGGGACCCAAACTAAAGGTCTCCCTAGCCTAATTTGACGCTTTGGAGCTTTTGAATTGTTAGATTTGGCATATAAGGTCGTTTGACTATAGTTTTTGTCAGGTAGCTAATTTTTACTAGCAAAGAATTTAAAATAGGAAATTGATTCTAAAAATCAAATAAACTGCCTGGTAACTAAACTGTCAACTCCAGCTAGTCATAAATAACTTGGGGAAGCTATACAAAAGATATGAAAATAAAAAATATATGGAAATGTAGGAAATAACCTGGAGGATTATTATAATTTACAAATCTCAAATTAAACTCAAAGGTGAATATTCTAGATTAGAAGTGTAATGAGTTGATTTTTTTTTGTAATTTTAGTGAAATTTTCATTTTTGTCTGATTTTACGATTTTTAACCCTCTCTATGGTTACTTTATGGTATTTCTGGGTTGCGTGGATGATTGGCATAGTTCCTAATGCATCTCGGTGTGATTGGTGCGAGTTTATATTTTTTAGTGGTCAAAAGGCTTATTAGTTGATTTTAGTCAATATTTATTATTCTGTGTATTGTATGGCTAAACGGACTTTGGTAATAGATCAAGAATGTTTATTTTAGGTTGGTAGCATGGTTAGTATGATTTTTTGAATTTTGTATCTCATTTTGATCCTCTATTTGGAAAGTTGTGAAATTAGGTTTTGGGGGTCAATTTTTAAAAAATGACATCTTTTCAAAAATTTGTTATTGAAATCAAATGCGAAGCATCAAATTTAGTAGGGCAGGATAGTTGATTTACGCACTCAGTATTTTGAATGAATCCCGAAGGGTAGAGACTTGGAATTTTCCAAGTATCTAGCTGATACAGTGCAATTAATGTGACCGCTAAAGTGACACTTTTGGTGCTTAAGCAGAGGGAACTTTAGTGGCCTTATGGCACTTAAGAGGCCCTGCCAGCCTAGCACGTGTCGCTTTAGTGACAAGCTTATCGCTAAAGTACTAATCGATTTAGTGCCACTTGTCTGCTTAAGAAGCCTTATATCAGTGTGCAGATATCAATTTAGAGGTATCTAGGTGCTTTATCTCTAATTGCTAAAGTGGCCCAAGGCCCACTTTAGTGGCACCCGAAGAATATAAATATCCCTTTCTTGATTCTTTACTATTTTGAGACTTGGAGCTTCAGGGTTTAAAGTTTTCGAGCAATTTCTTCCATTTTCAAGTTGGGGTAAGCTCCAAACTCCTATTATATTTATTTCTCTTTGATTCTTGTCATCTAAATCTTATTAAAGTCTTGATTTCAAACATGAAATTTGGAGATTTTGGATAGAACAGCCTAAGTTAGTATTTCTTCAATCTAAACCCCAATTTAACTCCTTTTTACTTTAGTTTTTTTGTGGCTTCCTTTAATTATGGGAAACACATTTATGAACTAAAATTCTGGTTTTACCTTTTTTTTTTGTCAAAAACTCATTTTGGGGGTCCATTTTGTACTAGACTAAAAAATAAGCAATATGGGTATTGTTATCTTTATTTTGATGGTAGAATCTATAGTTTTCTATTTTTGTTGGTTTCAAGACCCCCCATGAGGGAAAAGCTTCGTGTTAAAAGTTTTTGGACCCAATTTTCTTTATTCGAGGTAGGTCATGGCTTAACTTTATTTAAACTAGGTTAGGTATTTAATATTGACATAAAAGCATGTTATGGGTATGGAAGCTAATCATGAAAACAACTTAATTATTTTTTTGTGCCCATGTGGGGGCCTGCATTGTTACTATTTGGTGGTTTATGTCATTATTTGCTATGTGTGACCATATGGGGTCTTATATGATATTATTGGCCTGGTATTTATGTAATTGGTTATCTTCTTCTTCTTGATTGAAATTGTATAAACTGGAATTATATAGTATGAAATGGCATATTATGGTATACCTTACTCCATTGGTATGTGGATTATATTAGATCATGGATGATTGGCTTATAGAGTGCATTTTTAGCTCACGTGCTTAGTATATTGGTTGGATTTTGGAAATTCTCATTCTGGTTGGTTGTGAACACTACATCCTTATATCATATATATTCATAAAACATTGTTATCACCGTGTAAATACTGGTTCTTATAATACCTCCTCAGGTGGGATCTCAGCTAGCCACATTTACTATGTCTTTTATTATTGCAAGTTCAGTTATGTCTTTTAAGGATCAGAAGAGTTTTGAGAGATTCAATCATTTGGGTCTACCCAAGTTCACTGGTGCTGTAGGTAAGAATGCCTGTGAGTTCTTGATTGATTATAGGGAGAAGTTCCATAATCTTGGAATGCTTGAGTCACATGGGGTTGCTTATACTACTTGCCAGTTGAGAGATGCAGCCAAAGATTAGTAAAGGTCATTTGTTAGTTACGGGCCTCTTGATTGGCTAGAGATAACTTAGGATTATTTTCTGAGACCTTTTTGAATAAGTTTATACTTTTTAGTCTGAGGGATCCGATGATAGATGAGTTTGATCACTTGGAGCAGAGTATAAGGCACATTGTCATGCCTTATATAAATATTCTTATGCCAGTATTACCATCGAGTTTAAAAAGATTCAAAAGTTCATGAAGGGTTGGATGTTTCTCTTTAGCTAGATATAGCTCAAATGGTGGTGTCAGGGGTATATTTCAGAGTATAGTTGATCACTCAAAGATGACTGAGTCTATTCTTCAAGTATATTAGGGAGGTGCTAAGAGGATGAACTATCAAGGCAAGTTTAGTAGTTGCACTTACTGAGATAGAGGTTTTAGAGGCTTCCATGGGTATCATGGTAGACCCATGTAGGCATATTTTTAGGGTTCAGGTAGTGGATCTTCCAGTTTAGAAGATTTAGGGATCATTTTAGCTCAACCGTACCTTTCCCTATTGAGTTGGGCTACAGGGTTTGCTTTGTGTGTAATGAGGTTGTCTATTTGGCAATGGACTATCGCTGTTGTATTTTTAAGAGTACTCCTATATCGATAGTGAGAAGTGTAATTTCTACTACAGGAGCACGAGGCAGAGGTAGTGGTGCCCGTGGTGGTCATCATGGGGCTACTCAGCCAAGTGGTAGTTGTGGACAATGCTATGCTCTACCCACCAGGCCCGAGGCAAAGACTTCTAACACTGTTATAATAGGTATCATCCTTGTTTATTTCAAATTTACATTTGCATTATTTGATTTTGGGTTGACTTTCTCCTATGTGTCTTCATATTTTTCTTTGGGTTTTGATTCTACTAGTATTCCTCTTGCCATGACTATCTATTTATCTATTCCTGTAGGAGACTGTTTCATAGTGGATTAGGTGTACCAATTTTGTGTTGTAACTTTTATGGACCGTGAGACTTGGGTTGATCTGATTATCCTAGATATGATAAATTTCGACGTCCTCTTGGGTATGAATTAGTTAGATCCTTATCATGTTGTCCTAGACTATTATTTTAAGATCTTGACTTTAGATCTACTAGGTATGCCAAGGATAACTTGGATGGGTTACTTCATTTGGGTCCCAAAAAAGTCATATCTTTTCTTTAGGCCCATCTTTTAGTAGAGAGGGGTGATTGTCCCATTTGGCTGATCTTTTGGTATACTAGTATTGTTTCACTGCATTCTTTGGATTTTGTTCATATTATCATGAGTTCATTGATATTTTCCATATGGATTTTCCTTGTATGCCTTTGAATCGTGATATTGACATTGCCATTAATGTTTTGTCGGGCACCAAGCCTATTTTTTTTCTTCCTTATAGATAGGCTTGGTGCCCAACAAAACCTTCCTTAGATAAGGGATTTATCCAACCTAGTGTATCACATTGGGGTGCACCTGTCTTGTTTGTAAAGAAAAAAGATAGATCTATGTGTATGTGTATTGATTATCGATAGTTAAATAAGGTAACAATTAAGAATAAGTATACTTTTCCTAGTATTGATGATTTGTTTGATTAGGTTCAGTGTTTTCAAAGATTGATTTAAGGTTTGGGTATCACCAATTGAGGAATAAAACTTTGAATATTCCAAAGTTTTTTATACTTGATACGATCCTTATAAGTTCTTGGTAATGTCCTTTAGGTTGACAATTCCCAACCATATTCATGGTGTTTATGAATTGGGTACTTCACTCTATCTCAACTCCCTTGTTATTTTATTTATAGTTGATATCTTGGGTTATTCCAAGAGTGATGCCTATTATGAGGAGCACTTACAAATTGTACTTTATTGGTTGAGGGAGGAGAAGTTGTATGCTAAATTCTCCTAGTGTGAGTTTTTGTTAGAGTCTATTTCTTTCTTGGGTCATATGGTGACTAAGGACTGTATCATGGTCGATTGGGACAGTATTGAAGTGGTTACATAATTGGGATACAACTACTTCTCTTATTGAAATTCAGAGTGTCATTGGTTAGCAAGTTACTATCGATGCTTTGTTAAAGATTTTCATCTATTGCAGCTCCATTGATCAAGTTGACTCAGAAAAAGATTTCTTTTTAGTGGTTCGATGCTTGTGAGGCAAGCTTTCAAAAGCTAAAAGATTTGTTGACATCAACTCTTATCTTGACTTTGCCCAAGGAATACTTAGGTTTTACCATTTTTTGTAATGCTTTAGGTGTTAGGTTAGGTAAGGTGAGGTGATGCAGGAGTGTAAGGTGATTATGTATGCTTCTCGTCAGTTGACGCCCCATGAGAAGAATCACCCTATCTATGATTTGGAGTTATGTAGAGTAGTTTTTGCCTAAGAGATGTTGGGGCACTACTTGTATGGATTTTGTTGTTAGATATTCTTAGATCATCGTATCCTTTAGTATTCTTCACCTAATGGGATCTTAAAATAAGGAAACATCATTAGCTTGAGTTACTTAAGGACATGATTATTCTCTACCATTCAGGAAAGGCTAATGTGGTTATGAACGCCTTGATCTAAAAGTCTACTAGCATAGGTAGCTTGGTACATCTTTTGACCTAAGAGAGGCCTTTATCCTCAGAGGTTTACTCTTGGCTAAACAAATGGTTAGGCTTAATTTTTCAACACCTGGATGTGTTTTGGCATTTGTGAATGCTAGGTTTTTCTTGATGGAACATATTTGAGCTCATCAATTCAATGATGTTGGGTTGAGAGCGATTCAGTATAAGGTATTAAGCAGTGAGGATAAGTAATCCTAACTTGATCTAGATGGTGTTTTGAGGATTAAAGGCCGAGTCTATGAGCCGAGAATGGGTGATTGGGTGAAATTGATTTTGGAAAGGGCTCATTATTCTAGGTATTCCATCCATTTGAGAGTGACTATGATGTATCATAATTTAAGACAACACTACTAGTGGGGTGGTATGAGGAAGGATGTAGTGGATTTTATAGCTTATTGCCTATGTTTTAGGATGAAGGCCGAGCATTTGAGTCTAGATAGTTTGCTTCAGAGATTACCTATTCTCAAGAGGAAATGGGAATGGATCACTATAGACTTTATGACTGGGTTTCCTCATACCTCTTATGGTTCTGATAGCATTTGGGTCATCATGGATTGATTGACCAAATCTACTCATCTTATTCGTAGTTAGGTTTCATTTAGTGCTAAGATATTCAAATGTATCTATATTCATAAAACTTCATTGTGTACTAGTGCCTATTATCTTAAATAGGGGTATAGTGTTGACATCTCACTTTTGGAATAATTTTTAAGAGGATTTGGGAACCATACTTGATCTAAGAATAACTATTCACCTAGACCAACGGTCAGTTAAAGAAGACAATTTAGGTTTTGAAGGGTATGTTCCACATTTGTGCTATGGACTTTGAGGTCAGTGGGAGCAATATCTAGCCTTTGAAAAGTTTGCATATAACTATAGCTACTGTTCCAGTTTGAGATGGCTTTTTTTGAGGCTTTGAATGATAGGCGTTGTCACTCTTTAGTTAGTTGATTTGAGGTTTCTGAGATTAGACCTTAAGGTACTGACTTTCTTTGCAAGTCCTTAGATAGAGTTTGGGTTATTCAGGATAGACTTCAAGTGGCCGAGAGAAGGAAAAGTGCTATGCGGATCGTAGTCTTTGTGCCTTGATATTTAGTTTTGGTGACCAAGTCTTTCTTCATGTGTCTTCCAAGAAGGGTGTGATAAGGTTTGGGAAGAGGGGCAAGCATAGCCCCAGGTATATTGGACCATTTGAGATTCTTCAGGCTTTTGGGGATTTGGCTTATAAGTTATCATTGCCCCAGATTTATCACCTGTCCATCCAGTTTTTTATGTTTCCATGATTTGACTTTACATTCTGGAAGAGTCTTATTTCATTCATTGGGCTTCAGTGCAACTAGATAAGAGGTTGTGTTTTGCTGAGGAGCCCCTATCAATTTTAGCTAAGGATATTAGATGGTTGGGTTCTAGAGATATTCTGGTGGTTAAGGTCCAGCAGAGACATCAACCTATAGATGAGGCTACTTGGGAAGTCGAGTGTGATATACATGGTAGTTTCCCCAGCTTTATGTTGATTTAGTTATTTCTAGTTCCTTTAGTTCGAGGATGAACTAGATTTCTAGTGGTGGATGATGTAATGACTTGTTTTTGGTGATTTTTTGTGAATTAATTTCTACGTGATTTTACCATTTTACCCTCCCTCGTGGTTGCTTTGTGATATCTCTAGGGTGTATGGATGATTGGTATGACTCCCAATATATCTCAGTGTGATTGGTGCGAGTTTGTGGTTTTTGGTGGTTAAAAAAGACTTATTAGTTGACTTTGGTCAACATTTATTATTCGGTGCATCAGATGGCAAAACGGAATACACTAATAAATTCAGAATGTCGATTTTAGGTTGGTAACATGATTGGTGTAGTTTTATGGATTTTGTATCTCATTTTGACCGTAAATTTTGAAAGTTGTGAAATTTAGTTTCGGGGGTCAATTTTGTGAAACCAATGTGTTTGACATAACCTGAAACCGTGACTTGTTGTATGGGCACCTCAAGCCCAACTTGGGATAGAGATCGCCCCGTTTACCCAACCCAACTCTCACACAAATCGTCAAGTGTTTGGTGAACTCCGATTATATAATCAAGGTAGCCGAAACATAACTTAAAATCATAACTTAGACAATATCTAAATATTTCATTTACATCGACATACTACCAACATACCCAAGTTCACAGTCATCCACTATGCCTCTACACAATTTTGATGTCTATATTTATATGTCGGGATAAGCCCCTGACAATAGCCAAACCAAGTCTAAATGTATATATATATCTACGACCAAAGATAAGACACTATGAAATGTATGTCTTCCAAAAAATGAAATATCACCACTTCAATGTCAACACATGAACTGCCCGAACACCTGTCACTGCGCAGGAAGAAAACAAGAAGTTCCGACTCCTATGTCGCATGGGGACATAGCGTCCATAGACGTTTAGCGGTTGGAATTCTAGCATGTAACTCAAGGATAAGGATATAATAACATCGTCATTTAAAGCCAAATCATTACACCATTTTCAATCCTATTTACATACATAATCACACAGGTTGAAATATATACAACATGTTCATAAAGTGTAACAAGGAAACAAGGCTTAGCAAACATTCTCGATATACTCATTCACATGCTATGTGGAGGAGGATTTTAACCTTCCTCCCGAATTAATTCAAACAATTCTTATTAGGTAAAGGACTTTAACCTCATGCATTCTCATTAGACTAGGGACTTTAACCACACAATTTCATTAGGAAATGGACTCTAACCTCATGTCCTTTTTGATTGGCATGTGACTCTAACCTCAAGCCTTATTAGATAGGGGACTTTATCCCCAAATGAGCTCATTCGGTGTGGGACTCTAATCACACTTAATATTAGTTAGGGGACTCTAAACCAGAACCGACATATTTAAGCAAGGGACTCGAACCTCTTGTATTTTCATTAGGCAAAGGACTCTAACCTTAAGCCATATTATATAGGCAAGGGACTTTAACCACAAGTTTTCACGACTATCATTAGTCAACATTGAGAATCTAACCCTTTATCCATACATCAATATTCATTCACTTCAACACTTAGGGACTTCAACCAATTTAACCAATTTCACACCACACATGACTCTTATGGTCACTAGTTATTCAAATATTTCATTAGAACAATGACTTAATTCAACTTATCATTCAATTCAATTTATGGTCATCACGACCCTTACAAGCCATTAATTCCTCATTAGCTATCTCACACTTTTTTCATTCAACACAATTCAATTTCATATTGGGGACTTAAACCCCTCTTTAGCCATACTACAAACAAGGTCATAAATTGATAAATTACATGGCCAACAATATCGTCACAATACCATAAGTAATGTATCATGGGTTCATAACACTTTTGATGCTTAAAATAAAGAAAATATGCCAAGTCAAAGGCTTTTTATGTGGATATGATATATTTGTGGAAGTTTTGTATAAAAATAGGCCTTGGTAGAAAATAGATGAAAAAGGGCTAAAAATAATAAAGTGTGGGAAATGGAGGTTGGCCACCACCAATTAGGTCATGCTATGAGCCTTGGCCAGAGAAATTGCATTAATAGGGAGTAGGACTTAAAGGATTGAAAATATAAAGTTGGTTATGGGCCGTTGGGAGAGGCGATGTGTAATACCCCGTACTTTTCCTAGCTTAAATTCGTTCCTAGAATGTTAAGGGATAGCTTCCAAAATGATGAATATTGATTTTATGTGGAATTTTTCCAGATTTAGACCTCCCATTGTGTGGAAAATTGAATAAGATTTCCATCGATACCAAATTTGCCTAAATCCAATACGTGTTTGAGAAGTTATGGCATTTTAAAGTTGACAGAGTGACACCTTCGCACTCAGCGCATTGCGGAGAAGGGAAAAATGACAATCGTCAATTTCAGTGGACCTCCGCGATATTGGTGCATTGCGGAGTGGTCCATTTTCCCATTTGTCAAAATCCAGTAGCCCAATGCGATCTTATCACATCGCGATAATGGCTAAAATGGCATTCCAAAGGGGCACCGTGATGGTGGCGCATCGCGAAGTCTGCCCAGTTCCCAATTGTCGAAATTCCAGTGAGCCATCGCTATAGTGGCGCGTCGCAGTGGCCTGCCAGTTTGGGAAAATGTTGCATTTTCCAGTTCCAACTTAAAGTTTAATAGGGGTATTTTGGTCAATCCCCAAGGCCCCAATTCGTCCAAAACAAGGAATTAAACATATTCCTAGAACTTTATGCTTATTATTCATCATTCTCCTCAAAAGAAAAACCCCAGAGCTCTAAAGCTTCTTCTCCAAGAAATTAAAATGCTCTATTTGTTTCTCCAAGAAAGCTGAAGATTGAGGATTCCCAAGACAAGATAATCAAGAATCCATCTCCAAGAACTCAATTAGGAATCAATAATTCAAGTTTCTTCATCTAATCATCAATCAAGGTATGCGGAGTTTATGAACAAGGATTTTCTTCCATCCTTGTGCCTAAAACCAAGATTTTATTTAAAATTTATATAATTTTGAATGATTATTCATGAGATTTGAATTAGGGTTCATACCCATTATTGGTCTTTGCAAGGTTTTGAGATTTCAAGTGTTTTAGAAGTTGAATTGCATGTCTATTTTCATATTTTCATGCCTATTGTAGTAACTTTATACATTTTGAGATGAACTATCATTGTTTTCAATATCATGCATGATTATTATGATGTTTTGACATGAGATTGAAGCATGGGTTATTACTCCAAGATTGAATATTATTCTTTCAAGAAAGATGATGCTTTGAGCATCCTATTATCATATTATTTATAGATTTTTAGTAAAGCTTTGATCTTTCGATCACCAGATAAGTTTTGGAATCCACTTTACAGATTTATTATAGATTACAGAAAGTAAAATAGCTTTATTTACAGATTGATTCAGATTAATGCATAAATGGTTTTATAATAAACCCATATTCTAGTTTTAAAGTGGATTTCCAACAAGATGAGCGTAGAAAATTAAAGGGAGTAGTATTTAGCACCGAGTTGGGTATGATTCCAAGGTCTCATACCTAGAACTATATGCCACCATAGAATTAAGATTAAAGTACCCATAGTAGGCTAATATAGTGATCACTTAAGCTGAGGTTATACTCCCTAGCAAGAGTATGACACCTCTCCCCAACATGAGGTTTCTTTCTTAGGAGGACGAGACGTCGGACTCCATGTAGCTCGCATGGTTTATGTCAGTTAAGAGAATCTCCCTGCTAGTAAAAGTAAATAAACAGTTTTTAGTACTTCCCTAATAGTAAGAAAAGCTTTTAAAAAACTAAGTGCAAAGACTCACATATTTACTTAGATTATGCTTTATAGAAAGGTATTAGTTACAGACTTTAGCTTTTGGATATAAGATTTTAGAAGTGAGCTCTTTCTACACTTAGACAGTATGATTTACAGACAGAATACAAGCACAACTTTTAGAACTAATTGTTATGACTCACTAGATTTATAAAGTATGATTTTTCTATTCATGATTACAGATTTCAGGATTTCAGACATTCTAGCTTATGTGAGTCATTTACATTTAGCATGAATTGTTTTATAATTTATGATGACGAGATGATGTTTTACTTATGCATTTCACCCTCATATACTCAGTACATTCTCAAAGTACTGATCCATATATACATCTATGTGCTTTATTGTCTCATAATGTAGGTTCACGTGCTCAGTATCAGCAGTGTAAGTAGTTCAAACATCTTTATCTACATTCGACAGTTGGTGAGTCCTTATAGTTTGGGGACTTATTCATTTAGATTCTGTAGCTTAATAGTTTTATATGATTCAATTTTCTTTTTAGATAGTTCGAGTTAGCTGGGGGTGTATCTCAGTGACTCTCTAGTTATTAGTAGTAGAGGCTTGTCAGACTGCTATATTTGATTCAGAATAACAACATTTGATTTTTAGACATTTTTTCAGATTATTCTTAGTTATTCAGATAGTTTCTTTATTTAGTAAGAATGTCATATCTATATTACCTTGATTATGAGATTTATACCTATTAGAATGCAGGCAGGGTTAGCTTAAGGCTACTCGTAGTCTTGAGCACCGAGTGACATCTTGGGATCAGATTTTGAGGCATTACACAATGGGTCATAGGATGACCCAGTTCCAAGAAAAATGATTATAAGTCCCACAAAGGTACAAAGTAGTGTCAGTGGCAGCAACTGCAGCCTATGACCCATTACTAGACCATATGAGTCATCACCTAGATTTGCACTGAGTATAATTGGTCAAAGTCCTACAAAAATGCATAATTTGTACCCAGTGGCAATGGGTCACCCGATGAGTCATTGGGTGACAATATGGGTCTTCACCAGAGTTGATGAAGACAAGGAAATAGATTCTCAATGATACACGATAAGTTGGAGGTAGATCCTATGACTTGTTGTCTGAGCCGTCGCCGCTGTCGACATTGTTATCCTATTTGTTTAGAAGAAGATTGTTTGTGTCTATAAACACTCTTGATAGTTGTTTTATTTTAGGTTACATTTTATTACTATTTTTGAGTCATATACTTGTTATTGAAAGTTGTAAGCATTGGTTTTGAGGGTTTAATTCATGATTGAATTCGTGTATTACATCTTGTTCTTTATAAGTACATGATTATGCTTTATTTCTAGAATTATTATTATGTTATTATGGTTATGAGTAGCTAAACACCATAACTAAGGATTTGGGAACCATGACGGATTAAAAAAGTAGGGTTCAAATTATGAAGTGATTGTCAAAAGGTGTTTGGGCGTGTATTGTTATTTTCTTTGGTTTGTTTTGTTTTTTAATTATAAGTAATGTTAGAACCGGCCTTATCTTTACTCTCAATAAAAGAAGGGGTAAAGAATGGGAAAAGGGAATAAATAACAGAGACTTGGAGATGTCAACCTTCAATTAATAGCTTGAGCTGATAATCTAGGAACCAAGATAGGGGTTAGTAGTTTGGAACTCATGAGATGAGAAAGCATGCTTGAGGATAGTCATCTAATTGGGGCGTAAAGCAATTTAGGTGAACAAAACCTATCAATTCTACATGTCAATCACCACAAGAGATCACTAGTATGAAGAACTAATGAATTTATGGGGAACAAAGTCCTAGGGCCTTTCATTGATTGACTGCAAATTAAACAAAATTAGCAGTTGTTACTTATAGAAATCATAAATCAATACCCCCTTATTTAGCAAAAACTGTATACTATTTTTTTTAGATAAACACTTTAATTGAAATTTTGGCCTATTCTTCATGGGATCAACCCTAACCTAGTTGGGTTCTATATTTTTTATAACGGCCGCTTTATACTTCTTTGGAGGTGTAATTTAGTAGACATAAAATTTTGGTCCTTATATTAAGGAATACGATTACGGAGTTGATTGATTGTATTTGTGTAAATATTGATCTTGTTTCATAATTTTTCTTTTAATTTGTTTACCGGGCACACATTATTGCATGCCCAACACTCAAAGTCCAGGCAATCCTCGGACTCCACTTGATCCTACAATTTAAAAGACTCTAAGATCTAGTAGAAAAATGGTTAAAGAAGGAACTCATAATTAAGTAGTTCATAACAAATGGGTGAATAATTAAGGAGTGCATAATCAAGAAGTTCAAAAGGCTATAGAAGAAACGACTACCTATATGTTTGCTGAAAAATATAAGACAAGAAGCTACTGATAGGCAGTATTGGAATAAAGGTCTAGAGGGTAGAAACAAGCTGTCTGGCTGCACTTGAGGCGTAAGCAAGTCAAATAAGTAACAAGTGACATCAAAATCCCCAAAACTATGTTCCTTAGTTTTGTGATGCTGATAATGACACATGTTTCGATGATACTAGTGAAATAGGTGCTATTTTTCCACCACCACTACCAGCAGGAGCCACGTTTGACATCACAAGTTTTATGATACAATTGCTGAACTTGGAAAGAGTATTTACATGCCTTGCAACTGCTGATGTGAACTTTTATCTCATAAACTTTGTAAGGATTTGCAATTCTTACAACCTACCTGGGGTGAGCCAAGATGCTATTTGACTATAATTATCTCCCTTATTTCTAATCAGTAAATCTACTTTATGGTTGACTTAGATGCTAAAAGGTTCTATCACTACTTGAAAAGAATTGAAAACATAGTTCTTGGAAAGATTTTCCCCACCTTCCAGAATATGCAATTGAAAGATGAGATTTATAACATTAGGCATCTATATTGAGAGGTGTTATGTGAGACATGATTGAGGTGTAAGAAAAAGCAAAAAGAAGACCCAAATAACAGAATTTTGAGTTAAAGTTTGCTTGAGATCTTCTACAGAGGTTTGAATGTTAATAACAAGGGGGAAATAGACATTGTCTCAAGAGGTGAATCTATGAGTTTAACTTGGGAGGAGGCTTCTATGATTCAAGATAGGATTACCAAAACTGCAGAGGTTGGCATACTCGAGATTTATACGTGCCTTTAGGCCCTTATATAATAGAAACATCTGTAGAATAACGAATGATAAATGATTTAGTCACTCAAGATGTGGCATAGTTAAGGATTTAATTTATCTTTTTCATAATGCAGTTCACAACAAAGGGGGAAGAGAAGGTAAATATGGTTGGTTCACAAGGTAAAACACCTAAGCACAATGAATCTTATTTTGATGAGGAGGTGAAATATATGGGTAATCCATTTATAGGTTTTTAAGCTAAAGGACAAAGGCCTAATCTAGACACTTGGTGCTCTTATTAAGGAAATCAAGGTCAAAATTATTACAAGGATAACACCTAAAATTGGTTTGGGTATAAATATATGAGTAGACGAAAATATGGTGATTGCAAGAGAATGGATATTTATAAAAATGATGGAAGTGGCCTATATGTTCCACCTGGGGTCATGATACTGATTTGAATAACTCTAAAATATAGGATATGATTTCTAAAGTGATGAAAGGAGTAGATAAGATGGATATTGCCTTAAAGAGATTCAAGAAGATATTTTAGGGGTAAGTTAGAAAGTCAAATCATATGCTAGAGACATCAAGCAGTTTGAATAGTAGTTTTATTAGATTTCACCCGCAGTGAATCAATATCAAAAGGGTACATTTCCAAGAAACATTGTCTAAAATCTAAAAAATGATAGCATTGATTATTAATTAGAACTAGGAGTGGTAAGATAACTATCAATCCACATATTTCTATGGTTGTTGAGAAAGATGTTAAGCTAGTAATAATCAATGATGAAAAGTTGCCAAATATGAGAATCAATTTGATGATGAGAAGACATATAATAATTATTGACTCCTATTCCATGACTTCCTCCTCCTTTTCCACAAACATTAAAGAAGAGATCCAAAGAAGGAAAGTATCACAATTTTATCTCAATATTGAATAAATTATTCATGAACATCCTTCTAGTTGAGGTACTTAAGAAAATATCGGGTTATGCAATTTTATGAAGGATCTAGTGACTAATAGAAGTATTATAAGTATTGATCCTGTTGATGATGTGCACCATTATAGTGGAATAGCTTCCCAATCTCTAGTAGAAAAAAAGAAATATCATGGAGATTTTATAATTCCATGTACCATTTGATCTTTCAAATTTGCAAAAGCTTTATATAACTTAGGTGCTAGAATTAATCTAATACCACTGGCAATATATAGATAGCTAAGGTTGGGTTTGCCCATCCCAATTTCAATGTGGCTTCTTATGATAGATCATGCAGGGAAGAAAAATATGGGGGTTTTATGTGATATCATGGTAAAGGTTGAGTTCTTTTTTCCAGATGATTTCATCATCCTTGACTATGAGGTTCTCTTAATCTAAAGAGACCATTCCTTGCAACTAGAAGAGTATTAATTGGTACTGAGACTAGGAAGCTGAGCTATCAATTAAATCATGAGGAAGTGATGTTAATGTACACTAATCCATGAAGCAACAAAAGTATATGTGCGTGATCTCCATTATTAATATAATCAATGAGGATGTATTGGTAGCTCTTATTGAGAATAGGCTTGGTATGAAAGCACTTGTAGCAGTTATTATGAATTTTAAGGGTGATAAACTTGATGAGTATGATGATATATTAAGTGCACTTACTGGTCTGGGGTCCTACATTTTTGCACCAAAAAGTTAGATTTGATTTGAGGAATAGGGTAACCCCGCCGTCTAAAAGTCATCTATTGAAGATCCTCCTATCTTGGAGCTTCAAGCTCCTCTATCTCATCTTTTAATGCTTTGTTGGGAGACAACAATACTTTTATAATTATTATTGAAACAAATTTGGTTGAATGGAAAGTTGAGGCTGTAGTATTAATTTTCTAAAAGTTCAAGAGGACCATTGGATGGTCTATTATAGATATTGTTGGGGTTCCACTTGGAATTTGCACACACATAATCCAGCTTAAGCCAGATTATGTTCCTAGTTATGAGCACCTATGTAGAATTAATTGCCTATGTAAGAGGTAGTCAAAAAGGAGATCATCAAGTGCTTGAATGCTATTGTGGTTTACCCTATGCTGACAACAAATGGGTGAGCTTGATTCAATGTATGGTAAAGAAAGATGTAATCACTATGGTTCCAAATGAGAATAATGAACTTATTCCAATGATACCCATCGTTGGTTGGCAGGCATGCGTGAATTACATGAAGTTGAATGCATGGACTGAAAAGGATCAACTTTTGATGTCGTTTATTGATTAGATGTTAGACTGTCTTGTTGGTAGAGGATGGTAGTGTTCTCTTTATGGTTATTCAATATACAATTAGATTTTAATGGCTCTCGATTAATAAGAGAAGACCACTTTAACTCATCCATGTGGAACATTTGTAATCAAAAGAATGTATTTTGGACAATATAATATACCAATTAATTTTTAGCATTGCATGATATCTATATTCTCAAACATGGTGGAGACACAATTGAGGTGATCATGGATGATTTTTTGGTTGTTGGTGATGCTTTAAAAAATCATCTTTCCTATCTATCTAGTGTTTTAAGGAGGTGTAAAGATTAGAATTTGGTACTAAACTAGAAGAAATGTTACATTATGGTCAATGAAGGGATAACACTCAGTCATAAAATTTCAAATAAGGGGATTGAGGTTGATAAGGCAAAGATTGAGGTGATTAAAAAATTGATGTAGCATAAGGTATTTGAAACTTTTTGGGGCATGCTGAATTTTATTATAGATTCATGAAGGATTTCTCTAAAACTGAACATCCTTTGTGTAAGTTGTTGGAAAAGAAGGTGAAGTTCATTTTTGATGATGCATTTCAAAGGAGTTTGAGTGTGTAAAAAAAAGTCGAATTCGTGCCCTATTATTATTTCACCTAATTAGTCCATTCCTTTAGAGGTTATGTGCGATGCTACTAGTGTCGCCCTAGGAGTCGTCCTATGCCAACAGCATGAGAGGATTTTTCATTCTATTTATTATGCTAGCAAAATAATTAATACAACTCAAAAAATTTAAGATGTGACTAAAAAAAGTTGCTTGTTGTGTTTTTTACGTTTGAGAAATTCTGATCTTTTTTGCTTGGCACAAAAGTGATTGTACATAGTTACCAAAAAATCTTAGGTACCTTATGGTGAAGAAGAAAGCAAAGCTAAGTTTGATTCATTGTGTACTTCTACTACACAAATTTGACTTTGAGGTTAAGGATTAGATGAGGACCAAAAATCATCTGGCTGACCACTTAACACAACTTGAAGAAGAGGCAATGCTAAAATTGAAAAATGAGCTTGAGATTGATGATATTTTTCAGATGAATAGGTATTTTTAATCACAAGACTTAATTATATGGTTTTTGCATTTTGCCAATTATTTGGTGAGGGATGTGGTGCTTAAGGAGCTATCATTTCATTAGTGAAAGAAGTTTATTCATAATGTGCTAAAATTCTTCTAGGATGATCCATACTTTTCCAAACTTGTAAAGATAGGGTGATTCATAGATATGTTCCAAAGATTAAGATGATGAGTATTTTATAGGCATTTCCCTCATCCCTAATTGGCAGTCTTATAGTGCTATGTGGACAACTCATAATATTTTTCAATGTGGGTAGTATTATCTTACCATTCATATGGATGCTCATGAGTACACATGATATGACCAATGGAAAAGGCAAGGGAACATCTCATAAAGGCATGAGCTACTATTAACCTTGATTATAGAGATTAAGCTATTTGACTTTTGGGGTATAGATTTAATTAGTCCATTCATTGATATTATTTAAAGTGGGTGAAGGTGGTTGCACTCCAAATAATAAAGGGAAGAATGTGACAACTTTTCAAAGGAATAATATATTATCTAGGTTTGGTACACCAAGAGTCATTATCAGCAATAATGGTGCTCAATTTTGTAATTGTCTATTTGATTCTTGAAAAATTTGGTGTGAAATATAAGGTATCAGTGCCTTATCACCCTCAATTATGGGAATAAGTTTATGTCTCCAATTGGGAGATTAAGTCTAGTTTGGTGAAGACTGTGAATGCAAATAGAATGGATGGGCTATAAAGTTAGATGATGCATTATGGGATCACCAAAAAGCATTCAAAAACTTTATTATCATTTCTTTATATCAGCTTGTGTATGGCAAGTCATGCCACTTGCATGTTTAACTTGACCACAAGGTATTATGGGCGCTTAAGAAGTTGAATCTTGCAAGAACTATGTAACAAAATGAAGCTTGAGCATTTGAATAATATGGATAAATTAAATTTCAAAGAATATGAGAGTTTAACCTTATATAAATAAAATGTAAGATTATACAATAATGGTAAGATTGAGAAAGAGAGTTCACCACTGGCGATATGGTTCTGTTGTTTTATTCAATGTTGAAGTTGTTTCCTAGTTAGTTACGGTCAAGATGGAGGGGACCTTATCGAATGGTGATAGTCTTTCCTTATGGTTATATTGATCTTAAAAATAATGAGGGTTTGAATTTTAAAGTGAATGGGCAAAGGGTGAAGAATTCGTCTATGATATTGATCAAGTCAAGATGATAAGCAAGATGGTTCTTAATGAATACTGAGTTACCAAGAACACCTAGGTCTATTTATGACATTAAATTAGGCACTGCATGAAAGGCAACCTATGAGGCAGTTTAATGAAGTTTGAGCATCCAAATTAGCCACATTGTGCAACAACATTAAATCAAGCACTGCTTGGGAGGCAACCCAAAGATTTTGCACTAAAGATTAATAAAGAACCCAAAAAAAATTTTGGTGGCTAGGCCCAACGGCCATCCAAATGATACTAGCCCTAGGTAATGACTCGTATAATGAGTCATAGCTATTGGCATGAGAAAAAATGTGATAATTTGCAAGATCCACACCCTATGACTCTTTGAATAAGTCGTAGTGGCCTATAGGGTCTTGCGACAACTCATTGCCTTGAGCTGTAGGGATTGAGAAGGATCGTCAGGTAAGTTATATAACTTGTACACTATGGAGGGAGGATACGACTTGTAGCTTGGGGCAACTAGCCATAGGATCAATCATTACTACTAGTCCAAATCAATGCTAATTTTTAATGGCCCGACTCGACCCGACCCAACAAAATTACATAGATTAAAACCTCAATCTTTCACCCTGATTCCTCTTAGATCTCCCATTTAAAAAGACATAACTTCCTCCCCTACCATAACCAGCCCTCTACCCTCAAATCACTCAATCTATTACATAAGAATATCTTAAAATTCATAAACTCTATGTCCTTGCTACTCAGTTGATGCTAAGAAAGAAACCTAAGTGATTGTCGTACAGTTTCTCTCATTAAAGTTTCATCACCTAAAACCAAAGTAAGTTAAAACTTCCCTTGAATTACTTTGAATGTGGCTTATGAATTGTATATGGGTGCATTAACATTAATTTGGGTATACAAAATCCTAGATTTAAATGCTTGAAAAAAGGATTGAAATTGCTAAGGACTTAAATTTGATCACTTAATTTTGCTCGAAATCTAGTATATTGGGTATTTTATAACTGTTTGGATATATTCAAACTTATGCATAATTTAGATCTGGGGTGAAGTATGAGTAACCCCAACACTTTGATTAACGTGTTCATGTAAGGATTAGGTTCTCATGACTATTCCAATGATCATAAATTTTGTCTCTATGTAACAAAGTAGGGAATGTTGTGCTTGAGAATGTGACCATCTAGAGACAACCAATTTGTAGTCACTATGACTTTCACAATGACTGATATCATAAGGCAATGAGTCATTGTGTGAATGTCACTGGCACTTTGGTCAAAAAAGGTAGTCTCTGAAACTAAGTATAAAATCTTAGTATGGGTCACCCAATGTCTAGTAGGGAACACTTATCATGATAGCTTGCACTTGTACTCTTATAGGAGTTAGACCCAATGACTCATGCAATGAGTCATAGGGAATACCAATGACTTATAGGGTAAATAGTTGGGTTAATAGTGCTAAATCCTTAAATAAGACTTGACCCTACAACTCACCCTGCGGTTTATAGCCAAAGGCAATGACTCATTGCCTGACTCGTAAGGACTGACTATGTTTTAACACTTTTGATTTATTTACCCGGTATTTTTTAGTAATAATGTGTATACTCCATAGGTACCATGACACCTAAAAATGACACTCCAAAAGGAGCCAAGAAGGGGGGCAAGTGATTCCTAAGAAATTGACATGATCTACTTTGTAGCCAAAAGATGTGCCCATTGAGTTGTTAAGTGGCTCAGTGGAGGAATATCCAATCATGACTCCAATTAAGACATAAAAAATCTTGCCCCAGTCTTGTAGATTGAGTCCCAAAATAATGAATACTAGGGCATTTCTACTGCATACACCTAATCCTTTCCTATCTGAAGAAAAATGGAGAAAAAAGTGACTGGGAATGGGGATAGGGATGCATCTTGCAGTCAGTCACAAGTACAAGCTAGTTTGATCTTCGATGTATTTGAGTCTACTGATTCTGAGGATAAGTTTAATGAGTAAGCATTTTGACGACATATTTTAGGGTTTTGACAGTGAATAGTTGTAAGTTCCCAAGCAATGCTTGTTATTTTTTATTATTTTATTTTTAATGTGTAGAGAAAGGTACCAAGGTGGAAAATAGTAGAAATTGATCCTTAAAGAAGCAGTGATGGCCGTGTGGATAAGACATCAACCCCGTGATGACCCGTCAACCTCCTTATTAAGCGTAAATAAAATACTGGGTAAATAATAGATAAATAATGGTCTAAGTGATGATACATCAACCCTAATATGAGTAAAACCATAGCTCATCATCCTTAAACAGAAGTTGGCTTATATGAAAGAAAAGTGATGACCCAGGTTAGTCAGATGTCAGACTTGTGATGGGCCATCAACCTTTTTATTATATTCAAGGAGGGCAATCTTTAAGTTTTTATTTAAATCCAAGTTTCCTTGTACTATAAATAGCTGCTACTAGGTCTTCTTGCACTGTCTTACATTGCATTGAACAAAATATACTCTTATATTAAAACTCTCTTGGGGTTTCAGCAATTTGTTTAATTATGAAGGACAAATTGATTATGAGTTCATCCATTCAAATGGTAATCTTTATTTATGTTTTCAATAATTGTACTTTGTTCTAAGATGATGAGTAGCTAAAACCCCACAACTAGGGTTGTATGATCTATGTAAAATAAAATCTCTAAGTTTGATTTCAGTTTAGATTCAATTAATAATTATGTATGTATTTCTAATCTATTCGTCGTAATATAATTCTAATTGGTGTAAACATTAGAAAAGCCCTAGGTTTTTCTTAAAATATGAGGTCAAATCAGGAATAAGATTATATACGAGGATTCAGAGTTTCTAATCTCTATTTAATAGTTAATACTATCACAAGATTAACCAACTTTATGCTATTATAGAGTTTAGTATTATCATCTATTTAGGTTTGAGTGAATTACAGTGATAGTCATCGAATTAATTTGAGAAATATTTGGATGCATATTAGATCTTGATAGCTTTACAATAGTTTATATTAAGAGAATCCAGTATATTTATTAACCCAAAAGTGTTATAATTCCATAGTGAACACAAGCCTTGTTTGATATCATTATTGATTCATATTCTATAAAATTTAGCAATTGTTACTCAAAATCAAGATTGATATTGATTCCAACACATTTTCTACAAGCCCTTGTTTCATGGAAATCATAGACTAAAAGTCATTTAACTCACGAATGACTTAGTGTTCACCATATTCCCCATCAGATTCGATCCCAACCTTCATTGGGTTCTATTTTTGACTTTGATAACCTATGGTTCCTTAAAGAAGTGTAGTGGCGTGTTTCTGGGGAATACAATTGTCTATTAAATCTATTATGTTTATTTTCATATTCGTCATATTTATAATTTTACTTTTATTTGTTGTTTTGTGACTACAGGGTACAATCTTATATATGCCCAGTACCCATAACTCGAGGTGAACCAATGTTACTTTGCAACCCAATACTTGTAAAGACTTTATGCCTGGGTATGAACACATAAGAACGTGAAACAGCAAGGCTTCAACAACTTGCTGCTAATCAACTGTATCAACAAAATCTAAATACACCCAACAATGAAGACGAAAAAACTTTGGGTGATGATCTTGATGTGCAACATATTTACAATGTTTCCCCAGGCAACCAATTATACCGACAAAGGCGAGAAAACAATGACAATATGACATTACCTTTGAGATTGATGATAAAGATGAGGATAACTTAGATAGGGTTAGTGACAATGCCCAAGAGCATACGCAAGTGTACGTGGTCTACCAAGTAATATAGTGGTCTTTAAGAAATCCGAATATTGATCCCACAGAGACTTGATTTGAGAACGATTTAATTCTAGTTCATAGTTTAGATTAATTTAATGCAAGAGAAACCAAAAAGAGAGTTTGTAATTTTGTAAATTATAATAAAGTAAATAATGCATGAAATAAAATACTTGGAACAATCAATGGAGAAAATCCCAGGGTTAAAGCACTTCGAACAATCATACTATGTTATTAAAATTAATCCATAAATTCACTTATCTTGGTTGTTGATTCGTAGGGTTAATTGCATGATCATGGTTTCCCAACCTCTATTCTTTTACCTTTTTTAGACATTACAACTACATCGTTCAGTGGGGATGTAATAATCCAATTAAGTTAATTAAAGCTATCATCCTATGTTTGAATCAAGTAAGACATCTAAGTGCATCCCTGTCCTAGACGCTAAGTTTAATGCTTTATTTTATAAAAGAATAAAAATTCAAACTTTGTTTATTCCCATGTTCTATATCTCTATTCCCTTTCCCGAGTTCAGAAGGTCGACAATATGTGTTTTTTATGGGTAATCAATCCACAAAATAATTAAAATAAGAATAAACAAACAACCAAATATGATAAGAAAAATTAATTCAAATTAATTCAAAACAAGAATACTCATGTTTTTGGGTTTAACCCCGAAAAGAGGATCTTTAACCACTAATATTCATAATCACGATCAAAATAAATGAATACATGTTATGAATAATCAAAGACTAAATAAAAAATTAAAAAACCTAAAAAAAATTGCAGCCACCGAATTGTTGTGTTCAAGCCGTCCAGGTGTCCACCGTCACAATATTTTCCAAGATATCCCTCTCAGAGTGTGACCAACTATATAAATATTATATTAATCCTACACCTTGTAGGATAATGATCCAAGAATTCCAAGGTTTTATCCAATATCCCTAACCGCATGTGGGATATATATAGTTTAACTCCTAATGTTGGTAGGATTAAGAAGTGGCACATTATCCCAAATAGTCCCCCAAGATGCTCCAAAAGATCCCCACATGGGAAAATATATTATTATTAATGGACCAATCACCTAATCATGTGTAATTTGGAATTTGACAATAATTGGAGCAGTGAGATGCACCATGCGTCACATGCACTGGATCCGCGGAACAACTCGAGCGACGCATGCATGGTTACTCCGAAATGACACGTGCGTCGCATGAAAATCGCATGCACACACTAAAATTCATATTCTCAATATTTTCTAAGGCATACAAGATGTGAAATACAACATGCGACGCACACAAATTACATGAACACACTAAAAATTGCATCTAAAATTTTGGTTAAGTCTTTATCATCCTATTCTTTCATCCATTATCTTTTGTAGTGTATTTCCAATGAATTTTTGGCCTTTAAATCATCAATATATCAACGTATTTAGATCACAAAGCCTCCTACAATATCACACACCATAAATTAAAGATCAAAATAACACAATATTCTTAACGATTTATCAAAAATAAAAGCTAAGGTAAAGCAAATTCACAATGATCTTCCACTTATTATTCCGACTCTTGACTTAATCAAATTAGACTTTGCACATTACAAACAAGTTATTCCACTCATAATTACACATTTAAATTATTTGGAAAAATTAAACACATTAAAATCCAACGAAGCCAACTAGACACACACCTAGCTCAAGCTAGTAAAACTAGTTTTCCGGGTTAAACTCTAAATTACTTAATTAAGCACAAACTTGTTTGAAAAATACTTTGGACATTGTAATTACATACTTGGACACTTAAATGCTTATTTATGTCAATATTAACACATTAATCACACGAATTGCTCTCAAAACAAGTCGAAATAAGCTAGAATAATGATATCAAAGTGTATAAAACCACCTCAGATCTGTTGGTGCTACTGGGGTTATTATACTTCCACCACTAGCTCTTAAAGTGAAATCTAATATTACCAACACTATGATTCTATTATTAAACTTCAAAGGTCTATTTAGAGGGGAGGATGGTGACGATCCAAACATGTATGTGATATATTTCATAAGCATTTGAAAGTCTTTGAGTTGACAGGAGTTAGTTAGAATGCCATCTAATTGAGGTTCTTCCCACTTTATTTGTTTGGGCATGCGACATTGTGGTTGACTAAGCTGTAACTAGATCTATTACCAACTGGAGTAAATTAAATGGAGCTTTCCTAGAAAGATTCTTTACACCCTATAGGATGTTGCAATTGTGGGATGAGATAAGTAATTCTAGATAACATCCTGATGAATCACTACATAGAATGTGGCTGAGGTTTAAGGAGAAGTTGACCCAATGCCTCAATCACAAGATGACAGATGAGCACTTAATAGAGATATTGCATAGGTTTATAAGTTTGGTAACTAATTGATTGTTGATAACACTGCCGTAGGATTTTTCATATCACTTAATTATGTAGATGTGACTATGATCTTAGATAGACTTACAAAAACAATTAGAGATTAACATACCAGGGGTTCTGAGATTGCAATCTCTGTTCAGCAATGCCACAAGAAGGAAGAGCATGATTAAGAAATAGCTCACATGAAGGCATAGATGGACTTACTTACAAAGCACTTATTGGCAAGTGGTATTGAAAAGGTGAAAGCTATTAGTTATAAGGGTAAGGAAGCTAAATCTATCTCAGAAGAGCAGGTAAACTATTTCATAAACCAGATAGGGTTTTTTTTCGGCCAATGGCCAGGAAAACCAAGGTGAAAACTAGCAGAAGGATAATTACTATGACAAGGCTAGTTACAAAGATCATGATAAAAGAAATTGGAAGAACAAAGATAGCTACAAGAATGACCAAAGTGGACTCTCTATGCCTCTAGGAAATTGTGACAAACGTGGTGATTATTCAGGGAAATCTCACATAGAGGAGATAATGTCCAAGGTGATGAAAAGTGTAGAATCCAATTAGGGGGTGAATGAAATTAAGAGCAAACTATCTTTAATGAGTCAACTTTTGGACTCATATTCTACTTCCACCAAGTAACTAGAGTGCCAAATAGGGCTGCTATCTGTAACATTCATTCGGTAGAAGAGTAACACTATATCTAGTGATACTTTTAAGAATCCTAAAAATAATGGAAATTTCATGACCATTACTATGATAGGTGGTAAAATTCTACCTAAAATGAAATCCTATCATTCACACACAAGAGGAAGATATTGTCTCTATATATGAAATAGTGGCTGATGATGTATGTGATAATGAGTATCTAGCTAAGTCTACAAAGTCAAAAGATTGATGATCAAAAGTTATTTTACCATGATCATTAGAGTATTTTATATTCTTGAACATGGTTAATATATTTTTTGAAATATATACTAGAGAGACAGAATATTGGAGTTAACTACTAGAAGTAAAAACTTGGGTGATTGCTCATCAAAGAACTGACAGCTCGTCAACTCAAGTGTTACAAATGACAATAAAAAAAGTTAGATTTTGGAATAAGTTGACGGACCACCTGATGTCTTATCAACAAGGTGACAGTCTCTCTCCTTCGGTTGTCACTTCATGAATAAAAATATGTTATACTACCTAAGGCTAATGGTACTCCTAACAAGTTATTAGCCAAGTAACGAGCCACCACATGATGTTTGGACTATGTAAATATTTTTTTATTTTGTAATTTAAACCAACCCCACCTCCTCAACCCAATCGACTCTCAACCCCTACAAATAACCCATTAAATTTTGACCTGACCACCTTGATCTAAACTCTGCCAATTTACTCAATCTAAAACCCTTAAAACTCAATCAACCTAAATTGTGTAAAAGAAGGAACTGTTTAATAAAACCCCTTCAAATTCATAACTCCCTCTTACATTCATCTTTTATCATATTTCCTATATTCATCACCTTTTAAGATTCCATCACTTTATTTTCTTTCACCATATAAATCACCCACTAATTCCAAGCTTCACCAATACTAGAATCCATCAAAAACCTATGCATATTATGTATAAAGGGGATTAGAGCATAAATTCAATTCTTTTGTAGTACATTAGTGAATTTTCATCAAGGTACTTTAATTCTTTTCTCTTCCATCATGTCATTGAAGTATAAGATCATTCCATTTTGGTTGGTAATAAGTAAGTGAGAAAATTTTTGAATCAGACGAGAATATTTTCTCCATTGAACTTTCAAAATATTGGGAAAAACATGGTTTCCCACTAACTTAGTAGAGGTGAAATCTGGGTAAACCTTCGTCTGCCTGAAAATCATGAACACTCTATTATACCATAAGATTTACACCTAGTTTGAGCCAATAACCTCTATTATTTAATTTAGTGTTAATAAATGTTAGGATGGATGCTCACTTATGTGTATAA
Organism: Capsicum chinense; assembly: GCA_026120095.1. Classification (NCBI taxonomy): domain Eukaryota; kingdom Viridiplantae; phylum Streptophyta; class Magnoliopsida; order Solanales; family Solanaceae; genus Capsicum; species Capsicum chinense. Next base: position 144,192,171 of record JAPEIP010000008.1, on the reverse strand, counting down.
TATATTCTATTTGAGTTGATGGTGAGAGTGACGAGCCATCAACCATGTGACAATCCATCACCTCAAGTCATTAACTTTGTAAAATTTGGGGTATAATTTTACTAAGGGCAACAATGAGGAATGATGAGCCATCAAACCTGTGATGAGTTATCACCTCAGGTAATTAACTCTAAAAAATCTGGTCTACAATCTACTTAAGGCTGATAATAACGAGTCATAAGATGTCACACTTATGATGAGTCATCACCTCAGGTTATTACATGTGATATAGAAACCGTTAAGCCTCACTATAAAGTTTGGTGAGATGACACACCTATGGTGAGTTGTCACCTCATATTTTCAGGCATGTATAAAGAATGTAAGTTGTATATTTCTTTTGTTTTTTCTTTAAGGTTTTAAGTTAACATCATTCCTCTATAGGTACAAATGCCTCTCAAGTTTTAACCTACTTGTGGTAGGGCAAGTAAGAAGTTAAGAAGGGAAACCTTAACCTATATATTAGTTGATAAACCAAAAAATGAGGTACACAAGATGAGTGTGTAAGACAACAAGCACTAGTACCCTAGTCTGATGAGAGAGCTATGTCGATAGGAAATAAGTCTAGCACATAGAGTGCTATTTAGAAGTATGATAATGACAGTGGACTGATGTTAAATCTAGAAAGAGAACTTGAACCAGTGTGGGGTGACATAATTAAAAGAAAAATTCATGCTTCAGAGAGAGTGTCCGATGAAAAGTGAAAGGGTTGGATAAAATCTATCAAGATGGTCTTTTCTCAACTAGAAAAAGGTAACATCAAGAGACCATTGGAATAGGAGGTGAATAATTACTTCAGGGCTAGCAAAATATCTTGAGATTGAGTGGTGCTTCAATCATTATGAGTTAGGATGGACTAGCACGACACTTGGGAATTATTAGCAATATATGATGCTCGAATTCTATGCTAACTATGCCGCTACTTTGGAGATCAGTTGTAAGAAAGGGAAGAAAGTTACTAAGTTACCAAATCTGACCAAAGTTCTAGTTTGGGAAGTCTAGATGAATATTTTTGATCAAACAATCAACCAATTCTTGCATGCGGTAGAACTAGCTCTCTAGACTTTGGCCAAAGATGGTTAACATAACATATCAACGTCCTTGGTTAGCATAGGTTTTGACTAAAGGGGAACCCAAAAATTTTTCTAGTTCACCTAGCCTTTCATTGCAAAATTTTAGTGGGCGCTAGTTCAATTTAGGTGGTTCCAATTAAAGGGGATAATATGTTTGGTGATGATCGAGTGGTGTTATTAGCAAGCTTGATTTCTGGGTTCAAGCTAAACTTAAGGGAGATTATAGAGAATGAAATGAGAATACATGCTACTAAGCCTAACACCTCTTATCCATTTCCATGCCTTATCACCCAGCTTTGTAAGGAGTCTTATAGTCCAATACTGATCGACATAGATGTCAAAACAACTATAAGAAAATCCTATATTTTTGAGAGATCTAACAATGAAGAGAAGCTTAGATTACGATTGAGCAAGTGTACCAATTTGGGAGTTGATACTCGAATCATAAAGGATCCCCTTGCCATTTAGAAGACCCCAGTTATGAAGCTAGCTGTGTTTATAGCTCCACCCACTATTTTAATTGAAGTCACTACTCTAACTACTGAGTCCATGGATACGAAAACTATTGTAGCCCGAATATCAAAGTATGCCCTCACTCCGCATAATTTAAAAAAAATTAGGTCAAGTATGGATAAATGTTTGATAAGCAACTAATGCTCTTTGCTAAGTAGTTTCAACCATTTGTGAATTGAGCAAAAGAAGATACATTGGTGCCATATGCTAGAATCTACAACCGTATTGATGACATGGAGATTCAATTAAATGAGCAACAGAAGGCCACGGGTGAACCAAATTTGACTAAATTCAGAAATAAAATGGAAAAAGCCTAGGCTGACATAATTGTCACAACCCGATTTACGAGTTATGATGTCACCTACTTTATCCCACTATAGGTAAGAAAAACCATAGCCCAAAGCTATAAGCAATGGGCCAATTTGGTGGAAAGTGGCCTAAAGATGGAAACCAACAAATAAAGGCTTATAATAGCAATAAGACACTCATAATAGTCTAATAGATAGATAAAAGATAAAAAATCATCCCATGACCTACTGGTGTTGGTACAAGACCTACTACAAATGGAAAATATGTACTGAAATAGTCAAATACAATCTGTCTAAAAAATAAAAGACTTGACATAGATAATAGAAGGAAAAAGGGGCAAATCTGACTCTAAGAGCTTACCCTATCTCTGAAATCAATTCAACACTATTATCTTGTCCGCGGTGGATACTTGTACTTAGATTTGCACCAAAAAGACACAAAAGTGTAGTATGAGTACCGAAACCATAGGTACTTAGTAGACATCATCGACCAACTAAGCTAAATCATAATATAAATATAATAAGGATGCGAGGTAATATACTAAGTCAAGATAAAAGCACAAACCTGGAAATAAGCTCCAACACTACTTTGCATAATAAATCCAAAATAATAACATAAATATCATATAATGATAAATACAAAATTAACCCTCATGAGCCAATAAGTATGGAAAAGTAAATAACCTAACGTCGCTGCCCATAAAACTGAAGGGTGCAAGCAAAGCAAACAACTGAAGAACCATAAATTACTAAATATCCTGCCATAACCATGAATCCATCCATACCATAATATATCATAAATTACTCGCAAATCTAGACTCAGATCAAAACTCAATAGCATCATTATCATTATAATCTTTTGCCGAACTTAAATCGAAACTCATATCTTAACACCATTATATAAACTTCTGATTTTTACCCAGAATTAACATCAACTCCCAAATACCAAACCAACATAAACATCATGTGTCTAAACTTCTCCCAAATTAAGCAATTTAAAATATATAACAAGCGTATAGAAGTCTGTGAAAGCTAACACAAGTTTTAACCTAAGATGGGTTGGAGGGCCCCATTTCTAATTCCTAAAATCCATTTTAAGGAAAACTCTACCACAAACTAATCTAAGGTATCTAAATCCATTTATAGATGTTAACTAAGCCATAATTAGCCCTAAGATAGAAATTTTACCTAAATCCTAATCAACTAAGTCAACTACGCCTAAATTACGATATCAAGATAGCCTAAATAGTTTAAATAATTCCAACTATTGTAAATCATACCTCCAACACATAAATCCCATCTCATATCTATCATAATATCATAATCATACTATGAAATAACTCAATCTATCAAGAGGGTAAACCTAGCCTACCTGGACACCAAAGAAAAGCCCAAAAAATCTGCTAAACCAATTATTTTCCTTTTTGAAAAGCTTCTGCAAGACGCCACACTATCAAAATCACAATCTACTCATCAAAATGAGAACACTGATACCCATGTTGAACTATTGAGCTTCAGGACCAAAATTATGTAACAATCGCATGTGAGGCCTATTTACGGAATTGCATTTTTGAAACTAACACATAATCCCTCTAAGCTCAAGGAATATTTGGCCTTAATAATGGGTAAATTATGAGGTTTAATGGTTCTTCAATTATTCCACCAAGATTCTAGGGATTTAGGACAAAATAAAGGATTATATCAAGAGATTGATGGAAGTTTACGACAAATTCAAACTTGAAACACATAATCTAAGTTCCCAAATGCTCTAAAATCACACACCAATGATTCTCCCAAGTTTTCTACACTTTTAGGGTTCTACAACATTGAAATGGGTGAAAAATAGAAGAAATCAAACTAAGCGGGGCTCCTTCCCAGGTCCACCAGCGGACATTAGGTCTCTTTAGCAGGAATCACTGAAGTGACCAGGTGTCACTTTTGCGGCACTGGCAGCCTCAACAGATATCGCATGAATGACACTATTGGTTCTTAAATGGTTCTTATGTACGCGATCAAAGCCTCACTTAAGCGATCCTACTAGGCCAATGCTAGGTCTCTTAAGCGACCGATTGGTCGGTTACGCGACACACCAACATAATTGAGACTCTGTCAACCCCTCAAGATTTATTTGTAATCCTGTATATGTAAAAAACAATGATAGCCTATCAAATTTAGTATTTTGGACTCAATGGAATAGTTAAAATTTCCACCTAAGGTTGTTTCGATAAGAAGTGGGTCCCACACCCATGTGCCATTTTTCTTAACTTTTGGTCAATAGCCCAAAATGAGTTTGAAAGCCTCGAGACCAAAACCAAGGGTCCACTTAGCCTAAAATTGATGTTTCAGAGCTATTCGAACAGTCAAAATTTGTATATGAGTTTACTTTATTAAAGTTTTTGCTCAGAAGCTAATTATAACTAGTGAAGACTTTAGAACATGGAATTGTCTCTAAAAACCAAATGAGCACCCTGATAACCGAACTGTCAGTTACAACAAGTGATAAATAACTTAGGGCAGCTATAGGAAAGCTCTAAAAAACAAAAATAAGCGAAAATATAGAAAATGACTGGGAGGGTTATTAAAATATCCACTACTAAAGAACTTTCACCCGTAAAAGTAAAGGATTAGGATGTACTTGAAGCCTTAAATAGGCAAGGATACTGGGTCCACATCTCACTCTTGATCTCCTAAGTAGTCTCCTCGGCCATTCCTGCATTGAACCCTTACTGCTGGAATCTCTCTAGTGCGCAATCACCTGATATCGCTAGCCAGTATGAGCATCGATTCCTCCACCAAGGTCAATTACTTATCTAACTAGACTGAGTCCCATCTAAGAACATAAGGCAAATAAGTAATCTATTGCTATAAGATAGAATCTAAAAGGGTCCAATGTATCTGGGGCTAATCTTTTCTTTCCTACTAAACCTTATCACACCTTTTATGGCCGATACTCGAAGAAGTACCTGATCACCAACCCTAAATCTCAAGGCGTAAAGTTGATGATCTGCATAAGCCTTCTGCCTACTCTGAGCTATCCTCAAACTATCCTAAATCACCCTGACTCTATCCAATGACTTCTAAAGTAAGTCAGTACCACAAGGTCTAATCTCGGAGGTCTCATACAACCCAATCAAAGAACAATATTGCCTACCATATAAATCCTCAAAAGGTGCCATATCAATAGCTATTATTATACATAAACGCTCTCAAAAAGCTAGAATAGAGCACCAAACCCTGGTCCAATAAAATAGCTATAGGCATACCAGGCAAATAGACTATCTCACAAACATAGATATGGGCTAACCTCTCGGCACGGAAGGACATCTGAATAGAAATTGAGTATGTTAACTTGGTTAATGATCGATAATATCCCAAATAAAATTAAAACCATGGGAGGTGCAAGAAAAACCACTAAAAAATCCATGGTAACTTTCTCTCACTTACACTCGAGAATGGGAAATCTTTAAATCAAGCTACCAGGTCTCTGATGCTCGGCCTTCACCAGCTAACAACATAGGCTATGAGCTATGAAGTCTACCACATCTTTCTTCATACCAGTCCACTAATAAATGTTTTATCTAATCCTTATACATCTTAGTTGTACTCGAGTAAATAGAGTATCTAGAGCTATGAGCCCCATGCAAAATTGACTAAATTAAATCATCAATTCTAGGAACACAAATGCAACTATCAAATCTCAAAACACCCTCAAAATCTATGGTAGCCTTGTTGGACTCACCACTCAACACCTAATCATGGATAATGCAAAGTATCACATCCTAAAACTAGCTAGAATACTCTTGGGGTTTGAAATATTAAGTCTGACCATCAAGTTAGCTAAGGACTGAATGTCCCATGCCAACGATCATTTAGAAATTGAAATTAAAGTCAAGCTACCCATACTCACTTCTTTTCGACTCAAGGCATTTGTTACCACATTCACCTGGCCTGGATATACAAAATAGAGATGTTATAATACCTACTCAACTCCATCTATCTATGCTGCCTAGCATTAAGCTCTCTTTGGGCCATAAGTTATTCGAAACTATGATGATCTTTGAAGATTTCAGAGTACATGTATAATGATAATATCTCTAAATATTAAGTGCAAGAACTACCGACTTCCACTCCAAATCATGAGTGGGTTAGTTAAGGTCGTGCACCTTCAGCTGCCTCAACACATAAGAAATAACTCAACTCTACTACATCAACACACATGCTAAGTCAACACCAAAAAAATCACAATACATATTGAATCCCGCACCCTCAATAGGAAGAGCCAAAATAGTAGCCGATGTAAGAAATCCCTTAACATTTGTAAAGCTTGACTCACACTTCTTGAACCATAAAAAAGAAACCTCTTTTTTAAGTCAATATGGTCATCGATGATGCAATGGTAGCAAAATTCTCAATCAACTGCCTATAGTAACTGATTAAACCAATGAAACTACAATCCTCAAATGGAGATATAGGTCTATCCCAATGAAAAATAGCCTCACTATACACTGGATCTACCATAATCCAATCCTTAGACACCAATTCCCAAGGAATGTCACTAAATTAAGCCAAAACTCATACTTAGAAAATTTGGCAAAAAGCCTATGACCTCTCAATTTTTGGAGCACAATCCTTAAATGTTGCATATGCTCCTCTCTATTTCTAAAATACATTAGGATGCTGTAAATAAACACAATCCTAAAGGAATCCAAATAATATCTGAATAAGCAGTTCATCAAATCTAAAAATGTAGTTGGTGCATTAGTCAACCCAAAAGACATCACTAGGAACTCATAATGAGTCCTAAAGGCTATCTTTGGGATATCCTTAGCCCGAATCCTCAACTGAAGGTAACTGAAAACCAAGTCAATCTTAATGAATATCTGTAATACCTTGAATAGTGGCCCTTGGAAATTTCTTAACCTTTGAGCTCACTGCTTAGACCATGACTAGACCTAGTCATGATGACTACTTACGGGTCATATGACTACTTACGGGTCATATGACCCAAATCATAGCCTGACCAGTGATTTTTCTAAGATTTACCTAAGTTTTTATCCTAACTATGGTTGGGGATTGATGAGTTGTGGCAATACATTATGAGTCATAATTGTGACTCGTAGTCTCACAAGTGTGATTGCCTTTATTTTCTGTTATAACCACTATTGCGACTATACGAGTCATATAGTTTGGTCATGAGTCTTAGGGTTAGACTCATGAACTGTCTATAGAGGATACCTTGAGGTACTAATTTTATTATGAGTCATGGTTATGACTCATAAGGAGACCCTACGAGTTGTATAGTGACCCGTTATCTGTGATAATAAATTTCTAGCTTTTAATTAAGGGAATGTTTGTAAATTCCTTCTTTCCCTATTTAAGACCCATGGACATAAAACACCCTTGGGGAATTATTTTCATTATTTAACAAATCAACATTCTCACTTTACTCTCTCAAATCCCTAAGTCAAAGAACACATAGGATTTCTCAAGGTTGATTGTCTAAAGCTTCCACAGGCTAATTTCCTCCATAATTGAGATACTTTCAGGCATGTGACTCTACCCTTAAACTTTTTTTTTTTTATATTAAATCATGAATTTATATGGTTAATTATATGGATTTATCTATGGATTTTGATATAAGTTGAGGGCTTTGGCATGGTTGATTCTTAAATTGTTTTACCATTAATTATTATGCATTTACTTTGATTTATTAATGGTTTTCAACTTATGGGATGTATGAGTATGGTGAATAAACTAAGGAGTCATGGTTTCCCCAAAATTTGATGATTTTGGCTTGGCATATGGTTTTGAAAATTATAGTCCCTCTACCTATTTGTGAAATTAATTTTGAAATATGGTTTAGTCACATAGTTTGACTTGCTCACTTATACTATTGCATGGCATACAAGGATAATGAATAACATATTGATTTTATTAAACTTTAGAAATTACGTATTCTCTGTATAAATGGATAATTGAACGTAGGGGGTCATGAATTCCCCCTCGAGGTGGATAATTGATATACCATGATAATGTTATCTTTCAAGTGAAGTTTGTATAATGATACCAATGGTATGCCAAAATGAATGAATTAGTTCAATTGGGGAATGTGTGAAAAGTGTTTTAATTGGTCTAAAAAGGGGTTGTGTAGCTGGGTCATGAAAGTGGAGGTCCTGAGAGATGAATACTGGATACCACATTTGCCAACATGAGAGTCTAAATGATCGGGTGGTTTGAGTCCCCCTTATTATATGACTAAGTGGTTCGAGTCCCCCATGTTAAATGACTGGGTACTTAAGTCACCCTTGATATATGACCATAAAGTTTGAGTCCCTCGTGCTACATATGTACATATAATTATTCTCTGGTTCGTATGGTTACACATACTGGGGCCCTTACAATTGGGAAAGAGCTGAACCCATATAGCCCGTAGGTGCCTTCTTATAATGGTTAAGCTACACAATCTAGGTTAAGGTTTTAAGGTTTATGATAAACCTTATTCCTTACCCTAGAGTGAGATATATATATGTGTTTATATTTATGTATGGTTGTGTGCACTTATTTTGAACTATGTATCATGACATTATTTTACCCTTTATCCACGAGTAACATGCTATCACTCAACCCGCTAACCACCTACGAATGTTGTATCCCCATGTGATGTAGGACAAAGAGACTCTTCTACTTTTCCCGTGCAGTGATATGATTTCTGAGTTGTCAGTAGTCACATTAAAGTGGTGAGCCTCCTTTTTTAGGAAGGCTTTTGATTCTTTGTATATCTATTATGATAGATTTTTCCTTGGACTTATTTTTCTCTATTGTCGGGGGAATGTTCTGACTTAGATTTATTTTTTTTTGTTAGTGGTTTTGTGGATTACTGTGGACTGGTATAGTTGTGGATATTATTAGACTCCTTTGAGCATATATAATTCTATATTGTTATATGTTTAGAATTCATGTGCTGCTAGCTATTTTATATTTTGATTGGCTAAGCGAAGTGGGTGGTATTTGGACCTCGATGGACTTTAGATATCCATCATTCCTAGGCCCATATTTTGATCATGACAAGTTGGTATTAGACCCATAGATTCACGATCAATTGAGTGTCCACAAAGACATGTCAAGTAGAGTTTATTTTATGGTTTGTTCCATGCCACACTTATATGAGAGATGCTACAAGATATTTAGGAATGTTTTCCTTTCTTGTATTATAATTTTGGGCTATAGAGTTAAAGGTCTTTAAGTGTAATGACCCTTCAGGTCATTTTCCACAATTTCTCTTATTTATGCCATTTGAGCTTCTCCATAGCTATCCCAAGTCATTTATGACTTACTAGGACCGACGGTTCGATTATTGGGAAGTTCGTTTGGGTTTTAGAGCCAATTTCCTATTTTGAAGTCTTCGCTGGTTCCAAATGGCCATCGGGCAAAAAATTTAGTGAAATAATCTTGAATGTGAATTTTGACTACGCCAATAGATCTGGAATATAAATTTTACGCTAGGTAGACCTTTGGTTCGTCCTAATGCACCCGAGCTCTTTTTGACCTATTGATTGAAAATTTGAAAATTTGAAAGTTTAGGTGTGGAACCCACATTTGGTCGAAATGACCTTGGATTGAAAATTCAAATTCATCAACGTGTCCAGAAAGTCAAATTTTGTGAGGTTACATATTTCATTTGTAAAATTCGAATTCTAAATGAATCTGGAGGCATCGTTGGAAACTTGGAAATATTCCAACTTTTGTTGGTCCTGGTGTGATGGTAATTAGAACATAAAGTAAGAGATAGTAGTAAGGTCATAGTGATTGTGGCATATGAAACGAGGCCCGCATCTCAGTGATTGTGGCATCTCTTTGCCTGGGGGTCTATAAATAGACCCCATAGTCGTAATTTGGGTTATTTTCTCTTCACCCTTGAGAGATTAAAACCCTAAATTTGTATGATAAATCAAAAGTGAGTGTTGTGGATGACTTGGGAGATTGCTAAACATCTTTTAATGTGAATATCTTCTAATTTAAGGTATGAATCCTTTGTATTCATACTTGGATTTGCTGTTTGGACCCAAAATCCCAATTTAGCTTAGGGCTTGGTTTTAGCCCAAAGTTTGCTTGGTTTGCACCTATTTCTTAAGGGTTATAATTCCTTGTTTATGTATGAGCATTGGGTTGACCTCAAAAATGAGTTTTCTATAACTGAGACCCATTTAGGGTTTTTGGTGTCGTTTTTGGACCCAAAGCACATTAGTGCAGTATGGGTATCGTTAGACTCATATTGATAAGTAGATTATGTTTTTCATAGCATGATGACATTTTGGGGATTGTTAAGTAAAGATAAGCATGTAGTGTGTGTGTAAGGTTCATAGTTCGACTTTGAGGTAGGCTTCTATCTACTCTTCTTTATAGATAATGTGTGATATATATATTGCGTGTGAATATGTATGTTAAGTTTGATTATGGATAGAAAGAATTAGCCTTGATTACTGATGTTTGGGGCTTCGATGAGAGTTTTGGACCCATATGATGGTATGTTTATAACCTTTTAGAATACTATTGCCTTATCCCTAGTTTGGATTAATTTGTAGCATGGATTCGATATAATGCTAGGTTTGGGATATGGTTTTAGAGCTGGAAGCATGATTAGTATATTTAATCTTTTTGGGTTAGTTTGGTAGTAGTGAAATCATAATTTGGGTTGATTTGACTTAAATATCTATATATCTTGATGAAGTTCCTATCTTAAGATTGGTTATGTCTTACTTGACATCTAGAAGTTGAACTCGATACCTTAACCTAGTATAGGGCATAGTTTGCCTAAATATGAAAATTAAGAATTAGAGTTGGGAATTGAATTTTCGTAAATGAAATATGTAACCTCACTAAATTTGATGTTTCGTATGTTTTGGCGAAGTCGGATTTTTAATTCGTAGTCTTTTAGACCAAATGTGGGCTGTAATACCCAGTAGTTGTAGCACTCAAATAATGCATTCAAAATGACCTTTAGAACCCCATTTATATGGTAGACGATGTTTATATATTATGGGTTGTGTT
>JAPEIP010000008.1:144170343-144181093 GCA_026120095.1 Capsicum chinense | reverse complement strand
GACGTTGGAATTACGTGTGCGTCACCAAATAGACCCTTCATTAAGGCCTGTGTCATACAAAAAATGCTAATAGCCATTGGATGGGCTTGGGTTTTGGTGTGTCCTGCCCACCTTGGGCTTGGCTTTTGGCGTGTGCTACCTACCCTCAAGTATGTTTTGGTTATGCACTGCCTAACAAAACCCAAGTGCCAAAGCTGCTCAGTTTTGACTTAATTTATGGGCGTTGAGATCTTTTCACATCCCTAAACCATTTATAATTATTCCTAAATGAATTAAGGGGTTTTAAAACATGTTATTTCCACCCTCTTAACCCCAAACATTCAGTAGATGTCTTAAAAACCCTTCCCTCAATAAATCAAGAATTTAAGTTCCAATTTTAAGATTTCTTCAAGAATTCATTCAATTGAGGTATGTGGGGTACTCATCAATGGGTTACTTTCACCCATTGATCCCAAAAACCCTCCTTTTGATTCGAGTATGAATTTTACAATAACAATGATCATCTTCCATGTAAACTATGAAACTTATCCTTGTTTTCTCATTAGTTTTACACTCAAGACAAGCTAATAGTTTTCTGCCATGTGAATCATGCTTTTACATGTTTGAAATTTCAAAACCCTAAGTCATGTTCAGTTGGCATCATGTAAAATTCTCGAATTATGCTTTAAACTATATAAATATGTTATGAACCCAAGTTTATCTTATTTTCATGTTTACATTCACGTAAATTATCGGGTTATTTAAATGTCTCTTGTGTTAGGTCCTTGAATTATGACTTTAGATCACTGTTTTAAATGTTGTATCAACTTTCTATAATCATTCAGTGATGGAAGGTTATGAACATCCGATACCTATGTGCTTACTTTTTATTTCAACTTTTCATATCACAAGTTAGGCAGAACATGATTTCATTACTATATTCAGGTTTAACTTGAGCCTTGTCTGTATAGTACCATGTTAAGTTAAACCATGAATAACACAGTGTCATTCAGTTGGGAGTTTGGTTTTACAGTGAGAGTGAATTATGGGTTTAACACATCCTACTTCCTAGGATCTGCATGCCCCCATAGGATTTAGAGACTCACTAAAGCATTTTCTCTTGCTCAATATGGGATTATTTTAGTGACCACTCTTGTTCAGGTTTTACTCAGATGGCAAGGATGGAACAAACCTCCTCAACGTGGGTCAGACGTTGGACTCCATAGTAACACTAATGGTTTAAGTTGGTTACATGATAGCTCCTGTAGTTTCAGTTAGTATTGGCAGTCTATTTCAGTTCAGTTTTGCTAGACCAAGTAGTTAAATTTTAGCATTTATTTAGTCAGTTATGCAAATTGCACTAATTACTCAGATACTGTCAGTGTATACAAAACTTGGTCTTGCATTTTCAGTTTTACATGTTCTTGCATCCATGTTCAAATTTTACATGTACTTCAGTTAGTCCTTACCTTATGCACCAATATATTCAAAGTACTGATCGCATACTTTTCTCTTGCGCTATGTTGTCTTATAACATAGGTTTGGATGCACAGTTTCTAGATCACCCCTAGATAGCTCAGTAGTTCCCCACAAAATTATTGGTGAGTCCTCATCCATCGAGTACCTGACATGTTATTCTTGTTATTGTAATATTTCCTTATGTTTAGTTTAGTGGGAGTTAGTTGGGGGTTTGTCCTATCAACTTTGTATGTTTAGAGGCTTTCAGATAGACAGTCTAGTTTCTAGTTTTTATTAGATATTTTACATTTTTTGTTTTACGTATTTCAGTATTCTAATTAACATTACCTTATTAGTTATCATCCGAGAATGTTACTTTACTATCATTTTATTCAGTGCTCATAGTAGGTACCAGACCATGGTTTAGCTTGGGGTAACTTGTGGCCTTAAGCAGCGTGTTACGACTTGGGGGTAGCCTGAGGTCGTAACAAAACTTGGTATCAGAGCCTAAGGTTTTAAATTTTCCTAGGGTGTCTGAAATTTGCGTTGAGTAGAGTCTTGTGCTTGGGTATGAAGAGCACCACACATATGGACAAGAGGCTACAAGACATTTTTAGGAAAGTTTTCCTTCTTTTAGTGTTCATGTCATGCAAAAGAGCATGGGCTCTATTGAATTCCTGTTTCTAACATATCCTTTATTCCATTTATAAACAATGCCTTCCAAAAGAATAAATAGAAGAAGGAACGGGGATCAACCCATTCCACCACTTGTTCAGGAAGATCCCATGAATGACTTTGTTTCTCACGCTGAGTTTAGGGCTGATTTCACAGCCTTTACCCATTCTGTAGCAACTCAGAACAATCAATAGGCTGTTGCCCTAGCAATTTTGGTTATTAATACCGATGCAACTAGGGTTCGAGAGTTTCTGAATGGAGTGCAAAAATGACATACATCATGGGTATCACTTTAAGTGAGAGTGCATACTTGGATGCTTACTAGTTGTAAGAAGTAGCTCATACCTTGTTCAAGTAGTGGAAGGAGGACAGAGGTGTTGAGTCAGGGCCTATGGAGTGGGAGGAGTTGTCCATGACTTTCTTAGACAGGTTCTTCCTACTAGAGTTAAGGGAAGCCAAGGTTCAGAAGTTTATAAAGTTAAAGTAGGGTAGTATGAGAGTGAAAGAGTTCTCTCTCAAGTTCACTCAGTTGGTAAGTTATGCTCCAACTATGGTGATAACTCTAGGTCCAGGATGAGTAAATTTGTATATGGTGTATTTAATAGTTTGGTCAAGGAGTGTAGGACCACCATGTTGATTAAGGAGATAGACCTGTCTAGACTTATAGTTCATGCTCAGTAGATTAAGGAGGAGAAACTTAAGGAGAAAGAGAGAGAATAAGGGGCCAGAATAGATAGTTTCAACTTTTCTTAGCCAAGGTCGGAAGGCGGTAACCATTCTCACTTTCACCAAAAATTTTAAGCCCTAGCTCAATCTTCAGCCAGTACGCCAGTGCCTAAGTTAAGGCAGGACAATCGAGATAAAGTTCCAAGCTCTAAGTCCCAAGGTGGTGTGAACAATGGTCACACCAACCCGCTCTGCAGAAGTATGGTAGGAACCTTCAAGGTGAATGTAGGGCAAGCAGTAATGTGTTTGGGTATGGCAAGCCAGGCCATAAAATCAAGGAATATACAATGATAGCCCAGAAGGAGAGGGATTCGCGCCAACAGGACCAGTCCAATCCTTTATCAGCTTCAGTAAATCACCTGACTCAGTAGGGTACCACTTTTACTGCAACCAGTGGGTAGCTTTAGAATAGACTATATGCTCTCCAGACTTGACATGATCAAGAAAGTTCTCCTGATATGGTTATGGGTACATTACAGGTTCTTCATTTACATATTTATGCATTACTATACCCAGAGCTTAACTTTCCTTTGTGACTCCATATGTAGCTATAGACTTCGGTGTCAGTCCTAAAATATTGGTAGAGCCTTTATTAGTGTCTACCCTGGTGGGTAAGTCTATTATAGCCAGATAGGTATACATAAATTGCCAGTCATAGTGTCTTAGAAAGTTACTTTAGTTAATCTCGTGGAGCTATCGATGGTGGATTTTGATGTCATTCTTGGCATGGATTGGCTCCACTCATGTTATGCCTCAGTTGACTTTAGGAATAAAATTGTCTAGTTTAATTTCCCTAATGTGGCATTTATCTAATGGAACGGTAATATTTCAGTGCTTAAGGGTTAGTTTGTTTCCTATCTTAAGGCAAGAATGATGATATCTAATGGGTGTATTTACCATCTCGTTCGAGTCAAGGACTTAAATTTTGAAACTCTGAGTATTAGGTTAGTTTTTGTAGAAAGAGAATTTCCAAATATTTTTTCCAGAGGATCTTCCTGAAGTTTCTCGCAATAGGGAGATAGATTTTGGAATAGATCTCCTTCCAAATACCCAGTCTATCTCTATTCCACCTTATAAAATAGCTCCGACTGAGCTTAAAGAGATAAAAGAGTAGTTAAAGGATCTCTTGGATAAGGGTTTCATTAGGCCTAGTGTTTCACCATGGGGTGCTCTTATTCTATTCTTGGGCAAGAAAGGCAGTTCTCTTAGCATGTGCATTAATTATCGTAAGTTGAACAAGGTCAAAATTATGAATAAGTAACCTCTTCCCAGAATTGATGACTTGTTCGACCAACTTTAGGGTGAAAGGTATTTCTTTAAGATAGACCTTAAATTCAACTATTATCAGCTTAGAGTTAGAGAATGCACATTCTAAAGATAGTCTTCAGAACTCAGTATGGTCACTTTGAATTCCTAGTTATGTCTTTTGGACTAACAAATTCCCCTGCAACTTTTATGGACTTGATGAACAGGGTTTTCAAGCAGTACTTGGACATGTTGTTCATAGTCTTCATTGATGACATCCTTTTCTATTCTCGTAGTGAAAATGCAGACTATCTGAGAGTTGTGTGCAGAACCTTAGAGTTCATCAGTTATTTGCTAATTTCAGTAAGTGAGAATTTTGGTTGAGATCAGTAGCTTTCCTTGGTCACATTGTTTCTAGTGATAAAATTTGAGTTGATCCTCAAAAGACTAAAGAAGTGACAAACTGGCCTAGACTCGTCTCTACGTCAGATATCAAGAATTTCTTGGGTTTAGCTGGCTATTACAAAAGGTTTTTTGAAGGTTTTTCTTCTATTGATTCCCCATGTTGAGGCTAAACTAGAAGAAGGTTAAATTTCCGTGGTCATATTTTTGCGAGAAGAATTTTCAAGAGTTTAAGAATAGATTCACTTTCGGCCCTAGTATTGACTTTTCTAGATGGATCAGATGGGTTCATAGTATATTGTGATACTTCTAGAGTTAGTATGGGGTGTGCATTAATGCAGAGAGGTAAGTTCATAGCCTACGCCTCTAGATAGCTTAAGCCCCATAATAAGAATTATTTGACCCATGATCTTGAATTAGCAGTTGTTGTCTTTGTCTTGAAAATTTGGAGGCATCATCTTTATGGGGTTCATGTGGATGTGTTCATGGATCACAAAAGTTTATAGTACGTGTTTACGCAAAAAGACCTAAAAATCTTTGCTAGAGAAGATGGCTTGAATTATTGATAAACTATGATATGAGTGTGTTGCATAATTCGGGAAAGGACAATATAGTGGTGGATGCACTTAGTGGATTGTCTATGGGTAGTGTTGCCCATATTGAGGATGATAAGAAGGATTTAGTTTGTAAGGTGAATCAGTTTGCTAGGTTAGGAGTTTGGTTGGTTGATTTAACTGAAGGTAGTATATGGGTTCAAAATGGTTTGGAATCATGATTGATTTCCGAAGTAAAAGAAAACCAAGACAGGATCCTAGTTTGGTTAAGTTGAAAGAGGCAGTTAGAGATCGGAATGTGGAGGTTTTCTTCTAAGGGGAAGATGGTGTGATTCATTGTCAGGGCAGTATGTGTGTTTTGCGTATTGATGGTTTGTGACAGCGAATATTATTAGAAATGTATGGTGTAAGGTACTCTATTCATCCCAGAGCCACTAACATGTGCCATGATTTGCTGGAAATCTATTAGTGGAATGGTATGAGGAGAGATATTGTAGAGTTTATGGCTAAGTGTTTAAACTGTCAGTAGGTTAAGATTGAGAACCAAAGGCGTAGTTGAACACTTTAGGAGTTTAGTATCCCCACTTGGAATTGGGAGGTGGTGAATATGGATTTTATGACAGGGTTTCCTCGTACGCATCGTCAACATGATTCGATTTGGGTCATTGTAGATAAAATGTTCAAGTCAGCCCACTTGACCCCAGTTCATACTTCATACTTAGCTATGGATTATGCTAGGCTCTATCTTAGGGAGCTGGTGAAGTTGCATGGGGTTCTATTGTCTAACATTTCAGATAGAGGTACTCAGTTTACCTCTCCCTTTTGAAAGGATTTTCAGAAGGATCTTGGTACCCAAGTTTATCAAAGTATGACTTTTCATCCTCAGATAGATGGTAAGGCAGAGAGGCCATTCAGACCTTAGAGGACATGTTACAGGCATATTTTATTAACTTTAAGGGTAGCTGGATGACCCCTTACCTTTGGTTGAGTTTGCCTGTAAAAATAGTTATCACTCTAGTATTCAGATGGCTCCGTTTTAGGCCCTCTATGGGAAGAGATGTAGATATTCTATTGGTTGGTTTGAAGTAGGTGAGGCTACTTTGATATGGCTAAATTCAGTGTTTGAGGCAATGGAGAAAGTTCAGCTAATTTGAGAGAGGCTGAAGATAACCCAAAGTCGTCAAAAATCTTATGCAAATGTGTGGAGAAGGGATCTTTAGTTTGAGGTTGGTGACATAGTTTATTTTAAAATTTTGCCTATGAAAGGAGTGACGAGATTTGGGAAGAAGGGGAAGCTCAGTCCCCACTATATTGACCCATACAAAATTTTGGGCTATTTTGAGAAGGAAGCTTATGAGTTAGAGTTGCCTGTAGATTTTGCATCTATGCAACCGGTGTTCCATGTTTTTTGTTAAGGAAATGCATTGGTGACTGACATGACCTGAACCAGGGCCTTGTCGTAATGGGCATCCCAAGTCCAAACAGGACCGGAGACCACCTCCATTACCCAACCCAACAGCCAAATGCGTACCCTCAGTCGGATGAATTCCAAAAATATAACAAGATAGCATATTTGTACCAATCCATACTCTAGGAGAGGTCCATAACCGTGACCAACTCAAGTGAGTCCAACCATCTAATACCCAACCAACAACCAAAACCAAAACCAAAACAATAATCATGTATGAGCCCATAACATAAAAGGATAGAACAATCATAAATACAGTCCAATGGTATCAGTCCCAATACCAATGCCAATACTAAGGCTGACACCAATACCGACACTACCCATTCCAACCCATAGTTGTTCCACAAAGCCTCTAATCAAAAGTAAAATAATATCTAATTGGGACATGCCCTAAAACATAGAAAAAACCAATGTTAATAAAATATTCAGAGTATGTAAAGACATCCATGATATGAAATGGAGCCTTCCGGAATATGGAACCTTACCACTTCAATCAAAAAACTGATCCCGAGTCCGACCACTAAGCAGGAGGAGTAGAATAGACGGTTCCAAAATCGCGTGGGGATACAACCACCCAAAGATGGGTTATTGGGTGAACACTAGCAAGTACTCAGGATAAGTATAAAATAATGTCAACCTTTAAAACTAAGTAAACAAACCATATGCATTCACAACTATACATACATACATATATAATTATGCTGGGAAAGGGAACCGAGTTTAGCATGCCTTCAAGATCATTAACCTGGGTATGTGTAGCTTAACTATCCTAGAACCACCCATTGGCTATATGGGTCTAGTGTAATCCCCTGAATGGGCCCGGATGCGACGAACTGAAGATACCATAGGAGTAGGGGATTCCCGACTACCCTTTGCTCTCCAAGATACATACGTACAAGTGTATTTAGAGGATTTGCTTGTACCCCATAAGTATCATATATGGTTGCCATGACCAATCCTCATGTCAGAAGACATGAGTTTATAGTGTTTGTCCATTGGACTTACAACTTCACGGTCAGCTATCACACCCCGGCATTATTGCCCAATTAAAACCATTACCACACAACCAAACCACCATTCCATTTATTATTAACCAAGGCTATAAGTAGTGGTATCGTCACACTGACTATAGCTTCCAAACAATGTTCTTTTCCAACCTTTTACAGAAGAAGGGATTCCCATGTACCCATAGATTACATTATTAAGTTGACTTGGAGGAATCCCATGTACCCCATAAGTAATCATTATTAAGTTTGCTTGGGGGATTCCCTTGTACCCCATAAGGCTTTCAATTAGACCAATAATAACCACTAAAACATTACAATTTAACCATTCTATATCATTTAAACCATTTGGGGTTCCATTACCAAGTTATACCATGGATATTTTAATGAAAGTCCAACAATTTAACCAAAAACATTCTCATAGAAATTTTATCAAACATGTTAGGGGCATAGTGTTTCCAAAGCTAAAACCAAGTACTAATTAACCATTCCCAACCATATGTTCAAACTACTATAATAATATAAAAACCATAAGTAAAACACATGGGAAGACCATAACCAACAATTGTAACTAAAACCCCTAACACATATTCAAGACCCAAAACCATACCACAATTATGCCATGAAAACAATTCATAAAACATGCCTTTAATTGGAACTAACAATGAGGGAGGAGTAACATGCCTTAGATTGAGAAAAAGATGACAAGAAATCACCCCTATGAGCCTCAATTGACTGCCTTGAAGGATTTTGAGAGAGTTTAGAGTGTTTGACAGATTGCAAATAGGTTAATGAAGCCCCAAAAAGGTGTTTTAAGTCATGGGGTCCCAAGGAGTTGTCATGGGAAATATCTAGATTACACCTAACTTGAACTGTGTTAATTTCCTACAAGAGGGTACGACTCCACCATACCATCCATACCCTATCTACGAGTAGTACCCACCACTCATACCATGGGTATCTCTTGGACCCCCAACACAGTCCAATATACGACCACTAAGACCTAACCATACACAAAAATATGACACGTACCCTCAACCCGTACCTTAGGCAGAATCAATAGGATTTAACATTGTCTAACATACGAATTGGACTATACCACTCATACCCTATCTCATGACTCATGGTGAGCCACTTATACTTGGATTCAAGTTAAGTTACTAAGTTTCAGCTTAAGTGAAGGAAAACCCAACCATACGACCCGTCACCCACCATACGACTCGTACACACCCAAGTCGTACCTAATCTAGGAACGCAACAACCCAACATCTACCAACACTGGACAATATACAAATGGGTCACCTAAACTGTATCCTACCATATAAATAGTACCCTAACTCGTATGTTGTCCAGAAGCCAAAAACCTAGGAAAATTTCTAATGACCAAAACCTAGGGTATTTCAGTCTCCCCCACTAAGATCTTTAATCCCCGAATGAAGGATAAGGTAGTACAAACATGAATTACACCCCAACATAACCATTTCAACGTTTAACTAAGTTAGAAAACAAAGATGCAAGGAAATCAGCAATCCCTTAACCAAGTTAGAAAACAAAGATGTGATAAAGAACACATACCTTCTGCAAGAATATTCGAAGCAGAAAACAATTGTGGATACTTGGACTTCATGTCCTCTTCTACTTCCCAAGTAGATTCTTCCACCTTAAGGTTATTCCATAGAACCTTAACAAAAGCTATATCCTTGGTTCGCAACCGGCGAACCTGTCGATCCAAGATCTCAACTGAGATCTCTTCTTAAGACAAAGAATCTGAGATACCCAATCCTTCCAATGGAACAACCAATGAATAATAACCTATACATATTCTCAACATGGAGACATGAAATACCGGATGAATGGAGCTCAAACTAGAAGGAAACTCTAATTCGTATGCCATATTTCCAACCCTTCGCAAAACCACATTAGTACTAATATATCGAGGACTGAACTTCCCCTTTTCCCAAACTACATTACTCTCTTCATGGGAGACACCTATAGGAACACCCTATTCCCAACCTCAAACTCTAAGTCCCTACGCCTTATATCCACATAATACTTTTGGCAACTTTGGGCAACCTTAAGCCTATCCCAAATCATCTTTACCTTCTACATAGCCTGATAAAACAAATTTAGGCCAAACATATCCACATCACCAAGCTCGAACAACCCAATAATAGATCTACACCTCCTACCATACAATGCCTAAAAAGATGCCATCCTAATGCTAGAATGATAACTATTATTGGAAGGAAACTCTACAAGAGGTAGAAGCTCAACCCAACTACCACCATAATCAATCGCATATGCCCTAAGTATATCCTCCAATGTCTGAATAGTATGTTCTACTTGGCCTTCCATCTGCAGGTGAAAAGCAGTACTCAGACTAACCTTAGTACCTAACACCTTCTGAAACGACCGCCAAAAGTAAGATGAAAACTTCATACCACAATTAGAGATAATCGAAACAAATACTCCATGCAGCTTCACAATCTTATGAAGATACAACCTCGTATAATCCTCTGTCTAAAAGTTAGTCCTTACTGGCAAGAAGTGAGCCATTAGTCCTTACTGGCAAGAAGTGAGCCAACTTTGTCATCCTATCCACAATGACCCAAACTGAATCAAATTACTTCTGAGATAGAGAAAGACTAATAACAAAATACATATTGATCATCTCCCATTTCTATTATAACAATTCAATCTCTTGATATAAACCCCCAAGCCTCATGTACTTAACTTTCACTTATTGGCACACTAAATAAATGGCTACAAAATTAGCCACATCCTTCTTTATACCACTCCACCAATACATCTCTTTGAGATTATGATACATTTTTGTCTAATCGAGATGAACAATATAGCACGATTCATGCGACTTAGTCAATACCCTTTCGCGTAAACCATCAACATCAGGAACACATAACCTCTCTTGGCACTGCAAGATACCATCACCAATGATCTCAAATACCATTACCTTTTGCCCATATACATTAACCTTGATTTTCATCAAGACAACATCTAGCATTTGTATCTCCTTGATATCTGCACCAGAGATGACCAAATAATTTCCTGTACCAACAAATCACTATCTTCAGAGTTTAAAAGATGAACTTTAAGATTATCCAAGCAATGGAAATCCTTCACTAACTCTCGCCTCTCCTTATCCACATAAGCTAAAATCCCCATTGACAACCTACTAAGAGCATTAATATAAGCCTTACCTGGATGGTAGTGAAGACTCA
>JAPEIP010000008.1:144101563-144160934 GCA_026120095.1 Capsicum chinense | reverse complement strand
CACCTTCTCGACATCTTCTCTTGGAATTGGGCTAGAGTCTTTATTAGAGATTTTCTTGGTTTCTTCTTTTGCCTCTAGCACCAAGTCCTCAATCTTGGAATCATCTCTAATTGTTGGTTCGGTTAGTTGGGAAGTCACTGAGGGTTGCTCAACATCAATATAGGGTTCTAGCTCCTCATCTTCACACTCTTCCATTATGTTAAATGAGTCCATAGACAAGATATCATCTAAGTATATTGTAAAAGAGTACTTTGAATGATTGACCTCTATATCCATCTCCTCATGAATGATTGGCCTCATTTCTTGACACATATCACATAAAATATTGTATGTTTCTTCTTGGAGATCCAACATTCGTTGAAAAATAGCTTCAATGCCACTCCTTCCGGTGCTTCGTTCTTCCTTTTCTTAACCATAAGACCTGTTAAACTCAAAAGAAGAACTAGAATTTGGGTTAAAGCAATGGGGGGAGGGTGAATTAGGGCAATCACTCTAATGTCCATCTTGACCACCACATAAAGAACAATCATACTCCCAGTAGGATGGAAATGGTGCACACATCTCTCTTTGGGGAGCATATCTACAATCTTTCAAAAAGTGAGGTCCATCACAATATGGACATAGATCATGAAGATAAGATTTCCAACCACCAAGCTCATGTTCATTCCACGATGCCATAGTAATAAGTAAACTAAAACAAAAATCTACCTAACACAAGAAGTAAAAGAAAACTAAAAATAAATATTTACAAGTTTGAATTCAAGCAAGTAGGCTAAAATTCCAAACCAAGTCTCTTAAACATAAAATTAAGAAACGTCACTCGCAGTCAATTAACACACAAACTCAATCGACAATAGTATTCCCCGGCAACGGCTCCATTTTTTGATAATGCTCAAATTACACCTCTCTTATGAGAGAGTAAGCAGTCGTTGTAAAATATATAACCCAACTAGGTTGGGGTCGAATCCCACAGGGAATATGTTGCTAATTAAGTTGTATGCAGATTAGTCGACTTTTAATTATTTGTTTTTGTACAATAAATAAGGGGGATTTGATTCAGTTCACAATTTAATGGTTTTAGTTTAACAAGATGAAATATGTGTAGTAGTATTCGAATTCAGAGATATAGCAAGCTAGGGTTATGTCCACCTCATAGTTTTCAATACTTTCCAACTATGTGCCTTATGAATTTATACAAGCATCGTGCTTATAGAGAACATATTGTATTTAATAACATAATCTTAGTGTTTATCAACCATCAAGGACTAATTCACTTTATTTCTCTAGAATCAAAAGCGTTTACCAAAATTAATACGAAATCTCCAAGTAGTTAATCCTGCTAAGGCATTAACTTATAAAATAGGGGTTGGTTATCCTATTTTCTTGTCACTACTCTCTTTTCTGAACAACAACCTTTCTTTTGAAGAAATTACATTTTAAGGGAAATACTCTATGTTTGCAACCACGAGAATTCAAGATAAACGAAGAGAGTATGATGTAAACGAATCAATGCATAATGAATTCAAAACCCAAAGTGATAGATTGTATGCTACAAGGCTTCCATAACTCTAACTAATAGACTTAGCTACTCGTGAATAAAACAAAAAGCATCATAAATATATTCATCATACCCAAAACTAGAAGATGATCTTGGTGTGCGAATATTTAAAACAAGAGAGAAAAATGTTTCTCTCTCTCCTCAAGCTAAGCTGCCACTCTCCTTTCAAAAACTAATACAGAATAATTCAATAATGAATAAAAATTCAGCATTTAACCCTTTTAATAATCTTTTCTCTCATAATTGCCTTCTAAGTCCCTGAATTAATTATAAATGACAATCTAATCTTGGACATATTTTCTAGGTGCCACATTTGGTCCAAATTGCTATTCTCTCTTGTGTCATATGCCCTTCCACATTTCATAGTCCCATAATGTCTTAATCTACCTCATTAATGGCTGAAATCATGCTAATCACGTCGGTTAGCTCAATTACATAGAAGTAGAGTAAAAACATAAGAAACTAGGCACTTTGTTCTCTAAACATAGCTAAAATATGGATAAATTATGGTTCTTAGGCATATAAATACACCCAAGATCAGCCATAGGTCGCACAACAAATACCAATAACAACTGAATGGTCTTGGCTTTTGGTGTGCGTCACCCACCTTTGGCTTGGATTTTAGTGTGCGCCGCCCACCTGCAGGTGTGATTTGGATGTGCACCGCCCAGCAAAAGCCAAGTGCCAAAATTGCTCCATTTAACTTAATTTAAGGGCGTTAAAGTCTTTCCACACCCCTAAATCATTTCTAATCATTCTTAAGAGAATAAAGGGGTTTTTAAACATGTTATTTCCATCCTCTTAACCCCAAACATTTAATACATGACTTAAGAATCCTTCCCCTCTTCCCAATAACAAAATTCAAGCTTTTTCTCTCAAGAACTCAAGAAATTAAATTCCAATTTCAAGATTTCTTCAAGAATTTAACCAATTGAGGCATGTAGGGAATTTATCAATGGGTTACTTTCACCCATTGAGCCTAAAAATCCTCTTTATGATTTGAGTATGAATTTTACTATAATTATGATCATCTTCCATGTAGACTATGAAACTTATCCATGTTTTCTCATTAGTTTTGCATTCAAGAAAGGTTAATAGTTTTTTCCCATATGAATCATTCTCCTACGTGTTTGAAGTTTCAAAACCCTAAGTCGTGTTCAATTGGCATTATGTCAAATTCTCAAATTATGCTTTACACTATAGATACATGTTATGATCCCAAGGTTATCTAATTCTCATATTTACATTCACATAAATAATCAGGATATTGAAATCTCTCATGTTTTAGCTCCTTGAATTATGACTTTAGATCACTATTTTAAATGTGGTATCGTCTTTCTACAATTATTCAGTGTTGGCGGGTTATGAACACCTGATACCTATATGTTTAATTGTTATTTTAACTTTTCAAATCAAAAGTTAGGTAGACCATGATTTCATTACTCATTCAAGTTTAATTTATGCATTGTCAGTAAAGTGCCATGTTATGTTAAATCATGAATAACACCAATGTCATTCATTTGCTAGTAGGATTTAGCACTGAGAGGGAAGTATGGATTTAGCATATCCTACCATATCCTACTTCCCAAAATCTATATTCCCTTGTAGGATTTAGGGACTCGCCAAAGAGAATTTCCCCTTGCCTAATATGGGCTCAGTTTAGTGATCACTCCAGTTTAGGTTCCACTCCAATGGAAAGGATGGAAAAACCCTCCTTAACATGGGTCAGACATTAGACTCCATGGTAATACCCATGGTTTATTTCGGTTACATGATTGCTCACACACTTTCAGTCAGTATTTGCAGTCTATTTCTATTTAGTTTTTCTAAACCAAATAGTCAGATTTCAATATTTATTTAGTCGGTTATTCAAATTTCACCAGTTACTCAAATAATGTTAGTGTATACAATGCTTGGTCTTGAATTTTCAGTTTTACATATTCTTGCATCCATATTTAGATTTTACATATACTTTAGTTAGGCCTTACCTCACGTAGCCATACATTCAAAGTACTAATTACATACTTTTCTCTTGTGCTAGATTGTCTTATAACATAGGTTCGAACGTACAGTTTCTTGATCACCCCTAGACAGTTCAGCAGTTCCCAACAATAGTGTTAGTGAGTCTTTATCCATTGAGGATGTGATATGTTATTCTAGTTATTTCAATTTTTCTTTATGTTTAGTTCAGTTGGAGTTAGTTAGGGGTTTGTACTATCAGCTCTGAATGTTTAGAGGCTTTTAGATAGATAGTATAGTTTCCAGTGTTTATCAAATACTTTAGACATGTCATTTTACATATTTAGTATTCCAATTAACAGTACCTTATCACTTATCTTCTACGCACATTACTTTACTATTATTTTATTCAGTATCATAGTAGGTACCAAATCATGGTTTTGCTTGGGGTCACTTATGGCCATAAGCACCGTGTCGCGACTAGGGGGTAGCCTTTGGTCGTGACATGGGTCCCATACCTAAACTTTCAAATATTTAACTTTTCGATCGGTAGGTCAAAATGAGCTCGAGTGCATTGGACCCAAACTAAAGGTTTACCTAAACCAAAATTGATATTCCAGATCTGTTGGCGCAGCCAGAATTTGCATCTAAAATAGTTTCATTGAAGTTTTTGCCTAGTGGCCATTTGGGACCAGGAAATACTTCTAAGTGGAGAATTAGTTCTAAAAATCAAACGAACTATCGATTAACCGAACCATCTATCCCAACAAGTCATAAATGACTTGGGGAAACTATGGAGAAGCTCAAACGATGGAAATAAGTAGAAATATTTAAAATGACTTAAAGGGTCATACATTATCTACTACCTGGAGGACTTTCATCCCTAAATGTCAATGGATAGAAAGAATCGTAAAAGCTTAAAAGATTAAGGTACTAGTCATGCATGCTCCTAACATGACTTTCCAGGTAACCTCAATGAAGAGATAACACTTGCAAAGGATTTTGATATAGACATCCCTTTTTCAATTGGTACTCTCATTCTACTTCTAAATAACCAAAACTCAACTAAACCACTAACTGGTCTCAAACTAAACCAAGAAGGCTACTGTACATACATCTGAATAACAACACACTAATACTATCTTTTATATCTGCGTAAATCAATTAAGGATTATCCGAGCCAAAGACAACCCAAGTCACAAGTCATGCCACAAAATCTAAATCCAGATATACCCCCCTTTATCATTTTACACCTACTATCCACTCTAAGCTAGGAAAAAAATCACTTGAATATCGCCCACGCAGTCTTATCGCAGAGAACTCAAAGAACTAAAGCTGACCTACTGAAATTCCATTCCATAAACATGAGAATAAGCTCATAAAGTACTGTCTGGGCACACAAATAGAGATAATTGAGGAGTGAAATCTATGCCAATGCTACAACCAATCCAAATAAAAATTAAACTAAAATCCCAAAATCCAACGTAAAGCTACTCATCACTGAATATTCCACTCTAGTATATCTCATCCACTGAGAATGAATCCATACTGAATCTAACTTGGGTATATTATTCACACTGAGTAAGTCATCCAAAATTATCAAAGAAAACTAAAACTCAAGGTCAAGACTGAAATAACTAATACGATGCCTATGGGCTATCATTTAAACACTAATCAACTATAATCCAATCGACGTCGAGAAAACCGAATAGGCAACTACAGAGTAGGCTCAACCAGCCTATAAATAAAGTATGAACAAAGACAAATCTAAAACAAAAACTGCATACAAGCTTTACAACACCAAGATAAAATCTCAAAATAAAGGCTGAATTGCTCGGTCTCAAATATCTAAACCAAACCTAAAAATGGATAGGCATTAATGCTCCAAATTCATTATATTTCCAAATCACCATTCCAATTTATCAAATAAAAAGCTAAGATAATAAGGCTATATTAATATAAACTATTCTAAATCACCTTTATTATCCAAATTTGATACATTCGAGATAAATCATACCCTATCACAACTGAGACATATTTGAAGGATAAAGTTACCAAAGGTATAATCACTGGTTGAAGACCTAAGTAACACTCTATATTAACTAGAGGGTATGAAATATAGCTGCAAAACAAAAATTATGCCAAAGGATGAATCACTAGCTAAAAATGCAAATAACCCACTCCATATCTGCTAGAGAGCATGAACTATCCAAATATACTCAAAAACTTCCCAAGGCTAAAAACCACACCTATGTTGGCAAAAACTCTACCAACTCATAAAAATGCAACTTTAGCCAACAATTAATCAATCTAACACTCTATCTCACTAAAGAATAGCCATAGGCACATATCATTAAGGAGGAATAATTCACCAAGATTCATTAGGCCATACAAACTCTAAAATAGGATTCCGTAAATCCACCTAATTAGGACAATCACCACTTAATCCATCCAAGAATCACATCATCATATAAGAAATATACCAATATAAAAACAAGGTCAAATTTATGTCAATTTGTCATGAAATTTTCTCTTCATTGAGGTTATCTAAGAAGTCATGCTCTAGGTGTGAAGGCCCAGTACCTCATCCCTTTGAGCTTTTGAGATTCTTTCTATTCATTGATTTATGGGGACGAAAGTCCTTTTAGTAGTGGATAATGTAATGACCCTCATGTGATTTTTTTTATTTTTACTTATTTCCATTGTTTGAGCTCCTCTATATCTACCCCAGTCATTTATGACTAACTGGGATTAATGGTTTAGTTATTAGGCAGTTCTTTTATTTTTAGAGCTAATTCCCTATTTTAAAGTCTTCACTAGTTCCGAATAGACGCCGAGCAAAAACTTAAGCGAAACAATTTTGAATGCAAAATCCAATTGCGCTAGCAGATCTAAAATATTTATTTTAGGATTGGTAGACATTTGGTTTAAGTCCTAATACATCCAAGCTAATTTTGACCTATCAATTGGAAAGGTGAAAATTTGAAAGTTAAGGTGTGGAAACCATATTTGGTTGAAACTACCTCGGATTCAAAATTCAAATTTGTCAATGCGTCTGGATGGTTGAATTTAGTGTGGTTGCATTTTTTGTTTATGAATATCAAATTTTGAAAGAATCTCAAGGCATCATTGGAAACTTGGATATGTTCAAAGTTTTGCTGGTCCTGGTGCAATGGCGATCGTGGCATAGAAGAGGTAGTCATGGAATAACAATTGTGTCTTCATAAATGCAACCTGTATCTCAGTGATCCTGGTATCTCCTTGCCTGGAGGGTCTATAGATAGACCTCATAGTCATAATTTGGGTCATTTTATCTTCACCCCTGAGAGCTTAAAACCCTAAATGGGTATAATTACTAAAAATTAAGAGTTGTGGATAACTTGTGAGCTTGATAAACATCTTTTAATGTGAATATCTTCCAATTTAAGGTATGAATCCTTTTAATTTATACACAGATTTGTTGGTTTGGACCCAAAACTTAAATTTAGCTTAGGGCTTGATTTTAGCTCAAATTTTTCTTGGATTGCACCCATTTCTTGAGGGTTATAATTCCTTGTTCATGTATGAACATTGGGTTGTACTCAAAAATGCATTTTTCATAAGTAGGACTATTTAGAGTTTTTGGTGTTGTTTTTAGACCCAATGCACAATAGTGAAATATGGGTATTATTATACCCATATGATGAGTTGATTATGTTTTTGATAGCACGATGGAGTTTCGAGGATGGTGAATTAAAGATGAGCATGTGTTTTATGATATGAGGTTTTATGGTTCGGCTTTGAAGTAGGCTTTTGTCTACTTTTTTTTTATATAGATAATGTGTGATATGTATATTGCATGTGAATGTGAATGTTAAGATTGATTATGGATAGAGTGACTTATCCTTGATTATTGATGTTTGGGGATTAGATGAGGGTTTTGGACCCATAATATAGTATGTTTATAACCTATTAAAATCCTATTGCCTTATCCCTAGGTTAGATTAATTTGTAGCCTAGATATGATATAATGCTAGGTTTGGGATATAGTTTTAAAATTGAACATGATTAGTATATTTAATCTTATTAGGCTAGTAAGGTATTATTGAAATCATAATTTGGGTAGAGTTGACTTTAATGCCCTTATTTTTAGACGAAGTTCCTATCTTAGGATTGGTTATAGCTTACTTGACATCTAGAAGTTAAACTAGATACCTTAGCCTAGTATGGTACATAGTTTGCCTAAATATAGAAATTAAGGATTAGATATGGGATTGTCCGGCCCACTTAGTCCATGTCTTCCGATCGACATAGCTCTGCACACTCCCGAGTTAGCTGATTTGTAGCTATAGACTTTAGTTTAACTTTATTAGTCTATTATTGGCCTATAAAAATTATTTTCCTCTTAGTTATGATTATTGGGATAATGGAGATGATATTTTTCTTAGTTGTGATTGATGGGCCTATAGAGATGATTTTTCTCTTAGTTATAATTATAGGGCCCAATAGATAATATTTATCTTTGATATGACAATTGGCCAAAAGAGGTGATATTTTTTAGTTATGATTATTGGTCCTATAGAGATGATAGTTATGATTGTTGGGCCTGTAAAGATGATTTTACACTTAGTTATGATTATCGGGCCTACAAAGATGCTATTCCTCCAAGATATGATAATTGGCCTAGAGAGGTGATATTCATTAGTGTCATGATGTATGACTATAGATATAAGATGTTTTATAGATGTGATATGCTTATTAATATTGTGCCTCCTAGATGTGAGATGCCTCTTGTGTGTGAGATGATTATAGATATGCTACACCTGATAAATATGATTGTCATTACGAGTTTCAAATATGTATATGGGCCTAAGTCCAGAACTATGACATTTTGATTACTCCAAATATATTATTGAACCAAGGGCCGAGTTATGTTATAGAATGGACATCTGGCAAGTTATTATCCTTGTAAAAGATATAGTTGTAATTTATAAATATACATATATATGTTTATATACACATATCTCTAGTATAGGATAGAGAAAAATATAATATATTACTTACGACTTTATTGATTTGGATACTGGTGATGGCATTAATAGATTTGGTATAGTTGTGATTATTATATTAGCAATTGAGATGATTCTATCTAAAATACAATCTTATGTCTATTCTTCCTAAATATGGTTTATGCTATGTGGTAACTAGTTGTCTATTAAGTCGATATAGTACTTGATGTCAAGAAATCTAATATACTAGTTAGTGAACCTTGTCTAGAAAAATATCATAGCTAACGATGGTTGATACATGGCTAATAATAATGTCTAGTTTAGGTAGTTAAAGATTAGTTGATATTGATAACTATATTTATGATGTCGATTAGTTGATATTGGAGCTCAGTTGGTAGTTACCTACTAGTACCATTCATTTGGTACTCATACTACACTTCTGCACCCTGCAGATCATTGTACGAGTTATCAACATTGATGTGTGCATCATGTAGAGCAACCATGGTTCACATACTTAGAGTGAGATCTGATGTTTGGAGTATTACTCATCTCTTTCTTATGTATTATACTAGGCTCTATGATGTATTTAGAGATTTCTTACTATATTAGAAGCTCTTGTACTGATACTACCAGGTTTTGAGAATTTATTATGTATTAAAATTTATTTCTTTTACCCCGCATTTCTTTTATTATATTATTGAGTTGTATGTTACTAGCCATTTCCGCCTATAAGTAGGCTTGCCTACTAGTGGGCTATGGTAGGCGCCATCATGACCTGAGTAATTAGATCATGATAAATTGGCAGAGCCTAGGTTTCATCGGTGTGTTAGTATAAGATTTAAGTGTTAGTAGAGTCTTGCAGATTGATGCAGAGACATCTATAACCAATATTTAGGAGGATATAGTGACATTTTAAGAAATTCACTTCTTAACTCCTTATCGTGTGCTCGCATTCCTTTAAACCTCAAACATATTCTTTGACTCTATTATATCCCTAAAGGATGATGCGACATTATTGATAGATAATGATGAGATTTCAATAGGGGTTTCTAAAGTTTTAGTGTAGTGTTAGACTAGAGTGTAAGAGATGGATATCAAAGATCTTTAATGACAGCTAGAAAAATTTTAGCCATCTTAGGCTTTAGTAAAGCTCATGACTACTTCAACCTTTGAGGTTTGACATTGGAGATTTGAGTTATGTTATAGATCCCTCTCAGCCATGGATGGCGTTTAATTCATCAAGTAGTCCTGAGACCAGATTTGAGTTTATTGGTGTTCATCAGGGTTCTTTACCAGTTCTATGCATGAGATTAAATTTCTCATACGGTTCAGGAATTTTCCTATGTTACATCCTTCTGAGATAGACATTGGTGCATAGATGTGTTAGAGAATTAGTATTGTCACTCTATTTGGTGTCGGAGTACTGTATAACAACTGAGTCTTCCTTCTCTAAGGATGTTGGTTATGAGAGGACCATAGAGAGCATAAGTATTGACACTTATGGAAATGGATGGCAAGAGGCATGGCATCAGTGTAGTGCTATTGGTGTTTTGTTTGAGAGTGAGGATCTTTTTGATAGATATTAACTTTACCTACAACACATTATCTCTACACAGACAGTATTCCATAATATGAGTAATTTTTAAATTAGTCGTGATGATCAGAGTGAGTAGAGTCCCTATCAAACTTGTGAAGTGTGATATGATTCTTTAGGCCATGGGACTATTTTGGATTATGAGGAGAAGTATCTCAAAGTATTCTAGGATCTTTGTTTAGTTGTGTTGTGAGGAGAAATTAGCTCAGAGAATGCTCCCGGTATGAGATAGATGATCAACTAAAGTTAGCACGTATTCCCTGACAGCCTAAAGTTCCTGAGATAGGCTGTGATTTTCGAAGTATGGACATAATTTTTTGAATTTCTCTCAATGTTAGTTGGCCAGCCATTTGGGCTTACTTTGTGTTCTCTCTATGTTGGTGCTTCAGAAGTTTGCTTTGACTACAAAGAAACTGACTACTAGTCTAGGGAATATCTCTGACATGGGATTTCTATTCATTCATTTCATTAAGATCAACCTCATAATATTATGGCATCTTCAGTTAGGGATAGTATGCGTGGCACCTTAGTTGATAATTCACTTGATCGGTCTGAGTTGGACCCGATTAGATTTGTTTTTCCTAATGCTTGTGAGGCATGTGATTACGAATATCACCATGATTGGTGTGCTTTTATTTTCCACATTCATATCTTATTATGTGTATTGGGGTTTTCATACCCATTGATGATTATATGCCTTGATGAATTTATATCAGTCATTATGTACCTTATTATTAAATTCTTAATTATGTTTTTGCTCCGTGGTTGATTTCTTTTACTAGTGGATAAAGTGGATATGTATTGATATTTTCCCTATGGGTGTATTTTTTGGGTTTGAGTACCCTTTATCTTGGCACATTGGCCTTTTTCTATCCCTTGAGTGGTATATGATATTGATGTTCATTCTGGTAGCTCCTATTTATTATGTTGATATTGGTATTGCTATTGCTATTTTTATCACTATGTGAAGTTATTGATATTACTTGATATTGTCACTTGATATTGTTCTGGGTAGCTGTATAGACTAATGTTATCTAGTTAGATTTTATATTCTTGTGATATTAGTTTGGTGGTTTGGGTAGATATAACTTGATTTGATGATTTCTTTCCCCTAGTGTAGCGAGGTTTACTTTGTTCCCTCTTGGTTAGCTGTATTAGATTGATTCAGGGATGTATTATGATATCAAAAGAGTTGACTTTCTATGGTGCTGATATGATTCTAGGGTCGATGATTTGGTTGTATCACCCATTCTTGAGTTTGAGACATTAAACTTTTCTCCTATGTTGCAAAGGTTTTTGCTTTGGCTATCCTTTTCTACATATCCCATGTACGAGATTGATTAGTTTGAGGTCCATTTTTTGATTGTGACTATTTCATCACCCGATAGTGGCTTTGAGATTAAGATGTCGTGGATTCACCTCTTAGATTTTTTGGGTTCGTTCCTTTGTGATGGTTTACCCTTGTTATTATTGTAGAGATTGGATGCTTCTTTCTTGATTTGATATGGTTTTCTGTAGTGGAGTTGGAAGGTTAGAGACATGTGGCATTTCCTATGATCGCTTATTAAGTTGGTAAATTAGAAAATCTTTAGCTTGAGCTATTGGTTCTCTGGTGATGGTCTTAACTTTGACCTTGGTTTTAAGATTGGTATTTTTTCTTTACTGATGTGATTCTTGGGTGGATTCAAGAAATCCCCATTTCAGTATTTATTCAGCTCAGTGAGGCTTGGTGGAGTGACTCCTCAATGATATGTGCCTATGGCTATTCATTACTAAGATGGAGTGTTAGATTAATTAGTTGTCTGCTAGAGTTGTATTTCTCTAAGTTGCTAGAGTTTTTGCCAATACTGGTGTGGTTTTCAGCCTTGGAAAGTTTTGAGTATGTTTGGATACTTCATGCCCTCCAGCGTGTATGGAGTGGGTCATATGCATTTTTAAATAGTGATTTGTCCTTTGGCATGATTCCTATTTTATGGCTATATTTCATACCCTCCAGCTGATATATAGTTGGTTGCTTCCGTTTCGATCGACGGTTATCCTTGTGGTGGTTTTTGTTCTTCATATATGTCTCAACTATGGCTTGGTATGATTTATCTCAGATATGTCAGATTTGGATAGTAAAATCTATTTGAATGGTTGTAAATAAAATAGGCTTATTTGTTCAGTATTGACTTGACACCTTGGAATGATGATTTAGAAGTTGTGATAAACTTGGAGTATGAATGCCTACCTATCTTCAAGTTTGGCTTGGGTAGTTATGACTGGGCGATTCAGGCTTTGTGTTGATATTTTAGCTCGGTGTTATAGAGGTTGGTTACATCTTTCGTTTTAGACTTATCTCAGTTCAGATTTCATTTATCAGCTCGTTGAACCTACTCTGTAGATTGCCTATTCGGTCTTCTCGACCTCGAATGGAATATGGTTGATAAGTATTCAGATAATAGACTATGGACCTGGTATTAGTTCTTTCAGCTTTTACCCCAAGTCTCTAGTTTTCTTTACGATTATTGGATGATTTACTCAATAGGAGTAATATTATCGACCTGGATTCAGTATGACTTTATTCTTGGTGGATGAGACATCTTGGAGTAGAATATTCAGTGATGAGTAGTTATACCTTGGATTTTGAGATTTCAGTTTAATTTTTATCCATGCTGGTTGGAGCTTGGCATGGCTTGCATTCCTCGATTATCTCTACTTGTATGTCTAGACAACAGTTTAGGAGCTTATTCTCATGGTTACCATATGAACTTTTAGTGGGCTATCTTAAGTTATTTGAGTTCTCCGTGATAAGACTGCGTGGGCGAGACTTAGGTAATTTATCTCTTGGCTTGGGTGGATAGCAGGTACAAAATGGTAAAGGAAGTGTTTATTTGGATTTTGATATAGTGGCATGACTCATGACTTAGGTTGGCTTTGGCTTGGATGAGCCTTTGTTGATTTATGCGTATATAGAGATAATATCAGCGTGTTGTGGTTTAGATTTGCATGTATCATTCTTGTTGGTTCAGTTTGAGGCCATTTAGCAGTTAAGTTGAGTTTTGGCTATTTGGAAGAAGAATAAGAGTGCTGGTTGAAAAAGGGATACCTGTGGCAAAATCCCTTAGAAGCATTTTCTCTTTATTGAGGTTATTATAAGAAGTCATGCTTTAGGCATGCAGGCCCAGTACCTCATCCCTTTGAGCTTTTGAGATTCTTTCTATCCATTGACTTTAGAGACGAAAGTCATTTTAGTAGTGGATAATGTAATGATCCTTCAAGTCAGTTTCCATATTTTTGATTATTTTCCCCATTTGAGCTTTTCCACAGCTACCCCAAGTCATTTATGACTTGCTAGGACTGATGGTTCTATTATCGGGCTGTTCGTTTGGATTTTAGAGTCAATTCCTTATTTTGAAGTCTTCGATGGTCCAAATAACCACTGGGCAAAAAACTTCAGTAAAAAATCTCAATGCGAATTCAGACTGCGCCAGTAGATTTGGAATTTCAATTTTAGGCTAGGCCGACCTTTGGTCTGGGTCCGAATTCACTCGAACTCATTTCGACCTATCGATCGGAAAGATGAAACTTTGAATGTTTAGTTATGGAACCCACATTCGGTCAAAACGACCTCGAATTGAAAATTTGAGTTTGCCAATGTGTCTAGAACGTTGAATTTAGTGTGGACACATATTTTGTTTTCAAAAATCAAATTCAGTATGAATCCCAAGGCATCGTTGGAAACTTGGAAATGTTCCATGTTTTACTGGTCCTGGTGCGACAGCGATCGCAGCATGGATGAGGCGATCACTTCAAGGAAACGACAATCACAGCATCACGAATACGGCCCGTGTTTCAACAATCACAACATCTCCTTGCTTGGGGGTCTATAAATAGACCCCTTAATAGCGATTTGGTTCATTTTCTCTTCACCCTTGAGAGATTAAAAAAATAAATTGGTATAATAATTCAAAATTTAGTGTTGTGGATGACTTGGGATCTTGATAAACATCTTTTGATGCGAATATCTTCCAATTTCACGACCTAATTTCTTAGGTCATGATGGCGTCTACCATAACCCACCAGTAGGTAAACCACCCCATAGGCTGAAACACCTAGTAACGAACTACTCAATAATATAAGGAAAGAAATGCTGAATAAATGAAATAAAGATCAATACATAACAAAATTCCAAAACCTGGTGGTATCAATACAAGAGCTTCTAATATAATAAGAGTACAAAAGTGAAATATCAAGAGAAATACACTTATACGACTTATCTCCGAATACAACATAGAGACTAGTCTAATACATAATAGAGAGATGAGTAATACTCCGAACGTTAGGAGCTCACTCTAAATCTCCAAACCACGACTGCTCTGCATGACAGACACATCAATGGAGATAACCTGTACTATGATTTGTAGGCTACAGTAGTGTAGTATGAGTACCAAAAAAACTATACTTATTAAGAAACTGCCAACTGAGCTCCAAAGATAAAGTATATATATACAAAATGTAAGCAGAATCGAAACTACACCCAAGAGTTCAAAAATCTTATAACAAGTCAATGAGAATAATAAGGGACAACTATCCTGCTCAAGACCAAGAGTCCAACATAATAAATCTAAGGAAGTATTAGGGTGAACTATCCTACTTTAGCCACATTCAATAGACTTCAATACTATACCATATATCCCAGACCAATATACAAATGAAGAGCAAAATAAAGATACACAGAAATATACAAGGCCAAGAAATGAATATACAATATGAACAAACGAAGAAAGAGATATATGGTAGTGTCATAACTTCATATAGCTATATATATATATACATACATATATACATGAGGTCATCTTAAATAATAACCTAGATCATCATATCCTCATTCTAAGACCTCACTATAATACTATCAGGATTTAATACGATAATGCTCAGGGTTTCTAATACACATGGCTAGACATAAAATAATCTTACATAATAATGCCATCATAAGATAGAAGAGGCCATAGACATACCTTAAATCTTGATACCTGATCAATGACCAATCTGCCAGAAGCTAGCAAAAATAATAATCATAACAATAATAATAATAATAATATCAACAATAGCATAAATAACTGGCTACTCCGGACAACCAAATACATAGTTAAGCCTATACGTACCCCTACCTCCCCAGGCTTGGAAGGTTCAATCAACATAAAAATCAAGGAATATTATTTACCCATATCTATGCAACTATCCCATACTAGCTGATATACATGGGTGTATACTGGCGATAGGCGATGCATATTTAGGAATGAATGCAAAGTATACAATCAATATCAAAATCTCATATCATTAATATCTCTATCATAACTGTCATCATCATGTCCTTCATTATCATAATCAACCTCCAGCTATGGGGGTATTATTATATCAGCACAGTAGCCTCCAGCGCCATTGGGTATCAATTATATCATCATAGTATCTTCTGGCCTTGTCAGCTATCAATATATCTTTACAGTATTGTAATGCCCTGAGTCTGTACACCAGATGCTACACGGTACTTATAAAACCAAAATACCGCAAGCTAACCCATGAATGATATCTGCTGTGAGGATTGAATAATAATACTAAAATAAATGCCAAAAATAAGCTGAAATGCCTTAAGGTTAAAAATTTGTAAATACTGATAAAGAATATCAACTAATAATAGTAATCTGTAAAACTGAGTAATGTCTGAAAGTCTAGTCTGAAAAGCCTCTAACTGAATTTTCTAAAAGTGAAGTTGATGGGATAATTCCCCAACTAACTCCATCTACTGAAATACAGCATCTACTGAGAAATTGAAATAAAGAAATACCCGTGATAGATGAGGACTTATTACTAACTCTGACAATGCTGGTTGAATCTAAATCTGTCTATGCACGGCCGGGAACCTGAGCGTCCGAACCTATGATGTGAGACATCATAGTGCAAAGAAAGAGTATGCGTTAGTACATAAAATGTACTGGTATGCTAGATGAGGTAAGGCTGAATGCAAGGGTTCATATGCATGAACAATAACTGACTGAATGATATAGAGTAATTGAATATGAGAGTACATGGATAACTAATACTACTGTAAATACTGAGTAAGCACTACTGTGCATATAAATAAATAAATACTGTGACCAATCTTGTCTGAAGATAAGTCCTGAGTTCTGATACTGAGTAGCTGATATCTGAAGTTGCTGATGACTGAGTTACTGATACTGATTGACTATATCTGACAGTCCTGATTCTGTAGAACTAAACTGAGTTCTATTTTAAAGACTGCGACTGAAACTGTGGGAGGTAACCATCTAACCAACATGCCTCAAATAAGATAACTGAGTTGGGGTCCAACCTGTGACCCCAGTTGGAAGGATGTTCGTACCGTGCCATGAGTAAAGAAACTGAAAAGTCACCCTCTACTGGCAAGTGCCCTAAATAAGAATGGTGGCACCCTTTACTAGCTGGTGAAGCACCTCATCAACCCTTAACTGGCAGGTTGATGTCTCAACCTACACTGGCCATGCAGTTCTGGAATACAAGGATTACTTCTAAGGATCACACCCTCTACTGGCGGGTAAGCCCCAATCCTTGGGTTCATTCGGTGTTGAATCCTACTCCCCAAAAAAAGATGCTAAACTGAGTATACTGAACTAGACTGGACTAATACTGAGTTTACTGAGTTTACTTGAGTTTTGTAACTGACTGGGTTCTACAGATTGGGACATGACTAATACTATTCTATAACTGACACTGGCTCTAGGAACACAGCTAAATTATCGAGTATTAAATACCCCCAGGACATGATAGCATGAAAAGAAAAGAATAACATGATCTTGAAAGACATAGCAATGTACACTTGTCCATAATTCATTTATAGAGACATTTTATCAAACACTTGTTGGGCATAAACTTGTACATATATTAGCATGTCATGATTTAATAATTTAATTCACATGGACATTCTATCAAACACTTGGGGAGTACAACTTAATGCACATAATCATGGATAACATATAAATATTGAAACTACAATGCCCAAACATGCAATTTTATGGATTTAGCATGTAATTCATAAAATTTCCCATAAATACTATTCTAATTTCATGAATATTATAATAGTCATAGATTGGAAACCCAATTAACATCATAGACATGCATACAATCGATTTTAAACATGGGAAGTCACAATTCCATAAGAAAGTAGTTTTAAAAGGAGATTCTTGAACTCTATGGGTGACAGGTACCCATAGATGAACACCTAACATAGCTGAATTAATAAATTTCTTGGAGTTCTTATGAGTTTCTTGAGCTTTGTTTTTGATTTCTTGAGATATACGGTTTGATAATTGAGAGAGAATGATTTAATTTGGGGGAAAATTGAATGAATAATGGTATATCTAGGTTAATTAGGGGTAATTTACATGTTAAAGGCTGACTTGGGTCATGTAAAAGTACCCAATTACCCCTGGGAATGATTTAAAAATCTCCATTGGAAAAGCCCAATTCGGGAACCTGGCGCGATGCGCCACTATCGTGTTGGGCCACTGGAAACTTACAATTGGGAATGTGGCTGGTGGCGCAACGTGGTGGAATCGCGTTGCATTGCTGGATGCGACCTGGAGGTTCATCGAGACGCGGTGGGGTCACGTTGGAACATTGGTAATAGGATAATTCTGAATTAAGGACTTGGTATGACACACCAATATCGTGAAGCAACATTGGAAATTTACCATTACCATTTGGATGGCCTCCGCGACACGTTGATGACCAAATTGGCATACTGTTATACTAAATTGGCTATAACTCTTCGCCCGGGTATCAGATTTGGGCGAACTTTATATCGTTGGAAAGCTAACTGAATTTTCTACACATTGGCAGGCTCTAAACTGTAAAATACTGAGTATTTAAAAAATTTATATTGGCTAACTCATGGACTGAGAGTTAATTTAAGCTAGGGAAACACGGGGTATTACAATATCTCCCCCTTGGGAACATTCATCCTCAAATGAGACTGATTAAGCTGAGAAACACTTATAGAATGAGTTTACACACTGAACATGAACTCTGAAGCATGGCTACATGATTGAACTACTGACAAACTGAGTTCTTATATTGAACATGCATATCTGATGTATGAGTACATGACTGAACTGATTCATGAATGCATGACTGAATATGCAACGGTAACTGATACCAAGATTATTACTGCAATTGAACATAGAGCTGAGTAGAGCTAAGGAAGACTATTATGTTAAGTTAAATCTGAGTTTGTAGATAAGAGGTAAGGATACTTGGTCCACATAACTGCTTCTTCTTCCCAAGTATCTCCTCAACATACTGATTCTGCAAAAGAACTTTAACCAAGGAAACTTCTTTGTTCCTCAGTCTACGAATCTGATGATTGAGGATTTGGGCTAGAACCTTTTCAAAAAAGAGATCATTCTGAATATGTACGCCTTCTAAGGGAACTATGACTGCTGGGTCACCAATGCATTTCTTTAGCAAGGAGATGTGGAATACTGGGTGTACTGAAGCTAGATCTCAAGGTAACTCAAGCTCATAAGCTACCTTTCCAAAATGAATGAGAATTTTGTATGGACCGACATATCGGGGATTGATCTTTCCCTTCTTGCCAAATCTCTTTACTCCCTTCATGGAGAGATTTTTAAGAACATAAAATCACTGATCTCAAACTTGAGATCCTTTCTTCTCACATCTACATATGATTTCTGTCGGTTATGGGCAACCCTAAGCCTTTCTCTGATCAGCTGAACCTTCTCGAAGGTATCAAACACTAAGTCAGGCCCTACTACTGTGGCCTCACCTACCTCAAACCAAACAATTGGAGATCTACATTTCCTATTGTAGAGAGCCTCAAATGGAGCCATCTAAATACTAGAGTGATAGCTGTTATTGTAAGCAAATTCAATCAAGGGCAATTGGTCATCCCAACTACCCTTAAAATTGACAATGCAGGCTCTTAGTATATCTTCTAGAGTCTGAATGGTCCTTTCTACTTGACCATATATTTGAGGGTGGAAGGCTATACTGAGGTGAACTCGGGTACCAAGAACCTTTTGGAATGCTTTCCAGAAATAAGAGTTAAACTGGGTACCTCTATCTGAGATGATGGATATTGGAACTGTATAACTTTACCAACTCTCTGATACTGAGTTTGGCATAGTCCTCGGCTGAATAGGAAGTATGAACTGGAAAGAAATGAGATGATTTGGTCATCCTATCTATGATAACCCAAACAGAATCATGATGATGACAAGTACGAGACAAACCCATAGTCCATGTTCACTTTCTCCCATTTCTATGTGGGAATACTGAACTTCTGCATTGACCAACTAAGCTTCTGGTGCTCAATCTTAACCTACTGACACATAGAATACTTAGCTACAAACTCTGTAATATTCCTCTTCATCCCACTTCACCAACAGATCTCTCTTAAATCACGATATATCTTAGTGGCCCTTAAATTAATAGAGTATCGCGCACCATGCGCTTTTGCAAGAATTCGTTGCCTCAAGTCATCTACACCTAGTACACATAAACGGCCTAGGTAACATGACACACTATCTCACCCTTGGGAGAAAACCTCTATTTTCTGATCTCTGACTGACTCTTTCAACTTAACAAGACTGGGATCTCTATCCTGCTTTTCCTTCACTTTAGAAACTAGGGATGATTCTGAACTATTCTGCACCTGCACACTTCTCTCTGCTAAATTGACTAAGCGAACACCTAGTTAGGAAAGCTGATGAACTTCCTGAACTAACTTCTTCTTATCATTCTCAACATGAACAACACTACCCATCGACAATCTTCTGAGAGCATCAGCCACAACATTGGCCTTGCCTAGGTGATACAGAACACTCATATCATAATCTTTTAATGACTCTAACCACCTTCTATGATGCAAGTTCAAATCTTTCTGAGACAACACATACTAAGGCTTTTGTGATTTATGAACACATCAACATGAACCCCATATAAGTAATGCCTTCAAATTTGTAAGGCAAACACTACAGCTGATAACTCGAGATCATGAGTCAGGTAATTTTTCTCATGGAGCATAAGCTGTTTGGAGGCATAGGCTATGAACTTACCTCTCTACATGAGGACACAACCCAAACCTACTATGGATGCACCACAGTATACAACAAACCCATTTGAACCATCTGGTAGAGTTAAAATTAAGGCTGAGGTAAGTCGAGTCTTCAACTCCTGAAAACTCTTCTCATAAAAATCTGACCACTGAAACTGGACTTTCTTCAGAGTCAATCTAGACATGGGGCATATAATAGATGAAAAATCCTTTAACAAACTAATAGTAATAGCCAGCTAAACCTAAGAAACTCTTGATATCCGAGAGAGAGATGGGTCTAGGCCAGTTTCTCACCACCTCGGTCTTTAGAGAATCAACTCTAATGCCATCACCAGAAATAATATGACCAAGGAATGCTACTGACCTTAGCTAAAATTTGTACTTATTGAATTTGGTGAACAACTGATGAGTTCTAAAAGTCTAAAGTACAATTCTAAGATGATTTGCGTGATTATCCTCGCTACGGAAATGGATAAGAATGTTATCGATGAAGACTATAATGAACATGTCCAAGTACTGTTTGAACATGTGATTCATTAAGCCCATGAAAGCTACTGGGGCATTAGTAAGACCAAAGGACATGACTAGAAACTCGAAGTGACCATACCAGGTTCTGAACGCTATTTTTGGAATGTTACATTCTCTGACTCTGAGCTGATAATAGCATGATCTAAGGTCTATCTTAGAAAAGTAAATAGCACCATAAAGTTGGTCAAACAAGTCATCAATTATGGGAAGTGGATATTTATTCTTGACTATGACTTTGTTCAACTGACGGTAGTCTATACACATTTTAAGAGAACCATCTTTTTTATCCACTAATAAGACTGGTGTGCCCACTGGGTCTGATAAATCTCTTATCTAGGAGATCCTTCAACTGTTCTTTTAACTCTCTTAATTCTACTGGTGCCATTCTATACGGTGGAATAGATATGGGCTGAGTATCTGGAAGAAGTTCTATTTCGAAGTTAATTTCCCTTTTGTGAGGAATTTCGAGAAAATCTTTGGGAAATACATCTAAGAATTCATTTACTACTTGAACTGACTTAAGAATTGGAGTTTTTGATTTAGAATCTTTGACTCCCACAATGGTAGACACATCCCTTGGATGTCATTTTTCTCGAGGTATGAAATCAGCTGACCCTTAAGCACCGTGGTACTACCCCTCTATTCAAGGACTGGTTCATTTGGAAACTAAAAATGAACTATTCTATTCT
Source organism: Capsicum chinense (assembly GCA_026120095.1). NCBI lineage: Eukaryota > Viridiplantae > Streptophyta > Magnoliopsida > Solanales > Solanaceae > Capsicum > Capsicum chinense. The sequence continues at coordinate 144,139,504 of JAPEIP010000008.1, read as the reverse complement.
ATAATCAATTGATGCATAGCATAAATAGAGCCAATCTATGCCAAAAATTATATCAAAATCTGCCATCTCTAGCTCTACAAGGTCTGTTGAAGTAACTTTTTGAGATATCATAACTAGACAGTTCCTGTATACACGTTGGGATATGATATATTAACCCACTTTGGTAGAAATTGAGAAAATCTCTACTAAGATTTCTGGACTAACTCCGAAGTTAACAACTATATAAGGTTATGAAAGATAAAGAAGCTCCTAGATTAGCAAGGCATCAACATGTAAATGAAAGATTTGTAACGTACCAGTGACCATATCAAGAGAAATTTCCTGATCTTTTTTGGACTAAAGTACATAAAGCCTATTTGGGCGTTGCCCACTAGTCGCACTAGAAGTGGCACCCTACTAATTCGGGTTACTTGATTGAGCTGAAGTACGATTATATTGACCTTGAGAACCTGCATGTGGACAATATATGACTTTGTGTCCTGGCTTGCCACACCTAAGAAAAACATTACTGCCAGCTCTGCAAACACCCTGATGGTTTCTGCCATATGTCTGACAAAGAGGATTTATTCGAGCACTGCTGACACTATCTTAAGATTTAGAGCCTAGCAGCCTATCTTTGTTACCATTTCTGAACTTAGGTATCGGAGCACTGGATGAGGATGGAGATAGAACTAAAAATTTTGGGCAAATTTGGGAACGGTTATCGCCCTCTGACTTAGGCTGATTGAAATTGAAGCTATCTATTCTAACCCTCTTATTCTGCCTCCCTATCTATATTCTTAGCCTCTTCTATCTACTGAGAATGCACCATGATCCTGGATATGTCCATCTCCTTAATCAACATCACAGTTTTGCACTTCTTAACCATACTATCTGATACCCCAGACATGAACTTGCTCATTCTGGACCTACTGTCTGCTACTATATAGGGAGCATATCTGGCTGACTGAGTAAACTTGTGGGAATACTCTTTCACACTCATACTGCCCTACCCGAGATTGATGAACTCTAATACCTTGGCTTCTCTCAGCTCTAAGGGAAACAATCTATCTAGGAAAGTAGTAGCAAACTCTTCCAACTCTATAGGCTCTACATCTGTGCCCCTGTCTACCTTTCACTACTTACACCACGTATGAGCTGCATCTAGTAGCTGATAGGCAGCTAACTCAGCACTCTCACTGGAAGTCACTCCCATAATATCTGTGACTTTCTGAACCTGATTGAGGAACTCCTATGGATTCTCTTTTGACTTAGATCCTAATAATAGGGGAGGATTCATTCGGGTAAAGTCCCTAATCCTATCTGCAGCAGTATTGGCCACTGGATTAGCCGAAACAACAGTTGGCCATTCATTCTGAGCTTCTATGAAATTAGCTAAAGTGGTGAACGCATCTTTGAATTTTGCATAAGAGACATGTTTGTCCAGGGGATCTACCTGAACGGGCTGAGGTGCTGACTGATTTTTGGTTCTCTTTTCATTAGTCTTTTTGGGAGGCATGTTCTATAAACGAAAGGAAGAAATGGATTAAAATTAGAGTTTAACTTGAGATCATGCTTACTCGTATGACATAAATACTGAAAGAAGGGAAACTTTTCCTAAAACATATCATAGCCTCCTATCCATAAGTGTGGAACTCTACACACCCATGCACAAGACTCTACTTGATGTGATTTTCAAACTCCCTAGGAGTCTATTGAACCATAGGCTTTGGTACGAATTTTGTAATGCCTCGAGTCTGTACCTCAGATGCTACACAGTTCTTATGACCTCGGAGGACCATAAACTAACCCATGACTGATATGTGATGTGATCAGTGAATAATAATACAAAAATAAATAAAAAAAGGCTAAAATGTGTAACAACCCAAAATTGCCTCCCGGGACGTCCCATGGTACCTAGGGCTATAAGTAGACCCAAGCTAGCGTATAGAGCCGATTCCAGCTTATAACCCTTAGTTCAAGGAGAAAATTTGTATTCAAACACTAGCACATCCATGTTCATAGAAGGGAATAAAGGAAAGAAGGGGAACTCGGTCCAAATGGTCATGATAAAGAAATCACAACAAAACCACAAACTACCAAATAGTCTGACAAAGCCTCTACAAATCCATAATCTAGAGAGCCAATGGGACAGTCCCCCAACTGACTCGGGATGAACTACAGGTAACAACATAGTCTTTCAGTCCCTTGAATATCTGAAGATCAGTCCTCGAACTAAAAGGACTCACCGCTGTAGGAAATGTATGCGAGGTACTCGGAGATCATGGTCGAGCCTGGGACTGAGCACCTGAACCTACATTATGAGACAATGTAGCACATAAACATATATGTGGATCAGTAATTAGGAATGTACTGAGTATGCGGGGGTGAATGCATGTATATAAAATAGTATCAATTTTCTTCATTCAAATCATGTATACAATATGAGATGACTCACATGGCTTGAATAAGTATGAAATATAAAGTTCATAAATCACATAAGATGAGGCATATTACACAAATCTCGTCAGTCATCGTTCTTTAACCTCAAAATCGAAAATCTTCTCTTATTCTCAAAACTCAAGGCAAAAAGGGCTTTAGACAATACCATCAACTCATGCATATTGGATGGTGGGTAAAACAACATTTAATGTTCAAAATTTTATATCTCTTCAAACTCAAATACTAGAAATACGACATCATGAGATTTTAGAACATACGTAGAGGCATATCATGCAAGTTAGAAAATATCTCATTCTAAGCTTTAGGAGAAATCATCTATCTCAAGGCAAAATACTCTAGTTTAATGAAAATAGTTCATAGGAGGGAAAATACCTTTGTTTGCAAAGAAGTAACTAATTTCAAGTTTTAAAAGGCAAAGGAGGTTATCATAACCGACATAAACTATGCGAGCTACATGGAGTCCAATATTTTGTCCTCCTAAGAAAGAGACCCCATGTTGGGGAGGAGCGTCATACTCTTGCCAGGGAGTATAACCTAGGTCTAGTAATCACTAAACAAAACTTGTCCTCAAGCCCAATCATAATCATCATAACCTCGACCTCAGGCCCAACCTACGGTGACACATAGTTTTGGGGTATGAAAAAGTAGTGACTTACCCGCTCGGTGCTAAATACTACTACCTTTAGATTATCTGCGCTCATCTCACAACAATCCACTTTTAGAATAATCTCATGGTTCACCACGAACCCAATGATCAAATCGATAATCTCATATAGTGAAGTGGATTTCAAAGATCAAGGACCATTAGGTCAATTCATTTCTCAATCATCTCAAAATACTCAAATCATGGGGGCTTATAGAATAAGAGTTCATAAATTCACAAGTATTAAATAGGGCTTTCTAATCCATAGTTCAATATCAAGTTAAAGCTCATCAAAAGCATAATATATAGCATATAGTTTCATAAATCATATGGAAATCTAGGAATTTCAGCTACTTATCTCAAGTCTCAATTTAGTCATATGCTTTAATATCTCAAACATTGCAAACATTAACTTCTCATGGACTAAAATCATGGAGTTTATACCCAACTGTAATTTCTCAAGAAAACATACAAAAATCATGTCATTTGACTCTTAATTCATGGGGACTATCAAGATAACGCATTCAATAATAATGGGTGAAAAACCCAATTCAATTTCATGTAAAACCTAATAGATTTCAGGAAAAACATGATGTAAATAAACATTTTAGGCACAAGGGTGAAAGGGTTTCCTTTGTTCAAAACCCCACATACCTTAGATTAGGAGATTGGATGAACAAGTTTCCTCTAAATTTCCTATTCTTACTCTTAGGAGAGGGTTCTTGAAGTCTTTGAACTTGGGAGATTCAATTCTCAACTCACTAGCACAATCTTTGGTCAGTTCTGAGATTTCTTGGGGAATAATTCTTGCTTTGATATGATTTGGAGGCGAAAACCCTAGCCCTTAAGTGTTAGAGATGGACAAATGAGGCCAGCTGGTTCATCTAGAATATATATGAGGCCAGTAGAAAGGATCGAAATATACTTTTAAAAATGAGTTAAAAATTGTTGATCGGGGTCTGCGATGGTCGAAATGATGGTTTGTCAGAAGTTTGATGGTCCGCCAGATTATTCATCGCTTGAGGGCTAAAACTGGAACACACTGCCTCGTGCGATAGTTAGAATGACAGTCCATCAAAAGTTTGATGGTTTGCCAGATCATCCGTCGTACGAGTGCCAAGATGAGGCCATACTGCCTCAGCTTGACAGTTACTGTGATGGTCCATTTAATTTTGGAGGTTCACCATTTTGGCCATCGCATGAAGGCTAGAAAAAAAAGTCACAGCCTTGGTTTGACGGGACAATCAATGGTCCGTCAAAGACTTGATGGTCCATCCAATCGACTATCAAACCTGGGCGATTTTGACAATGCTCAGGAAAATGGCCATAACTTTTCACCCCAATACCAGATTTGGACGAAATTGGTATCGTTGGAAAGCTAACTCAATTTCCCACACCATAGGAAGTCATTTTTAGGAAAAATCCATAAGATCAAAACACTAATCAATTAGGGAGTCCTTTCTTAATCTCTTAGGGCCAGAATTATACTTTATTCGACATGCATTCCAAGGTTCAAACTATGAGAGAACTTTGTGGGGTCTTACAATATTTCCCCCTTAAGAACACTCTCCCTCAAATGTCTCTAGTTAGGATAGGGGTACAGGAAAATAGAGTACACATAGCTGAAACAATTACTAAGCGGTTCCAGATCTTTCTATTCTCATGACTACTCCGGATATTGCAAGAACTCATACAAGGATAGATGGATAGCTAAACTTTAGATAAGAAGTTCTGAATTAAAGAAGAATAGTACCTTCGAATGGATCTGAACTCGCAGAAAAGAGGTGTGGCTATTTGGCTCCCATGTCTGCTTTTGTCTTCTAAGTAGCACAGTCGACAGATTAGTTCTGCCACAAAACCTTGACCAAGGGAACTTCATTGTTCCTGAGTCTACGGATCTAAAAATCTAGGATCTCCATGGGAATCTCATAAAAGGAAAGACTATCCTGAATATTGACACTCTCTAAAGGATCAACCATAATAGAATCACTAATATGCTTCTTGAGCATGGAGACATGAAAGATAGGGTGAACGTCGGACAACTCTAAGGGTAACTCAACCTCATATGCTACCTTGACAACATGGCTCAACACTCTATACGGGCCAACATAAAGAGGATTCATCTTCTGTTTTTTACCAAATCTTTCCACCTCTTTCATGGGTGAAATCCTCAACTATACCAAATCACCTTCCTTAAACTCAAGATCTCTCCGCCTCACATTGGCAGAAGACTTTTGACGACTCTGAGTCATCTTTAACCTTTCTTTAATCAGCTTAACTTTCTCTATAGCTTCAAACAATGCATTAGGTCGAATTGTGGCCGGTTCACCCACTTCGAAGCAACCCACAGGCGATCTACATCTCCTACCATAAAAGGCCTCAAACGGTGCCATCTCAATGCTAGCATGGAAACTATTATTATAGTCAAACTCAATCAATGGAAAATGCTCATCGCAACTACCTTTGAAATCAAGAGCACACACTCTCAATATATCCTCCAGGGTCTGAATGGTCCTCTCAGCCTGACCATCTGTCTACGGGTGAAATACGAAACTCAAGAGAACTTGGGTACCAAGACCCTGCTGAAACACCTTCCAAAACTAAGAAGTAAACTGAGTACCCCTATCCAAAATGATAGACAAGGGGACCATACAGCCTGACCAACTCCCAGATATACAATCTAGCATAATCCTCAGCCGTATAAGAAGTATGCATAGGAAAGAAATGTACAGACTTTGTCAACCTATCCAACACAACCCAAATAGATTCATAATGATGACGCGAAAGAGGCAATCCAGTCACGAAGTCCATATTCACCGCCTACTTCCAAGTGGGTATACTAAACTCTTGTATCACACCACCAGGTCTTTTGTGCTCTACCTTAACCTGTTGACACGTTGCACACTTTACTACAAACTTGGGTATGTACTTCTTCATACCGTTCCACTAATATATTTCCCGCAAGCCGTAGTATATCTTGGTAGTGTCGGGATGAATGGAATAACGCGCGCCATGTGCTTTAGCCAAAACCCTCTGCCTCAAATCATCAACACACGAGACACACAACCTACCATGCAATCTCAACACACCATCTTCCCCTTGGGAGAAAACCTCGACCTTTTGGTCCTTAACTGAATCCTTCAATTTGACTAAACTAGGATCTCTATCCTGCTTTTCTTTTACTTTTGAGACTAAAGAGGATTCGGAACTACTCTGCACCAACGTACTCCCTTCCACTGAATCAAGCAACCTAACAACCAACCTAGCCAAATAATGAACATCACGAGCCAACTCTCTCTTACCTTCTTCTATATGCGCAACACTACCCATGGACAATCTACTAAGGGCGTCCGCCACTATATTGGCCTTGCCCAGGTGATACAACAGACTCATATCATAACCTTTCAACAACTCCAACCACCTTCTCTGCCTAAGATTCAACTCCTTCTGGGTAAACACATACTGCAGGCTCTTATGATCAGTAAACATATCCACATGGACACCATAAAGATAGTGTCTCAAAATTTTCAAAGCAAAGACCACAACAGCTAGCTCAAGGTCATGAGTCAGGTAATTATTTTTATGCGGTTTTAACTGTCTAGAGGTATAGGCTATAACCTTACCTCTCTTTATCAACACACATCCGAAACCAACTCTAGAGGCATCACAATATACCACTAAACCATCAGAACCATCAGGCAAAGTCAACATAGGGGCTGAAGTAAGCCGAGTCTTCAGCTCCTGAAAAATCTTATCACAGGACTCAGACCACCGTAATTTAACATTCTTTTAGGTCAATTGGGTCATGGGAGATGCAAAGAAAGAAAACCTCAACAAAATAACAGTACTAGCCAACTAGACCCAAGAAATTCCTAATGTCGGATGGGGAGATAGGTTTAGGCCGATTTCTAACAGCTTTGGTCTTTTGGGGATCAACTCTAATACGCTCGGCTGAAACAACATGACCCAGAAAAGCTATAGACCTTAGCTAAAATTTAGACATACTGAATTTTGCAAACAACTGATGGTCTCTAAAAGTTTGCAAAATAATTCTAAGGTGCTGTGCATGGTCATTCTCTATGAAGACAATGATGAACATATCAATATATCGCTTGAAGACTCAATTCATAAGGTCCATGAAAGTAGCCGGGGCATTGGTTAGCCCGAAGGACATGACTAGGAATTCAAAGTAACCATAGCAGGTTCAGAAGGCTGTCTTTGGAATATCACACTTCCTGACCTTAAGTTCATGATAGCTGGATCTAAGGTTTACCTTGGAAAAATAACTTGGACCTTGCAACTGATCAAACAGGTCATCCATTCTTGGAAGAGGTTACCTATTTTTGATTGTAACCTTGTTCAGTTGACAGTATTCAGTAAACATATGCAAGGATCCATCCTTCTTTCACACGAATAAAATAGGTGCGCCCCAAGGAGAAATATTGGGCCTAATGAAACCTTTACCTAGAAGATCTTTGAGTTGCTTTTTTAGATCCTTGAGCTTGGCAGGTGCCATACAGTATGGGGGGATACAAATAGGCCGAGTTTCGAGAAGATAATTAACTTCGAACTCTATCTCTCTATCAGGAGGTACCCTTGGGAGATCTTCCAGAAAGACATCTGGGAACTCATTAACAACATCGACTGAATGAATAGTTGGAGTTTTGGATTGAGTATCTTTGTCTCTAACTAGGTGATAGATGCAACCTTTGGATATTAGCTTTCTGGCAATGATGCAGGAGATGAAATGACTTTTGGGAGATACCAAACTCCCGAACCACTCAAACACTAGTTCGTCAGGAAACTAAAATTTGACTACACGGGTATGACAATCTATAGATACATAGCAAGAATAAAGCCAATCCATACCAAGAATAAGGTCAAAATCTACCATGTCTAACTCTATTAAGTCCGCAAGTATGAATCTATGAAGCACACTGATAGGGAAATATCTATGCACTTTTTTAGCAACAACTGACTCTCCGAATGGTGTATAAACTAGGAAAGGCTCAGGAATCCTTTCGGGACCCCTTTTGAAATTCACAGCCATAAGTGGGGTCACATAAGAGAGATTTGACCTGGGGTCCAACAACACATAAACATCAAAACAAAAGACTCAAATCATATCAGTAAAAACATCAGGAGAGTCCTCCTTCTCTCGGCGGGATGGAAAATCATAAAATCTATTCTGGCGCTGAACGCCAGCATTACTAGAAGAAGCGCCCTAAATAGGGGCAAGACGAGGTACATGAGCTAGTGCACTAGTAGCCTGTGCCGGAGGTCGAGCATCTTTGTTCCCCTATCTGGCATGGGGGAAATCTCTAAGTCTGTGGCCCTGCTTGCCACAACCAAAACAACCCATCGCATCACCAAAATACTCCCTGGGATGATTCCTACCACATTTAGCACAAGGAGGATGACGGAGACGATTACCAACACTGTTCTATAATTTAGACATAAAAGGACTACCCCTTGCTCTGGCCTACCTCTAGGCGCGAGAGTGCTAGCTGATGAAGGCACTGGAGAAGATGGACATCTCTAAAACTGAGGGCAGTTCCCTCCAAAGAACCTAGCCTAGCTAAACTCAAGCTAATCAGATCTCGCCCTCTTGCTACCTTTCATCCTTTCTCTCTCCCTACGCTTATCCACCTCTATCTGTTGGGCATAAATCATTAACCTAGCTAGATCCATATCCCTATTCAATATTGCTGTCCTACACTTTTTTAACACCAACTCAGAAACACCGATCACAAACTTACTCATATAATCCCAGGTGTTGGAGATCAAATTAGAAGCGTACTTGACCAACTGACTAAACTTCAAGAAGTACTCTTTAAGAGTTATGGATCCCTGCCTCAAGTTCATGAACTCATCAATCTAGAATCCCTCATCTTAAGCGGTAAAAATTGGTCTAAGAATGCATCTTGGAATACTTGCCAAGTCACAGGAGCGGCATCTTCATCTCTACCCTTCCTCCACAACACAACCCTATAATAAGTAATGTCCTTCAGTCTGTAAGATGCCAACTTAACACTTTCTTCTTTTGAGATATGTATCACATTAGTGATCTTCCTTACCTCCTCCAAGTACAGATATAGGTCCTCATCAGTTCCCGACCCATAGAACTTAGGCGGGTTCATCTGTAGAAAGTTATGATTTCTAACCACTGCTACATCACCTCCCTACTGATTTATAGCTGGGGCCCAGCTATTGGCCTGAACATTAGCAGTTACCACTTGGGCCAATGCCTGGAAGGCCACCCTAAATTTAGTGTGGGATACCATCTCATTTAGAGAATCAATGGGTGGGGGATGCTCCTCATTGTTCCCGTGAACATTCGCCCTTTAAAGAGGCATTTTCTGAAGATAGAGAAACACAAATCATTAGATAAGGAGGAGACAATCGAAGGCACGATAGAATTTAATAAAAAAAGACACAACGTTTCTTTAAATGTCTTGTTGCCTCCTGCCCATAGATGTGGCGCGCAACACACTAATGAGCAAGAATCTACTCAATACGGCTTGTTAGACTCCTTAGGACTCCTTAGAAACCTCGCTCTAATACCATTATGTAACGACCTGAAATTACCTCCCAGGACTTCACATGGTGCCTAGGGCAATAAGTAGCCCCTAACTAACCCATAGAGTTGCTTCCTGCTGATAACCCTTAATTCAAGGAGAATTTGAATTCCAACACTAGCACATCCATGTTTATAGAAGGAAATAAAGGGAAGAAGGTGTACTCGGTCCAAATGGTCATGATAAATAAATCCCAACAAAACCATAATCTACCAAATAGTCTAACAAAGCCTCTACAAATCCATAATCTAAAGAGCCGATGGGACAATCCCCCAACTGACTTGGGATGAACTACAGGTAACAACATAGTCTTTCATTCCCTGGAATATCTAAAGATCGATCCTCAAACAAAGAGGACTCACCACTGTAGAAAATGTACGCGAGGTACTCGAAGATCAAGGATGGGGCTGGGACTGAGCACCTGAACCTACATTATGAGACAATGTAGCACATAGACATATATATGGATAAGTACTTTGGAATATATTGAGTATACAGGGGTGAATGTATGTATGTAAAATAGTATTAATTTTCTTCATTCAAATCATGTATGCAATATGAGATGACTCACATGGCTTGAATAAGTATGAAATATAAAGTTCATAAATCATATAAGATGAGGCATATTACACATATCTCATGAGTCATCGATCTTCAACCTCAAAACCAAAAATCTTCTGTTATTCTTAATACTCAAGAAAAAAAGGACTTTGGACAATACCATCAACTTATGCATATGGGATGGTGGGTAAAACAATGTTTAAGGTTCAAAATTTTATATCTCTTCAAACTCAAATACTATAAATATGACCTCATGAGATTTTAGAACATATGTAGAGGCATATCATGCAAGTTACGAAAATATCTCATTTCAAGCTTTAGGAGAAATCATATATCTCAATGCAAAATACTCTAGTTTAGTGAAAATAGTTCATAGGAGGGAAAATACCTTTGTTTGCAAAGGAGTAGCTGATTTCAAGTTTAAAAGGTAAGGGAGGTTCTTGTAACTGACATAAACCATGTAAGCTACATAGAGGCCAACATTTTGTCCTCCTAAGGAAGAGACCCCATGTGGGGGAGGAGCATCATACTCTTGCCAGGGAGTATAACCTAGGTCTAGTGATCACTAAATGAAACTCAGCCTTGGGTCCAATCATAATCATTATAAACTCAGCCTCAAGACCAAACTACGGTGACACGTAGTTTTGGGTTAAGAAATTGTAGTGACTTACCCGTTCGGTGCTAAATACTACTCCTTTTAGATTATCTGAGCTTATCTCACAAAAATCCACTTTTAGAATAATCTCATAGTTCACCACAAACCTAATGATCAAATCGATAATCTCATATAGTGAAGCGGATTTCAAAGTTCAAGGACCATTAGGTCAATTCTTTTCTCAATCATCTCAAAATACTGAAATCATGGGGGCTTATAGAATAAGAGTTCATAAATTCACAAGTCTCAAATAGGGCTTTCTAACCCATAGTTCAATACCAAGTTAAAGCTCATCAAAAGCATAATAATAGCACATAGATTCATAAATCATCTGGAAATCTAGGAATTTCAGCAAATTATCTCAAGTCTCAATTTAGTCATATGCTTCAATATCTCAAACATTGTGAACATTAACTTCTCATGGAGTAAAATCATGGGGTTTATACCCAGCTGTAATTTCTTAAGAAAACATGCAAAAATCATGCTATTTGACTCTTAATTCAGGGGAAATATCAATATAATGCATTCAATAATAATGGATGAAAAATCCCAATTCAATTTCATGTAAAAACTCATAGATTTTAGGAAAAACATGATGTAAATAAACCTTTTGGGCACAAGGGTGAAAGGGTTACCCTTGTTCAAAACCCCACATATCTTAGATTAGGAGATTGGATGAACAAGTTTCCTCTAAACAACCTCTTCTTACTCTTGGGAGAGGGCTCTTGAAGTCTTTGAACTTGGTATATTCAATTCTCAACTCACTAGCCCAATATTTGGTGAGTTCTTAGATTTCTTAGGGAAGAATTCTTAATTTGATATGATTTAGAGGAGAAAACCCTAGACCTTAAGTGTTAGAGATAAGAAAATGAGGCCAGTTGGTTCATCCAAACTATGTATGAGGGTTTAAAGAAGTAGAAAGGACTAAAATACCCTTTTAAAAATAAGTTAAAAATTATTGATCGGGGTCTGCGACGGTCGAAATTATGGTCCGTCGAAAGTTTGATGGTCCGCCAGATCGTCCATCGCTTGAGGGTCAAAATTAAAACACACTGCCTCAATACAAAGGTCAGAAGGTGGTCCATCGAAAGTTTAACATTCTGCTAAATTGTCCTTCATACGAGGGCCAAGATGAGACCATACTTCTTTTGCTTGATGGTCACCACGAAGATCCATTAAATTTTTGGCGGTTCACCATTTTGGTAATCGCACGAAGGCTATAAAAATGAGTTACTACCTTGGTTTGATAGGATGATCAGCGGTTCATCAAAGACTTGACAGTCCGTCGGATCGATCGTCAAACCTGTGTGATTCTGACAATGCTTAGGAAAATGGCCATAACTTCTCACCCCGATACCAAATTTTGATGAAATTTGTATCATTGGAAAGCTAACTCAAGTTCCCACACCATAGGAAGTCATTTTTAGAAAAAATCCACAAAATTAAAACACTAATAAATTAGGGAGTCCTTTCTCAGTCTCTTAAGGCCAAAATTACACTTTATTCAACATGCATTCCAAGGTTCAAACTACGAGGAAACTTTATGAGGTCTTACAAAATGCCTTAAGGTTCCAAATCTATAAATGCTAATAAAAAATATCAACTAATAATAGTAATATATAAAAGTGAATACTATCTAAAAGTCTAGTCTGAAAAGCCTCTAACTGTAATGTCTGAAAGTGGAGTTGATGGGACAATTCCCCAACTAACTCTATCTACTGAAATACTGTATCTACTGAGAAACTCAAATAATAAAATACCCTAAATAGATAATGACTCGCTACTAACTATGACACTACTGGCTAAATCTAAATCTATGTATGCGCAGTTAGGAACCTGAGCATCCGAACCTATGATATAAGACATCATAGCACAAAGAAAATATATGCATCAGTACATGTAATGTACTAGTATTCTAGATGAGGTAAGGCTAAATGCAAGGGTTCATATGCATGAACAATAGCTGACTGAATGATATAGATTAAATGAACGTGAGAGTACATGGATAACTGATACTACTATAAATACTCAGTACGCACTACTGTGCCTATAAATAAATACTGTGACCGGGCTTGTCTAAAGCTAAATCCTGAGTTCTAATACTAAGTAGCTGATATCTGAAGTTACTAATGACTGAGTTACTGATATCGATTAACTGTATCTGATAGTCTTGATTCTGTAGAACTAAACTGAGTTCTATTCTGAAAACTGAGACAAATTATGGGAGGTAATCATACAACCAACATGCCCTAAATAAGATAACTGAGTTGGGGTCCAACTTGTCACCCTAGTTGGAATGATGTCAGTACCCTACCATGGGTAAAGACAAGTTGAAAAGTCGCCCTCTACTGGCAAGTGCCTTAAATGAGAATGATGGCATCCTCTACTGGCGAGTGAAGCACCTCACCAACCCTCAATTGGTAGGTTGATGTATCAACCTACACTGGCTATGTAGTTCTGGAATACAAGGATTGCTTTTAAGGATCACACCCTCTACTGGCAGGTGAGACCCAATCCTTAGGTTCATTCAGTGCTGAATCCTACACCCAACTGAAATACATTGAACTGAGTATACTGAACTGGACTGGACTAATACTGAGTTTTCCTGAGTTTTGTAACTAATTGGATTCTACTGATTGGGAAATGACTGATACTATTCTATAACTGACACTGGCTCTAGGTACACAGCTAATTATCGAGTATTAAATACCCCCAGGACTCGATATCATGAAAATAAAAGCATAACATGATCTTGAGTGACATAACAATGTACACTTGTCCATAATTCATTCATAGAGACATTTTATCAAACACTTGTAGCACATAAGCTTGTACATATACTAGTATGTCATGATTTCATCATTTAATTCACATGGACATTCTATCAAACACTTGGAGAGTATAACTTAATGCACATAATCAATGATAACATATAAATATTGCAATTACAATGCCCAAACATGAAATTTTATGGATTTAGCTTGTAATTCATAAAATTGCTCGTAAACACTATTCTAATTTCATGAATCTTATAATAATCATGGATTAGAAACCCCATTAACATCATAGACATGCATAGAATCGATTTGACAATTCCATAAGCATGTAGTTTTAAAAAGAGATTCTTGGACTCTATGGGTAAAAGGTACCCATAGATGAACACCTAACATAGCTGAATTGATAAATTTCTTGGAGTTCTTGGTGAGTTTCTAGAGCTTTGTTCTTGATTTCTTAAGAGCTACACTTTTCTAATTGAGAGAGAATGATTTAATTTAGGGGAAAATTGAGTGAATAATTGTATATCTAGGTTAATTAGGGGTAATTTACATGTTAAAAGCTGACTTGGGTCATGTAAAAGTACCCAATTACCCCTGGGAATGATTTAAGAATCATCACTGGAAAAACTCAATTTGGGAACCTATAGTGACAAGAAATTATCGCGTTGGGCCACTAGAAACTAACAATTCGGAATGTGGCTGGTGGCGTGATACGGTGGAATTGCGTTGCAATGCTGGATGCGACCTGGAAGTTCACTGCAACACGATGGGGTCATGTTGGAACACTGGAAAAAGGACAATTATAAATTGAGAACTTGGTGGGATATGCCAATATCACAGAGCAACACTGGCATTTGGCTGGACTCCGCGATGCGTTGATGGCCAAGGCACACTGCCATACTAAATTGTCTATAACTCTTTGCCCGGGTATCAAATTTTGGCAAACTTTATATTGTTGGAAAGCTAACTGAATTTCCTATGCATTGGCATTCTTTAAACTGAGAAATACTAAGTATTTCAAAAATTTTATATTGGATAACTCATGGACTGAGAGTTAATTTAATCTAGGGAAATACGAGTATTACAAGTATCTTCTGAACTTGTCGTGTATCAATATATGATCACAGTATCCTCTTGCCCTATTGGGTATTAATATATCTTCATAGATCTTCCTGACTTGCTGGGTATCAATATAATTAAAAACATCAATACACATATTTACAAAAATATAATTGGTGTACGAGCTCAAGATATGGAAAAGAGGAGGATAAATTAACAAGCCTGTTGCCCTGAGTGATCTTTGGGACTAAATCATTATAAAAGTGTAGAAAGGGTCAGAATATCCCAGGACCGAAGTAAGTGATAGGGTTGAATCATGGATATGATCTCCGATTATTAGTCTAGCCATTATTATTCACATAATTCTTATTCATGGGATAGTAACTAACTATTATTTATTAAATAATCAACACCTAACATCATGTCAATGTCCATCACCGGGCCATAATTGCCATTTATCCATTATTCATTATTATCAACTAATCATCCTATATTCGTCAATCATTATTAGTTAATAAATTACCATTTATCAGCTAACCATCCTTTATTAACTAATACCATTTATTCACTAACCACTGTTTACCGACTAATCCATGTTTATCAACTATTCATCATTATTAACTAGTCATCTCTTATCACCAATATCTCTTATTATCTAGACTCGTTAATACACAACTCCTCATTTATCAACTAATCAATATCATAAACTTAGTCATCAATATCTACTAATCTTTACCTACGCTAAAATCAACATCATCATTAGCCATATATCAACCATCATTAGCTACCATATTTCACTAGACAAGGTTCATTATATTTCTAGCCATCAAGTACTATAGCAACTTAATAGATAACTAGTTCCCACATAGCCTAAACCTTATTTAGGAAGAACAGACATAGATCATATTTCGGCTAGAATCACATCAATTATCGATATGATAATCATGACTGTACCAAATCTATGCATGCCATCACCAGTATCCAAATCAATATAGCCATAAGCAACATATCGTATCTTCCTCTATCCTATATCGGAGAGATGTATATATAAACATATATATGCACATTCATAAACTAAAATTGTATCCTTTACATGGATACTTGCTTCCCAAATATCCGTTCGACAGCATAGAAAGGCCCTTGGCTCAATAATATGTCCAAAATAATAACAACATCATAATCACGACCTTAGGCCCATATACATATTGGTAACTCATATTGACAATCATATTTATAAGATGTAGCATATCTATAATCCTGAATGCCTATTCGATAACATAAAAAGGCCTTTGGCTCAATAATATATCCAGAATAATCACAATATCATATCATGATCTTAGGGCCATATGCATATCTAGAACTCATATCAATAATCATATTTATAAGATATAGCATATCTATAATCATATCACATATAGGAGATATCTCACATCTAGGAGGTGTAATATCAATAAGTATATCGCATCTATAAAATATCTCATATCTACAAGTCATACATCATAACCATGAAGAATATCACCTCTCTATAGCCTCCAATAACTCTAACCGAATTTGAATTCTTATTGTAGAGTCCCATAAATTTTAATGTCTACAATGTAGTCACTGCTTTTAATTTTTCAATTGTTTATTAATCAGTTATCTGCAAATTGAGTTAGTAAATTACCAAGTTCTAAAACAAGAGTTTGGTAGATTATTGATTTGTCTTTGGTATCCATTGTCAAGTAATTATTTAACATATAAAATTATCCTGAGCCAATCATGATATAAAAGGTATAAAAATCTAGGCTTTCTTCCCTCTAAAAGGAATATCATCTCTATAGGACCGATAATCATAACTAAGAGAAAAATAATCTCTATAGACCCTACAGTCATAACTATGAGGAATATTATCTCTATAAGCCCAATAATCATAACTAAGAGGAATATCACCTTTATAGGCCAATAATCATATCTAAGAGGAAACTCACCTCTATAGTTCAAGTATCAAGTATAGGAGGAAATAGTGTCTCTATGGGCAAAATATAAAGTCTAAGAGGAAACAAGATCCCTAAAGGTCCAACATAGTGTCTAAGAGGGAATAGTATCTCTAAAGGCCTATTATTATTTCTATAATAAATAACATAGCCATAACTCATAAGTAACAATCCGGGGAGCACCATTACAATTTACCAAGTCATGAAGTAACCTTATATGAAGGTTTACAAGTCTACACTATGCCTAACATCTAAAACTAGGTCTATAAGACTAACACCAATCTTGGCTTAAGTGGGCTAGACAATCCTATGTCTCATTATATATATATATATTTAGACAAACTATGCCTCATACTAGACTAAGGTATCTAGTTCAACTTATAGATGTCAAGTAAGCCATAACCAATCCTAAGATAGGAACTTAGTCTAGAAACAAGGGTATTTAAGTCAACTCTACCCAAATTAAGTTTTCAATACTACCACACTAGCCCAATAAGATTAAATATCCTAATCATGCTTCCAACACTAAAACCACATTCCAAACCTATCATTATATCGTATCCATTCTACAAATTGATCCAAACCAGGGCTAAGGTAACATGATTCTAAAAGGTTATAAAAATACCATCTTACAGGTCCAAAACTCTCATCTAATCCCCAAACATCAATAATCAAGGCTAAGTCATTCTATCCATAATCAATCTTAACATTCACATTCACATACAATAAATATATCACACATTATCTATGAAGAAGAGTAGACAAAAGCCTACCTCAAAGCTGAACCACAAAACCTCACATCATACACCATATGCTCATCTTTACTTCATAATCCCTGAAATTCCATCATGCTATCAAAAACATAATATAATCATCAATACGAGTCTAACAATACCCATATTGCACTATTGTGCTTTGGATCTAAAAATAACACCAAAAACCCAAAGTGGATCCCACTTACAAAAAATAAATTTTCTAGGTCAACCCAATGTTCATTCATGAACAAGGAATTATAGTCCTCACGAAATGGGTGAAAACCAAGAAAACTTTGGGCTAAAATCAATACCTAATCTAAATTGGTGTTTTGTGCCCAAACCAACAAATATAAGTATGAATTTAAAGGATTCATACCTTAAATTAGAAGATATTCGCATTAAAAGATGTTTAGCAAGCTCCCAAGCCATCCATAAACTAAATTTTGAGCTATTATACCTAGTTAGGGTTTAAATATCTCAAGGGTGAAGAGAAAATGATGCAAATCGTGACTATGGGGTCTATTTATAGACCCTAGGCATTTGATATGCCATAATCGCCGAGACGCGATCGCCTCCTCCATGTTACGACTAGCGTCGCACCATGACTAGTAAAATTTAAAACATTTCAAAGTTTCTAATGATGCCTCTAGATTTATTCAGAATTCAATTATCGCAAATTAAATATGTAAAAACACTAAATTCGACCATTTGGATGTGTTGGCAAACTCAAATTTTCAATTTGAGGTTGTTTTGACCAAATGTAGATTTCACACTTTAACTTTCAAATTTTCAACTTTCCAGTCGATAGGTCAAAATGCACTAAGTTGCATTGGGACCTTAACCAAAGGTCTACCTATCCTAAAATCAATATTCTGAATATGTTGGCACAGTCAGAGTTTGTATTCAAAATCGTTTCACTAAAGGTTTTGCCCCATGTCCATTTGGAAACAACAAAGACTTCAAAATAGTGAATTGACTCTAAAAACCAAACTACCCAATAAGAAAATTGTCAGTCCCAGGAAGTCATAAATTACTTGTGGTAGCTATGGAGAAAATCAAATTGTGGAAAAAAGCAAAAATATGGAAAATGACCCGAAGGGTCATTTATTATCCACTACTAAAAGGACTTTCATCCCTGACAATAAACGAATATAAAGAATCCTAAAAGCTCAAAGGGATGAGGTACTGGGACTGCATGCCTAGAGCATAACTTCCCATATAACCTCAATGAAGAGAAAATGTCACAACAAATTGACATAAATTTGGACTTGTTTTTGAGATTGTTATATTTCTTCTATGATGATGTAATTCTTGGATGGATCGAGTAGTGATTGTCCTACTTAGGTGGATTTGGGAAATCCCCATTTCAGAGTTTGTACGGTCTAATGAGGCTTGGTGGAGTACTTCTCCTTACTGATATGTGTATGTGGCTATTCTTTGGTAAGATGGAGTGTAAGATTGAATAATTACCTACTAAAGTTGCATAGAGTTTTTCCCAACACTAGTGTCGTTTTTAGCCTTGGGAAGTTTTTGAGTATATTTGGATAGTTCATGCCCTCCAGAGGATATAGAGTGGGTTATTTGAATTTCTCGCCATTGATTTATCCTTTGGCATGATTTATATTTTGTGGTAATATTTCATACCCTCTAGCTAATATAGAGTTGGTTGCTTAGGACTTCAGTTGGCGAGGACTTCAGTTAGTGGTTACCCTTGGGGTGACTTTGTTCTTCAGGTATGTCTTGGCTGTGACTTGGTATGATTTATCTTGGATGTGTCATATTGGGATATTTGAATCGATGAGATAGTTGACATTGATATAGCCTTATTGCCTTAGTTTTTAATTTGATGCCTTAGAATGATGATTAGAAATGTGATGAATTTGTTAAACTAATACCTATCTATTTTTAGGTTTGGTTTAGATATTTAAGACTGAGCGATTTAGCCTTAGTATTGAGATTTCATCTTGGTGTTATAAAGCTTGCATGTAACTTTTTTTTAGACTTGTCTTTGTTTAAAATTCTTTTATAAGTTGGTTGAGCATACTCTGTGGTTACCTTTTTGGTCTTGTTGACACCAGTTGGATTATAGTTCATAAGTGTTTAGATGATAGCCCATGGGCCTTATATTAGTTATTTTAGTCTTCACCTGGAGTTTTAATTTTCTTTGAGAATTTTGGATGATTTACTTAATAGGAGTAATGTACTAGAGTTGGATTTTATTATGACTTCATTATCAGTGGATAAGACATCATGGAGTGGAATATTTATTGATGAGAAGTTATACCTTGGATTTAGGGATTTCAGTTTGATTTTTATTTGGAGTGGTGTCAGCATTGGCACGGATTGCATTCCTTTATTATCTCTATTTGTGTGCCCAAATAACACCTTATGATCTTATTCTCATGTTTTCCATATGGAATTTCAATGGGTTATATTAAGCTCTTTGATTTCTCCATGATTCGACTGCGTGGCCAGACTCAGGTGATTTTTGTCCTGGCTTGGTTTGGATAGTAGGTCTAAAATGATAAAGGGAGTGTATATTTGAATTTGGATTTTATGGTATGACACATAACTTTGGGTGGCTTTGGCTCGGATGAGCTCTTATTGATTTATGTATATATAAAAGATGGTATTAGCGTTTTGTGGTTCAGATGTATGTGCATCAACCTTCTTGGTTTAGTTTGCCGCTAGTTAAAGGTGTAGTTGAGTTTTGGTTGTTTGGAAATAGAATGGGAGTGATAGTTGAAAAAGGGATACCAGTGTTGAAATCCCTTGCAAGTGTTATCTCTTCATTGATATAACCTGGGAAGTCATGTTGGGAGCATGTGCACACAACAACTCATCATTTTGAGCTTTTGAGATTTTTTCTATCTATTGACTTTCGGGGACGAAAGTCCTCTTAGTAGTGGATAATGTAATGACCCTTCAGGTCATTTTCCATATTTCTATTTATTTTTGTCGTTTGACCTTCTCTAAAGCTTCCCAAATTCATTTATAACTTGTTGGGACTGATAGTTCAAATATCGAGCAGTTCATCTAGTTTTTAGAACTAATTCTTTATTTAAAAGTCTTCACTGGTTCCAAATGGCCACCAGGCAAAAACTATAATGAAACTATCTCAGATGCTAATTCTGACTACGCCAATAGATCTGGAATATCAATTTTAGGCAAGATAGATCATTGGTTCTGGTGCTAATGTACCCGAGCTCATTTCAACCTATCGATTAGAAAGTTGAAAATTTGAAAGTTTAGGCGTGGGACCCATATTTATTCTAAATGACTTAAGATTGAAATTACAACTTTGCCAATGCATTTGGAATGTTGAATTTAGTGAGGTTATATAGTTCATTTGTGAAATAAAATTCCATATGAGTCCTGAGGCATCATTGGAAACTTGGAAATTTTCATAGTTTTACTGGTCCTAGTGCGATGGTGATCACAGCATGGTGAAGGCGATTGCGGTATGGCCACCGCAATAGCAATATCATAAATGCAACCCGTGTTTTGGTTATCATGACATCTCCTGGCCTGGAGGTCTATAAATAAATCCCATAGTCACAATTTGGGTCATTTTCTCTTCACTCTTGTGAGCTTAAAGCCCTAAATAGGTAAAATAACTCAAAATTGATCTTGGTGGGTGATGTGGGAACTTGTTTATCATCTTTTATTCTGAATATCATTGAATTTAAGGTAAGAATCCTTTGAATTCATGCTTGAATTTTGTAGTTTGGACCTAAAACCCAAATTTATCTTTGGCTTGATTTTAGCCCAAAGTATGATTAGTTTTCACCTATTTCTTAAGGGTTATGTTCCTTGTTCATGTGTGAACACTAGGTTGCCCTTGAAAATGCATTTTCCGTAAGGTGAACATGCTTGGGGTTTTGGTGTTAATTTTGGACTCAAAGCATAATAGTGCAATATGGGTATCGTTAGACTAGTATTGATGAGTAGATTATGGTTTTGATAGTAGGATGACATTTTAAGGTTTGGAAGTGAAGATGAATATTGGTGAATGAAGTGAGGTTTTGTAGTTTGGCTTTGATGTAGGATCTTGTCCACTTATCTTCGTAGATGAAAAATATTGGTAAATGAAGTGAGGTTTTGTAGTTTGGCTTTGATGTAGGATCTTGTCCACTTATCTTCGTAGATGATGTGTGATAAGTATTGCTTGTGAATATGAATGTGACGCTTGATTATGAGTAGGAAACTTAGCCTTGATTATTGATGGTTGGTGATTAGATAAGGGGTTTGGACCCGTAAGATGGTATGTTTATGACCTTTTAGAATCTTATTGTCTTCTCCCTAGTTTAGACTAATTTGTAGCTTGGACTTTATGAAATTATAGGTTTGGGATATGGTTTTAGTGTTAGAAGCATGGTTAATGTATTTAATGTTATTGGGATAGTATGGTGGTCTTGAAATTATAATTTGGCTATAGCTGACTTGATGGCCCTTATTTCTAGTCGAGTTCCTATCTTAGGTTTGAATATAGCTTTCTTGACATCTAAAATTTGAAATAGATACCTTAGCCAAGTTTGAGGCATATTGTGCCTAATTATGGAAATCGAGGATTAAGAGAGAGATTATTCAGCCCACATAGGTAAAGACTTGTTTTAGCCTAGTGGACTTGGTTGCGAATGTTAATCGTAGTTGAGATTAGTAAACCTTAGTATAAGGTTACTCATGGGTTATTAAATGAAGATGTATTTTCCCCTGGATAAAGATATTTGGGCCTATAGAGATGCTATTTTCTCTTAGATATGATGTTGGGTCCTTAGAGATGATTCTCCTCTTAGCTATGATTATTGGGTCTATAGAGATGATATTCCTCTTAGTTATGATAATTATCCTAGACAGGTGAAATTCCTCATAATCATGATGTATGATCTATAGATGTGATATACTTATTGATATTATACTTCCTAGATGTGATATGCCTCCTCAAAGAGAGATGATTATATACTTATTGATATTATGCCTCCTAAATGCAAGATGCCTCCTAATGAGTGGTAAATTTGCCACTCATCGACATTTGAATTAGCACACTATACTACACTTTAAAGGTATGAATAAGACTATTTTTTTAATTTAAATGCACTAATTCCCATGTTTTGTAGGTACAAAATTGCTAAGACGAACAAAAGAAAAATAAGCCAAAAAAGGAGCAAAAAGGGAAGATAAGTGCAAAAGCTGGAAAACTGTATAGGCTGAGCCTATAGTATCATGATCGTGGTGTGTTCACCGCGATTGCAGTAAGACAAGAAAGTCAGAAGCCCACGATCATGTGAAGAATGCAATGATTACATTGCCAAAATTATGGTAAAGACAGTACGATCGTGGTATAGCGAGATTTCTAGCTTGGGGCAAAATTGTCACTCCACCCTATCAATCCAAATTCTCACAAAAAGTGCACAAGACCCTCATTATCATCATCATCATCATCCAAAAGCCCTACCTCCTATCCTTAGTTGAGGTTTTGTAATTTATTAGAGCTTGGAGCTTAAATTTGCACTAATTTGAGGCAAGATTTAATTAGAGGAACTCTAAAATATAGATTTGGCTTTGTCTATTGAAGATTCATTTGATTCTAAAGTATGGTTTGTCCTTTTTTTTATGAATAACTTTGATGGACATCTTGGTATATTTTTTTTCATTTTCTTTACTATGTTCTAGATCTACCTCTTAGGGTTATGCTTGATTAGGGTGCTATTGTGTATGGGTTTTGATGTATTTATATAGATTCTAGTTTGTTGATGATGGGTTCTACTATTGCTTGATTAAATTGGATGAGATTTGTGGGTGAAAGCACCAAATACCCAAATAGGTTTGTTGGATGAAAATCCCAAGCTCTTGAATGATCAAACCATCCTTGAAAGAGGGGTTTGGGTGAACTATAAGAACCCTTGTCATCCTTGAAAAAGGGATATAGGAACCAAGGAAATAGTAGAAAATATTTGGGCTTAGTTTTCTAATTTTCATCATCTTAGACATAAGGATGAATATGAGGTTGACTATTCTTTGGTCACCATCCTTGAAATAGGGGTGCCTAATTGAAGTATTGGGTGGCTTTAGTTGACACATTAGTTAGGTACTTGAAAGAGTCAATGGGTGATATCTTTGAGATTTTGTTGAAGAACTAGCCTTAAGGACTTTAGATCTAGCCTACCATATCATCAACGATTAAAATTTGCATAGAATTATCATGTTCCCATGTATAACTTTCCCTTAGTAAAGCATAGTCCCAAGATACATTTTAATTGATTATACTCTAATTATTCTTAGTTTCGAATTAGTCCCTTAGAAGCCCAAGAATTGCCTTTACAATCAACAAGATTGAAAACCCCCCAAACCATTTTGTACCATAGGTTTGACCCTAGCAAACAACTATTATCTTGGACTTTCTCAATCTCCACTCACATTTTCCTCATGGATTCGACCCCAACTCCTAGTTAGGTAAATATATTGACAACAACTGCCTTGCACTTAAATTGATGTGTAAGTTGAGAGTTATCAAAAATGGCACCATTTTTGGGGAACTAGTTGGCGAATTGAGTTGGTCTGAAATTTTAGCTTACTTGCTTTAATTCAAACTTGTAAATATTTGGTTGTGATCTTGTTTTGTTTCTTGTGTTGGGTAGACTTTTATTTTTCTTTTTGTTTTCTCATCACTATGGTATCTTGGGATGAATATAATTTTCGGGGTTGGAGATCTTATCGAGATATATTATTTGACCCCACTTTTGGCAACATTGTAGATATGCTCCCCAGAGAGATGTGTGCACCATCTCAATCTTATAGGAAGTATTGTTGTTCTCTATGTAGTGGTCGAGATGGACATTGGAGTGATTACCAAAATGCCCCTATCCCCATTATAATAACCCGATTGCTAGCTCTTCTTATGATTATGAATGGTTTTATGGTCAAGGAAAGGAATAATGAAGCACCAGAAAAAGCAATATTGAAGCGATGCTTCAACTTATCTCAGATCGAGTAAAAACAACGGGGGGTAACATACAAATCATGCATCAAGACATGGGGGCACATAATGAGAAAATTGAAAAGATAGAAGACATAGGCATTGAAGAATCCTCACTGATTTCCCAATCAACCAAGCACAATATGGTTGTAGATGACTAAATAAAGGAAATGGTTATAGAGCCAAAAAAAGAATCCAAGGAAATTTCTTATAAAGACTATCTATTTTGAGGTGAGGATACATGGAGAGAACTCCAAAATTAGGAAAAAGACCTCCATTCTATCCACTTCTCAACAATAAGCAAGGTAGAGATGATGAAAATTGAACAAATATTAAGTGAGGGTATGAATGAACTATTTTCTTATATCCTAGAGCTTGCCTTTCAAAAAGGGTATGCTAAGACCCCATTCTTGATGTCCTTGAAGCTTAAAGATCGATGTCCGATTAGTGGCCTTCTAATGTTCTCAGCATTGCTGAATGATCCTATATGAAAGTTTGATGTAAAATTGGGTAAAAGATTTAAGTCTTCAAAATGGAACGATAAAAGTAGTATCAGTGTGCCCTCGCCTTGCCCCTAAGTACCACAAATATGTATTGATCAAAAGTTTGGGTGCAGTTTCAAGTCTTCCAAGTGGAGACATAAATGAGGTTTAAATAGGCATCGTGCCTCAATGTTAAATCAAACACTTGATGGGAGGCAACCCATCATTTTATATTTATTCCATATTCTTTTGAATAAGTCACATAATTTTGATGTTTTGTAGGTTCTTTGGGTAGGATTGGAAGCTGAAAACAAAGGAAAACCAAGTTTGGAAAGTGTGGCAGCCCTATAGAAAATAAGGCAAAATAGGGGAGAAAAATGCCTCAGGTATTGTGATTGCAACCTGAGAATCATGATCGCAATACCGTAATTGCATCAACTATTTTGCGATCGCTACAGCTTCTCCAGCCTATACCTTGGTTATCACTATAGTTTTAGGGAGCCCTTTAATCCTTCTTATGCTTTTATGTTATGTAGTGAGGTCACTACAAGTCTTTTAGTTAGGGGTATGGCCCTACCCTTGTGCGCATTCATTGGTTTTCAATACTCGAACTTAGTTCACTCAAAGCATGGAAATTTTGTGAATTAATTATTTTCATTGTTTAGTTATCTAATTTATTTATAATGATGTTGGATGAGCCTTTCCCTATGATAGAGTGATTGATGACATTCTTAAGGAAAAAATATCGTGATTGGGTCCTGAGCCACAGATGCAGGGGAAGTCCGAGTACCCATAGCTTCAAGGCTATTAATGTAAGGAAAGTCTGAGTATTAGTGGCAATTTGATTTTAGGATCGCACCCTTACCATTGGCAAAGTATAAGTAGGTATATGATTTGTTTGTCCATATAAAGCCAAAATGAGAGTCCAAGGCGTGGGTTGTTGCCATGGTTAGCAAATTATGCATGGTGAAAATGCAAAGCAAACACCCCTCTCCATCCAATTTTTTTTTGAAAAATCAAAGGGCATGGATGTGAGTGGCCTTATGACAATGCTCTTTCTCTTTTTGTGACTCCAAATTTTTGACTTGTGAAAATTGATACATACTCCTTTTTTTTGTATCTAGTGGGAGGGGTAATTGAGCCTCCTTGGCAAATTTGCATGCCATGTATGGTGTGTTCATTTGTTTAAACCTCATGTGTACTTGTTTGATCTAGAACTTGCCCCATTAGTCTCTAAGGCTATTGTGATTATAATTGGTTGATGAGATGATCTTAGGCCATTTTTGTGGCAATGGAAGTCCACTTTAGCCTAAAAAGCCTACTAGTTCATAGATATTATCCCTAGTTACCCATTTTGAGCCTTTGAACCTTTATTTGGAAAACACATTGAAAGTCGTGAGCCTTTCAATTTTTCCCCCTCTTTTAAAACCTACCCTCCTTGAACTTACAATTACAACTTGAGACTAAAAGCCTAAGTTAGAGGTAGTAAAGATTGGAAGAGGTAATGTTGGGCCACAAAGTTGTAAGTAAGTGCCTACGGGCTTAAGAATTGAGAGAAAATGGAAAATAAAAAGAACGGACCCAACAAAGGATGGAAAAGCATGAATTATACAAGAAAAAGAAATTAAAAAAAAGTGGGTGAACCAAGGAAGCCAAAAATAGGCAAATGCATAAAGAAGGAAAACAAGAGAAGTGGCCCATAGTCAAAATGTGGATTGAATAGTTTGAAAGAGATGTACACATTGAAGGAGGGTGTAGTCATTTCATTC
Organism: Capsicum chinense; assembly: GCA_026120095.1. NCBI lineage: Eukaryota > Viridiplantae > Streptophyta > Magnoliopsida > Solanales > Solanaceae > Capsicum > Capsicum chinense. The sequence goes on along the minus strand of JAPEIP010000008.1, from coordinate 144,112,834 downwards.
CTAAATGATATCCTACCCATTCTCCCGAACCTACCTTACAAGCTTAAAAAGTCTTTTGAGATCTCTAACCAAGTGCTTTCATCGTAGTGGTGATAAAAAATAATAAAAATCCTATGTATGGTACTTTTTAGCATCGAGAGCTATTGAGAGAGGAAGTGTTTCACACTTAAATTCCTTGTTCCATACTTGATACCTAGGTGTGTGGAATTCTCTATCTTGTGAGAGGGCATATGAAAAAGTTGAGGTGGGTGATTTGGTCATCTCTTAAAAAATAGGCAGAAAGGAGTATAATGTGGTTGAGGTCAAAAGGTGAGTCATTTTTAGAGTATTAGTGATTGTTGCATGGTTGTTCTTTAGAGTCTTGTGCATCTTTGAAAAATTATATTTTATGTTGAGTGGTGTCTTTAAATTGACTTTGCCCATATGTGAAGAGCTATGTGTGGTAGCAATCAAGTTGATGTCAATGGGATCGTTGAGCAACAAAATTTGGGCATACAATTGCATTGTCTCAAGTGAAATGAAGTGATAGGAAAAGCAAATATTTAGGTTGGGGGTGTTCATGAGTGGTGAATTTGCCACTCACTGACATCCGAATTAGCACACACTACTTTGTTCTAAAGGTATGAATGAGACTATTTAGGGATTTAAATGCACTAATTTTAATGTTTTGAAGGTACAAAATTACTGAGATGAACAGAAGCAAAATAAGATGAAAAAGGAGCAAAAAAGAAAGACAAGTGCAAAACCTGGAAAATCGTGAGGACTGGACCTCAGGTATCGTGATCATGAGGTATCCACCTGATCATGGTAAGTCAAGAAAGTCAGAAGGCCGTGATCGGATGAAGAATATAGAGATTATGGAGCCACAATAGCGGTTATGCTAGTGCGATCGTCGTATTTCCAGAGAGGGACAAAATTGGTATTCTATGCTGTTGATCCAAATTCTTACAAAAAGGGCTCAAAACCCTTATTATCATCATAATCATTCTACAACCCTACCTCCCATCCTTAGTTGAGGGTTTTGTAATTTCTTAGAGCTTGGAGCTTAAATTTACACTAATTTGAGGCAATATTTAATTAGAGAAACTCTAATGTGTTTACTTGGGTTTTTCTATTGAACATTCATTTAAGTCTAAAGTGTGGTTTGTCCTCTCTATATTTTTCTTATGAATAACTTTAACAGACATCTTGGTATATTTGTTTTCATTATCCTTATGATGCTCTATCTCTACCTTTTGGGGTTATGCATGATTAGGGTGCTATTTTGTGTGGGTCGTGATGTATTTGTAAAGATACTATTTTGTTTATAATGGGTTCTACTATTGCTAGATTGATGGATAAAAATCCCTAGATCTTGAAAGCTCAAACCATCCTTGAAAGAGGGGTTTGGGTGAACTATAGAAACCTTCATCATCCTTGAAAGAGTGATGTAGGAACCAAGGAAATAGTAGACAATAATTAGGATTAGTTTGCTAATTTTCACCATCTTAGACATAAGGGTAAATATAAGGTTGACTATCTCTTGGGTACTATCCTTGAAATAGGGGTGCGTAATTGAGGTATTGGGTGGATTTAATTGACAAACTCATTAGGTACTTTAAGGAGTCAATGAGTAACATATTTGAGGTTTTGTTGAAGAACTAGCCTCAAGGACTTTAGACCTAGCCTACTGCATCATCAACGATTAGAATTTGAATCAAATTATCATGCTCCCATGCATAACTTGCCCCTAGTAAACAATAGTCCCAAGATCCATTTTAATTTATTATACTCTAATTATTCAACTCATGCAATGGATGTAGTTGCATCAAATCCATTTTCGTGGGATTTTGAGGCGTATAAAAAATTCTTGGTCTCGAATTAGTCCCTCAGAATCCCAAGAATTGCCTTTACATTCAACAAGATTAAAAACCCTCAAACCATTTCGTACCATAGGTTTGACCCTAGCAAGAAACTATTATTTCAGACTTATTCAATCACCACTCACATTGTTCCTCGTATATTCAACCCCAACTTCTAGTTGGATAAATATATTAACAACGACCTCCTTGCACTTAAATTGATGTATAAGTTGAACATTATCACCTCCTGGATGATTGATGATTATATACTTATTGATATTATCCCTCTTAGATATGAGATGCCTTCTATATGGGAGATGATTATATTCTTAGTAATCTTATGCCTCCTAGATGTGGGATGCCTTTTATATGTGAAATAATTAGACATATGCTACATCTTATAAATATGACCATCGGGATAAGTTGCATATATGTCTATGGGCCGATGACTGTAATTATGATATTATGATTATTTTAAACATATTATTGGATCGAGGGCTATGCTATGATGTTGGTTGGATATTTGGAAGTGTTTATCCTTATAGAGTATACAGTTACAATTTATGAATAGCTATATATATCTATATATATTTGTATACACTTTTTTTGTATTGGGCAGAGAAAGACGTAGTATAATGCTTATTATTCCACTAATTGAATACTGGTGATGGTATGCATAGATTTGGTATAATCATGATTATTATATTGATAATTGGTATGATTCTAGTAAAAATATGATCTTATGACTGTTCTTCCTACTTAAGGGTTAATCTATGTGGTAGCTAGTTTTCTATTAGGTGACTATAACACTTGATGGCTAGGAATTTTATGTACTAGTTAATGAATCATAGTTGAAATATAGTAGCTAGCGATGGTTGATACAGGGATAATGATGAAGTTAGGTTCATTATAGGTGAAGATTTGTTTATATTGATGACTAAGTTCATGATGTTGATTAGTTGTTAAACAAGGAGTGTCATATTAATGAGGCTAGATACTAAGAGATATTAGTGATAAGAGGTGACTAGATAATAATAATAGATAGTTGGTAAACGAGGATTAGTTGGTAAATGATGGTTAGTTAATGAATGGTGTTAGGTAATAAAATATGGTTAGATTATAAATGGTATTGTGTCGTCTAATAATTATTAATAGATATTAGATGATTAGTTGAAAATGATGAATAGTATATTAATGGTGATTATGATCTAGTGATGAATCTTGACTAGATTTTAGGTATTGGCTATTTAATAAATAATGGTTAGTTTTTATCCCATGAATAAGGATTATGTGAAGGTTAATATTTAGGCTATTATTTAGAGGTCATGTGATGATTAGTAAATTAATGGTTTAATGATGATAAGCGTTGGATCGCTAATAACAATTACTTGGGAAGAATTGAAATGATAGATGTTTTTATGATGATATAATTATGTTTATGAGTATATTACTATATGATATTCAGTTATGGTAATTGATGATGATTATGTATGTCGGCGAATAATTGTTTGATGAGAAATATAGAAGAACCATGGGTAATGAGCAGTTGATAATATATCTATATACATTGATGATATTGATACTCGATTTGAGTCAGGAGGATACTATTGTGATAATATTGATACTCAATAAGGCTAGAGGATATTGTGAAGATATATTGATACATGACTAGGCTAGAGGATATTGTGATGATACACTGATGCCCAACAAGCTTAGAGAATGTTGTGATGATATATTGATGCCCAAAAAGGCCTAAGATTGGTTATGATAAAGATGGACACGATGATAACAGTTATGATAGATATTTTATGATGATGAGATAATGATATTGACTATACCTTAGATTCATTCTTGCATATGCATCGCCTATCACCAGTTGCACCTATGTCAATCAATCGATATGGATCGGTTGCATAGATATAGGTGAAGAATATGCTTTATGTTCTTGTATGTTATGCACTTGGGGTAGTAGGGGTATGGATAGGCTGGGCTAGGTATTTGATTTTATGGAGTGGATAGTTATTCACGTTGTCATTGGTAATGTTATTATCATTATTGTGATTATTATTATGGATAGCTTATAGAAGATGGGTCATTGATCCGGTATCGAGATTTGAGGTATGTCTATGACATTCTATATCTTCTGATTTCATTATTATGTAGGATTATTTCATGTCTATACATGTGGATTGGAAACCCTGAGTATGATATTATTAAATCCTAATAGTATTATAATGAGGTCTTCAAATGAGGATATGATGATATAGGCTATGCTTTGAGATAACCTCATGTCTATATGTGTGTGTGTATATATATATATCTAGCTATAAGAAGCTATGGCACTACCTTATACTCATTTCTTCATTTGTTCATGTTGTATATTCATTCTTAACCTTGTATATTGCTATATATATTTCTTTTGCTCATTCATATATTGGCTTAGGATATACGATATAACATTGATGTCTATAGAATGTGGATAGAATAGGATAGTTCACCCTGATACTTCCTTAGTCTTCTTATGTAAGACTCTTGGACTTGAATAGGATAGTTATCCCTTATTATTCTTATTGGCTTGTTGTATGATTTCTAGACTCTTATGTGTAGTTTCCATTTTATTTATATATTGTACATATCTGTTTTATCTTCGGAGCTCAATTGGCAGTTACCTATGTGTACCATTCAATTGGTACTTACGCTATACTTCTGCAGCCTACAAATCATAGTATGGGTTATTACCATTGATATATGCATTGTGTAGAGCAACCATGGTTCAGAGACATAGAGTGATATTGTGCTCTTCAGAGTATTACTTAACTCTTTCTTATGTATTAGATTAATCACTATATTGTATTTAGAGATAAGTTGTATCCGTGTAGTTTAATTGTTGTTTTACTTTGTACTCTTTATATTTTAGAATCTCGTGTACTGATACTACTAGGTTTTGGGATTTTATAATGTGTTGATCTTTATTTTCTTATTCTGTATTCTTTTCCTTATATATTGAGTATTCTATTACTAGCCATTCCAGACTACGGGTTGGCTTTTCTATCGGTGGGTTATGGTAGGCGTCATCATGTTTTAAGATATTGGGTCATGAAATATTAGGTATCAAAGGTGATTTGATGATTTCTTTCCCTTAGTACGGCTAGATTGACTGTGTTCCCTCTTGGTTATCTATATTAGAATAATTTGGAGAGGTATAGTTGTATCAAAGGTAAGTTGACCTTTCATGGTTATGTGTGGTTTTTGAGTTGGCAATATAGTTATGTTACCTGTTATTGAGTTTGAGATTCTTAGAATTTCTTCCTAGGTTGTGATGGCTTTGTCTTGGCTTTCCCTTTTGATATAACCCATTTGTGAGATGGACACGTTTGAGGTCCGTTCTTAATTTGTGGCTATTTCATCATTGATAGCAATTTTGATATTGATGTTGAGATGTCATGGATTCACCTCATAGGTTTGTTGGGGTTGTTCCCTTGCGTTGGTTTGCCTTATTGTTAGTGTGGATATTAGATTTTCTATTCCTGTATGGTTTCTTCTTAAGTGGAGTTAGACTGTTAAAGGCAGGTGCCCTTTCCTTTTATCACTTCTTAAGTTTGCAAATTAGAAATTCTTCACCTTGAGTTGTTCATTTTCTGGTGGTGGTCTTAAATTTGACCTTATTTTCAAGATTGGTACATTTCTTCTATTATGATGTGACTCTTGGATGGATAGAGTGGTGATTTTCCTACTTGGGTGGATTTGGGAAATCCCTATTTTAGAGTGTGTACAGCCTAATAAGGCTTGGTGGAGTGTTTCTACTTGATGATATATGCATGTGGATATTCTTTGGTTAGATGGAGTTTTATTTGATTAGTTGCCAGCTAAAGTTGCATTTCCCAGAGTTGCTAGAGTTTTTTCAACATTGGTATGGTTTTCATCCATGGGAAGTTTTTGAGTATGTTTGGATAGTTCATGCCCTCCAACGGATATAAAGTGAGTTATTTGCATTTATAACCAGTGATTCATCCTTTGGCATGATTTCTGTTTTGTGGATTTATTTTGTACACTCTAGATGATATAAAGTTGGTTGCTTGTGTCTTAAGTCAGTGGTTCTCCCTATGGAGACTTTGTTCTTCAAATAGGTCCCGGTTGTGACATGGTATGATTTATTTCCAATGGGTTAGATTTAGATACTGGAGTCTATTTGTGATAGTTGACATTGATATAGCCTTATTGGCTAAATTTTTTATTTGATCACTTGGAAAGATAATTCGGAAATGTGATGAATTTATAGCATTAATGCCTATCTATTTTGAGGTTTGGTTTGGACATTTGAAATCGAATGATTCAGCCTTGGTATTGAGATTTCAGCTTGGTGTAGTAAATATTGCGTATAGCTTTTGTTTTGGACTTGTCTTTTTCAGATTTCATTTATAGGTTAGTTGAGCCTATTCTGTGGTTGCCTATAAGGTCTTATCGACGTGGGTTGGATTATAGTTGATAAGTGTTCATATGTTAGCTCATGGACCTTGTATTGTTTTTTTAAGTTTTGACCTCGCATTTCAGTTTTCTCTGGGAATTTTTGATGATTTACTCAGTGGGAGTAATATACTCGAGTTTAATTCAGTATGGCTTCGTTCTAGGTGGATGAGACATCCTGGAGTGGAATATTTAGTGATGAGTAGTTATACCTTAGATTTTGAGATTTCAATTTGATTTTTTTCTGGACTTGTTGCAGCATTGGCATGGATTTCATTCCTCGATTGTCTTTATTTATGTGCCTATACAACACCTTATGAGCTTATTCTCATATTTTTTGTATTGACTTTTGGTGGGTCAACTTTAGTTCTTTGAGTTCTTCATGATGAGACTGTGTGGGTGAGAATCAGGTGATTTTCCCCTTGGCTTGGAGTGGGTAGCAGGCGTAAAATGATAAAAAGAGTGTATATTTGGATTTGGATTTAGTGGCATGACTTATTACTTTGGTTAGCTTTGGCTCAGATGAACCCTTATTGATTTATGCGGATATAGAGATGGTATTATCGTGTTGTTATTCATAGGTGTGTGCATCAACCTTTATGTTTGAAAAGGGATACCTATGGAGAAATCCCTTGCAAGTGTTCTCTTATTGAGGTTACCTGTGAAGTCATTGGGAGCATGCAGAACCCGTACCTCATCCTTTTGAGACTTTAAGATTCTTTCTTTCCGTTGACTTTCGGGGTCAAAAGTCCTTTTAGTAGTGGGTATTGTAATGACCCTTCAGGTCATTTTCCATATTTCTTCTTATTTCTATTGTTTTAGCTTCTCCATAGCTTCTCCAAGTCATTTATGAATTCCTGCGACTGATGGTTTGGTTACTGGGCAGTTTTTTTGGTTTTTAGAACCATTATTCATTTAGAAGTATTCATTGCTTCCAAATGGCCATTGGGCGAAACTCAAATAAAATTATCTCGGATGCAAATTTTGACTACACCAGCAGATCTAGAATATCAATTTTAGGCTAGCTAGACCTTTGGTTTAGGTCCCAATGCACCTGGACTCATATCGACCTATCAATCGAAAGTTGAAAATTTGAAAATTTAGGTAAGGGACTCACATTTTGTAAAAATGGATTTGGATTGAACATCTGAATTCACCAACGAATCTAGAACGTTAAATTTGTGTGATTGCATGTTTCATTTGTTAAAATTGGATTTTGAATGAATCCCAAGGCATCGTTAGAAACTTGGAAATTTTTTATGTTTTGTAGGTACTGGTGCAATGACAATCGTGGTATGGAGGAGGCGATCATGGAAAGACAATCGCGAAAAGGCTACAGTAATTGTAGCATCGCAAATACAACCCTCGTCTCAGCAATCGCGACATCTCCTTTCCTGGGGTTCTATAAATAGACCCCATAGTTGCGATTTATGTCATTTTCTCTTCACCCTTGAGAGCCTAAAACCCTAAATGGGTATAACAACTCAAAATTGATCATGGTGGGTGATGTGGGAGCTTGTTTATAATCTTTTATCGAAAATATCTTTGAATTTAAGGTAAGAATCCTTTAAAATTCATGCTTGAATTTATTTGTTTCGACCCAAAACCTCAATTTAGATTAGGGCTTGATTTTAGCCCAAAGTATGCTTATTTTTCACCCATTTCTTAAGGGTTATGATTTCTTGTTCATGTATGAACGCTGGGTTGGCCTCGAAAATGCATTTTCTATTAGTGAGACCCGCTTCAGGTTTTCATGTCATTTTTGGACCCAATGCACAATAGTGCAACATGGGTATTGTTAGACTTGTATTGATGAGTAGATTATGGTTTTTATAGTGTGATGGAATTATGGAATTATGAAGTGAACATGGAGGTTAGTGAATGAAGTAAGGTTTTATGGTTCGTCTTTGAGGTAAGCTCCTATTAAATTTTCTTTATAGATGATGTGTGATATGTATTTCGTGTGAATATGAATGTTAGGCTTGATTATAAGTAGGATAACTTAGCCTTGATTATTGATGTTTGTTAATTAGATCAGGGTTTTGGACCTGTAAGATGGTATGTTTATAACCTTTTAGAATTCTATTGCCTTCTCCCTAGTATAGACTTGATTGTAACATGGAAATAATGAAACTCTAGGTCTGTGATGTGGTTTTAGTGTTGGAAGCATGATTAGTATAGTTAATCTTATTGGGCTAGTGTTGACATCATAATTTAGCTAGAGTTGATTTGATGGGCCTTATGTCTAGTCGAGTTCCTATCATGGGCTTTAATATAGCTTAATTAACATCTAGAAGTTGGACTACATACCTTAGCCTAGTTTGGGGCTTAGTGTACCTAATTATGGAAATTAAGGATTAAGAGAGAGATTATCCGGCCCACTTAGGCCAAGATTTGTATTAGCCTTATGGACTTAGTTGTGGATGTCAGGCATAGTTGAAGTTAGTAAATCTTAGTATAAGGTTACTTTGTGGCTTATTGAATGATGATGAATTTTCCCCTAGATAATGATATTTGGGCATATAGAGATGCTATTTCCTCCTAGATATAACGTTGGGTCCTTAGAAATGATTCTTTTCTTAGTTATGATTGTTGGGCCTGTTGAGACAATATTCCTCTTGGATATGATACATATCCTATAGAGCTGACATTCCTCGCAATCATGATGTATGATCTATAAATATGAGAAGTCCTATAGATGTTATATACTTATTGCTATTATGCCTCCTAGATGTGAGATTCCTCCTAGATAAGAGATGTTTATATAGTTATTTATATTATGCCTCAAAGATGTGAGATGCCTCCTCGATGAGGGATGATTATATACTTATTGATATTATGCGTCCTAGTTATGAGATTCTTCCTAAATGAGACATGATTATATACTATATATATTATGCCTCCTACATATGAGATACCTCTATGATGAGAGATGATTATATACTTATTGATATTATGACTCCTAAATGTGAGATATTTCCTTGATGAGAGATGATTATATACTTATTGATTCTATAACTTTTAGATGTGGGATGCCTCCTGTATGTGAGATGATTAGAATAGTCTACGACTAATAAATATGGTTATCGAGATGAGTTCCAAATATGTATATGGGTCGAAGGCTGTGATTATGATGTTGTGATTATTCAAGACATATTATTGGGCCAAGGGCCATGTTATGATATTGGTTCGATATCTGGGAAGTGTTTATCCTTGTAAAGGATGCAGTTATAATTTATGAAAGTATATATATGTATATATATAGATGTTTGTATACATATCTCTCCAATATGGGATAGAGAAAAATACGACATGACTCTTATTATTCCACTTATTGAATACTGGTAATGGCGTGCATAAATTTGGTATATTCATGATTATTATTTCGGTAATTGGTGTGATTCTAGTTGAAATACAATCTTATGACTATTCTTCCTACTTAGGGGTTAAGTTGTGTGGTAGCTAGTTGTCTATTATCTGACTATAACACTTAATGGCTACGAATCTAATATACTAGTTAATGAACCTTGCTTAGTCAAAAAATGGTAGCTAGCAATGGTTGATACATGGCTAATAATGATCACAAGTTTATCATAGGTTAAGATTAGTTGATATTGATGACTAAGTTCATGATGTCGATTAGTTGTTCAATGAGGAGTTGTGTATTAATGAGGCTAGGTAAGAAAAGATGTTAGGGATAAGAGATAACTAGATAAAAATGATAGCTAGTTGGTAAATGAGTATTAGTTTTTAAATGATGGTTAGTTAAGGAATGGTGTCAGTTAATAAAAGTTGGTTAGATGATACATGGTATTATGTCATCTAATAATGATAAACAATAGATGATTAGTTGAAAATGGTGAATAGAAGATGAATGGCGATTATGGTCTAGTGATGAATCATTACTAGATGTTAGGTATTGTCTATTTATAAAATAATGGTTAGTATCTATCCCATGAATAAGGATTATTTGAAGGATTATGTTTAGGCAAACAATTAGAGGTCATGTGATGACTAGCGAATTAGTGGTTTAATGATGATAAGCATTTGTTAGCTAATAACGAGTAGGTGGGAAGTATTGATAAGATAGATATTTTTGTGATGATATGATTATGGTTATAAGTATGTTAGTATATGTTATTCAGTTAGGGTGATTGATAATTATTACGTATGTTAGCGATTAACTGTTTGATGAGAAATGTAGAAGAACTATAGATAATGAGAAGTTGGTAATATATCTATGCACATTGATGATATTGGTACCGGGTTTAAGTTCGGAGGATACCATTATGGTGATATTGATACCCGGTAAGGATGAAGGAAACTGTGATAGTATATTGACACCCGACAAGGCCAGAGAATACCTTAATGATAAATTGATATCCGACAAGGTTGGGGGTTGATTATGCTGATGATGATAGTTATGATAGAGATGGTTATGATGATGAGATTATTATATTGATTGTGTACCTTCCATTCATTTTTGTATATGCATCAACTATCACCAGTATGCACCTATGTCTATCAGTCAGTATGGGATAGTTTTATAGATATAGGTGAAGAATATGTCTTGTGTTGCTGTATATTGATTTGACCTTCTAATCCTTGGGCGGTGGGGGTACACATAGGCTCTGCTAGGTTTTTGGTTGTCTGGAGTGGACAGTTATTCGCGTTGTCATTGACATTGTTATTATTATTATTGTGATCATTATTATGGCTAGGTTATGGTAGATTTGTCATTGATCTGGTATCGAGATTTGAGGTATGTCTACGGCCTCTTCTATCTTAGGATGGCATTATTATGCATGATTATTTCATGTCAAGCTATGTGGATGAGAAACCCTGAGAATGATTGTATTAAATCTTGGTAGTATAATAATGAGGTAATGATAATCTAGGCTATGCTTTGATATATATATATATATATATATATATATATATAAATTTAGCTATAAGAAGCTATGGC
>JAPEIP010000008.1:144075633-144101463 GCA_026120095.1 Capsicum chinense | reverse complement strand
TATAAATTTAGCTATAAGAAGCTATGGCACTACCATATATCCCTTCCTTCATTTGTTCATTTTTTATATTCGTTCTTGACCTTGTATTTTGCTATATATGTTTATTTCTCTCGTCATTCATATATTGTGGTAGTATATACGGTATCGTGTTAAAATCTATTGAATTTGGATAGAATAGGATAGTTCACCCTGATACTTCCTTATTTATCTTATGTTAGACTCTTGGACTTGAATAGGATAGTTGTCCTTTATTATTCTCATTGGATTGTTATACGATTTGTAGATTCTTGGGTGTAGTTTCTATTCAGTTTATATGCTTTATATATCTACTTTATCTTTGGAGCTCATGTGGAAGTTGCTTACTGAGTACCATTTGTTTAGTACTCATATTACACTTATGCAACCTGCAATCATAGACTTGTTATTGCTATTGATGTGTTCATCATGCAAAGCAGCCATGTTTAGGAAACTTAGAGTGATCTCATGATGTTCAGAGTATAACTTATTTCTCTCTTATATAGTAGACTAATCTCTACATTGTATTCATAGATAATTTTCATCAATGTAGTTTCGTTGTTGTTTCAAGTTACATTGTTAATATATCAGAAGATCTTGTATTGATACCACTAAGTTTTATGATTTTGTCATGTATTGATCTTTACTTAATTTATTCTGTATTCCTTTCCTTATATTATTGAGTAGTCCATTACTAGTCAGTCTGAACTACGAGTTAGATTGGATACCGATGGGTTATGATAGGTGCTATCATGACCTAAGAAACTGGGTTGTGACAAATTTGTAACAGTGCCAGGTTTTGATCCTGGGACCTGTGGGTTATGGGTAATCTATGCCCATGACAATATGAGATATAGAGTCAACATGTGAATTTGATTCGGGAAGAGTTGCATATCTCTGAGTTGCTAAAGTTCTGGCCAATACTGGTGTGGTTTTTAGCCTTGGGAGGTTTGTGAGTATGTTTGGATAGTTCATGCCCTTCAGCAGATATGGAGTGGTTTATATGCATTTTCAACCAATGATTTTTCCTTTGGCATAATTTCTATTTTGTGTCTATATTTCATACCCTCCAGTTACTATAGAGTTGGTTGTTTACATTTCGATCGACGGTTATCCTTGTGGTGGTTTTTGATCTTCAGATATATCTCGACTGTGGCTTGGTATGATTTATCTCAGATATGTCAGATTTGGATACTAAAGTTGATTTGAATGGTTGGTAATAATATAGGCTTATTGGTTTAGTTTTGACTTGATGCCTTTGAATGGAGATTTGGAAGTTGTGATAAACTTGGAGTATGAATGCCTACCCATCTTCATTTTGGTTTGAGCAATTGAGACTGGGTCATTATGCCTTTGTGTTGAGATTTTTACTTGGTGTTGTAGAGCTTGCATGCAACTTTTACTTTAGACTTGTCTTAGTTCAAATTTAATTAATCAACTGGTTGTTCATACTATGAAAATTTCCTATTCGGTCTCCTTGAATTTGGATGGAATATGGTTGATAAGTATTTAGATGATATCCCATGGACACGGTATTGGTTCTTTCGGCTTTGACCCTGATTCTCCTATGTTTTTTGGGAACTTTGGATGATTTACTCAATTAGAGTAAAATACTCAAGCTGGATTAAGTATGACTTCATTCTCGGTGGTTGAGACATCCTAGGGTGGAATATTCAGTTATGAGTTGTTATACCTTGGAATTTTAGATTTCAGTTTGATTTTCATCTGAACTGGTTGCATCATTCGCATGGATCGTATTCCTCGATTATATCTATTTAAATGCCTAGACAACGCCATATGAACTTATTCTCATGGTTGATGTATGGACTTTCAGTAGCTCATCTTCAGTTTTTTGAGATCTCTATTATGAGATTGCATAGGCAAGACTTAGATGATTTTTCTCTTGTCTTGTAGTGGATAGTAGGTGCAAAATGTTAAAGGGGGTGAATATTTAGATTTGTATTTGGTGGCATGACTCATGACTTGGGGGTTGGCTTTGGCTCAGATAAGCCTTTGTTGATTTATGTGGATATAGATATGGTATCAGTGTGTTGTGGTTTAGATATGCATGCATCAACCTTCTTGGTTCAGTTTGAGGTCTGTTAGGAGTTATATTGAGTTTTCGCTGTGTGGAAGTAAAATGAGAGTAGTGGTTGAAAAAGAGATCCCTATGGAAAAATCCCTTAGAAGCATTTTCACTTTGTTGAGGTTATCTGGTAAGTTATTCTCTAGGAATGCAAGCCCAATATCTCATCCCTTTGAACTTTTGAGATTCTTTCTATTCATTGACTTTCGGGGACAAAAGTCCTTTTGTAGTGTATAATGTAATGACCCTTCAAGCCATTTTACATAGTTTCACTTATTTCCACCATTTGAGCTTCTCCATAGCTTTCCCAAGTCATTTATGACTTGCTAGGATCGACAGTTCGATTACCTGGTAGTTCGTTTGATTTTTAGAGTCAATTCCCTATTTTGAAGTCTTTATTGGTTCCAAATGGCCAATGATAAAAAATTTAATGAAACGATCTCAAATGTGAATTTCGATTGCGCCAGAAGATCCAGAATATCAATTTTAGGCTAGGTAGACCTTTGGTTTGGGTCCCAATGTACTCGACCTCATTTTGACCGATCGATCGGAAACAACCTCTCTACTTTCTCGGAGGTAGTGGTATAGACTGCGTACATTTTACCCTCCCCAGACCCTAAGAGGTGGGAATATACTGGTTTTGCTATTGTTTTTGTTCTTGTTGATCGGAAAGTTAATAATTTGAAAGTTTAGATGTGGAACCCACTTTTGTTTAAAACAACCTCAGATTAAAAATTTGAGTTCGCCAACGCATTTAGAATGTCGAATTTGAATGGTTACATATTTCATTTTCAAAAATTAGATTTTGAATGAATCCTGAGGCATCGTTTGAAACTTGGAAATCTTTTAAGTTTTGCTGGTTCTGGGGCAACATCGATTGCGCCATGGAGAAGGAAATTGCGACATCGAGAATGTAACCCGTATCTCGATGATTGTGACACCTCCTTGCCTGGGGCTCTATAAATAGACCCCATAGTTGAGATTTAATTTATTTTCTCTTCATCATTGAGAGCTTAAAACCCTAAATGGGTATAATAACTCAAAATATAGTATTGTGGATTATTTGGGAGCTTGCTAAACATCTTTTAATGCGAATATCTTCAAATTTAAGGTATGAGTCCTTTGAATTCAAACTTGGACTTTTTGGTTTGGACCCAAAACCCCAATTTAGCTTAGGGATTTATTTTAGCCTAAAGTTTTTGTAACTCCCCAAGATCTCATCCCGAGATGTCATACGGTGCTTAAGGCCACACGCAGCCTCAAGATAACCCTCTAAGGCTGTCTTCACTTCTAGAACTCATTTTGACAATAGTTAGGCTAAAATAAGAGAGAATGACATATGATGAACATACTGGAATAAGATAAGATACTAGCCTGTACAATCCAAAATACTAAAATTCTGTACATACCAACCCTTTAGTCTGACAAAGCCTCTATACATCAAAATCAAGGAGACATTGGGACAAACCCCCAACAAACTCAAACAGTACTAAAAGCCATAACAACAAAATGATATCACAAAATATAGACACGGTCCTCGAACCATGAGGACTCACCACTGAGGAGACGTAGTGAGGCACCCGAATATCGCTAACGCGGTTGAGGCCGTGTACCTGAACCTACATTACAAGAAAATGTAGCCCATAGGAAAATATGTGGGTCAGCACTTTGGAATGTTCTAAGTATGTGGGGGTGCATGTAACAATGTAATTATCATCATCAATTTCATGAAAATATACATATGTACAATGATGGATTACTTGGCTTGAGTTAGATTGAAACATACTTTTCATTATCTCATTGTAAATAAATCATATGATAAAAACCTCATAAATCATCATGAACAACTCAACTCTTCAACTAAAGACTCAAAGTGACTCTGTAATTCAAGAAACTCGACTCTTATGGACATGGGAGGTTCTTATAACCGACATAAACCATGTGAACTACATGGAGTCCAACATTTTGCCCTCCTAAGGAGAGAAACCCACATTGGTGGGAGTGTCATACTCTAGCTAGGGAGTACAACCTAAATTTAGTGATCACAATCCATACTCGGACTCTGGCCCACAATTATCAATTTCAATCCTATGGTGGCACGTAGTTTCGGGGAAATTACCATATTTCCCGCTCGGTGCTAAATACTACTCCCAGACATAAGTTTAGAACGCGTTAGGAAATCCACCACAAACATCACAAGGGTCTGTTATGAATACCAAATCAAATTTCTTTCTTATTTATCAAATCATAATCAATTGGTAGATTCCTAACTCGAATCAAATTAAATAAATCTTTCTCAATATGAAAATGTATCAATTCATTAAATCATGGCAACATCAATAACTTTGAAGAAATATCAAGACTCATTATAACAACTCAATCTCATGAATCAATATACTCAATAATCCAATTTGTCATAAGGAAGCTTAAAGCTTGACACATATCTTGAAAGCACTTGAAATATCAACTAATGGTAGAAATATGAAATTCACAATATTAAATATCAAGACACAACTTAGGAATATTAAAATAATCCTGTATAACAAAGCTTGAACAAATTATATTCTCATAATCTCATGATGAAGTAATTTGGGTATAAACCCAGTTGCAAAATCATATAAATCCAAGATAGAAATCAAAGCTTTGGGCACAAGAATGAAAGGATTGCTCTTGTTCAAAACCCCACATACCTTAATATTTGAAATGAGATGAACCCTAGTGCTTGAGACTCTATCCGTATTTGTAATAAATAATTCTTGAAGCCCACACTATGAGGTTTGGATGGTGTTTCTCATATTTGTAATAAATGATTTTTGGAAGGTTAAAGTTCTAGATGAAACAAGAGTTATTCTCTCTTTAGAGAATTGGAAGAGAAAATAGAGAAATTAGGGTTTGGATGGTGTTTCTCATATTTATAGAGGCTTCTAAAAGATGGGAAAAGACCAAAATACCCTTTAAAAATGTCCCTTAGTTGCTGAAAAAAATAGCTGACGACATTTGTGACAAGTCGTCAAGCCGGTGATAAGTCGTCACGAAATATCATCAAAAAAGGGTTAAATTTTGATTTTCTACCTAAGGTTGACGACATTGGTGATAGGTCATCATGGGCGTGATGGATTATCACAAAATGTCGTCACTAGAGTCAGCAATCTTCCCAAGGCTGACGACATTGGTGATTGGCCGTCACGCTTGTGACAACTTATCACGAATGTCGTCACTCAGTTTCCCAGCCTAACATGCAGAAGTAAAATGGGCATAACTTCTTGCTCCGATACCAGATTTGGGCAAAATTGTTACCATTGGAAATCTAATTCAATTATCTATCTTTTGGTAGGTCATGAGTTTAATAGTTCGTAGTATAATGAGAGATATGCTCATTTGAAGTTGACTATACCAAAATCCTTCTCAAGAATTTAATCGGTAAGGGATGTTTTCATTCACCTAATCATTAGGAAATCTTTAAGGCCTTAATACACATCACCCTTAATCAAAAAACAACAAAAACACTGTAATTTATTTCTCATGAGCTTGAGTTATGGTTGCACTATTGGTTAGAATTTTGGGGTATTATAATATCTCTCCCTTGGAAATATTCGTCCTCGAATGTTTCCAGATAGGCCAAGATCAAGAGAAAAATGAGGACGTATAGCTGGAACGACTTACTTAAAAGAATTACTTCACTTTATACCTTCGTATAATATACAAAATGCACGAATTCGTGATTGAAGCAGACACATAGCTGAACCTTTAATAAGAGGGGGGCGGAATTAAGAAAGAATGGTACCTTCTACTCGCTCTGAACTCACAGAAAAGAGGTGAGGGTACTTGGCTTCCATATCAGCTTTGGCATCCCAAGTAGCACTCTCAACAGATTGATTTTGCCAAAGAACTTTAACCGAAGGGACTTTTTTGTTCCTTAGCATCTGAAAATCTAAAATCTCAACCAGAAACTCCTCGAATGAAAGGCTATCCTGAATATCTATGCTTTCGGAAGAATCAACCATGATAGAATTAGCAATGCACTTCTTAAGCATAGAAACATGAAATACGATATGAATGCTATACAACTCTGTGGGTAACTCCACCTTATATGCTACTTTCCCAACAAGGATCAGGATCCTGTATGGACCAACATAATGGGGACTAAGCTTTCCCTTCTTCCTAAATCCCTTCACATACGACTTCTGACGACTTTGAGCGGTTTTTAATCGTTCTCGAATCAACTTAACCTTTTCCGTAGCCTCGAACACAACATCAGGCCCAATCATGGCTACTTTTCCTACTTCAAACCAACCTATAGGTGATATACATCTTCTCTTATACAAAGCTTCAAACAGGGCCGTCTGAATACTAGCATGGAAACTATTATTATATGTAAATTTGATCAATGTCAAATGCTCATCTGAACTACCTTTGAAATCAAGCGCACTTGCCCTCAACATGTCCTTCAAAGTCTGAATAGTCCTCTCAACCTGACCATCGGTCTGCAGATAAAAAGAAGAACTTAGACAAACTTGGGTACTGAGACCTTTCTAAAAAGCCCTCCAAAATTGGGAAGTAAACTGAGTACCCCTATAAAGATGATTGCCAATGGAACTCCATGCAATCTGACTAACTTACGGATATACAATCTAGCATAATCTTCAGTTGTATAAGACGAATACACTGGCAAGAAATGAGCTGATTTAGTCAACCGGTCTACAACAACCCGAATCAAATCATGATGATGACGAGAAAGAGGCAAACCAATTACGAAATCCATATTCACTTCTTCCCACTTCCAAGTAGGAATGCTAAGCTCTTACATTACACCACCGAGCCTTCGGTGCTCTACCTTAACTTGTTGGCAAGTAGAACACTTTGCCATAAATACTACTATGTCTTTCTTCATACTGTTCCACCAATAGATTTCCCACAAATCGCGGTACATCTTGGTAGCATCGGGATAAATAGAATATTGCACACCATACGCTTTAGCCATAATTCTCTGCCTTAGATCATCAACATCAGGAACACAAAATCTACCCTGCAATCTTAACATACCATCTCCCTCTTGAGAGAAAACCTCTACCTTCTGGTCCTTAGCTGACTCCTTCAGTCTGACCAAACTAGGATCCCTGTCTTGCTTCTCCTTTACCTCTGAGACCAAAGAGGACTCGGAACTACTCTAAACTAACATACTCCCTTCAGCAGAATCAAGCAATCTAACACCCAATATAGCCAAATGATGTACATCATGAGCCAATTCTTTCTTATCATCCTCAATATGTGCCACACTACCCATAGACATCCTACTAAGGGCATCTGCCATAACATTGTCCTTTCCCGGATGATACATCACACTCATATTGTAGTCTTTTAGCAACTCTAACCATCTTCTTTGTCTAAGATTCAAATCCCTTTGAGTAAAAACATACTACAGGATTTTGTAATCAGTAAAAACATCAACATGAACACCATATAAATAATGTCTCCATATTTTCAAAGAAAAAACTAAAGCTGCTAATTCAAGATCATGGGTTGGATAATTTTTCTCATGCAGATTCAACTGTCTAGAGGCATAAGCTATAAATTTACCCCTCTACATCAACACATAACCCAAACCAACTCTGGAAGCATCATAATACACCATAAGACCATCAGTACCATCAGGTAAAGCTAACATAGGGGCTGAAGTGAATCGAGTCTTCAACTCCTGAAAACTCTTCTCACTGGAATCTTTCTACTGGAACTTAACTTATTTTTGGGTCAAACGAGTCATGGGAGACGCAATAGAAGAGATTCCCTCAATAAAACAATGGTAATAATAAAGCTAGACCCAAGAAACTCCTAATGTCAGATAGGGAGGTAGGTTTAGGCCAATTCTTTATAGCTTTTGTCTTTTGGGGATCGACTCTAATATCTTCGGTAGAAACAATGTAATCCAGAAAAGCAAACGAACTTAACCAAAATTCACACTTGCTAAATTTAGCAAATAATTGATGATCTCTGAGAGTTTGCAAGACAATTCTAAGATGGCCGGCATGATCATCATTTCTTCGGGAATATACAAGAATATCATCTATGAATACAATGAAAAACATATTGAGATATTGCTTGAATAGTCAGTTCATAAGATCCATGAAGGAGGCTGGAGCATTGGTTAACCCAAACGACATGACAAGAAACTCAGAAAGACCATAACGGGTTCGGTTCAGAAGGCTATCTTTTGAACATCACACTCTCTCACTTTAAGCTGATAATAGTCAGATCTAAGGTCTATCTTTGAGAAATAACTTACACCCTGTAGATGATCAAATAATCATCGATTCTAGGAAGAGGGTACTTGTTCTTGATAGTTACCTTGTTGAGTTGACAGTAGTCAATACACATATGTAATGTACCATCTTTCTTTCACACAAATAGAATAGTTGCACCCTACGGGGAAATACTAGGTCTGATAAAGCCTTTTTATAAGAGATCTTTGAGTTGGCCCTTCAACTGTTTAAGTTCTACGGGAGCCATACAGTATGGAGGAGTAGAAATAGGCTGAGTGTCGGGAAGGAGATCAATCTCGAATTCTATTTCTCTATTAGGTGGGACCCCTGGGAGGTCTTCTGAGAAAACATCGAGAAACTCATTAACAATGCTAATTGACTAAATAGTCCGAGTCTAGGACTTGAGGTCATTAACTCAAACTAGATGATAGATAAAACCCATGAAAATCAACTTCCTAGCTTTGAGGTAGGATATGAAATGGATCATCACAGTTATAGAACTCCCAGACCACTCAAAAATGGGCTCGTTAGGGAACTGAAACTTGACCACTTGTGTATGACAATCTATAGATGCATAGCACGAGTGAAGCCAATCTATACCTAGAATGACGTCAAAATCAACCATATCTAGCTCAATCAAATCAGCACATATGACCCGATGAAGAATAGTTACAGGACATTTCTTATATACTCATTTAGAAATAACAGATTCTACTATCAGGGTAGAAACCAAAATAGACTCAGGAATCCGTTCAGGGTACATTTTAAAATTTACAGCAACTAGAGGTGTCACATAAGAGAAACTAGAACCGGGGTCCATCAATAGATACACATCAAAATAAAATACATGGAGCATACCAGTGACAACATATGGAGAGTCCTCCTGCTCCTGGCAAGGTGGTATAACATAGAAGCAATTCTGGCTCAAACCGCTAGCAGTACTAAAATAGGTGCCCTAAGGAGGAACTGGGCGGACTACGGAAGCGGGGGAACTGGTATCCTGACTCTGGGGATGAGCATCTCGACTCCCCTGTCTAGCATGCGGACAATCTCTAAGTCGGTGGCCCAACTTGATAAAATGATCTCTACCCCACTTGGCACATGAAGAAAGACGAGGTCTGTTACTTATACTGGCACATGAAGGAGGACGAGGTTTGTTACTTATACTTTACTGAGACCTAGGTGGATAGGCCTGTTCCCCTGCTCCTGCCTGCTTCTAGGTGTGGCAGTAATAACTAAGGAAGGCGTGGGCATAAATGGATGTCTCTAAAATTAAAGGCAATTCCCTCCATAGAATTTGGACTAACTGAATCCCTATTGCTTTGATATATCTCTTTTATTCCCTATTACTCTCTCCCTCTCTTTCACCTTATCAGCTTTAATCTATTGGGAATGTATCATTAATCGAGAAAGGTTTATCTCTCTATTAAGCATAGCAGATCTACACTCTTTTACAATATAAATCGACACGCCGATCATGAATTTGCTCATGATGGTCCTGGAGTCAGCCATCATACTAGGAGCATATTTTGACAACTGATTGAATCTAAGGTAATACTCCTTAACAGTCATGGAGCCTTGTCTCAAATTCATGAATTCCTCTATCTTTACTTCCCTTATCTCAAGAGGAAAGAACCTGTCAAAGAATGCATCCTGGAATAGCTACCAATTCATGGGAGCGGCATCCTCCCCTCTACTTTCCCTCCATATTTACACCCAATCATATGAAACATCTTTTATTTGATAGGCAACTAATTCAACACTCTCTTTCTCAGTTACGTGCATAATCTAGGTGATCTTTCTCACTTTATCTAAGTACATCTGTGGGTCTTCACCTACCTTTGACTCATAGAACTCAGGCGGATTCATCAACATAAAGTCACAAACCTGAGCTATAGCAGAATTATTCTCTTTTGGAGAGAGAACAGTAGACTAGGCATTGGCTTGAGCATTGGCAGTAACTATCTAGGATAGTGCCTAAAAAGCTGCCCAGAATTTTGCAGGTGACATATTCTCTTTCAAGGGATCAACGAGTTGAGGTTTCTCATTATTTCTACTAGCTTGATAAGGAGACATTTTCTGTTATAAGAGAGTACGAGTTAATCATAGATAAAGAGACAGTTGTAGGAATGATAAACTTTTAGAAAGAAAGAAATAACTTTTCCTAAAACATCTCGTAGACTCTTTCTCATAGATGTGGCATACTACACACCAATGATATAAACTCTATGTAACGCGACTTTCAGACTCCCTAGGACTTATTAAACCTTTGGCTCTGATACCAAGCTTGTAACTCCCCAAGATCCTATCCCGAGATGTCACACGGTGCTTAAGGACACACATGGCCTCAAGCTAACCCTCTAAGCCTGTCATCACTTCTAGAACTCATTTTGACAATAGTTATGCTAAAATAAGAGAGAATGACATATCATGAACATACTAGAATAAGATAAGAAACTAGCCTGTATAATCCAAAATACTGAAATTCTATACATACCAATCCTTTAGTCTGACAAAGCCTCTATACATCAAAATCAAGGAGACATTGGGACAAACCCCCAACTGACTCAAATAGTACTAAAAGCTATAACAATAAAATGGTATCACAAAATATAGACACAATCCTCAAACCATGAGGACTTACCACTGAGGAGATGTGGAGAGGCACCCAAATATTGCTAATACAGTTGCGACTGAGTACCTTAACCTATATTACAAAAAAATGTAGCCTATAAGAAAATATGTGGGTCAGCACTTTAGAATGTACCGAGTATGTGGGGGTGCATGTAACAATGTAATTATCATCATCAATTTCATAAAAATATGCATATGTAAAATGATGGATCACTTGGCTTGAGTTAGATAGAAACATACTTTTCATGATCTCATCGTAATTAAATCATAAGATAAAAACCTTATAAATCATCATTAACAACTCAACTCTTCAACTCAAGACTCGGAGTGACTCTGTAATTCAAGAAACTCGACTCTTATGGACATGTGAGGTTCTTAAAACCGACATAAACCATGTGAGATACATGGAGTCCAATGTTTACCCTCCTAAGGAGATAAGCCCACATTGGCAGGAGCGTCGTACTCTTACCAGGGAGTACAACCAAAATTTAGTGATCACAATTTTTATACTCGACCTCTAGCCCAAAATTATCAATATCCATCCTACAGTGGCACATAGTTTTGGGGGAATACCACACTTCCCACTCAGTGCTAAATTCTACTCCTAGACAAAAGCTCAGAATACATTAGGAAATCTACCATAAACATCAAAAGGGTCTATCATGAAGACCAAATCAAATGTCTTTCTCATTTATCAAATTATAATCAATTGGTGAATTCCTAACTCGACTCAAATCAAATCAATCTTTCTCAATATCAAAATGTATCAATTCATTAAATTATGGCAGCATCAATAACTTTGAAGAAATATCAAGACTCATTATAACATATCAATCTCATGGATCAAAATACTCAATAATCCAATTTGTCATAAGGAAGCTTATAGCTTGACATATATCTTGAAAACACTTGAAATATCAACTCATGGTAGAAATATAAAATTCACAATTTTAAATATCAAGTCATAACTTGGGAATAGTAAAATAATTATGTATAACAAAGTTTGAATTAATTATATTCTCGTAATCTCATGATGAAGTAATTTGGGTATAAACCCACTTGTAAAATCATATAAATCCATGATAGAAATAAAATCTTAGGGCACAAAAATGAAAGGATTGCTCTAATTAAAAAAATCCACATACCTAATCTTTGAAATTGGATGAACTCTGGTGCTTGAGACTCTATCCACACTTGTAATAAATAATTATTGAAGCGCACACTATGAGGAGCTTGATTCTTGAAGGAATCTTGAAGAATTTATGGATGATTTTTGGAAGGTTAAAGTTATTGATGAAACCCTAGTTATACTCTCTTTAGAGAATTGGTAGTGAAAATGGAGAAATTAGGGTTTGAATGGGGTTTTTCATATTTGTAGAGGCTTCCCAAATATGGAAAAATACCAAAATACCCTTTCAAAAGGTCTCTTAATTGCTAAAAAAATAGCTGACGACATCCATGACATGCCATCAAGCCGGTGATAAGACATCATGAAATATCACCACAAAAGGGTAAAATTTTAATTTTTTGCCTAAGGTTGATGACATTGGTGATAGGTCATCACAGGCATGATAAGTTACCACAAAATTTCATCACTAGGGTCAAAAATCTACCCAGGGCTGATGACATTAGTGATAGGTCATCATGCTCGTGATAACTTATCATGAATGTCATCACTCAGTTTCCCAGCCTGATATGCTAGAGTAAAATAGGCAAACTCCTTGCTCCGATACTGGATTTGGGAAAAATTGGTACCATTGGAAATATAATTCAATTAAATATCTTTTGGTAGGTCATGAGCTCAATAATTTATAGTATAACGAGAGATATGCTCATTTGAAGTTGACTATGCCAAAATTCTTCTCTAGAATTTAATAGGTAAGGGATGTTTAGATTCACTCAATCGTTAGAACATCTTTAAGGCCTTAATACACATCAGCCTTTATCAGAAAACAACCAAAAGACTATAATTTATTTATCATGAGCTTGAGTCATGGTTGCACTATTGGTTAGAATCTCGGGATATTATAGTTTTCTTGGTTTGTACGCATTTCTCAAGGGTCATAATTTCTAGTTCATGAATGAACATTAGGTTGACCTCAAAAATGCATTTTCCATAAATGGGACCAACTTGAGGTTTTTGGTGTCATTTTTGGACCTAAAGTACAATGCAATATGGGTATCGTAAGACTCATATTGATGGGCTTATTATGTTTTCAATAACATGATGGCATTTTTGTGATTGTGATATAAAAACAAGCATATGGTTATGATTTAAGGATTTGTGGTTCATCTTTGACGTAGACTTCTATCTACTATTCTTCATAGATAATGTGTGATATATATTGCATGTAATTGTGAATGTTAAGATTGACTATGGATAGAATAAATTATCCTTGATTATTGGTGTTTAGGTATTCGATAAGGGTTTCGAATCCGTAAGATGGTATGCTTATAACCTTTTAGAATCCTATTACCTTATCTTAAGTTTGAACTAATTTATAGCATGGATATGATACAATGCTAAGTTTGGAATATGGTTGTAGCATTGGAAGTATGATTAGTATATTCAATATTATTGGGCTAGTGTGGTAGTATTAAAATCATAATTTGGGTAGAGTTGACTTAAATGCCCTTGTTTCTAGACGAAGTTCCTATCTTAGGATTTGTTATAGCTTACTTGACATTTAGAAGTTGAACTTGATACCTTAGCCTAGTATGGGGCATAGTTTTACTAAATATAGAAATTGAGGATTAGACGTGGGATTGTCTAGTCCACTTTGGCCAAGACTGGTGTTAGACTTGTGGACCTAGTTGCAGATGTTAGATATAGTTGATACTAGTTAACCTTAGTATAAGGTTACTTCATGACTTTGTAAATTGTAATAATGTTTCCTGAATTGTGACTTATGAGTTATGTCTAGGTTATTCCGTATAGAAATGATAATGGGCCTTTAGAGATACTATTTCCTAGATGCTATATTAGACCTTTAGAGATGTTGTTTCCTCTTAGACTTTATATTTGGCCCATAGAGACACTATTTCCTCCTAGACTTAATGCTTGGCCTATCGAAGTTACTTTTCCCTTAGATATGATTATTGGCCTAAAGAGATAATATTCCTCTTAGTTTTGATTATTGGGTCTATAGAGATAATATT
Organism: Capsicum chinense; assembly: GCA_026120095.1. Lineage (NCBI taxonomy): Eukaryota > Viridiplantae > Streptophyta > Magnoliopsida > Solanales > Solanaceae > Capsicum > Capsicum chinense. The sequence goes on along the minus strand of JAPEIP010000008.1, from coordinate 144,087,312 downwards.
CCTCTTGGTTATGATCATTGGGCCTACAGAGATGATTTTTCTCTTAGTTATGATTATCAGTCTTATAGAGATAATATTCCTCTTAGATATGATAATTGGCCTAGAGAGGTGATATTTTTTATAGTCATAATGTATGACTTATAGATATGAGATATTTTATAAATGTGATATGCTTATTGATATTACACCTCCTAGATGTGAGATAATCTTATATGTGAGATTATTATAGACATGCTACAGATTATAAATATTATTGTCGATATGTGTTCTGAATATGTATATAGGCCGAAGGCCTTTATTATGATGTTATGATTATTTTGTACATATTATTGAGACAGGGGTCATGTTATGTTATCGAATGAACATCCAATAAGTAATTATCCTTGTAAATGATATGATTGTGTTTTATGAATATGTAGATATATGTTTATACACAGGTCTCTCCAGTATGGGATAAAGGAAGATGTGTTATGTTGCTTACATCTATATTGATTTTGGTACTGGGGATGGCATGCATAGATTTGGTATATTCATGATTATTATATCAGTAATTGATATAATTTTAGATGAGATACGATCTTATGTCTATTGTTTCTAAATAAGGTTTAGGCTACGTGGGAACTAGTTATCTATTAAGTGGCAATAGTACTTGATGGCTAGAAATCTATGTACTAGTTAATGAACCTTTTCTAGTGAAATATGGTAGCTAACAATGGTTGATACGTGGCTTGTGATGTTGTCGGGTTTAGCATAGGGGAAAATTAGTTGATATTAATGGCTAAGTTTATAATGTTGATTAGTTGATAAACAAGAGTTGTGCATTAATGAGGCTAGATAATAATAGCTGTTAGTGATAAGAGATGACTAGCTAATAATAATGAATAATTGATAAACGAGGAGTAGTTTATAAATAATGATTAGTGGTGTTAGTTAATAAAAGATGGTTAGATGATAAATGGTAATTTGTTGTCTAATAATGATTAGTAGATATAGGATGATTAGTTGATAGTAATAAATAGTAGATAAATGGCAATTATGGTCCAGTGATAGACCATAACTAGATGTTAGGTGTTGGCTATTTAATAAATAATGGTTAGTTTCTATCACATGAATAAGGATTATGTGAAGGATAATGGTTAGACTCATAATCAGAGGTCATCTCCGTGGTTCAACCCTATCACTTACTTCAGTTGTGGGATATTCTGACCTACTCTATACTTTTATAGTGATTTATTCTTAAAGATCACTCTAGGAAATCGGCTTGTAGATTTTTCCTTTATTTTGCCACGTCTTGTGCTCGTACACCTATTATATGTCTATAAATATATGTGTATTGATGTTTATAATTATATTGATCCCTAGTAAGGATGAAAGATAGTATGATGATAGATCATCAATAAGGCTGGAGGATACTTTGATGATATATTGATACTCAGCAAGGCCGCAGGATATTGTGATGATATAATTAATACCCGATAGGGCCAAAGGATACTATGATGATATATTGATATTCGGCATGGCCGGAGGTTGATTATGCTAATAATGGACATGATAATCGAGGTTATGCTTTGAGATAACCTCATGTATATATGTATATACATATATATATATATATATATCTAGCTATATCAAGCTATGAAACTACTGTATATCCCTTTGTTTGTTTATATTGCATATTCATTTCTTGTCCTTGTATATTTCTATGTATCTTTTTTCACCCTTATTTTATATATTTTTCTAGGATATACAGTATAGTATTACAGTCTATTGAATGTGGATGAAGTAGGATAGTTCACCTTGATATTTCCTTAGTTTTATTACGTTAGACTGTTGGACATAAATAGGATAGTTGTCCATTATTATCCTTATTCATTTGTTACAAGATTTTTGGACTTTTGGGTGTAGTTTCCATTCTTTTTATATGTTGTATATGTCTGCTTTATCTTTGGAGCTCAGTTGGAAGTTGCCTACTGAGTACCATTCCTTTGGTACTAATAGTACACTTTTGTAACATGCAGATCATAGTATGGGTTATCATTGTTGATGTGTGCATTATGCAGAGCAACCATGGTTCAGAGACATAGAGTGACCTCCTAACATTTGGAGTATTACTCACTTCTCTCTTACGTATTATACTAGTCTCTTTATTATATTCAGAGATAAGTCATATCACTTTATTCCTCAAGGTATTTCACTTTTGTACTCTTATTATATTAGAAGCTCTTGTATTGATACCACCAGGTTTTGGGATATTATTATGTATTGATCTTTATTTCATTTTTTTTGTATTTCTTTTCTTATATTATTGAGTAGTCCTTTACTAGCCGTTTCGGCCTACGGGTTGGCTTGCCTACTGATGGGCTATGGTAAGTACATCATAACCTGAGAAATTGGGTCATTGAAACTTCTTTAATCTCCATTTTTTCATATTTCAGATCATACCTCCCTAAAGATCTGATGCTCGTTCAACCACTTCTGTCCAACCTAAGGATAATGTGGATGGAGCTCATCCTGCTTATGGAGTTCAAACTCGATCTAGGGCCCCAACTCCTTATTGTACTTTCCTTCATGGAGTTCCACCAATTTTTACTGGTACTTCTTAGGTTATTTGATCTGATGATAATCATGCACTACTACCCCAAGGAGTTGTTTCCAATGTCGAGTTTCATCTATCTATTCATTTTCTGACATGGATGGTGACTTCTCAGTCTTGTTATCCTTATCGTATTGGTTCTGGTGTTCCATCTTTTGAGGTTACTAGAGTGTTCCAGTTTATAAGGCTGAATCCTCTACCCTTTACTAGCTCTAAGGTAGAAGACGATCCTTAAGGTTTTATGGATAAGATACAGAAGATATTTAGGGTGATGCATGCTACTGGATTTAAAGGTATGGAATTTGCTTCATATCAGCTGAAGTATGTAGCATATTAGTTGTATGAGGAATAGTATAAATGGGATGACTTCTCTTATGCTTTTCTTGATCACTTCTTCCCTCAGGAGTTGAGAGAGGCAAAAGCTAAAGAGTTTGTGAATCTTAAATAGGGTAGGATGACTGTGAAAGAGTATGCCCTGAAATTTCATCAGTTGTTTCATTATGCTCCTAATCTAATGTCTAACATAAGGGTTCAAATAAGGAAGTTTGATTTTGGTTATCTCGGGACATGGTCCTTGAGTGCAAGGCTCTAATGTTGAATAATGACATTGATATCTTTAAACATATAGTGTATATGCAACAAGTTAATAATGCAAAAAAGAAATAAGGTGGAATAGGGGAGAGGCAGAGTAAGAAATTTAAGTATTTTGAGTAGAGTGGAGTCAATAGAATAATGGTAGAGATGGCACACAGTGGTTTAAGAAGAAAAGGGAAAATGTTGGTTCCTACACTACGGCTAGTGCTTCGTATCCTAACCTATCTGGTGTTCATCGATTCTAGGCTGATAGTAGATATAGGGCCCTTAGGTACCCAGTCTCTGGCTAATAGAGCTCAGTCGGCCCCATATTATCTTTCTTCTCTTTTTTGTGGGAAAGTTTATCGTGGAGTGTGTGATGAGCGGAGGAATAAGTTCTTTAAGTGTGGTCAGCTTGGTCATATGCAACAGGATTGTCCTTCTAGTGTTGCTTTTGGGGATAACAAAGTTTAGGTGCCATGTCATTAGCTTTTGCACCAAAGGGTTCAACTTCTAGTACCGACACTAGCCGAAATTGTATCTATGCCCTCACCACCCATCATGAATTTGTGGCATCTCCTGACATTGTCACTAGTACTTTAAAAGCTCATATCTCATGTTGTGTATTGTTTACTTGATCCAGGGTCCTTTCTCTCTTATGTGACACTATATGTGGCTGTTTATTTTGGCTTCGGTCTTGAGTGAATTCCTGATCCCTTTCATATGTCTATCCCGGTAGGTGACTTTATTATGGCTAAAAGAGTGTACAGGGGTTGTGTGCTATCTATATATGGTATGGGACATTAGTAGATCTGAAAGAGTTGGACATGTTAGACTTTGATGTTATTTTAGGAATGGGTTCGCTCCATTTGGGATATGCCTCTCTAGAATGTCAAAATCATAAGGTTATTTTCAAATTTCCTAAAAAGCCAATTATAGAATGGGAAAGGAGTTCCCTAGAGACTAAGGGAAAGTTCATTCTTCTTTTAGAGCCTGAAAGTTAGTTTCCAAAGGGTGTCTTTATCATTTGGTCCAGGTTAAAGATTCTAACACTCAGGGTCCTCCTTTACAATCCATTCTTGTGGTTAATAAATTTCTTGAGGTATTTCTTGATGATCTTCTTGGTATTCCTCCTAAAAGGGAAATTGATTTTAGGATTGACATTCTACTCGATATCCACCCTATCTCTATCCTTTATTATAGAATAGCTCTGGCTAAGTTGAGAGAACTAAAAGAGCAATTTAAAGATTATCTTGATAAGGGTTTTATCTACCCTAGTGTTTCTCTATGGGATGCTACAGTTCTCTTTGTGCATAAGAAGGATGGTTCTCTTCAGATGTGTATAGACTACCGTTAGTTGAATAAGGTGACAGTGAAGAATAAATACCATCTTCTAGCATTAATGACCTATTTTACCAACTTCATGGTTCTAAGTACTTTTCTAAGATTGATCTTTGGTTAGGTTATCATCAGTTGAGGATTGGGGAGGTGGATATCCCTAAGACTACTTTTCGTACCCAATATGGCTATTATAAGTTCTTGGTAATGCCTTTTAAGTTGACTATTTCCCCGATAACATTTATGGATCTTACGAATTGGGTATTCTGTCAATTTTTGGACCTATTCATCATCGTGTTTATTGATGATATCCTAGTGTATTCAAAAAATGGAAGGATTATATAGTGTTGTAGATCCTTAAGGATCAGTGTTTGTATGCTCAGTTTTCTAAATATGAGTTCTGGTATAATGTCATAACTTTTCTGGGTCATGTTGTTTCTAGTGAAGAGATCATAGTGGATCCACATAAAGTTGTGATGATTAAGAATTGGCCAATACCCATGACTTTAAATGATATTTGGAGCTTCTTGGGTTTAGCTGGGTATTACAGGAGGTTTGTTGAGAGTTTCTCTTTGATCGTCGCTCCTTTAATTAAGCTGACTCAGAAGAAGGTAATGTTTTTGTGGTTTGATTCTTGTGAGGGTAGCTTTGAGAAGTTAAAGAATAAGTTGAATTTAGCTCAAGTTTTGACCCTACCCGAATGTACCGATGGCTTTGTTGTTTATTATGACGCATCCCATATGGGACTTGGTTGTGCATTGATGCAGCGTGGTAAGGTAGAAGCATATGCTTCAAGACACATAAAGGACCATGAAAAAGATTATATGACTCGTGATTTGGAATTATTGGCTATGGTTTTTGGTTTGAAGATTTGGCGTAATTACTTGTATAGAGTTCACGTTGATGTATATTCAGATAATAAAAACCTGTAGTACATGTTTACCTAGAAGTAGTTGAATTTCTTGACAAAGAGATAGCTTGAGTTGCTTAAAGACTATGACATGAGTCTTTACTATTATCCAGGTAAAGCTAATGTGGTTGCTGATGCTCTTAGCAGGTTATCTATAGGGAGCTTATCTTACGTGGATGGAGAGAAATAGGGGTTAGTGAAGGATATTAACTAATTAGCAAATCTTAGAGTTCATCTTTTAGATTTTGAGGATCGTGGTGTGATTGTTTAAGAGGTGGTAAAGTCATTTCTTGGTATTGAGGAGAAGCAGATTTTAGACCCTATTTTGATATTGATCAAGAATGATATGGGTCGATAGAAAGTCCTAGATTTTGAGATTGGTGGTGATGGTAATTTGAGGTACTAAGGTAGATTATGTGTTCTCGATATTGATGGGCTGCAAGAGAGGATCTTGGATGAGGTTCATGAGTCAGGGTACACTGTTCATCCTAGTTTGATGGAGATGTACCATGATTTGAAGGAGATCTATTGGTGGAATAAAAAGAAGAGGGATGTGGCCAATTTTGTGTCTAAGTGCATGGTTTGCCAACAAGTGAAGGTAGAGCATCTGGGCGTGGTGGTATATCCCAAGAGATCGAGTGGCCTGTGGGGAAATGGGTAGTTATTAATTGGATTTCATTACTAGCCTTCCGCAGTCTCAAAGTCTGTTTGCTGCAATTTGGGTCATCATGGATAGGATGACCAAGTTTTCTCATTTCTTTCTTATGAGGAATAATCATTCTGCATAGGATTATGCTAACCCTCTCATCTAGAAGATCGACTAGTTGCATGGTGCGCCTATTTTTATTATTTCTAATTGAGGTATGTAGTTCTCATCTAACTTCTAGTGATTATTTTAGGGAGACTTGGGGTTTAAAGTAAGCCTTAGTACTGCTTTTCACCCTTAGACGGATGGACAAGTGAAAAGGACTATTTAGACTTTATAGGATATGCTAAGGGCCTGTGTGATGGACTTCACTGGTAGTTGGGCTAATCATTTCCTCTCATAGATTTTTCATATAATAACAGCTATCACTCTAGTATTGGAATGGCTCCTTTTGAGGCCTTGTATGGCAGGAGATATAGGTCTACTATTAGGTGGTTCGAAGTTTGTGAGTTATTTGGCTCCTACTTGGTTTACCAAGCCATGGAAAAGATGAAGATGATTTGGGATAGACTTAAGACTGCTTGGAGTTACAAAAGTCCTATGTAGATGTGAGGAGTAGGGAGTTGGAATTCGATATTAGTGATTAGGTATTGTTAAGGGTATCACCTATGAAGGGAGTGGTGATATTTGGAAGGAAGGGGAAGCACAATCCTTGTTATCTTAGCCATTACTTGATTTTAAGAAGAGTGGGTAATGTGGTTTATGAGTTGGATTTGGCTTCGAGTTTGGGTTCCATTCAGCCGATTTTTTATGTTTCAATGTTAAAAAAGTGCGTTAGTGACCCTTCCTCGATTGTTCCCTTGGAGAGTGTGGGTGTTTGGGATTCCCTGTTTTATTAGGAAGTCCTAGTTAAGATTTAGGATAGGAAAGTCCATCGTTTGATGACTAAGGATGTGGCTTTCGTGAAGGTTCTTTGAAGAAACCATACGGTGGAAGAAGCTACTTGGGATGCCAAAGAGGACATGAAGTCCAAATATCCGTTCTTGTTTCCCGCTTTGGACAATCATGCTTGAGGTATGTAAATGCCTTAATATCTTTGTGTTTTGTCTTTGTTAAAAGAAATCAATTGTGTTATGTATTAAATCATGCTAATAGATGCGTTGACCCATCATTCGAGGATGAATGATCCTATGCAAGGGAGAATGTAACACCCAAGATTTTGGACCTTGGAAGTTTCTTGACCTTTGAGCTTACTGCACAGAAAACGACTGGATGTAATGAGTCGTGATGATTCCTTAGGGGTTTATAACCCAAATTGTAGCCTGGCCAGTAAGTTTTCCAAGATTTCTCTAAGTTTCTGTCCTAACTACGATTAGGGCTTGACAAGTCGTGGTGAGACATTATGAGTCGTAATGTGTGACTCACAGTCTCACCAGTGTGATTGCCAATATTTTCTATTGTGACTATGATTGCGAATATACAAGTCGTATGTTTGGTCATGAGTCATAGGGTGAGATTCATGACCTGACCAAAGAGGATGCCTTGAGGTACCGCTTTGATTACAAGTTGTGGTGACAACTCATAAGGAGACCCTATAAGTCTTATGGTGACCCATTGTCATAGGCAACAAATTTCAACCTCTTAATTAAGGGCATGTTGGTAAATTCCCTCTTTCCCCACTTAAGACCCACGTCCATAAAACAACTTTGGGGCATTATTTTCATTTTTTAACAAATAAAAACACTCTCTTTACTCTCTTAAATACCTAAGTCAAAGGACACCTAGGGTTTCTCAAGGTTGATTGTCTAGAGCTTCCAAGGATGAATTCTCTCCATAATTGTGATACTTTCAGGCATGTAACTCCACCCTTAAACTTGTTTTTCATTAAAGCATGAATTTTTATGGTTATTTATTTGGATTTGTCCATGGGTTTTGATATGAGTTGAGGGCTTTGGCATGGTTGATTCTTAAATTGTTATGCATTTTTTTTTCTTTATTAATGGTTTTGAACTTGTGGGATGCATGATGTGGTGAATAAACTAAGGGGTCATGGTTTACCCCAATTTGATGATTTTGGCTTGGCATATGTTTTTGGAAATTGCATTCCCTCAACCCATTTGTGAAATTAATATTGAAATATTGTTTGTCGCATGGTTTGACTTGCTCACATATATTATTACATGGAATAAAAGTCGAATGATCACAAATTGATTTTATTGAACTTTGGGAATTGTGTATTCCCCATATGAATAAATAATTAAACCTAGGGGGTCATGAATTCCCCCACATGGTGGATAATTGATAAGGCATGATAATGCTAGCTTGCAAGTGAAGTTGGTACGATGATATAAATTGTATGCCTTGATGAATGAATTGGTTCAATGAAAGGGGAATGTGTGAAAAGAGTTTTAATTGGGCTTAAATGGGGTTGGTTAGATGGGACGTAAAAGTGGAGGTCCCGTGGGACCAATACTAGAAACTATGTTTACAGGCGCGAGGGTAAAAATAATTGGGTGGTTCGTGTCCCCAATGTTAAATTACTGGGTGCTTAAGTCACCCTTGATATATGACTGGGAGGTTCGAGTACCCCATGGTACATATGTACATATGATTATTTGGTTTGTGCGGCTACACACACTGGGGCCCTTTCAGCTGGGGTAGAGCTGAACCCATATAGTTCGTGGGTGCCTTCTTATGAAAGTTGAGCTATAAAGTCCAGGTTAAGATCTGAAAGTTAATGCTAAATCTTGTTCCCTACCATGGCATGATATTTATATATATTCATGTATTTGTGTATGGTTGTGTGAACTCATTTTTAATGATTTTGAACTGTAGATAGTGACATTATTTTTCCTCTTATCTATGAGTTACATACTAGCGCTCAACTTGCTAACCATCTCTAGATGTTGTATCTCTATGGGATGCAGGAGATAGAGACACTTCTGCTTTTCTTGGGTAGTGATAGGATTTCTAGGCTTTCAACAGTCAACTTGAAGGGGTGAGCCTCCTTCCTTAAGACCGTTTCTTCTTGGTTTATTTGTTATCATAAACTTTTCCTTGGACTTGTTACTGGTTATCGTCGGAGGCATGTCCTTACTTAGATTAATTTGGTTTTGTTAGAGGATTTGGGAATTACTGTGGATTGGGTATTGTTGTGGATATTCATAGACTCTTTTGAGCTTACATTATTCTATCTTATTATATGTTCAGAATTCATCCACTGCTAGCTATATTATGTGTTGATTGTCTAAGAGAAGAGGGTGGTCTCCAATCCTTGGTGGAATTGAGATACCCGTCATGGAAAACCCTGGTTTGGGTTGTGACAATAGCACTACTCCCTCAAGCTGGTCAAATAAATCATCAATGCGAGACATAAGATATGGGTTCTTTATTGTCACATTATTAAGATTCCTATATTAAATACATATACGAATGGAGCGATCCTTTTTCTTCACAAACAACAGAGGAGTTCCTCAAGGAGACACACTTGGCCCAATGAAACCCTTACTGAAAAGGTCGTGAAGTTAATAATTTAGATCCTTCAGCCGGTAGCAGCCATATGGTAAGGTGCCATAGAAATAGGTCCAATGCTTGACTTAATATGAATAATAAACTCAATATCACGCGCAGGAGGAAGGCCAGGTAGATCGGTAAGGAAAACATTAGGAAACTCATGGTCTATAGGAACAGAGTCAAGTGACGGACTCTTCACACTAACATCACAAATATACGAGAAAAGACTCCTAACCCCTCAAAACAAGTCTCATAGCCTGAATATCATTCATATTCCCCGTCGACTCATGACTAATAGCTCTCTGTCACACAACAGGGGGGAGTATGTCGAGCATGGATAAATTTATGGTCTTGGTAAATTAATCCAAAGTTGGATGATAATGGGATAACCAGTCTATGCCCAGAATCACATCAAAATCCACCATATCTAACACAATAAGATCATTCTGAGTATCAAAATCTCAAACAGTCACAACAAATGTCTATAAACTCAATCCACTACTACAGAATCACCTATGGGAGTAAATATACATAATGGCATAGATAATGAATACTAAGATTACTCTAACCATAGGGCATAATAAGAAACCACATAAGAATAAGTGGATCCCAAATCAAATAAGGAAAAACCCAACTTATGGCACACTTGATTGTACTTATAATAACAACATTCGGAGACTCAGCCTTTGGTATAACAGGTACGACATACTCTTGACCATGCATACCACCTAATTGGGCTTCTGATCGATCTCCTATCTTACCTACCTATGAACCTCTATGAAAACCTGGGACCACCCCTACAAATATGTTTACCACCTCTAGCTTGGGGAATATACTAACCTAATTGGAGGAACACTCCAGTTGAAGGAACATTCGCTCAATGAATGGGGCATTATCTCAAGAAATGGATAAAAGACCTATAACCATAACCTACCCCAGGCGTGGTAACCAAACTAGAAAATTCAACTGACCTAAAATAATAATCACGACTAGAATAACCAAAATATGAACCCCTCAAAGATTGAGAACTACCCTTGCTAGGATAATCACTAAAACTAGAGTAGTCTCTATCAGTAATATGAAGAGAGATCTGAACGGGCCCACTAAATTAACCCTGATGCTGATACAATTAATATGAAGGGTACCTACCTTGAGAACCACTGCCCCTGAACTGTGAGCTACTATGCCTCCCATTGAAACTACCCTGATATTAGGGCCTTTTATCGATGCCCCTTATTCCTTGCAATATATATCATTAATGACCTAAGCGTAATTTGAAACCTCAGTAAAGATCTACCCGCAACAACCAAACTCTATGTAGACATGCAAAGAGGAAGTCTCAATCCCTAAACAACGCAATAAACACTCTCATAATCAGTAATCAAAACAGAAGTAGCTTGCCTAGGGAACTTGTAAAATTGAGCCTCATAATCCACAACAGCCATATAGACCTACTTTAACCTTTACAATTGATCCCTCAAGTGATCCCTAAGACTGCAAGGCATATATTTCTCCAAGAAGATCTTGGAGAACTGATTCCATATGAATGGGGGAGATCCAGCTAGCCTAGAATCAAGATGGCCTCTCCACCAGTGTCATGCTTTTAAGTCTAAATGAGAAGTAGTGTAATCCATACAATGACTCTCAACTAGGATCAGATTATGGAAACTATCCTCCACAGTATTCAAGAACTTATATGCATCCTCAATCGTTGCACTGGAAAACCTAGGCATAGACAATCTCAAGAATCAACCCAACATCTTTTTTTCATCAACAGACATACCAGGCTAGGAATCTACCATCTGGGCAACCACTGGTGTAGGAGGACCTCAACTCTAGAGACATAGCTATAGGCAGCTCCCCTACCTCTGTACCACTCTAATCTGTAGACAACGCACCATTAGAAAGTTCACCTCCAACCAATCCTAAAACATAAAATAAAGAATCCTAAAGTACTAAAGAAGAAATAAATCTTGGTGGAGCCTCAGCTAGTCGCTATCTTACTGCAGGTTAGGGCAGAAGAATTTATTACTTAAGAGAAGGAATAGGGTCCCGTAAAGACCTCTTATCCTTTCCCCAAGTTAGGGACACATCTCTAGGTTGTCC
>JAPEIP010000008.1:143982883-144068847 GCA_026120095.1 Capsicum chinense | reverse complement strand
ATTGTTAAGCCATCAATACAGACAGTCAACCTTAAATAAAAGTTGGCTTATATGTAAAGCAATTGGAAACCCATGTTGATAAAATGTTAGACTTGTGATGGGCCATCAACTTTGCCATCACTTACGATGCGGGCAATCTCTGAGTTTTTATTTTAAATTGAATGTTTCCTGGACTTTTTGTAGTATGTTACATTACATTGAAAAAAATAAAGTTTGTATTAAAATTTTCTTGGGGTTTTTGCAATTTGTTTGATTTTGGAAGACAAGTTGACTCTGAGTTCTTCTATTGAAAAGGTAATCCTCATTTATGTTTCAACTATTGTACTTTCTTCTAAGATGATGAGTGGATAAAACCCACAACTAGGATTCAGGATCTATGGAAAATAACTTCTGTAATTTTATTTTAGTTTAGATTTGATTAATAATTGTGTATTTATTTCTAATCTTTTCATCATCGTAATAGTTTCTTAGTGGTTGCAGACATTAGAATAAGCATTAGGTTTAACTTACTTGGAATAAGAGATCCAAATTGAGAAAAAGGATGATCAACCAACATTTAGATTTTTTAACCAGTGTCTAATGGTTAATTCTATGACAAGATTAACCAACTTATGGCTAATATTAAGATTAATATGATCATCTGTTTAGGTTCAAAAGAGTTAAAGTAAAATTCATCCAATTAAGTTTAGAAACATTTTTGATGCATGTTAAACCTCAATTGATTTGGAATTTTTTTATAAATAAAATCCAATATTGTTATTAACCACTAAGTGTTACAATAACATGGTGAACAGAAGCCTAGTTTTCTTTCTCTATTGATTCATATTCTATAAAATATGACAATTGTTACTCAAAACAAGCTGGATATTGATTCCCACACAGTTTCTACAAACCCCTATTTCACGATAATCATAGATTAAAAGCCATTTCAATCGCGAACGACTTAGTGTTCACCATATTCCTTATGAAATTTGACCCCAACCTTCATTGGGTTCTATATTTGACTTCAAACTCTTATGCTTCTTTAAAGAGGTGTAACCTGGTCATATAATAGGACTCTGCAGAGATTTCCCTATAATATATCAACCTCCACCATTAGCTTAGCTGGCACTTCAGGTTTTAATATCCCTATAAGTTGATATATGGGGTATTTATGGTATGCATGATATACATTATAGGGACATTGGTATTATCTAAAGCATAGGATGACCTAAGAGAGGGTTTTTCAAAGAGACAAGATTAATTACAAAGGGTATATATAAGATGCCTGAGTTCAAGTGATAATTTAATAAATACAAGTTTGAATGGATGACTGGGGAGCTAGATTAATACAATTCAACGCTTGTTGGAGAATTTTTTGTCTTATCTGGCCAGAAATAAACATATTATCTCCACGAGGTTCGTTGTGAATGTTCATGATCCTCTATACTCTATTTTGTTTAGGGTGTTGAGGTTGACATTTTGGCATAAACTATTTCCAGTTCCTCTAGGGTGCAAATTTTGTTACCTCAACCAATATTTCAGAGATCGATAATAGATAGATAAAATAAAAAAGTGTAGTCAAAGCATATTAACACCAAGGATAAGATGGTTCATTTTTATTGGAAGTCTAATAATATTGCAGCTGATAAAGTGAATGTTGCTAGGGTGGCTTGTAGCATGTCATCAATTTCTAAAGGTACCTTGAATCTTACTACCAAGTCATAATGGACATTAGTTCATCATATGTTGGGGCCAAATATGGAGATAACATTTTGTGTAGCGAATAAGATGCTTTGGTGGTAGGCATCATGGAGGGATAATATTGATATTGCTATATTTCTTGTCCACGAGATTTGGGATAGTGCTGCAGACTAAAGACTAGCATTCTATTTCTATGCCCAGTTACTTAAAATTATTTTGAGTTCGATATTCCTATTATGTAGAACATTGATTAGTTTGCGGTGGTTCATGGTACTATAGATTTGGGGTTGATTCAAGACCTAATGAACCCAATGTCTAGGGTAAAGGTTGTCCTGGAGGCTGCATTACTATTGAGTATCTTTCAGTTGGGTGCACAAATAAATATTGACAATGTAAACTTCACTAATATTAGGATGGCACAGGTTGGGTCCTAAAGTCCTATATCGAGAGTCTAAGCAGGGCAACACCCAGGCTAGAATGAGGGTCTAAGTAGGGCGGCGCCCTGGGTATAGCCTTGGGCCAATTTTCAGCTTCCTTCTTTGACTCATTAAGGGTAAATGTGGTATTTTTCAACCCCTTATCATCTCTAACATAGGATTTAATCCTTAGAAAACCAAAATAAGATTAGTTTCTCTCAAAATCACCAGGAACACTCATTAGGGTTTCAACCTAAAAATCCATATATCTCAAGATTCAACCGTGAGTTTTCAATAGTTCTTCGAGATTCGGAATCCCCATTATGAGGGCTACAAGAAGCACCTATTATTTTCATGAATAAAGTCCCCAGGTCAAGAGTTCATTCAAAGCTTCAAGTTTAAGGTATGTGGGGTTTGAACAAGAACACCTTTTTCATTCTTATGCTCAAGAGTTTTGGTTTTCTTAAAGAATTTCGTAATTCCAAGATGAATTCATATTATTTTGCTATATTTCAAGTTTATGAGATTATGGAAATTGTTAAAGTCAAGAATTGCATGATTTTCTTATTTAATTATGACATAAGTTGAGAGTTCATGATATAAATTTCATATTCTTATGTTGATATCATACTTTCAAGAATTTCCAAGATTTGATGTTATGAATTGAGTCTTATTGAGAAATTATGATTCTTTGAGAATGAATTATAGATATTCTTTAAAGTATTTCAAGAAGTGTACTTGTATCTCCATGTTAATAGGATTTTGAAGATTGTTGATAATAGCTTACAAAGATTTCAAGAAAAGAGTTGTTTTGATCCTAAGTTAAGAAAAGAATCCACACCATGTTGATTTAAGTTAAATGAAAGCATAATTGGCTTCCATTACATACTATTGAGTTGTTTAAGGTGGATTTTCTTAAAACTTCTGAGCTTAAGTAAGGAAATAGTATTTAGCATTGAGTTGGTCTTGATTTCAAGGTCTCATGCCCTAGAACTACACGCCCCCATAGGTTCCTAATTTACCCTAAGTGGGTTAAGATAATGATCACTAAAAGTGAAAGGTTCTAATCTTATGGAAAATATAGAACAGCTCTCCCCAACACGGGCAAGACGTTGGACTCCATGTAAGCTTACATGGTTTATATTTGAGACTTTGAGACCCAAGCCCCAAGCTACTATTAATGCTAATAATATTTCCTCCTCCCAACCAACTTTGGTACCAAGTTCATCCACTATTACTCTAGGCTCAACCATACCTCGACCAACTACCGATGGTTATGCCCTAGTGCTTCAAGAGTTTTTGAACATCGTTCTAAAAAAGTTGGCTGTAGTTGTGTCCAAAAAGGTGACAGTATTAAATAAAATATCCAGCTTTGGTGAAAAAAGTAATTGAGATAGAGATATGTTGGGTGCAAAACTGCTTTGGTAGTTTCAAGAGAAGGATCACAAAAAAATAAGAGTTTAAAGTCCCCAAATTTAGATGAGATTAAAACAAGTTGGTTACTCTACCTATGATAGTTAAGGACATGTCATCTAGGCTATATCAAGAAAATCTTATTCCTACTATGCAATTATATGGAGATTGAAGAGGTTGAGGTAACCAATATTTAGGATACTAAAGGAAAGGAAAAGAGTACCAAAGTTTGTATGGATTTGGAGCAAAAAATTTAGAAGAGAAAAATAGATAGAGAAAATTTAAAGAAAGCGACAGAGGCAAGCAAGTAGACCTTCTAGGACCATCTACCCCAGATTTATGAGATGGGGCATGCAGCTGGGAGCTCTAGAGTTTGAGAAGCCCTAAATAAAGCGGCTAGTGATGTTGTTGATAATGGTGAGGGTATGATAGTTTCCTTCATTAGTTCTTTACTTTTGAGTGCACCAGCCACTATCAGTGTTAATATTAATTTAAATGCCACGACCGCCACTAAGGCTATGATAGCTTATACTGTGATGACTTCTGAGAACCAAATAGATGATCTGAGAACCAAATAGATGATAAGACCAGATCTGGTGCTTACAGTCCTACAAGTATGTCGTTCAACCTCGTTTTTGCTTTCTTATGATATACATGTACTAAAGATATTGCGTGATCTCAAAGTTAGCAATAAGGGCATACCACTTCTCAGATGTTTTTATTATCGTGTTTCTTTTCCTAAGTGTGCTATCAAAGTTGAAATATTATGTTTAGGTTTATAGTTTTTTTTATCTATTTTGTTATGTTTAATTAGGAGAAAAATGGAGGAACCTTAATGCAATTAATTTTTGTTGTTTTAATTTTGATGTTTAAAGGATATACCCTTCCTAAAAATTTATAGTAGACTTTGTCTTGTATTTGTGACAAATTATGACCTTTGTTGGATCTTATTATGGAATTAGTATTGTAGATAAAATAACTATATCTTAGTAATGCCTGTAATTAATAGTATTATTTGATAGTGTAACCATATGCTATGTGTGTGAGATTGCTTAACTAGTTAACTCTAATGAGCGTGATCCAGAACTTGCCAATTAGTCTTATCTAGGTTATAAGATAGATATGAAAGGATCACAGGTTGTGTTTGAATAAATCCACTTTCAACCTTAATTCTTGACCAAATGGAATGTGTACCATTGATCTCGAGTTTGAGCCTATATTGACCTATTTATTTCATTAACCTATTCACCTTCCCATTTTTAGTGACAATAAACTTGTTTTGGCCTTGGTCCCTCCTTAAACAATGTGTTCTTTAACTCGAGCTAATCTTTTAGGTTGAGTGTGGCTATCATAGAGGTATATAGAACAAAGTTTGTATGAAGAAGGATTTAGTAAAATAAATTAAAAATAATTTAGGTGGGGCAGTAGGAAAGAAAAAAAGAAAATAAAGAAAACGATTCTTGAATAAAGTACTATATAAGAGTGAAAAAAGAGTTAGAATTTGTGCAAAGAACACGGCATTTGAATTTGGAGGAAAAACAAAGGAGAATAAGCGAGAGAAAATAAAAGAGGATGAAAAGTAGAGCCAAAATAGTTTGGTACAAGGAGGGTTTACCACTAGATTTATATCTACGACACCCATCCCAATCCTACTTTACAAGACGATGAAAGTCCTAGAGTGATCCTAGTCTGACCATCCAAAAGACCAGGCATAGAAAATAAGAGCAACCTATAGTATTTTATGAAGCATTTTTTATACAGGCATTGTTTTAAATTATATCATTAAATTGTGAGCATATGGGACCTCTTTGTTGTGAGAGAATAAGTGTTTCATTGTTGGTAGCTACTTGTTTGGATAAATGCCATTTGCATATGTGCTTGTTTGTTTATTTATAATCTACTTCCACCTCTTGATCATTTTATGTTATGTCAATGGGTTGTATTTGTGCACACAATGGTTTTAAATTCTTGTATAGGAGGGGTTGAAAAAGTATATGCTAAAAAGAATTGGATTGACTGCTGTAGGTCCCTTAGGTTTCTCTTACTTAAGCATTATACTTGTTGTATTATTTTATTTCATTGAGGAAATACAGATGTTTTAAGTTTAGGGTGTTGGTGTTTCGTGGTTTTAGAACATTTTTTATGCTTAAAATAAGCAAAATATGCTATGTTGAAGGCTTGTTTATATGGAAATGATGTATTTGTTAGTTTTGCAGGAAAATATGTCAGGGTGCAAAATAGACTGTGCCACTAGGTCTTGGATAACGATTGTAGGTTGGTAACATGGTTGGTATGGTTTTATGAGTTTGATATCTCATTTTGACCCTCAGTTCAGAAAATTATGAAATTGGGTTTCGGGGGTCAACTTTGTGAAAACAATTTTTTGTTTTGAAAATCTAATATTGCCATTGAGTTTGGAATGTCAAATTTAGTCTAGTAGAATTGTTCATTTGCATTCTTGGAATTATGAATGAATCTTGAGGGGTCTATAGAGTCTTGGAATTCTCTAAGTCTTCAGCAGGAGCACCGTTTAAGCGACACTTTGGTTACTTAAGGGACTAGGCTTGATATCAAAAGTGTCGCCTAAGCGACACACCAGACTTGCTTAAGCGATTGTCATTTAACAGATAGCATGGTCTCTTATGCGATAAGGAGAGTATTTCCTAAGCGCTTGGTTTCTTAAGCGATGTCCGCTTAAGCGACCTAGTGTCACTTAAGCGATACTCGGTGGATTTATCCCCTTTTTGTGATTTTTTACCATTTTTTAGATTGGAGCTTTAGGTTTTGAGTTTTGGGAAATTTCTTTCATTTTTAGCTTGGGTAACCTCCAAAACACCTATTTCAATTATTTTTCTTTGATTCTTTTTATTTAAATCCTTTAAAAACTTGTGTCTACAAATAAAATGTGGGGATTTTAACCTGTAAAGAGTAAAATCAGGAAATTTTCAATTCAAACACCAATTCCAACTTGTTTTACTTGGGTTTTCTTCTATAAGTTCCTTTAATCATGGAAAATATAATTTTTGAACAAAAATTCCAATTTTACCTTACTTTTCAAAACCCATTTAGGAGTTTGTTTAGACCTTAACCTAGAAATGAAAAAATATGGGTCTCATTGTCATCCTTTTAATGTGTAGATTACATATTTGTATATTTTAGTTGATTCTAAGTCCTTTCATGAGGAAAAAGCTCCATGGTAGAGGCTTTTTAGACCAATTTTTGACATTCGAGGTTGGTTATGGCTTAACTTTCTTTAGACTCAGTCGGGTAGTTAATATTGGTGTAAAATCTTGTTACGGGTGTGGGAACTAATCATGGAAATAGAATTACAATAGTTTTGTGCCTATGTGAGGGCCTATGTTGTGTTATTTTGTGCTTTTGATACACCATGTTCTATATACGACTTTGTGTGGTCTTATATAATGTTGTTGGACTTATGTATGATTATTTGGTTGTATTTGTTATGCTAAGAAAAACTAAATTGGATTTTATATTATATTGATGGGATATTCTTGTGTATTTCACTCTATTGGAATATGATTACATTAGATTCATGGATTGTTGGCATATTGGGTGGATTCTAACTAACATAGTTGGTATATTGGTTGTCTTTGGAAATTCTTATTCTTGTTGATTATGAGCATTGCATCCTTATATTATATACACTAGTGAAACATTGTAGCATTATGCAAATATTGGAAATACTGGCTTGTAACATTTTTACACACCCTCTATCTAGGGATGTATTAGGAAAGAGTCATGGATATTGGTATTAGATATTGAATTGTATATGGATTATGATCCCCCATTGGTCCTACCTAAAAGTACAACCCAGTAGGTGTATACGGAGGTTGCGTGAAAACCTCGAGCATTACACCATCATCATATCATTATTGTATTTTATACATATGGCGCTCATTATGTGTTGTATTATTATCCTTGATGTGATATTTATATATATTTTCTTCTCTCTCATATTTATGTATATTATATATGTATATTATAAAATAGTTAGTCGAAATACTGTGGACTATCATTTGGGATATTTTCTAATTGTAGGTGATATGTCCATAATATGTATTTTATATGCTTTATTTTCTACTTTGCCCAGTCAGCCTATGATACCTTTTGAGTAAAAGTGAACTATACTCACCCTAATTCACTATTTTGATGTTGATCTAGGTACGAGTATGCCATATGGTAGCTGATTTAGGTGGTATTTGATGTATATTTGAGGTATTATACTTCTAGAGTTACTTACTTCTTATCTAGTTTATGTCTTACTTCATATTGGAAGATAAATTTTGATCCTTTTGGACAATTATTGTATAATTTTTATATTCGAGGTGTATTTAGTAGTTCTTAAACTCTATTACTAAGTTTCGGGATATTGTATGGTATCTTTGGTTATGTATTTCTGCTTTTACTATATATGTGCAGTTCAACTCTGTTCTACGAGTCTTGCCTTTGGTATTGGCATTGATTTCTCATTTCATATTAGTTTTGGAGATAGAGTTACTTATCAAGGCTTACAGTGACAAGTTTCATCACGACCCTTGGTATTGGGTCGTGAAAAATTAGTATCATAGAAGCCAGGTTTCATTGGTCTCACTACTGTAGGAGCGGACTGTTTAGCAGAGTCTAGCAGATTGGTATGTAGACAACCATATCTATCTTCGAGAGGCTATAAGATACCTAAAGAGAATAATAGTTTTTTCATTCTACATCATACGTATCTTCAATACCTTGTCTTCTAAGTAGTATTTTACTCTTTTTGTATAGATGGTGAATACTAGATCTCATAAGGCTAGAGATGTGAAGCTATCCTCCGAGGATAGGGCTTATTCTGTAGGGTAATTTGTAAGCCATAGATATGCTCGACATGCTCATTGTAGTAGATGGCAAAATGGATATGCCCCATCAAAAGAGAGTACTAGAGGGCTCTCCCCTGAGGCTCGAGTTAAGCATACTGGAGATGTAAGACCTATTTTGATCCTACAAAGTTCTTCTACTCTAGTCTTGTAGGGGTTATTGATTTTTTTGCTGACCTATTTAATGGGTATTCCTTAGAGTACACCTGGTATTCCTCTAGCTACATGTATTATACCTCTGTCTGTGCCACAATCTGCCTTTAGTGTTTCTCTGATCCTGAGGGTGGATCCTACAGTGGTTAAAACATTTGCATATGGTACTCCACAAACTCTGAGGGTTGCTCCTCCTTTCTGCCAGTATCTTAGTATGGTATTCCTTGACTAGGAGTTCAACTTTCTTCTATGATACCTCCTCAGGTAGGATCTTAACCAGCAAGATTTATTATGCCTCTTATATTGTGAGTATAATTACGTCCTTTGAGGATTAGATAAAGTTTGAGAGATTAAATTATTTGGGTCCTCCTAGGTTTAGTAGTGTTGTAGGCGATGATGCCTAAGAGTTCCTGATTGATTATCTCTAGAAGTTTTATAACCTTGGATTGCTTGAGTCTCATGGGTTTGATTATACTACTTACTAGTTGAGCGATGTAGCCAGGGATCGGTGGAGGTCACTGGTTAGTTGTAAACCTTTTGATTCTCTAGAGATGACTAGGGATCAGTTGTCTGAAGTATTTTGGATAGGTTTGTGTTGTACGACTTGAAGGATCAGATAAAATACAAGTTTGATCACTTGAAACTAGGCTCCATGACTTTTATAGGGTATGATGCGCATTTTTATGCCTTGTCTAGATATTCTTATTCCAATAATGCCATCGTGTCTGAGAAGATTCAAAAGTTTAAGAAGGGGTGGGATGTTTCTCTTCATCTAGCTACGACTCAGATGGTAGTGTCTGTGGTATTATTTTAGAGTATAGTGGATCATGCTAAGATGACTGAGGAGGTGCTAAGAGGGTGCACCATCAGGGAGAGTTTAGAAGTCACACTCCTCGAGGTAGAGATTCTAGAGGGTTCCATAAATATCATGGTAGACTAGTACAGGCTGCCTTGCAGGGTTCAGGTAGTGGGTCTTTTATTCCAAAAAATTTGGATGGTCATTTTAGCTCAGCCGTATCTCTTTCTATTAATTTGGGTCATCAAGGTTGCTTTGTGAGAGATGAGGTTGGCCATTTGGCCAATGACTGTCCCCTCTGTATTTTAAGGGATACTTCTATATGACTATAAATGGTAGACATTCTATTTGAGGTGTACATGCAATGTAGTAGTACTCATAGTGGTGGATACCGAGCTACTTTTGTCATAGATAGTGCTATGCTATAGTCGTGAAACCAGTGATAGAGTCTTTTGATATTGTTATCAGAGGTATCGTTCTTATTTGTTTTAGATTAGCATCGATGTTATTTGATCAAAGATCATCTTTCTTCTATGTCTCTACATATTTTATTTGGGATTAGATTGTGCTAGTGAGCCTTTTACCATGCCCATCCATGTATCTACCCCTATAGGAGACTCTTTAGTGGTAGATTAGGTGCATCGATCTTATGTCATAACCTTTGCGGTGCATGAGACTTAGGTAGATTTGATTATGCTTGATATGGTAGATTTTAATGTTATCTTGGGTATGGATTGGTTAGCTCCTTATCATGCTATTCTATATTGTTATGCAAAGATCATGTCCTTACCTTCACCAGGTGTGCCGAGGGTAGCTTGGAAGGGTGTGCTTTATTAGGGTCCTAAGAGAGTTATGTCTTTTCTTCAGTCTCATCATTTGGTTGAGAGAGGATGCTTTTCTTATTTGGATCTTATTCCTGATACTAGTACTACTTCACCTCATTCTTTAGAGTTGGTTTTTATTATTCATGAGTTCATGGATGTATTCCGTTTAGATTTTCTTAGTATGCCTCTGGATCATGATATTGACTTTTCTATTAACATTGAGCTAAGATTCAAGCCTATTTCTGTTCCTACTTATAGGATAGCCCAAATAGAGTTGATAGAATTGAAGGATCCACTGCAGAAGTTATTTAATAGGGGATTTATCCAAACTAGCATATCACCTTGGGGTGAGCTTGTTTTGTTTTACTAATAAAAGAATGGGTCTATGCTATGTGTGTTGATTATTGGCAGTTGCATAAGCTTATGGTTAGGAATAAGTATCCTTTTCCTTATATTGGTTATTTGTTGACCAACTTTAATGTGGATTAGTGTTTTTAAAATTTATTCGAGGTTTGGGTATCACCAGGTGAGGATTCAAGCTTCATATGTTTCGAAGATAGACTTTCATACTCGATACAGTCATTATGAGTTCTAGGTCATGTCCTTTGGGTTGACTAATACCCCAGCCATGTTCATAGAGTTAATAATTTAAGTATTTTAACCGTGTCTCTTCTTTTTTGTCATTGTATTTATAGATGATATCTTTGTTTATTCTAAGAGTAAGACTGACCTTGGGGATAATTTAGTGATTGTGCTTTAGATGTTGAGGGATGAGAAGTTGTATGCTAAGTACTCTAAGTGAGAGATTCGATTGGATTCTTTCTCTTTCAAGGGTCATATGTTGACCAAGGAGGGTACTATGGTAGATGTGGCCAAGTTTATAGTGGTTAATGGTTGGGCTAGGCCTATTTTCCCTACAAGGATTCAGAGTTTTATTGGTTTAGTAGGTTAACTCTAGCATTTAATAGAGGGTTTTTCATCTATTGTGGCTTCATTGACAAAGTAAACATAAAGGAAGATTTCTTTTCAGTGGTTTGATGCTTGTAAGGTGAGTTTTCTTAAGCACAAGGATTTGTTGACTTAAGCTACTATCTTGACTTTACCCAAGGGCATTGTGGGTTTTACCATCTTCTGTGATGATTTTTATATTGGGTTAGATATTGTGGTTATGAGGAAGGTAAGGAGATTGCGTATTAATCTTGTTAGTTAAAGCCTCATGAGAAGAATTACCCTACCCATGATTTGAAGTTGTGCATGATTGTTTTTGCTTTTAAGTTATCGAGGCACTAATTGTATGTATACTATTCTAAGATCTCAGATCATTATAGCCTTCATCATAGTCCCAAAGTTACCTCAAATAATGAATTTACGGATTTGGACTCTTTTATCCATAGCTTAAGTCTATGCACCAATTATATATCTATATACATATCTCTCTGATATTGGATGGAGGAAGATGGTGTATTGATGATATAAATTCTGGGCAAAAACTGATGACAAATTATAGTATTGATGTTATATATATCTACTGATGATTATGATGATATGTTTATATACCCGACAAGTTTAGAGGGCAATTATAATGATATTTATTGTGTACCAGGTTTGAGTCCAGAGGATGATTATGATATTGATTATATACCTAATTTGAGTTTAGAGGATGATTATGATACTAGTTATATAACCGATTTGAGTCTGGAGAATGATTGTGATAGTGATTATATACCTTGTATGAGTCCCAAGGATGATTGTGACACTGATTATATACCCGATTCGAGTCTGGAGGATGATTGTGATATTGATTATATACTTTTCTTTCATTCTTGCATACATATTTCCTATCACCAGTATGTGTCTATATATATTAGTCTATTGGGTGGTTGTATAGGTATGAGAGATGCTTATGGATTGTGGTGTGCTATATGTTGATTTAAAATTCTGAGCTTGGGCGGTGGCGGTACGTGAAAGGCCCTTCTAGGTATTGGTTGTCCAGACTAGCAGGTTACTTGTGTTGTTATTGATGTTGTTATTATTATTATTATGATCATTGTTATTGCTAGTATTTGAAAGATTGGATACTGTTTCGGTATCGAGATTTGAGGTATGATTCTGGGTCTTCTATCTAATGATGTAATTGTTATGCATGATTAACTCATGATTAGATGTATGAGTTAGAAACCCTGAGTGTACTATCACTAGTTATTGCTATGATTACGAGGTCTTAAAATACCAGTTGATGATTTAGGCTATACTTAGAGTTGACCTTGTTTATGTGTGTGTGTATATATATATATATGTATATCTAGCTATATGTAGCTTTTGTATTACCATATATTCATTCCTTCCTTTATTTATTAAGATTCTATATTCATTCCTTTGCTTTGTATGCTGGTATATATATCTCTTTCGCCCTTTATTCAATATTGGACGTGATATATGGTATAGAGGTAAGATTCTTGAGTATTGTTGGAGTACGATAGTTCATCTTTGATACTTCCTTAAGCTTTTTATGCTAGTTTCTTTGCTATGAGTAGAATAGTTTCCCTTGCTATCTCACTACTTTATCATATAATTGCTAGACATTTAGGTGTAGTTTCATTTCTGTTCATATGTTGTACATATCAGCATTATCTTTTAAGCTCAATCGGTAGTTTCCTACTGAGTACGATATGTTTGTTACTTATACTACACTTTCGCAGCCTGTAATTATAGTATGGGTTATCACCAGTGTTGTGCGCATCATACGGAGCAACTATGGTTTGGAGACAGAGTGAGATCCTGACGTTTGAAGTATTATTTTTCTCCCACTTATGTTCTAGACTAGTCTCTATATTGTATTCAGAGATGAGTTGTAACAGTGTAATCCTTTGGTATTTTATTTTTGTATTCTTATTATATTAGAATCTCTTCTACTAATACCACCAAGTTTTGGGACTATATATATGTGGTTTGAATCTGTTATAGGAGTCTTGCCTTGGGTTTTAGTATTGATTTCTCATTTCATATCAGTTTTAGTGATAGGATTATTTATCAAGGCTTGATGCGACAAGTACCATCATGGCCCTTAGTTTTTGGGTTATACAAAATTAGTATCACAAAAGTTAGGTTTCGTTGGTCTCATTAGTGTAAGAGAGGGGTGTCTAGAAGATTCTTGCGGATCAGTATGCAAACGTCCATATATATCTTTGAGAGGCTAAAAGATATCTTTAGAAAGCTTTATTTTTTTCATTCTACATCATACCGATCTTCCTTACCTTGTGTTCGAAGTAGTATTTCACTATTTTTTTGTACAGATGGTAAAGACTGGATCCCATGAGGTAGTAATACCCAAGCTACACCTTCACTCCAAAGATCATTATGGTCGCTATCAAATAGAGTAACCCAAAAAAGGTTGGGGTCGAATTCTAAGGGAATACGTGGACTTTTAGATCTCATATACTGTAATCAATGGGCAAAAACTGGAAAAAAATAGGGGGATTCAAATAGAAATATCAAACAAGGAGAAAATATCAACTTCGCTTGTAATCAGCATTGGTGAACACTAGGATTGTGTTCCCCGTAGCATCTCAACTTCGTAGTCTTATCGTGCTTTGTTGAACCAACCCGATATCTTGCATGTAGAACATGATAAGTTATGTACCATCTGTAGTGTTTTGGATGAGCAGATGGATTCCAACCTTTACCTTTTGAGTCTGAGGATGTTGCCTTACAACCTTTTTCTTGATTCTATCTATTAACTTTTGAGTCTCTAGTTATTAGATTATATCTAACCATCTAACTTAGATAATACCTAATAGCATAGATCGATAGTTAAACTTCAAATTACTGTTGTGATTATCTTTTCCTAGTCACTACTCCTCATTTTGAGTAAGTAGCAATAATATAGGAGGAATCTTAATGTTGGCCACCACAGAAATAACTATTAAAGTGAAGATAATACAATGCATACATGGGTATTAGTTCAGAACAACAATAACACTTCCCCTACTTTGTCATTGTAATACCCCAAAATTTTCCTAGCTTAAATTCGTCCCTAGAATGTTAAGGGATAGCTTCCAAAATGAATTCTATTTATTTCATGTGGAATTCTTTAGAGTTAGACCTCCAATTGTGTGGGAAATTGAATAAGCTTTTCAATAATATAAAATTTGCCTAAATTTGATAACCAAGTAAGAAGTTATGGCTATTTCAAGTTCCAGTCATAAAACACCGTGATTTGGGCCCTTAGAGCGTCACAGAAAAGCGTAAAATCTTAATTGTCAATTTCCAGTAAGACTCCATGATTTCGACGCATTGTGGAGAGGACCAATTTGCCATTTGGAAATTTCCAGTTTCACCTCTCGATACTAGCGCGTCGCATCAGTGGTCAAAATGACAAACTAAAGGTCTCCACAATTGTGGCGCATGGTGGTGAAAGCCCAGTTCTCGCTCGTCCATTTCCAGTGAGCCACCACGATAGTGGCGCATCGCGGTGGCCACCGAGTTCGCAAAAAGTTTCTTTTTCCAGTTCCATTTCAAATATTAAAGGGGGTACTTTGGTCATTCTCTCAACACCTAATCCATCTTAAACAATGAATTAAACCGCTTCAAAGCACTTTACGTCTACTTTTCATCAAATCTCTCTCAAGAAAAACCCTAGTTCAACAAAGTTTCTCCCCAAAAAATCCAAATTCCTCCATTAATTCTCTAAAAAAATTAAAGGTTGAGGATTCCCAGTACAAGGGCTCTAAGAATTCATCTCCAAAGCCTCAATAGGAATCCAAGATTCAAGTTTTTCATCAAAGATCACCAATTAATGTATGAGGGGGTATGAACAAGGATAATCCTTTCATCTTTGCGCCCAAAACTTATTTTAAATACATATTTTATTGAAATTTATATGATTTTCCATGAAATTCAAGTTTGGGTTTATACCTAATATTGCTATTTACAAGCTTATGGGATTCCCAATGATTTAGAAGTTAAATTCCATGGTTAGGTTCATATTTTCATGTATATTGCTGAAATTTCTAGATTTTGTGTTGATTTATCAATATTTACATTATCAAGCATGAGCATAATGTTGTTTTAACATAAGTTTGATGCATTGGTCATTAAGCCCTAATTAAGAGTGCTATTTCAAGATTGTTTGTGCTATGAGCACCTAAGATGAGATTATTATCAGATTTTCTATAAATATTTGAACTTTTTGGTCTTGAGCTAATATAAAGAATCCACTTTGTTTATATGACATGAGATTTAAAGAAAGAAAGAGAATAATTGGTTTTCTTGAAAACCCATGTGCTATATTTTTGAAATGGATTTCTTAAGATCCTGAGCATAAGAATGGGAGTAGTATTTAGCACCGATATGGGTTTTGTTCCAAGGCTTCATGCCCCAGTACTACGTGCCACTTTAGGATTAAGATTACTCCCACTTCTACGTGGATGACTAAGATTGTAGTCACATAACATAATAAGTTCTAATCCGATGGAAAGGGTAGAAAAACCCTACCCAATTGGGGCAAGACGTGGGACTCCATGAATGCTCACATGGTGTATGTCGATTAGAAGAACCTCCCAATAAGATGTTCCCTACTCTTAGAATAGTTTATTGGCGTAAAGCCTTAAGATAAAAACATATGTTTTGAAAACTATGGTTTTAAGATTCATAAAGTCTTGAGATGAAGTATTCCCCTTACAAATTGATAAAATAATGTAGCAGCTTTCAGAAAGAACAGATTTTAAAACTGAATGTAATGGCTCACATGATTTGTATTATATGCTTTGTTGTTCATTAATTATGATCTTTAGATTTCAAATTACTCAAGCCCATGTGAGTCATTAACATTTAGCATGCATGATTTTATTTATAAATTATGATGATATTGTTTACTTATTGTATTCACCCCATATACTCAATACATCACCAAAGTACTGATCCACATATATGTCTATGTGCTACATTGTCTCATAATGTAGGTTCAGGTGCTCAGTCTAAGCAGTGTGAGTGATTTTTGAGTATCTCATCTACATCTCTGCCATTGGTGAGTCCTCATAGTTCGGGGACTTAGCTATTTATATTTTCAGTTATTATTAGATGCTTTATTATGCATTTGAGACAGTTTGAGTCAGCTGTCCCAGTGACTCTCTAGATTTCATCAATAGAGGCTTGTCGGACGACTAGATTTAGTTTTAGAATTAAGTTATAGTATTTATATTTTCAGTATTTTCTCATTTAGATATTCTCCGCATTTATTAAGATTTTCATTTATAGTTTCCCTATTTTGAGATTAAGATTTAGAACAGGCAGCTAGGGTTAGCTCAGGACTACTTGTAGTTTGGAGCACCATGTGGCATCCCGGGAATCAGATTTCGAGGCATTATAGTCCTTCTGCTAGGGTTTTCACAACCCTAGCTATGGGTTTTTAGCCGCTCATGCTTGTGAAATATTCAATAACATTCATGATTGAAAGCATATATGAAATCACAATAATAAGAAGTAGAAAAACCCAAAACTGTAACTAAATTAATCAATTGAAGTTAATACAAGAGAATTCCAAGACCAATGTCGGATCTCGGAATCAAAATATATTTGTAAGTATCAAGAGTTCTTTCCTCCTACTAAATACACATAAAGGGTGTTTATAGTACATGAGAAAACTCTAAAATCAAAGCTCGAACGAAATAGGTGAGAAAAGAGTTGGTGGCAAGATATGCTCCCTACTTGCGCCTTGTTCTTGGGCGTAGGTAATACTTGCAGCCAGTAGGGAGGGCGCAAGTGGCAAACGCAAGTACCTGACAAAAATTTACTAGAAGTTATCTCTCGGAATTTTGGCATTCTAGCACTTGCTTTGCCCACATGCATTCCACATGTATTACATGCGGTCTACATGTTGACTTAGCAAGTGTTGGGAGTAGTCATTTCAGCTCTTCTTCAATTCCCACACATGCTTTGATCACGAACAATCCGAAAAGTGTCCTGAAGATCCATAATTACTCCAATAAGTAGTCATAACACATATTTTCATCTTTTTCATGAACTTAGCATCCAAGACATGATTTTTTTCAAAACATTTCCAAAATGTATCATACCTAAGAAAACAACCTCAGAAGCTTACTTTTTTTTTTTTCATATTTTTAAGTGTGGAAAATGCTATATTTCTATAGCACATCAACACCCTTAACTTGGAGCGTTTGCATGTCCTCAGGCAATAATACATAACAAAACAAAATAAAACAAGACATGATACTTAACTAGGAGAATCTAAGCTATTCAAGGCAGTTAATCAACACTTTATGCTCAAATCACAACACCCTCTCTAATCTCACTTTTCAAAACCAACTGTGTATGAACAAAAGGAATAATAATGAGACACAATGGGAGTCAGGTATAAAAATAAATTTGCAACAGAAAACCATACATCAATACAAGTTACACTACCCATATTAAGCAATTAGCTTGCAATATGACTCATGTGCACTCACAACAAAGATATCTCAACCCACTCATATGAAATAACGCATGTCAATGCAGGGATAGTCAAGAGACATACACACTCAGAAGAGAAGTTCCACTCAATTTTTATCAAATAGCATACGCTTGCCCTTATTTTCTTTACCTTAGTATTCAAACAATCAAGTTAGGATCACTATAGGACTTTTTTCAGCTTGGGGGATGGTATAGTACATATGAATATATCAAGTAACTAAGCCTCCTTCGCACTACACTATCATTGGGTTCTCACTTATTAGCCAATTTCTTTTTTTATTCCACCCTTATATCTCTCCTTTTATTGCTTATTGCATATTCAAGTTGTGTCTCGTCTTTTATTCTTACTATTGCACTTTTTCCCAATTTTTCTTTTTCTTTTTCTACCAAACCCAACCCAACTAGCTTTTTCTCTCATTTTACCCTTCTACATACCTACTTTTCACTATGCACACTTATGATAACCACCCTCAATTTAGTCATTTTACCTAAGTTGAGATACATAATGTCCATGGAGGAACAGGTCTAAATTAGGCTCATTGTAATACGAATGGGAAGGTGAAATGTGTAAAAACAAATAGTCTATAAGGCTCAAAATAGGGATCAAGGGATACTATTTCACACTTGGAAGGTCATTTAGGCTAAAAGTAAACTAAACTCAAAATTGGCCTATTATCCTTTCCTATCCAGCTATCCTTCAACCTAGGCAAGACTAACCAGGTAAGTTCTGAATTTAACACACAAAGGGAACAAAGTTTCATCTCACACACACATGCATAGATTCAATATTACAAACTACTACCTATTCGGTTTGTGCAATTGTTAGCAAGTGCTTATCTTGTCCCTAATCTTAATGCCATAATAAGATTCACAATGTTTAAACATATATATATTCACATAGTTTTAGAATACAAAATTTTGGAGGCATATCATTTTTCTCAAAAATCCATAAAAACATAATAATTGCCCTAAGTACTTAAAAATATCCTAATTACACATAACATATAATAATACAAAAAAACATAATATGGCACAAATTAACCTAGACATGCTGATTCAACAACCATACCACGACCGACAGGAAAAAAAATATGACAATAAAAACATATAGTGGCTATGGTATATCCACCTCTACTAAAAATTGCACTCTCTCCCAAATGTTCTAAAATAATAGAAAATTAAGGGAATGAGGACATACTTAGGATGCACTAGGCGTCCATGTAATGATCTTTCCCAAATGGGGGGTATATTCGTTGGCGGGGGATATGGTGGTGGTGGTGCACTCTGAGAAGATGCACCTATAGCTAGCTAAACATGCCCCTTCCTATCAACAACTGTAGTCTCTATTAAATCATGGGTGGCCTATTTTAGGGCTTGCTCATATGACCTATCTGGATTCTGATTGTCCATCCTCGGCCTTTCTTGGTCCCAACTACGAAAGTGACCATATCATCCTTCGCAAATATAGCAAAATGTCTTGGACCACATGAAGGTGATGGCTGAATAATTACGGGTACAAATAGAGGGATTCCTAATATATGGATCTCAGTGAGATAGCACACCTCTGCTCTCAAGATATCCACTTTCTACCTAATATATCCTAGATATGGTGTCTCAATATCTACAAACCTGTCTACCAAATATGTCTCATCAACACATGGTGCATTTGGTACACTAGCCTTTGAAACAACATCCTTATCAATAGCGTATATTACAGACACCATTCACATATCATCTGGCTATTGTACTATCACACACACATCAAGAACTACTTTCTCATCATTTAGTTTGAAGGTGATCTCCCCAAGTCCATATCAATCAATACACTATGAGTGTATAGGAAGGATTACCTAGTAAAATGAGGGCTTAACAATTAACCTCACAATCTAGAACTATGAAAATTAGCGGGGAACATAAGGGATGCCACCCTTACTTCTACCTCACATAAAATACCTACCAATTTCTTCATAGATAAGTAATCCATCAATAGTTTTATGCATGTAGGTTTGAGTTCCCCCATCCTCAAAAACTTGTACACAGTCAGTGGCACCACATTTACTCCTGATCCCAAGTCATATAAAGCTTACTTGACATTGATAGGCCCAAAAAAACATGAAATGGTGACTGCTCTGAGATCCTTCTTTTTTTAACTATTGATAAGGAATAAGTCACACTATAAGGGTGCATGTAATCATTGGTCTCTATGTACCAATCCTCACCACTATCATTTTCAAAATCATTATTACCCCATGTTGACTTCTCCGACAGTACCTCAGGGGTCTCATCGCTCTTAATGCTATCAATCTTTAACTCCTCAATAGTAGGCCTAGGAGGATCATCAATAGCGGCACCATAATTAGTGGTGATGGATAGAGAATGAGCTATAGATGGTGGACTCTAAACTTTTTCACCTAGAAGAGTAATAGGTTGTTTTTGTTTGATCATAGCAGATATTTTCCAAAACTAGTGATCCAACTGCTTTATAGCAGTGTATGAGACTCCACCTTTTGGGTCAACCCTAAAATGTCAGCCTTAATCTCCTTAACACTATTCTTCTAATTTTCTTGACATTTCAGCAGTTTGGTTAGCATTTCTTCCATTCCTAATTCAGTATATCATCTACTAGAAAGAATATACCTATCTCTTTTCTCCTTCTAATCATTTCTCTATCTCTAGTCATTTTCTTTGTCCCTACTGTGGTCTCTATATCTATTATCATAATAGTTTCGAAAACCCACCAACTAATGATACTGATGCCTAGCCTTCTCTTCTAATATACACTCATAAACTTTGAAAGTTGCACCTTGTGCTTCTACTGTATGAACTTTCTCAAAATTTATGGCCACAAAATTCTTTGTCAACAACCCAAGATTAGTCCTCAGTAGTGCAATCTCTTGCACTATAGAATTATCAGCTACTATTTGGTCACCAATAGTTTTAGCGGTATAAGTGCCAGAACCTCTCTCTATCTCTTGAGTTTGCCTTCCTTGGTTTGTGAGAGAGATCTGGTCTAGAATATTAGAAGCTACCTCCCAACATAATCTCATAAAATCTCTTTGAGAGATAGTGTCTACCATAGATATGGAACTGATGGTCAGGGCTCGGTAGAATAAGTCCAATAAGTTCATCCCTAAAATTTAATAGTTGGGCACTATACTCCACTTTTTCTTAAACCTAAACCAAGACTCATAAATTGACACAAACTTTAATTGCTTGAAATCATAGATCTTATCCTTAAGCTATAAAATCCTAGATGGAGGAAAGAATTGGTTCATAAATTGTCTGTGCAACTCATTCAATGTAGGGATAGATTCTCTTGGAAGTTCCCTTAACCATTATGGTTCTTCTCCTATAAGCGAGAAAGGGAACAACCTCAATCTAAGCGTCTCTTGATTTACCCCTAGAAATGTATATGAAGTTCAAATTCCAATAAAATTACCAAGATTCTTATTTGCATTATCTGTAGGAAACCCCGCAACCACACCCTTCATGTATAAGAGTTGGATCATAGCATTCGTTATATTAAACTTAATGCCTGGGGGTAAAATAAGAGGAATAATAGATCCAGTTTCTATCAGCTCAACATACCCCATATCCTCTTCATCATCCTCATACAGTTGCAAGTATTGGTATGCTGGGATCACATGGGCTCAGTCACCTCAAATTCTATTCTGGTTTCTACTGGGTGCTGCTCGGTGGTCTGCTTCAGGGCGATGCACAACTAGATTTTCCTTTCTAGCTAAGCATTAATTTTCTTCTTCCCTCCTGTAGTTAGTAGCTTTTTCTAATAGTACCTCCATCTACTAGTCCATAATATCCTTAAATCCTTCAAGAAGAGGGGGAAAAACATCATCACAAACTCTTTTAAGAAGATTGTCAATATTTGGCTCTATCATCCTACTAGGTGTTTGTAGGATCCTCTCTGGATTCAAATTCAGTGGGAGTAAGGGATTGCCTCTACTACATATTCTAGGCACACGCTGACGTATACCCAACTAAGAACAAGAAAATAAAATACCTAAAAACTTTAAAAACTTCAATTCACAACTCAACACTGTATTCCCTGATAACGATGCTAAAATTTGGTAACACCCAAGCTACTCCTTTACTCTAAAGATGATTGTTGTCACTATCAAATATAGTAATGTAATAAAGGCTGGGGTCAAATTCCAAGTAAATACATGGACTAATGGATCTTAGATGTTGTAATCAATGGGCAAAAACTAGAAATATTAATGGGGGGATTTGACTAGCAATATCAAACAAGGAGAAAATATCAACTTTAGTTGTAATCAGTATTGGTGAACACTAGGATTGTGTCCCCTCTAGCTTTTCAACTTTTGATTTTTAACGTGCTTTCTTAAACTAACCCAATAAACTAACCCAATACGTTGCATGCAGAATCTGATAAGTTATGTACTATCTACAGTCTTTTGGAGAAGCAGATGGATTTCACCCTTCACCTTTTGAGTGTTAGGATGTTGCCTTACTAACCCTTACTTAATCCCAGTTAACTACTACCTTTTGAGTTTCTAGTTATTAGATGATAGCTAACCATTTTACTTACATAATAACTTGTCACATGGATCGACAATTATACTTCAAATTACTATTGTGATTATCTTTTCCTAATCAGTACTCCTCTTTTGGACTAAGTAGCAATAATCTAGGAGGGATCATAACATTGACCACTGCTAAAACAACTATTAAAGTGAAGATAATACAATGCAGGCTGGGGTATCAATTTAGAA
Organism: Capsicum chinense; assembly: GCA_026120095.1. Classification (NCBI taxonomy): domain Eukaryota; kingdom Viridiplantae; phylum Streptophyta; class Magnoliopsida; order Solanales; family Solanaceae; genus Capsicum; species Capsicum chinense. The sequence continues at coordinate 144,046,470 of JAPEIP010000008.1, read as the reverse complement.
CAATAATAGCACTTCCCCTACTTTGTTTATCCGCTAGGGATTCTACAACCCTATCTATGGGTTTTTAGCCGCTTATGTTTGTGAAATAATAAATAACATTCATGAGTAAATTAATAGATGATATCACAATAATAAGAAGTAGAAAAACCCAAAACCATAACTGAAGTAATCAACTAAAATCAATATAAGAGAATTCCAAGACCAAAGATAGATCTTGGAATCAAAATATGTTTATAAGTATCAAGAGTGCATTCCTCCTACTAAAAACTCATAAAGGGTATTTATAGTACATGAGGAAACCCTAAAATCATAGCCCAAATAAAATAGGAGAAAAAATGATTGATGGCCACTTTTGGTTCTTCCTTGTGTTTTTCCTTGGGCAAATTTAGTAATTACAGCTTGGAGGAAGGCTGCAAGTAGTACTTGTGGCCTGCAGGGAGGGTGAAAGTGGTGACCGCAAGTACCAGACCAAAATTTCTTGCAAGTCAGCTAAATTACCTTTTTTTTTTAAAATCTTTTTCACAAACTCAGCATCAAAACATGATTTTCTTTAAAACATACCCCAAAAGAATCATATCTAACAGAACAACCTCAAAAACTTGGTTATTTTCATAGTTTTAAGTGTCAAAAGCGCTATATTTCAATACTACATCAACACTCTTAACTTTTAAAGTTTGCATGTACTCAGAAAAAAATATAACAAAATAAAATAAAACCAGACATGATGCTTAACTAGGGAAATCTAAGATATTTAAGGCAGTCAATCGACACTTTCATCTCAAATCACAACACCCTATCTAATCTCACTTATCAAAACTATGTATGAACATAAAGCATAATAATGTGACAAATTCGGATTGAGGTATGGCATTATATTCATAATAGATAACCATACATAAATACAAGTTACACTACCTAAAACAAGAAATTATCTAGAAATATGACTCATGTTCCCTCACAACAAAGATGTCCCAACTTACTCATAGGAAATAATGCATGTCAATGTAGGGACAATCAAGAGAAACTCACACTCAGAAAATATTATCAACTCAATGTGCATCAAATACAATAAGCTTGCCCTTATTTTCTTTACCTTAGTATTCATATAGTAAAGTTAGGATCACTATAGGACTTTTCTTAGCTTGTAATACAGGCTTGGGGGATGGTATAATAGATATGAACATATCTAGTGACTAAGCCTCCTTGGCAATACACCAACTTTGGGGTCTCATTGATCAGCCATTTTTTTTATTCCACCCTTATATCTCCATTTTTATTCTTTATTGTGCATTTAGGTTGGGTATGGCCTTTAATTCTTTCTTCTTCACTTTTCACAATTTTTCTTTTTTTTCTTTTTCTACCACACCCAATCCTACTAGCCTTTTATCTTATTTTAACCTTCTACATATCAACTTTACACTACGCACTCCTATGATAGCCACCCTTAACTTAGGTGTTTTGCCTGAGTTAAAATACACAATATCTAAGGAGGACTAGGGCCAAAACAGGTTTATTGTTATACAAATGAGAAGATGAAAGGTGTAATAAGGAAAATAGTATGTAAGGCTCAAAATAGAGATCAAGGGATACTATTTCACACATGGAAGGTCATCTAGGCTAAAAGTAGGCTAAATTTAAAAACGTCCTATGATCCTTTCCTAATCGACTATCCTTCAACCTAGGAAAGACTAACCATGTATGTTCTGAATTTAACACACAAAGGGAACTAAGTAGCATCTCACACACATATACATTGAGTAAATATTACAAACTACTACCTATATTATTCGTGCAATTGTTAGATAGTGCTAATCATGTCCCTAATCCTAATGCCATAACAAGATCCACAATGTTCACACATATATACATTCACATTATTCTAAAACACAAAATTTTAGAGTGGTATCATTTTTATCAAAAATCTATACAAACATGATAACTTCCCTAAGTACTTAAGAATCTCCTAATTACACGAAACATATCACAATAGAAAACAAAACACAATATGGGACAAATTAATCTACAAATGGTGGTTCTACAACCGTACCGTGACTAACCAATAAATAAGCATGAAAATAAAACCCATGGCATCTATGGTACATCCAACCCCAACTAAAAGCTGTGCACTCTCCCCAATGTGCTAATAATATAAAACAAATGGACTTAGCGCAAACCTAGGACGCACTAGGGATCCATATCATGATCTTTCCTAGATGGGGGTATATTCGCTAATGGGGGCTATGGTGGTGGTGATGTAATATAAGAAGATGCACCCACAACTATCTCAGCATGCCTTTGACTATCAACAACTATAGTCTATGTAGAATCATGGGTGGCCCTTGTAGGGCTTGCTCATATGGCCTGTTTAGATCCTACAGGTCCCTCTCTTGGCCTCTCTTGGTCAAACTACAGGAACCATCATATAATTCTTTGTAAATAAATCAAAGTATCTTGACCGTGCGAAGGTGGTGGCTGAATAATTAGGGATACAAATGGAAGGATGCATAATATGTTGCTCTCAGTAAGATAGCATACCTCTAATCACAAGATATGTACCTCCACCCTTATATATCCTAAGTTCGGTGTTTCAATCTCTATAAATTGGTCTGCCACACATCTCTCATCAATACTTGGTGTATTTGGTACACTGGCCTTGGCAATAACATCCTTATCAATAGTGTCTTTTACAGATACCACTCATATATTTTCTGGCTGCTGTACTTTTATACACACATCAAACACTACTTGTTTATCATTCAGTTGAAGGTGATCTCCCATAAGTCTGTATAAATCAATACCCTACTAGTGGATAGGAATGGTCTACCCAATAAAATGAGGGCTTGATAATTCACGTCACAATTAAGAACGATGAAATCAATGGGGAACATAAGGGATGCCACCTTTACTTGTTTATCACATGAAATACCAACCAATTTCTTCATAGATGAGTCAGCCATTAATAGTTTTACTGATGTAGGTTTGAGTTCCCTATCCTTAATAGCTTTTACATAGTCAGTCGCATTATATTTACTCCTAATCCCAAGTCACATAAAGCTTGTTTGACATTAAAAGTCCCAATAGAATATAGAATTGTGAGTACTTTGAGATGCTTCTTCTTTTCTACTATTGGTAAGGAGAAAGACACACTATAAAGGTGCACATGATCATTAGTATCAATGATCCAATCCTCATTGTTATCATACTAAATATTATCATCACCCTATGTCAACTTCTCAAACTCTACCTCAGGTGCTTCATTGCTCTCAGTGCTATCAATTTTCAACTCCTCAATAGTAGGTACATCGGGATCATTAGTAGTGGAACCAAAATTTGTGGTGATAGCTAGACAATCACTTATAGTTGGTGGACTCTACACTTTTTTACTCTGAAGAGTAACAAACTATTTCTGTTTGATCATAGCAGATATTTTCCTGAACTGGTTCTCCAACTGCTTGATAGTAGAGGCATGAGACTCCATCTTCTAGGTAAACCCTAAAATTTCAGCCTTAACTCCTCAAAGTTGATCTCCTAATTTTCTTCACCCATCACCAGTTTGGTCAGTATTTCTTCCATTATTAATTCAGTATCTTATTTTTAGGAAAATATAACCATCTTTTTTATCCTTGTAATTATCTCTCCATCTCCAATCACCTTATCTTTTTCTACTTCGGTCTCTATATCTATCATCATAGTAGTTTCGACCTTAGTTTCCTTGTCCTTAGGCTAAAAAACCTACCAAATGAGAATATTAATTTCTAGCCTCCTCTTATAATTCAGACTCATAATCTTTGAAATCATTACCCTATGCTCCTACTTTTTGAACTTTCTTAGAATTTATGATCACAAACTGCTTGGTTAGTAATCTAAGATCAGTCCTCAGTAGCACAATTTCTTATGCTACAAAATCATCATCTACTCTCTAGTTAATAGTAGCTCTAATAGCGTATATATCTCCTAAGTTTTCCATCCTCAATTAAAGAGAGAGATCTGGTATAAAATATCAGAAGCTACCTCCTAGGATAATCTCGTAAATTCTCCTCCAGAGATAGTGTTTACCAGAGATATAGAATTGATGGTCTGGGCTCTATAGAATAACTCTAATAAGTTTGTCCCTAAAATACAATAGTTGGGCACCATAGTCAACTTCTTCTTGAACCTGAACCAAGCCTTATAGATGGACTCAGACAACAACTGTCTAAAATTATAGATCTCATCCTTAAGCTGAAATATTCTTGATGGAGAAAAGAATCAATTAAAAAATTCTCTATGTAACTCATTGCATATTGTGATAGATCCCTTGGAAGTTCCCACAACCGTAAATATATTTTTCCTGTAAGTGAGAAAGATAATAATTTCAATCTAAGCGGCTCCTAATTCACCCTAGATAGGTATTAAAGAGCAATTTCCAATAAAATTAGCTAGATGTATAATTGCCCCGTAAACACACCCTTTATGTATAAGAGCTGGATCATAGCACTCAATATATTAAACTTAATGACTGGGGGTAAAATAGAATGCATGATGGATACAGTCTCTATTGGATTAAGATACCTTAGATCTTCTTTATCATTATCATATGGTTTCACGTACTGGTATATTTGGATCCCATGGACTCGACCACCTCAAACTTTGTTTTGATTTCTACCTAGTGCTACACAATGGCTTGCTTTAGGTTGATGCACAACTAGATTTGTCTCCTAAGCTAATTGTTGTGCTTCTTCTTCCCTCATTTGGTTAGTAGCTTATGATAATAACACCTTCGTCTATTGGTCAATAATATCCTAAACTACCTTAAAAAGAGGGGGAGGCACATCATCACGAACTCTTTTAAGAAGATTGTCTCTCTTCTGCTCTGTCATCCTACTAGGTATTTGTAGGATCCTCAATGGATTCATATTTAGCGGGAGGAAGGGATTGTCTCTACTATTTGTTCTAGGCATACACCAGCGTATACCCAACTAAGAAAAACAAAAAACCTAAAAACTATAATAACTTCAATTCACAACTCGATAGTGTATTCCCATGCAATTGCACAAAAATTTGGTGATGCCAAAGCTACATCTTCACTTTAAAGATGAATGAAATTGCTGTCAAATATAGTAACCCAACAAAGGTTGGGGTCAAATCCCAAGGGAATACATGGACTTATGGATCTATAATGCTTTTATTAATGGGCAAAATTTGGAAAAGTAAATGAGCGATTTGAATTGTAAAATCAAACAATGAGAAAACATAATTTTTAGTTGTATTCAATTTTGGTGAACACTAGGATTGTGTCCCCCAAGGCTTCTTAACTTTGTATGCTTATCGTGCTTTTGTAAACTAACCAAATATGTTGCAATGTAGAATTTGATAATTTATGTACCATCTACAGTCTTTTGGATAAGCAGATGGATTTAACCCTTTACCTTTTGAGTCTTAGGATATTGCCTTACTAACCCTTACATAATCGAAGTTAACTATTAACTTTTGAGCCTCTAGTTATTAGATGATAGCTAACCATCTAGATTAGATACTACCAAGTAACATAGATCAATAATTAAACTTTAAATTACTATTGTGATTATCTTTTCCTAGTCACTACTCCTCTTTTGGACTAATTACCAATAATCTTGGAGGGATCATAACATTGGCCACTGCTAAAATAACTATTAAAGTGAAAATAATACAATGCATGCAAGGGTATTAATTTAGAACAACAATAGCACTTTCCCTACTTTGTTAATCCGTTAGGGTTTTTATAACCCTATCTATGGGTTTTTAGCTGCTCATACTTGTGAAATAATAAATAAAATTCATGAGTAAAGAAATAGATGACATCTCAATAATAAAAAGTAGAAAAATCTAAATCCATAACTGAATTAATCAACTAAATTCAATACAAGGGAATTCCAAGACCAAAGTTAGATCTTGGAATCAATATATGTTTATAAGTATCAAGAGTGCATTCCTCTTACTAAAAACACATTTTGGGTATTTATAGTACAAGAGGAAACCCTAAAATCATATCCCAAATAAAATAGGAGAAAAAATATTTCATGGCCATTTATGGTCCTTCGTTGTGTCTGTCCTTAGGCGCATGTAGTACTTGTACTTGTGGCCAGCAGGGAGGGTGGCAGTGGTGACCACAAGCTCCAGACCAAAATTTCTTACAAGTCAAACATCAGGATTTTGGACTTTTGGAACTTGATTTGACCACATGCGGTCCAAATGTATTATATATGGTCAACATGATGACTTAGCAAGTGTCAGGAGTCATGTTTTCGGTTCTTTTATAATTCTCGCACATGCTCTGACATCCCAAACATCCATAATTGTTCAAATAAGTAGCCAAAAACATCTTTTTTATCTTTTTCATAAACTTGGCATCCCAAACATGATTTTCTACAAAACATACCCAAAATTCATCATATCTAACAAAACAACCTTAGGCATATTTTTGTAACTTTAAGCATCGAAAGTGCTATATTTCTATAGAACATCACAAGGATGGATATACAAGGCTATCTTTTGAGGAGAGGGCTTATTCTAGAGGGAAAGTTGCGAGCCATGGATGTGCTTGAGGTAGTGGATAGACCCATGGATATGCCCCATCCAAAGGTAGTACTAAGGGGCTCTCCCCTAAGCCTTGGGGTAAGCATACTGGAGATATAAGGCTTTCTCTGGTCCCACAGAGTTCCCCTACCCTATTCTTATAGGAGTTATTGATTTGCGTACTAACCTATTGGGAGGGTGTTCATTTGAGTGAACCTGGTATTCCTCCTACTCCAAGTATTAGACCTCTGTCTGTGCTAGAGTCTGCCTATGGTGTTTATTTAATTCTGAGTATAGATCCTCTAGTGGTATTCACATCTTTATATGGTACTCCATAGACTCTGAGTGTTGTTTCTCCTTCTATGCTAGCATTTGAGTATGGTATTCTGAGACTAGGAGTTCAGGTTTTTTCTGTGTTACCTCCTCAGGTGGGATCTCAGATAGCCAGATTTATTATGCCTCTTATTATTGTGAGTATAGTTATGTCTTTTATGCATCAGAAGATATTTAAGAGATTCACTCATTTGGGTCCTCTCAGGTTAAGTGGTGCTGTAGGCAAAGATGCCTATGATTTCTTGATTGATTATTGTTAGAAGTTTCATAACATTGAATTTCTTGGGTTTCATGGGTTTTTATATACTACTTACAGTTAAAAGATACAACCATGGATTGGTGGAGGTCACTTGTTAGTTGTAGAACTTTTGATTCTCTAGAGATAACTTGGGATCAATTTTTAATGTCATTTTGGATAGGTTTGTGTCTTATAGTTTAAAGGATCATATGAGAGATGATGTTGATCACTTGGAAAAAGGTTCTATGACTGTTGTGGAGTATGATGCATGTTACCATACCGAGTATAGATATTCTTATGCCAATATTGTCATAAAGTTTGAAAAGATTCAAAAGTTTGAGAAGTGGTTGGGTATTTCTCTATAACTAGCTACAACTGAGATGGTAATACATGTGGTACTATTTTAGGGTATAGTGGATCATGCTAAGATTATCGATGAGGTTCCAAGAGGGTGTGCCATCTAGGTGAGTTTAGAGGTCACATTCCTTAAGGTAAAGATTCTAAAGGATTCCATGGATATCATAGTAGACCAGTGCAAGCTACCTTGTAGGGTTCAAGTAGTTAGCCTTAGGTTCCAGCAACTTTGGGTGATATTCTAGCTCAGTCTTACCTCCTTCTATTATTTTGGGTCATAGAGGTTGTTATGTATAAGATGAGGTTTACCATTTGGCTAAGGACTGTCCCTTTTGTATTATCAGTAATACTCCTATATCAACTATGAGAGGTAGTTGTTCTATTAGAAGTGCACATCACAGAGATACTGGCACCTATAGTTATGGTCGTAGGGCTATTTAGTCAGGAGGTGGTCATGGACAGTGCTATACTATACCTAACACACCAGAGAAAGAGGCTTCTAATGATCTTATCATAGGTATCATTCCCATTTCTTTCAAATCTAAATCTATGTTATTTGATCTAAGATTGACTTTCTCCTATGTGTCTACATATTTTGTTTAGGGTTTAGATAGTGTTAGTGATCCTTTTGCCCTGCTCATCCCTGTATCTACTCCTGTAGGATACTCATTATTAGTGGATTGGGTGCATTGATCTTATGTTGTGAACTTTGTTATATGTGAGACTTAGGTAGATTTGACTATCCTTAATATGGTAGATTTTGATGTTATCTTGGTATGGATTGGTTAGCTCCTTATCATGGTGTCCTAGATGGAAAAGCTAAGATCATGACCTTAGCCTCATCGAGTATGCCGAGGATATCTTTTAAGGTGTGCTTTATTTTGGTCCTAAGAGAGTTATATCTTTCCTTTAGGCTTATTGTTTAGTTGAGAAGAGATACTTGTCTTATTTAGATCTTATTCACAATAGTAATACTTCACCTTCTTCTTTAGATTTATGTTCATATTGTTCGTGAGCTCGTGGATGTTTTCCCTTTATATTTTCCTAATATGCCTCTAGATCATGATATTTACTTTTGTATTTATGTTGATCCGGGTACAAAGCCAATTTCCATTCCTCTTTATAATATAGCCCCAATAGTATTGATAGAATTTAAGGATTAGTTGCAGGAGTTCTTAAATAAGGGATTTATCCAAACTAGTGTATCACCTTGGGGTTCACCTATCTTTTTTTAAAAAGGATGGGTCTATGCTATGTGTATTGATTATTGATAGCTAAGCAAGGTGACAGTTAAGAATAAATATCCTCTTCTTTATATTGATGATTTCTTAGATTAGCTTTAGGGTGCATAGGTGTTTTCAAAGATTTATTTGAGGTTCGGGTATCACCAGGTGAGGATTCGAGGTTTGTATGTTCTAAAGATAGCCTTTCAAACTCGGTACAATCAGTATGATTTTTTGTTTATGTCCTTTGGGTTGACCAATGCCCTAGATACATTGATAGAGTTGATAAACCAAGTATTTCGACCATAGCTCTACTCTTTGGTCCTTGTATTTATAGATTATAGCCTATTTTTTCAAAGAGTAAGGCTGACCATAAGGAGTATTTAGGGATTGTGCTTTAGGGATTAAGGGATGAGAAGTTGTATGCTATGTTCTCTATGTGTGAGTTTCTATTAGACTCTGCCTCTTTCTTGGGTCATTTGGTGACCAAGGATGGTATTATGGTATATCCAATAAAGATTGCAGTGGTTCATAGTTGGGCTAGGCCTATTTCTTCTATAGAGATTCAAAGTTTTATTGGTTTGACAAGTTACTTTGGGTGTTTTGTGGAAGGGTTTTCATCTATTGTGGCTTCATTGACCAAGTTAACTTAAAAGAGGATTTTCTTTCAGTGGTATGATGCTTGTGAGGAGAGATTTTAAAAGCTTAAGGATTTGTTGACTTCATCTTCTATCTTAACTTTGCCCAAGGGAGGTATGGGCTTTACCGTATTCTGTGATGATTCTAGTATTGGGTTAGGTACTGTGATGATGTAGAAAGGTAAGTTGATTGCAAATGTATCTCATTAATTGAAGCATCATGAGAAAAATTACCCTACCCATGATTTGGAGTTGTACATGGTTGTTTTTGCTCTTAAGTTGTAGAGGTATTACTTGTATGGAGTCTGTTGTAAGATCTTCTCAGATCATCATAGCCTTCCGTATTTCTTTACAAAGTAAGATCTTAATATGAGACAACATCATTGTGTTGAGCCGCTTAAGTATTATGATGTCATTGTTCTTTATCATTCAGGCAAGGCTAATGTGGTAACGGATGCATTGTGCTAGAAGTTGTCTAGCATACATAGTTTGGCATATATTTTGACTCAAGAGAGACCTTTGGCCTTAGAAGTTCAGCAGATGGTTAGGCTTGAATTTCAACATCGGGGTGTGTTTTGGCTTTTGTGGAGGTTTGGTCTTCCTTGATGGATAATATTTGGGCTCATTAGTTTGAAGATGTTGGTTTAAAAGTGATTTGGGTTAAGATGTTGTTGAGTGGAGAGGATAACGATGCCTTTCTTAACCTATGGTGCTTTGAGGATTGGGGGCTGAGTTTGTATGTAATGACCTTCCAGGTTATTTCCTTGATTTATGTGCATTTATTTTTCAGTTTGAGCCTTTCCACAATAGCTACAGGTCATATATGACTTAATGTAATTGTTGGTTTAGTGATCGGATAGGTTATTTAGATTTTAGGTTCATTTCCTATTTTGGAGCTTTGTTGGTTAGGATTTGGTCTGTGTTTAGAACTCCTAGTAGATGGCCTCAGATAATTCTAGCTATACCAGTAGCTCCAAAATGCATATTTTAGGCTAGGTAGTTCTTTAGTTTGAGTCCTAATGGACCCAGGCTCACTTGACATATTGGTCGGAAAGTTGATAAATTGGAAAATTAGGTGTGGGACCCACATTTGATTAAAACAACCTCAGATGGAAATTCCAGTTGAACCATCGAGTATGGAATATCAAATTTAGTATGGTTTCATAGTTTGTTTACATATTTGGGGGTTCCAAATAAATCTCGAGGGCTTAGCAAGGACTTGAAAATTCTAAGTCCACTGCTGTTTGCTAGTGCACGGTGATGGCCAACCAAAGGTCACAATCGTGGTACCCTGGGCATAAAAGATAGTACGATTTCATAGAGAGGCGGTGATCACAAATCAACATGTAGTTGCCAAGTTGGTACGATAACGACTTCTGATTACCTGGTCTGGGTATATAAATCCCCCTTTTCTCTAATTTTAGCTCATTCTTCACCAATAACTTGATGAAAAAACCCTAGAGAGTGAGATTAGGTAAGATTGAAGCTTGTTGATGATTTTGGGATCTTGGAAACTGATTATTCCATGTCTTCCCTTCGAATTCATGTTAAGATTCCTTCAATTTCTTAATAAATTCTTCCAAATTAGGGATTTGAATTCCTTAACTTCAAGCGTTGATTTGACACCCAAATTAAGTTCCATTTATGCTTAACTTTTGAGCACAACGTGTTTATCCTTCAAGGGACCTCGTGACTATTTAAATTTTAGATTCTGTTAGCAGGCCCCATAGACTCATTTTTTACCTAAAATTTGAGCGAACCCTTACTATAGTAATATGGGTCTTATTTTTCTCCTAATAATGTGTAGATTATCATTTTGATAGCATAACACATTTCAAGATTGTGGAGTGATGATGAAAAATTTGGGCGTGATTCAAGAATTTGAGGTGTAGTATCGAGGTAGGCTTTTGTCTACTCTTCTTCATAAGATGATATGTGTTAATTATTACATGAGAATATGAATGCTAAGATTGATTATGGGTAGAACACTAGGACTTTTTCTTGATTTTTAAAGTTTAGGGTTTAGGTGCGGGATTTGATTCGTAAGGTGAAATACTTGTTATATTTCTAGGATCCTATTGTCTTCCTCATATATTGAGCTAATTCATAGAATAGTTATGATATGATTCTAGGTTTAGGATGTGGTTTAAGTATTGGAAGCATGGATAGTATGATTAACCTTATTTGGGCTACTTTCATACCATGAAATTATAATTTAAGTAGAGTTGACTTAATTGCTCTTGTTTTTAGGTGGAATTCCTATCTTAGGATTATTTATGTCTTATGTACCATTAAGAAGTGAACTTACATACCTTAGCCTAGTCTAGGGTGTAAATTGCCTAATTATGGATTTTGGGGTTTAGAAGTGGGTTCCTTTTTTCCACATTAGTCCAAGACTTGTGTTTGCCCTTGTGGACTAAATTACAGATGTTATGCATAGTTAAAACTATTGAGCCTTTAGTATAAGGTTACTTCATGACTTTATGATTATTGATGGTTTTCCCAGATTATGACTAATAGCTCATAGCCATGATAGAGCTTTAGTATTTGATTAGTGTTTTGGCCTCCTAAATGTTAGATGCCTTATTAATAGGTTACCCCATAGATGTGAGATAATTATAGCTATGCTTTATGGCTTATAGATATCTCATGGCCTCATAAATATGCTATGGCTTAAAGATATGAGATAACATATGGTGATAATTATAGATATGAGTTTAGATATGTATGTGGGTCTAATGCCGTGATTAGGATGCTGAAATTATTTTGTATACATTATTGGGCCCAAGGTCATGTCATGATATGAGTTGGCCATCCAGGAAGTGTTTATCCTTATAAAGGATATGGTTTTAGCTTATGATTATACAGATGCTTATGGTTTCCTTGTTTGAATACTGGAGATGGCATGGATAGATTCGGTATATTCATGATCATTAAATAAGAAAATGATGCAATTCTAGGTAAGATATGATCTTATTACCATTTTTTCTAAATAAGGGTTAAAGCCCACTTTTCACCTTAAATATGGATTTCTTTATAACAATAACTTCCAGTCTTAATGAATAACTTATGAGTAAAAAAGATTAATAATGATGCATTAAAGATTCGATCGAGAAAGATTTTGATATATGATTTGATACTACTGATTATTCTGTTCTTGAGAGATTTCGACCATTTCTACACTTTTAGAACTATTTAGTCCCAAAGTTTACTTAGGACAATGGATTAATGGATTTACACTCTTTTATCCATGACTTAAGTCTGTGCACCTATTATATATCTATCTACATATCTCTCCGGTATGGGATGGAAGAAGATAGTGGATTGATGATATAAATTTTAGGTAAAACCTGATGATATATTATAGTATTTATGTTTTATATATGCATTGATGATTATGGTGATATGTTTAGATACTTGACAATACCGAAGGGATATTATGATGATACTAATTGTATACTTAGTTCGTGTCTAGAGGATGATTATGATAATAATTATATACACGGTTCGAGTTTAGATGATGATTGTGATACTAATGATATAACTACTTCGAGTATAGAGAATGATTATGACACTAATCATATACCAGATTTGAGTCCATAGGATAATTGTGACATTGATTATATACCCAGTTTGAGTTTGGAAGATGATTGTGATATTGATTATATATTTTTCATTCATTCTTACATGTGCATTTCCTATCACCAGCATGCGCCTATATTTATCAGCCTTATGGGGGGGGGTGCATAAGTATGGGAGATGATTATTCCGTGTGTTGTGTTGTATGTTTATTGAAAATTCTACGCCTGGGGCGGTAGGGGCATATGAAAGGATCAACTAGGTATTTGTTTTCCAGACTAGCTGGTTACTTATACTGTCATTGATATTTTTAGTATTATTATTATGATCATTCTTATGATCATTTTTATGTCTAGTTTTTACAGATTTGTTACTAATTTGGTATCGATATTTGAGGTATGTTTCAGGCTCTTCTATCTTATGATTTCATTGTAATGCATAATTAAATCATGATTAGATGTATGAGTTAGAAACCCTGAGTATACTAACACTAGTTCCTATGATTATGAGGTCTTAAAATGCCAGTCTGATGATTTAGGCTATACTTCTATTTGATCTTGTTTATGTATGTATATATATATATATACATATTTAGCTATATGTAGCTATCGTATTACCATATATCCCTTATTCATTCCTTGGCCTTGTATACTTTTATATATCCTTCTATCACCTTTTATTCATATATTGGACAATAATATATGGTATAGTATTGAGATTCCTAGGTATGGATGGAGTAGGATAGTTTGTCGTTGATACTTCCTTAGCCTTATTATGCTAGTTTCTTAGATATGAGTAGAATAGTTGTCGTTACTATCTCACTAGCTTTATCAAGTACCATGTGTTTGGTACTCATACTACACTTATACGGCCTACAAATCATAGTATGGATTATCACTAGTGTTGTATGCATTGTGAAGAGAAGTGATGATTCAGAGACATAGAGTGACATCCTGACTAGTCTATCTTATGCAATAGACTAGTCTCTTATTGTATTAAGAGATGAGTTGTAACAGTGTTATCCCTTGGTATTTCATTTTGTACTTTTATTATATTAGAAGCTCTTATACTGATACCATCAGGTTTTGGACTATATTATGTACTAGATCTTTTATTACATCTATTTTGCATTCTTTCCTTTATCACTTTGGGTAGTCCATTACTAGTCGTTTTAGACTACGGGTTTGGCTTGCCTATCAGTGGGTTATAGTAGCGCCATCATGACATGAGAAATTAAATTATGACAAATTGGTATTAGATACTCGGTTCACCGATGTATTAGTACAAGAGTTAAGCATTTAGTAGAGTCCAACAGATTGGTGCAAAGACGTTCATAACCTATATTTAAGGTCTATAGGGACATTCTTAGGAAATCCATTTCTTGACTCTTTTATATGTGTTCGTATTGCTATGGGTTCCTCAAGAACTTTCTTTCACTCTATTCTATCCCAAATAAATTTTGCTGGATGGTCGATATATGCAGATGAGACTTCGACACATTTTTTAGAGCTTTAACACTGCGTCGGACTAGGAAATCAGGGATGGATATCAAAGATCTTCAGCAACAACCAAAGGATTTGGGGCCATCAGGCTCCAGTAGAGCTCGTGACTACTTCAGACCTTCGAGGTTCAACATTAGGGATCCCGATCTAATTATATATATCTCACAGTTAGAGATGACATCAAATTCATCAAGCAATTCTGAGGCCAAAGTAGTATTCATTGGTGTTCATCAAGGTCTTTATCAGTTTTTGAGTATGAGATTGGATTTCTCTAGTGGGTTAGTCATATTGCAATGCTATATCCTTCTGAGCAGGACATGGTACATGAATTTATTAGGGGATTAGCATTTCCACTCTTCTTAGATCAAAGCAATTGATATCAGTTGGGTCTATATTCTCTCAGAATGAAGATAATATGAGGGAAACATCGAGAGCATGTATTGAGATTTATAGATGTGGAAGTAAGAGGAAATATGTTGTATCATGTTTTGATGATGACTAGTTGACTACAAGGGACTAGGTCCCTGGATATTCAAGAGTAAAATACAACTAGCACACGTCTGCATAATTTTATCCTCTTGTGTATCATACTAAGCAGGTGTTGCCTGTACTAATTGGGACGCCTGGTCCAATACCATTATAACCCTAATCATCACTTATATATTCAAATAAAAAGATTCTTCTCAATTAAGGGTGTTTTCATAATCTAAAAATTAATAAGTAAGAGATGAGAAAACTCATCCCAACTTAAATGCTCAAGTATAACTCAAGTTCTTAATTCATTTTGAGTGTTGAATGCAATGAATGTTCTTGAGTGTGGTATGGTATGTAAATGAATTACTCTTGCAATAAGAATAATGAACTTTTCTTTTGTCTTTGATAGTTCTGAGGAAGAGTTACCTAAGTCCAAAACTGGTTAGAGTTAACCAGTGTTGAAGAAGTTTTGGAAGAGTTACAAAGGTTAGGCTATAGTAGAGTTACTACAAGCAGGAGAAGCCTAGACTTAGGATGAAATTGAGTTTTTAACCATGAGTTTTATTATGGTGGATTTTTGTGGTGATTATGATGGCAAGCTATGGGCTTTCCTCCCTTGATAAGAGGGTTCCCATGTTAAATCTTGAGTTATTTAAGTTTCTTGCACTATTTTGTGTTCTTGGTTAATTTACTACCTTATTTCGTGTGATTGACTTTGAGGGACCAGGTCACTCACTATGTGGTGCAACCCCTAAGGTTTCCAACAATTGGTATCAGAGATAAAATTCTCCAAAAGTTTCACACCTAGAGTGAGTTGGTTAGAATGGATGCTCCACCTAACCTAGAAGAAGGGCAGTCTACCACTAGACCAACTAGATTTAATCGGTAGTATTATGAATGGTGGAAAACTAGGATGTTTGAATTCATTATAGCTTAAAATAGAGAGCTGATGGACATAATTCTTGATGTTCCTCATGTACCCATGAGAGAAGTCAAAGAAGAACATGTTACAAGAATGGTTGTCAAAAGCAAGAGAGAGTTCAATGATGAAAATAGAAAGATAGTTGAAAAGAACTGCAAGGCAAAGAAACTACAAGTGTGTGGCGTAGGACCGGATGAATACAATAGGATTTCAGTTTGTCAAATAGCCAAGGAAATTTGGGATTTCCTGAAAACAACTCATAAAGGAACTACTAATGTGAATGATTCAAACGTTGATATGCTGACTACATAGTATGAAACCGTAACAATGAAAGAAGGAGAAACAATTCAAGAGATGCACATAATATTCACTTCTATCACAAATAAGGTTCACTACTTGGGAAAAGTGATTCCTTTGTATAAACAAGTGAGGAGGATTCTTGCTGTTCTACCTATGTTCTGGGAAAGAAAAGAGGATGCCATAATCGAGGGAAGAAACTTAAAGATTCTCACTATGGCTGCACTGATTGGCAACTTGAAAATCCATGAACTCAAGAAGTAGCAAGGGAAAGAGTATAAAAAATTAACAAACGAAAAATATTTGGCATTAAAAGCTTTAAGCACAGATTTAAATGGAGAAGACACTGATGTTTCTACTTGGCAAAATAAATTGTTAAAGATATGAGGAAAAGTGGTCAGTTTCAAAGAAGTGAAAGCAGCAATAGAAAAAGAGTTACTATGAACGTGTGTCATAAATCTGGTAGTCATGAGCATTTCATTAAAGATTGTCCAATGCAAAAAATAGACTATCAAGATTATCTCAATGTTCGAAGTGACAAAGGAAAGAATAGGGACAAGGTCCTGTAAAATCAAGAAGACAAGTTATAGTTGATTTTGCAGTTAAACAAGCCTTAGCTAGTTGAGGTGACTCCTCTAGTGAATCTGATTTAGCTGAGAAGTCTACAGATGTTTCTATGCTTACAGTGGAGGATCAGAGAGTGACTTTTTTTCCTTGTTTTCTTTTATGGAGAACACTGAAGATAAAGAAGAAAATGAGGTAACACTTTCTGACCTTAAAGAAAACTTGGATAATTATTCTACTAGAAGTAAAAAAGCTTGAAAATGGGTTAATTGATTCTATGTGTGAATTGACTTAGAAAAAATTTCTCTAGAAGAAAAAGTGGAAAGTCACGAGCATGAGTTAATTGCTTTAACTCTACAATTATCTAAACCTGAGGAGCAGTTTACTAAGTTAAAATCTGAATACCTGAATTTAGCAAGTCTAATGGAGAAATGAAATGGTGCTAGTGATAAAAAGAATAATACTTGAGAAGAAAAAATAGAAGATCAGGAACTTGAATTGATAGCTTTGACTCTACAAATATCTGAAGCTGAGGAACAAGTTGCTAACCTGAAATTTGAAAATGTAAGTTTGGTAAGTCAACTGGAGAAAGTAGATGCTTCTGAGAGTAAAGGGAAGAAAGAAGCATTAAAGTTTCAGGTTGATCTTGAAAGGATTTGCAGTCAGAACTTTCTTAAATGTAATTTTTTAAAGCTATGATTGGAAGGTCTGATTGTATTCTCTCTCAAGACACTCCTTGGTAGAGGTTTCTTATATGGAAAAGTTTAAAAAGAATAATAACATACGTATGTGTGGGTTGATCTTAAACAAAGAAGATGTTGATGAAGATAAAGATCAATGACAAATTTGATTTAGTGGGGAGTGATAACAGTTATGGTAATCCAAGAAGAACCTCAAGAAGTATCTAGTCAAAATTTCACAAGGACCTGGTCTTAGTGGAACTCATCTTAGAAGATCAAACTGGAAGCACATATCTTCTCATTCCCCTAGACATTTTAATTCGATGCCAGGAGTGCAAGAAAGAGCCTAAGTCAGAAATCTCATGGCTTTTTCGACATTCCTATTCAAAAAATGAGCTCACAAAGGTGTAAAAGATTCTGAAAGATGCTGGCAAGTTCAAAGTAATGCAGAAAGAACTCTGGCATTTGAATAATGCCAAGTATGGGACCTGGTCCTCAGACCTATTTCTAGAACAAGTTGTGACACAAAGTAGTGTAATGAACCTAGCAAGCTGAGAAACGGATTAATTAGATTAGTATGACCTACTATGATATGAATCATTCTCTTTAAAAAATTGGCTATGATGAGGATATAGGTATGATAAGATAAATGCATAGTAGTCTAACTCGGTACCATACCTTTACAGGTATATACATATGGAAAAAATATGGAAGAACACAGATATGACATAGATAAAATTGAAGATTTACTCAAACTAGAGGGGGGCTGGTCCTATCTCTCAGGTTAGTATCATGTCTATGCAATTTTTTTAGTTCTATCAAGAAAAAGACATATCCTCTCTCTCCTCAAGAAAAAAATTATCTTATTCTGTAATGCCCTGAGAGTACACCTTGGGCGTCACACGGTGCTTACAGTCCCGAGGGACCACAAGGTAATATATGACTGACATCTGCTGTGAGCACTGAATAATAATATTGAAATAAATGCGGAATGAAGTTGAATTGTCATAATGTTCAAAATCTAAATACCGATAAATAATAATAATAGTATATAGTAGAAACATCTTAAAACTAAACACTATCTGAACTGGTCTAGTCTGAAAGCCTCTAACTAAACTGTCTGAATATGCAGTTGATGGGACAAGCCCTCAACTAACTCCAACTATTGAACTAATGATAAACAAAAATATTAAAATAAAAGAACATCCATGATAGATGAGGACTTACTACTAAATCTGCGATTGCTACTAGAATCTGCCTAGGCGCAGTCGTGAACCGTAGCATCTGAACCTATGATTTGAGACATCATAACTCCAAAAAAGAGTATGCGTCAGTACGTGGAATGTACTAGTATGCTAGATGAGGTTATTCTGAATGCAAAGGTTCATATGCATGAACAATAACTATCTGAATGATATAGAGTAACTGAATATGAGAGTACATGGATTACTGAAACTACTGCTAATACTAAGGAAACTAGAAATCCTTCTACTAGAAACTATAAACGTACATGATTTTTGATAATGAGAAGAATAGGAACTATGATCATAGAGCTGGCATGTAAGGAATGAGTAGATATCATGATAGCTGAGTGCAAAACTTTGCGCTAAGGTAAGGACAGGTTGGGCATCAACCTCTCCCATTACTTCTCTACACATACTGACATTACTACTAAAATCTGAAAGTCTAACTTGGTTACTTGTTCTACCATCTCCCTCTTATCTTAAAGCCATTATTATAAGTCTGTAAACCCCTTAATAAACTCTAAATCAAGCTGAGACCACTTTACTCTAGAGTAAAACATATGACAATGCTCATAAACACTAAACTCATTCTGAAGGACTACTCCTGATAATGTAAGGTCCAATGCTTGTACTTCCTTCTGATACATGATTCTTAGCTTTCTATTGCCTCATGAATCAATATATAGTAACCTCAACGCTGCCTAACTTGGAATTCTCAATTTCTCTTTCTACTAGTTTAATCTAGAGATTCAAACTTAAATCAACTAAAACTGAGGTACTACCCATTCATTCAAGGACTGGTTCATCAAGAAACTGAAATGGAATGATGCTATTACTATAAAAAACTGAAGGGAGTTTCTGAAATACTGTAACCGAGCAATTCCTCTATACTCGTTTGGCTGGAATAGATTTTCCTAGTGAGGTAAGCTCTAATAAAGGTTCTATTAAGATTTCTAGTGTGACATTAAAGTTGACTGCTATGCAAGGAGTTACAAAAGATAGAGAAGCTCTTAGATCTAATAAGGCCTGAATATGTAAATAGAAGATATGTAACATACCAGTGACGACGTCAGGAGAACTTTCCAGATCTTTTCTGGACTGAAGGGCATAAAACCTGTTTAGGCATTGCCTACTGGTGGCACTTGAAGTGGCACCCTGCTAGTTCAAGCGATTGGACTGAGCTAAGGGACTGTTGGACTGACCCTGTTGGCGTAAATCTTCCCCCCTTTGAGCTATTACTCTACAGTTCTGCATCATGTGGCCTATCTTACCACATCTAAATTATATGTCACTGCCAGCCCTACACACACCCTAATGACTTCTACTATATTTCTAGCAAAGTGGGTGGGTACGACCTCTTATCATGCTACCCTGAGACTTAGAATCTGATGTGCTATCTCAATTGACATTTCTAAATTTTGGCATTTGGGATTGAGAATTTTTTATGGAACTGGAAAAGGTTAGCACCCTCTAATCTTGGCCTAAAATCACTTGTTCTAACTTTTTTATTTTTCCATCTTTCTCTATCTTCCCCTTACTCTGTTGAGTACGAATCCTAAGCCTAGATAGGACAAAAGCCTGTAGGTTGTTCTGAGCAAATACTAAATAAACTAAGGTAGTGAAATCAGTTCTGAAATAAGCGTGGAGACATGCTATTCTAGGTGATTTGCTTGAATTGGCTGAGGTGCTGACTGATTTCCAGTTCATTTTTCGTTAGTCTTTTTGGGAGGCATGTTCTATAACCAGAAGGAAGAAAATGATTACACTGAGAATTTAGCTTGAGATCATGCTCACTCACACGACATGAATACTGAAAGAAGGGAAACTTTTTCTAAAACATCTCATAACCTTCTGTCCATAAGTGTGACTCGCTATACACTCATGCACAAGACTCTACTAGATGTGGCTTTCAGACTCCCCAGGACTCTGTTGAACCTTAGGATATAATACCAAGTTTTCAATACCCCAAGAGTATACCCTGGGCATCACACAGTGCTTATAGTCCTGAGGGACAACAGGTTAACCCATGACCGACATCTGCTATAAGCGCTTAATAATAATACTAAAATAAATGCAAAATTAAGCTAAAATTCCCTAAGGTTCCAAATCTAAATGTTGATAAATCATAATAACATCTAGTAGAAATATCTGAAAACTAAAAACTGTCTGAACTGGTCAAGTCTGAAAGCCTCTAACTGAACTGTCTAAATATGAATTTGATGGGACAATCCCCCGACTAACTCCAACTACTGAACTACTAATAAACTAAAATACTAAAATAAAAACACATCCTCGATAGATAAAGAGTCACTACTAAATATGCAACTGGTGACTGGATTTGCCTAAGCACGGTCGGGAACCTGAGCGTCCGAACCTATGATATGAGAAATCATAGCACAAAGAAAAGTATATGTCAGTACGTGTAATGTACTGGTATTCTAGATGAGGTAAGGCTAAATGGAAGGGTTCATATATATGAACAATAACTGACTAAATAATATAGAGTAACTGAATATGAGAGTACATAGATAATTGAAACTACTATAAATACAAAAGTATGTAATACTGTGCATATATATATACTATAACTGATTTTTTTTGAAGCTAAGTACTGAGTTTTAATAACTGGTTAATTGATATCTAAATTTACTAATAACTTAATTACTGATATTGATTGATTGTGTCTGACAATCCTGATTTTGAAGAACTGAACTGAATTCTAAACTAAGACTTAAACTGTGACTATAGGAGGTAATTATCTAATTGACATGCCCCAAATCTACACTGATAGCGGTCCAACCTGTGACCCTAATTAGAAGGGTGCTAATACCATGCCACGAGTACTAACATTGGAAAAACCAGAATGCCAAGCCTAACTGACGGGTGACACCTGGGCAGAGCCAAGCCTAATCTAATTGGTAACCCCTAGGAGGTAGTCAATCCTAGTCTAATAAGTGAATCTTCATCCTATGTTGGCTATACAGTTTTGGAGTACAAAGATGGCTACTAACGACTCTATCTCTTTGATGAGGAAGCTGTCATCCTTGCACTCGCTCGATGCTAAATCCTAGTCCCAACTGAAAGACACTTAACTAAGTAGACAGAACTAGACTTGACTAACACTGAGTTTTCTGAGTTTTCCTGAGTTCTATAACTGACTGAGTTTTACTGAGTTCTATAGCTAACTAAATTCTACTGATCGTGATATGACTGATACTATTCTTTAACTAGCACTGGCTCTAGGTAAACAACTATAATATTGGGTATTAAATACCCCAGGACTCGATAGCATAAAATGAAATACATATCATGATCATAAAGGCATAACAATACTTGCTTGCTAACAATGCACTCATTTAGACATTTTGTCAAACACTTAATATACATGAACTTGTGCATGAATGGGATCATATAATAACATCTCATGCTTTCACTAGTCAATTAACATGCAGATTTCATCAAACACTTATAGGTCATAAGCTTGTACATGATTGGGACCACATAATAACATGTCATGATTCCACTATTTACTTTACATAGGCAATTTAGCAAACACTTAGGGAGCATGGATTTTTTATATGATAATAGCCAATGCATAAAAATCATAATACATTAATCAATTTGTAAATTCAATGGTTTATCAAGATAATCACATATTCATCACACATGATATTCAATTTTCATGAAACTTGTAATTAAATCATGGATTGAAACCCAACTAATATCATGAACATGAATTTAATCTAATTCAAACATGGAAATCATGAATCTGAGATCTTGTATGTTTAAAAAGGGTTCTTCCACTTGAGAGGTGAGAGAAACCCATGAATGAAAACCTAACATACCTTAGAAGAAGTGTTATTGAAGGTTCTTAGAGGATTTCTTGAGGATTAACCTTGATTCTTAAAGCTAAGGTTTATGCCTCTTGAGAGAGAATGTTTTAAATCTTGAGAAAAGTGAATAAATAATGAGATATTAGGTTATTTAGGGTATAAATCACGTGTTTAGGATGATTAGGGGTTTTGATAATTGACCGTACAACCCCTAAAATTAAATAACCAAAGCTGGAAAGCCTAATTTTTTAGCTCGGCGCGGTGCGGTACAATTGCGCTGGCTTATTGGAAAGTGGCCAACTGGGAATTGGGTTGGTGGCACAACGCCCCTCCTTCTTGGTACCTCACTGGATGGAAAAGTAGGCCTTAGCGTGGCGCGCCATTATCGCAGAGCAATACTACAAAAGTGATAATTGGGAAATTGGATGGTGGCTCCAAGTGGTGGTATCATGTTGGCTCACTAGAAAATGACAATTGCCATTTGGACTGCCTCCATGATGCACTGAAGTACCAGGTGGTACACTGTTTCATGAAAATGGCTCTAACTCTTCACTCGGGTATCAGATTTGGGAATATTTTATATTGTTGGAAAGCTGACTGAATTTCCCATGCATTAATGAGTTCTAAACTAAAAAATACTGAGTATTTAAAAATTTTTACATTAGATAACTCATGGACTAATATTTAATTTTATCTAGGGAAATACGAGGTATTACATATTCCAAAAAGGTAGATAAGTCACCTAAAATTTCAAATTGATCATATCTCATTTTAATAGAAAAGCCTTCCTTGATCTTATTCTGCTTATTTGTTCCTTTAAATCTTGCTACTCCCACTCTTTTACTTGACGAAAGGAAAAATCTAGTCCCAAATAGCCTTTTTGAGAAAAAGACCTTCCTATTGGCTGCAACACTCTAATTTTCATGTCCTTCAAAGGATTTAGACCTTATCATTGATAAGAATTTTCTCCTAAACCTTCTTGTAAAAGACTTGTCACCTCCTGCTCTTCCAAAGAAAAACTCCTTCATCACTCAAATTGTTAATGAAGAATTATCCCTGAACTCTCTAAGTTTTTCTGATAATACATTGATGGATGATACATGGGTTGCTGAAAATCTTATATTACTGTTAAATAGCCAAAGAAAGAGTATAATTAGTCCTAAGAAAAACAATGTCAGTAAAATATAAAGAAATTCTTGAGAAAATTTTTAAGGCTTTACTAAAAAGTAGCAGGTTCTTAAGGGACTTGGTCCTAAAAGGAAGGAGGTAGATGAAAACAAAATTGTGATTAGTTATAGTAGAAGGAAGAATGGAGAGAAAAGTAAAGTTGTACCATTGGAAGTTAGAAACAGGTTCTTGAAAAATCAAAAGGTTGACTAGAAGGATATTTGAGTCAAGTGTGCTAACCAAACCTGGTATGTTGGAATTAATTGAGCTGGTTAAAAATCAAGGTTGGATGCATCTTATGGAAGGGTCTATTCCCACTATTTTTTATGAAATATTTAGGGAATTTTATTACATATTGGATTTCTCAGAAGATGGGTTGCAATTGACTGAACAGGTCCAAGGAAAGAAAATAAAACTAAATGGAGAAAAATTTTTAAGAATTCTAAAGGTTCCTATTTATGGCATAGGGATTGTATCAATACAGAAACCCTCAATAGAGTTTCTACAAAATACATCAAAGGTCAAAGGGAAATCTGTCGCTGCAATGAATAGGAAATCACTAAAGAGTGAATTTCAATTAGTCTTTGAATTTTTTAATAAGGTGATTCCTCCTATATCACATAAAAGAAACATTTCTTCTGACATGCATGTCATGGACTGCCTTAGCAGTTTTGAATTTATTAGCTACCTGCATTGAAGATGGAACACATAACAAAGTGGTTCTTGGAAAAAAGGGCAAACATGGTATGCCTTATGGTTATTGGTCAAATAAGGTGTTTAATCACTTTGGTATAGTATGTGAGAATGGAATTCCTAGAACTAGATTGCAAATGCTTGGAATAAAGACACTGATCAAAACTGAGTGTGTTAAGAAAAACTCAAGCACCAATTACCAAAGGTAATTCACCAAGGAGATAGAGAATTTACAACTCAATATAGCTACTAAGGATGCAAAGATCAACAAACTGAATATGACAACTCAATAGCTAACTATTGAAGGACCAAGTGTCACTGATGAACTTAAAATTGAGAATGCCAACCTAAAGAAAAAGGTCTCCTCCTTAATGGATGAGGTTCTCAATTTGAATATAGAGATAAGGTGTTTAATCATGGAATCATTGCACTATCATGCAATATTTCACAATAACCTATCTCTACTCTTTCAAAACTTTCTTCCAACTCCCTCATTTATTTATCTTTTCTTGATTCCAACGCTTTTTCTCTAGAACATTTAGATTATGCACTGCAATGATATTTATCATTTACTTATGAATGAATCTTTGTTTTGTGTGTTATATTTGTTCCCTTTAAATTGCAAAGTTTTTCTTTATGTTAGTGTTTCTCCAGTGGTCATGAGTTGACTAATTTGTGCTTATTTTACTCATGATTTACTATTTTCACTTTTCAATAATGCCAAAAAGGGGAATACTAGTTTCATAAAGTATGGAACAGCTGCCAGGTGCAGTGTAACTATTGAATTTGTAGATTTGTATATGAATGGCATATTGATAGGGGAAGTAAGTGATATGCTAAATAGATGAATGAAGGCAAAACTAATAGGGGAAGTGAGTATAGTGACAAGGGGATGTGAATGAAAAAATAGATATGAAAGTAATATTTTTTAATATCAATTAATAACAAGGTAATAGGTCCCTGTATTCATAAATGTGGAAGCATATCGATTGCATGATTGGGGGAACATTCAACTTCAATAGTGGTAATCATTCTTATTAAATATGATAAATTAATACTGATGCTCAAATCTCTTCAATTGGTTTGTCATTATCCAAAAATGGGAATTTATTGTATCATGTTTTAATAATGGCCAGTTGATACAAGGGACCAGGTCCCTGGATATTTAATAGTACAATATAGTTGGCACGCAACTACACAGTTTTATCCTCTTATGTAACAAACTGAGCAGGTGTTGCCTGTACTAATTAGGACACATGGTCCAATCATATTATAAGCATACTCATTACTCCTCTATTTAAAGAAAAAGATGCTTCTCAATTGAGATAGTTTTCTAATTCAAAAAATTAATAAGTGAGAGAAGAGAAAACTCATCCAAGCTCAAATGCTCAAATATAACCCAAGTTCTTAATTCATTCTGAGTGTTGAATGTAATAAGTGTTCTTGAATATGTTATGGTCTATAACTAAATTGCTCATGTAATAAGAGTAATGAACATTTCTTTTGGCTTTGAGAGTGCTTAGGTAGAGTTACCTAGGTCCAAAATTTGTTAGAGTTAACCAGTGCTAAAGAAATCCTTCAAAAGTTGCCAAGGTTAGGCTATAGTAGATTTATTACAAGTAGGAGGAGCCTAGAGTTAGGCTGAAAGAAAGTTTGTAATCAAGAGGTTGATTATAGTGGATTTTTTAGGTTCTTGCGAGGGCAAATCATGGTTTTTCCTCCCTTGATCAAGAAGGTTTCCATATTAAATCTTGTGTTATTTTTGTTTCTTGCACTGTTTCATGTTCCTAGTTAATTTACTACCTTATTTCTTGTGATTGACTTTGAGGGACTAGGTCTCTTACTATGTGGTACAACCCCCAAGGGTTCCAACACCATGCCATTAGTATAGTGCATTTGGTTTTTTATTTGAGAGTAAGGATCCTTCTGATAGAGGTCGGCTTCACCTTTAGCCTATTAGCTCTACACAACTAGTATTTCAAACTATAAATGGTTCTAAGATTAATCATGGTGGATAGAGTTCTCATCAAACCTTACAAAATATTTTGTAAGGGTCTTAAACCCATTGCAGCCACTTTGGAACAATAAGGGAATTATCTCAAAGTATTTTAGGAGCTTTTTTGGTTTTGGAAAGATACGACATTAGTCCATAGAGTGCCCCAGATACATGTTGGTTGTTTAGATAGAGTTAGTATGTATTCATCATCAGCCTAGAGTCCTTGAGGTAGGATATGGATATAGGAAGGATGATCATAGTAGTGTAGAGTGCTCACAACATTAGTTGGACAACTATTTGAGCCATGTTTATATTTCTCTCTATGTTAGGGCTTTACAAGTTTGCTATAACTATAGATAAATTGATTACTAGTCTAGAGAGTGCCCCCAACATGGTATTACTAGTCAGCCATCTCAATCAAATAAGCCTTATGATGTTGTGGCACCTTCAGTTAGAGATAGTGCACTTAGCCCCATAGTTGAAAATTCATTCAATCGATCTTAGTATGGACCAATTCAAATTTATTCTTTCTTAGATCCCTTAGGCATGTGGTTGCTGATTTTACCATGATTGGTGTGCTTTTATTTCCTTGTATTTACTTTTTCTATTATGTGTATTGGGGTCTTTGTACCCATTGATGATTATATGACTTTATGAATTCTTATTGTTTTTTATGAGCCTTGTTATTGAATTAAAGATTATATGACAACCCTTGTGGTTTATTTGCTTATTAATGGATGGAGTAGATTTATATTGATACTTTCTCCCTATGGGTGTAGCATTTGGGTAAGAGTCTTATTTATCTTGGCACATTTGGCCTTATTATTCCCGTTGAGTGGTACTTGCTATTGATTTTAAATTTGGTATTGCCAATTTATTATATTGATGGTTATATTATTGCTATACTTACTATTATTTGATGTAATTGATCTTTGATTTTTAGATGGCAAGACTATTGTCATCTAGTTAGAGTTTTCCCGTTTTTGTGGTTCTTATACTTTGGCTCCGGCAACTATAGCCTATTGGTTGATTTCTTTTTTATAGGTAGGTGAGGATTTAGGGTTTTTCTCTTTTGATGGCTGTGCTATATTGATTGTAGAGTGAATTAATATTGTAAATATAAGTTGATCTTCTATGGTTCTGTATGGTTCTAGAGTTGGACATTTAGTTATATTGTCATTCTTGAGTTCAAGATCCTTGGACTTGCCTCCTAGTTTACAAAGGCTTTTATTTTGGCTATACCTTTCTTGATAGCTATTTTGAGATTGACCAATTTTAGATCTATCCTTCACTTGTGACTGTTTCATCACCCGATAGTGGTTTTAATTTTGATGTCGAGAAGCCCTAGATTCATCTCTTAGATATGTTGGATTCATCTCCTATAGATGGTTTGCCCTTGGTACTAGTTTGTGGATTAGATACTTCTTTCTTGTCGTGAAATAGTTTTTTCTAATATGGATTTAGAGAGTTAGAGAAAGGTGGTCTTTCTTGTAATAACTTTTTAAGTTTGAAAATTAGAATTTATTAACTTGAGTTGCTTGGTTCTTTTTTTTTGTTATGGAATCGGTGTTATGATTTTAAGATAATGAACTTATCATGAGTTTTATGCTTGAGTGGGATTTAGTATTATTTCATTCTAGGTTGTTGGGACATCGTAGTGAGGATAATCTAGTGGTAAGTAGTTATGCTTTGGACTTCTAAATTTTAGTTTTGAATACCATCCGGAATAATTGTAGCTTTGGCATAGATTGTATTTCTTGATCTTCTCTATTTGTGTGCCCAGATAACGCCTTATATGCTTATTCTCATAATTTACATATAAACTTCCAGCGGGTCAACTTCAATTCCTTGAGTTCTCCGTGAAGATACTTCCTGAATAGGACTTAGGTGATTTTTTTCCTCGCTTATGGGGATAGAAGGTATGGACTAGTAAAAAAAGGTTATATTTGGATTAGAAGTTTGTCATATGACTTATTCCTTGGGTTGTTTTAGGATTGTATGAGCCCTTAGTGATTTGTATGGGCATTGAGATGGTATCAGTATATCATGGTTGGATTTCAGTGCATCGGCCTATTTTGATACTATTGGATTCTAGTTGGTCGTTGAAATTGAGTTTTGGTTGTTTGGAAGTGAAGTAAGAGAGCTAGTTGAAAAAGAGATACATGTGGCAAAATCCTTAGGAATTATTCTCGCTTTGTAGAGGTTATATGAGAAGTCATGCTCTGAGCACGTGGGCCCAATACCTCATTTGCTCGAGCTTTTGAGATCTTTCTTTGTAGCGACTTTTGCGGATGAAAGTCCTTTTTGTAATGGATATTGTAATAACCTCTAGGATATTTTATTGATTTGCATGCATTTCGGTATTTCAATCCTTCATACAAAGGCTATAGGTCATTTATGACATGCCTGAACTATTGATTTAATGATCAGACAGTTCCTTTGGATTTTAGGGTCATTTCACTATTTTGGAGCTTTCACTATTTAAGATTTTAGTCTTGGATTGAAACTCCTAGTAGATGACCTCATATGAGAATTCTTATTGCGCCAGCAGCTCTGGAATGTAAAGTTTAGGCTAGGTAGAAATTTAGTTTGGGTCTTGACGCACCCGAGTTCATTTCAACTTATTGGTTTGAAAGTTGAGAAATTGGAAATTTTGGTGTGGGACCATATTTGGTTGAAAAAACCTCAGATGGAAAATTTGATTATACCATTGAGTTCAAAACATCGAATTTAGTGTGGTTACATGGTTTGTTTGCATATTTGGGGTTTCAAATAAATCTCGAGGGCTTGGCGGGGATTCGGAAATTCAATTTCCACTGCTTTTAGCGGTGCACGATGATTGCCAACCAAGGGTCTCGATCACAGTACCATTAGAAGGCAATATAGTACGATTTCATAGAGGGATAATGATTGTGACTCGATGTGCAGTCGCTAAGTTGGTGCGATCGCACACCTGTTGGTGATGATAAAAACTTTAGATTGCATAGTATGGGTATATAAAACCCCCTTTTCCAAAATTTTAGCTCATTCTCCGCCTATATCTTGAGAGCAAAAACCCTAGAGAGTGAGATTAGGTTGGATTGAATCTTCTAGATGATTTGGGGAGCTTGGAGAATGATTTTTCTGTGATTTTTCTTAGGATTCATAGTAAGATTTCTTTAATTTCTTGATATATTCTTAGAAATTAGGGCTTTGAATTCCTAATCTTTGAGGGTTGATTTGAGATCGAATTGAGTTTCCTTCGTGCTAAACTTTTGACCACAACTTCCTTGTCCTTCGAGGGACCTCATGATAGTTTGAATTTTGGATTCTAGTAGGCCATGCAGGCCCTTTCTCGAACAAAATTTTGACCAGATCCTCAATATGAAAATATAGATTTTGTTTTACTCCCAATAATGCATAGATTATGATTTTGATTTCTTAGCAGCATTTTGAGATTGTAGAGTGAAGACGAATGATTTGGATATGAGTCAAGGATTTACAGTTTGGCATTGAGGTAGACTTCTATCTACTATTCTTTGTAAGATAATATGTGTTATATATTGTATGTGAATATTAATGATAATATTGATTATGGGTAGAACATTGGGACATAGTCTTGATTATTCAAGTTTGGTGTTTAGATGAGGGATTTGACCCATAAGGTTATTCAAGTTTTGGGTTTAGATGCGGGATTTGACCCATAAGGTAAAATACTTGTTATATTTCTAAGATTCTATTAGCCTCTCATAGATTGAGCTAATTCGTAGAATGATTATGGCATGCTGCTAGGTTTGGGATTTGGTTTTAGTGTTGGAAGCGTGGATAGTATAATTAACCTTATTTGGGCTATATAGCAACCTTGAAATCATAATTATGCTAGAGTTGACTTAATCTCTCATGTTTCTAGGTGGAATTCCTATCTTAGTATTTTTAAAGGCTTATGTACCATCAAGAAGTTAATTTAGATACCTTTGGCTAGTCTAGGGTATACATTGCCTATTTAAGGATTTTGGGGATTAGAAGTGGGTTCCTTCACCCCACCTCAGGCCAAGAGTTGTATTAGTCCTTATGGACTTAGTTACAGATGTTAGGAATAGCTGATTCTATTGAGCCTTTAGTATAATGTTACTTCGTGACTTAATAAATATTAATAGTTTTCCCTAATTATGACTAATGGCTCATAGCTATGATTGAGCTTTCAGATTTGATTAGTCTTTGGCCTCCTTTATATGAGATGCCTTATTGATAGATTATGCCTTCTAGATGTGAGATGATTATAGATATGCTTTATGGCTGATAGATATTTCAAGCCTCACAAATATCCCATTGCTTATAGATATGAGATAACTTATAGATATGATAATTTATATGAGTTTCATATATTTATATGGGCCTAAGGCCGTGATTATGATATTGTAATTATTATGAATACATTATTGGGCCTAAGGACGTATTATGATATAGGTTGGCCATCTTGGAAATGTTTATCCTTTTAAGGTATATGGGTGTAGTTCACAATTATAGTGATGCTTATGGTTTCATTTTTTGGATACCGGTGATGTCATGCATAACTTAAGTACATTCAAGATCATTAAATCGATAAATGTTATGAATTCAGGTAAGATATGATCTTATTACTATTTTTCCTAAATTAGAGTTAAAGCCCACTTTTCCTAAATAAAAAAGATTAATGATGATGTTTTAAGGATTTGATCGAGATAGATTTTGATCTATGATTTGATACTACCGATTACACTGGTCATGAGAGATTCTGGTGCTTTCTACACTTCTATAATGATTTAGCCCCAAAGTTTACTCTAGGCAAAGGATTTATAGATTTATACTCTTTTAGCCATGACTTAAGTCCATGCACAAATTATGTATCTATATAAACATATCTCTGGTATGGGATGGAGGAAGATGGTGTATTGATGATATAAATATTGGGTAAAACCCAATGACAGATTATAGTATTGACGTTATATATATGCATCAAATAGTATAATGATATGTTTACATACCCGACAAGGCCGGAGGATGATTATGATGATACTAATTTTATAACCAGTTTAAGTTTGGAGAATGATTGTGATCTAATTATATACTCAATTTAAATAGGAGAATGATTATGATAATGATTAAATACCCGTTTTGAGTTCAAAGAATTGTGATACTTATTGTATACCTAATTTGAGTTCGCATGATGATTGTGATACTAATTATATACTCAGTTCGAGACTAATGGATGATTGTGATATTAATTATATACTTTGCTTCCGTTCTTGCATGCACATTGCCTATCACCGATATACACCTATAGCTATCAGCCTTATGGACGGGTTACATAGGTATGGGTGATGATTATGCTGTGTGGTGTGTTGTAGTTGATTGAACCTACTAAGTCTGGGGCGAGGGGGGTATATAAAAGGATCGACTAGGTATTTTCTACCCGAACTAGTTATTTACTCGTGCTTTTCTTGGGGTTATTATTATTATTATTGTTATAATAATTGTTAGTGCTAGTTTGTGATAGATTGGATATGGATTTGGTATCGAGAATTGAGGTATATTTCTGGCACTTTTATTTTAAAATTTCATTATTATACATGATTAACTCATGATTAGATGTATGATTTAGAAACCCAGAGTATACTAGCACTTGTTCCTACTATGATTATGAGGTCTTAAAATTCCACTCAGATGATAAGGTTATACTTCTTATTGACCTTGCTTATGTGTATATATATGTGTGTAGGTATATCTAGCTATATGTAGCTATGGTATTATCATATATCCATTTCTTCCTTTATTTATTCAAATTATATATTCATTCCTTGGACTTGTACATTGTTATATATCCTTTTTTCTCCCTTTATTCATATATTTTTTGGTGATATACGGTATAATGTTAAGATTCCAAAGTATGGCTGGAGTAGGATAGTTAATACTTGATACTTTCTTAGCATTATCATGCTAGTTTCTTGGCTATAAGTAGAATAGTTTCCCTTACTATCTCACTAGATTATCATATGATTTTTGAACATTTAGGTATAGTTTCATTTCTATTTATATGTTGTATATATGTACATTATCTTTGGGGCCAAATTGACAGTTGCCTAGTGAGTACTATGTGTTTGGTACTCATAATACACTTTTACATCCTGCAAAGTATAGTACGAGTTTTCATTGGTCTTGTGTGCGTAATGTGGAGCAGCCATGGTTAGGAGACATTGAGTGAGCTCCTAACATTTAAAGTATTACTTTTCTCCCTTTTATGTACTAGATTTGTCTCTATGTTGTATTAGGAGATGAGTTATAACAGTGTAGTCCCTTAGTATTTTATTTTTTGTAGTCTTATTATATTAGAAGATCTTGTACTAATACCATCAGGTTTTGAGACTATATTATGTATTTGAACTTTTATTAGATCTATTCCATATTTTTTTTCCTTTATCTCTTTGCATAGTCTATTACTATCTATTTCATATTACGGGTTTGGCTTGCCTATTGGTGGATTATAGTAAGTGCCATCATAACCTGAGAAATTGGGCTGTGACATTGTGTGTCAAGAGTGGGTGATTAGATTAGGTTGATTTTGGAAGAGGTTTACTATTCAAGGTATTCCATCCATATGAGAATAATTAAGATGTATCATGATTTCAGACACCATTACTGATGGAGTGGTATAAGAAGGGATATAGCAGATTTTATAGCTAATTGCCTATGTTGCAAATAGTTGAAGGCCTAGCATTTGAGGCCTGGTAGTTTGCTTCAAGTTACTCATTCCCGAGTGGAAATGGGAATAGATCACTATAGACTTTGTGACTAGATTACCTCATACTTTTCATGGTTCTAATAGTGTTTGGGGATTACCTCATACTTTTCATGGTTCTAATAGTGTTTGGTTATCCTGGATCAATTAACTAAGTCAACTTATTTCATTTTGGTTCAGGTTGTGAGAGTAGGCCCATATCTATATACGTGAGATAGTTTGCCTTCATGGTGTACCAATGCCTACCATCTTGGATTGAGGTTTAATGTTCAAATCTCACTTTTGGAAGACTTTTCATGAAGAGTTAGGTACCTAAGTTCATCTTAGCCATACTTTTCACCCCTAGATCAATGGTTAATTAGAGCAGACTATTATGGTTTTAGAGGATATACTCTGTACTTGTGTGATGGACTTTGGTAGCCAGTGGGAGAGACATTTATCTTTGGTTGAGTTTGAGTATAATAGTAGCTACCATTTTGGCATTGAAATTGCTCTATTTAAGGCCTCGTATGGTATGCATTATCGCTCTCTAGTTAGTTATATTGAAGTTTCTGAGATTATAGCTCGAGCTTTAGACTTTATTCATGAATGCTTTGATAGAGTTTTGGTCATTCAGGATAGACTTCTAGTGGCTCAAAGTATGAAGAAGTGCTATGTAGACCATAGACTTTTTGCCTTGAGATTTGGTGTTGGTGATTGACTCTTTCTTCAGTTTCATCCATAAAGGGCATGATGAGATTTAGGAAGAGGGTCAAGCTTAGCCCTAGGTATATTGAACTTTTTGAAATAAAGGATAGCTTAGCCCTATATTTATTAGTTTTCCATCCAGTTTTTCATGTTTCCAAACTCTGATGCTACATTTCAAATGAGTCTCTTGTCATTCATTGGGATTTAGTGAAGTTAGATGAGCAGATGTCTTTTGTTGTGAAGCCCATTTCCATTATTGCAAGGGATGTTAGACAGTTGCATTGTTGAAACACCCTAGGTTATAGTCCTTGAAAAATTTGATGAGTTTGAGCATTTTGTTGATCATACAACTAAACATACTAGTCGTATGGTATGGGTACGGGTCTAGGGACCCTAGACATATGTTGTTCAATGTGATGTTGGCAAAGTTTTATTCTTGGTACGAGAAGACTCCATACAAGTCATATGTACATGATACGAGAGGTAGGGTCCAATGGTATGCTGTCTAGTGTCTAGCCTAGATGTTTCTACATAGGGTACGACTTGAAGGGTACTATTCATATAGTTAGGGTACGAGTTAAGCTAAGGAGTCATATGTTGGATAGAATGTAATGTCCAACTATCTAATCAGGTACAAGTGGAAGGTACCACTCGTATGATGTCGGTAAGAGTAAAGGCCTCATACCGTACCCACCTGTAGAAATTCTTATAGTTTAAGTTAGGGGTATTCTGGACATTTCCCATCATAACTCCTTTTGACCCCACAATATAAAAAACTTTTTAAGGATTTCTCAACCTATTATTCATAATTAAATACTCTCAAATCTCGCTCAAGCTCTTAGGTGAAGACAGGCAAGGGTTTTTTTTAAGCTAATAAATTAAGGTTATAATGGGGTGGTTTCTCTTCATCTTCATTATTTTATAAGGTATGTTACTCTTTCCTCATTGTTAGTTCAACTAAAAGCATGTTTTAATGTATGATTTTCATGGTACTATTGTGATAATGTTCCGATTTTGAAATATATGTTGGGGGTTTTAGTTGTTCTTGGTTGAATGATGTTTTCCCATATTTTTCTTATGATTTTCATGTTATAATTGTGGTATGAAACATGTGGTTTCATGGGAATGATCAATTGATACTTGGTTTTGGTTTTGGAAACTATATGCCCTCAATATGTTTTTTAAAATGCCAATAAGAATTCTTTTGTCACATAGTTTGACTATTATTGAGAACTTTGCATTGCATACGATGGTAATGGAACCTAAATTAGTTTAAATGGTTTTTAATGGTTTAGAAGGGCCTTAATGGCCATGGTTTTGGTTTAATTGAAAATTTTGTGTGGTACATGGGAATCCCCTAAGTGTTGGCTAATGACGTTGCTTGCAAGTTATAGTCAGTATGACAATACCACTTCTTAATGCCCGACACTTAACTTCTGGAATTGGTCCTTTGGTTATGTTCTAAAGGTTTTAATTGGGCAATAATAGAGGGTTGCGATAGTTAGTTGTGAAGGTGTGTGTTCGATGGACGGACACTGGAAACTCATGTTTGCCGACATAAGGGTAGGTCATGGTAACCAAATTTTTGTGGTTTACATGATAATTCCCTGAGTTTATACTTGTATATATGTATCATGGAGGGCGAAGGGTACACGAGAATCCCCGACCCATATGATGTCTCTGGTTCGTGTTGCTATATGCCTTGTGCCCATTTCAGCGGTAACACTAGTCC
Organism: Capsicum chinense; assembly: GCA_026120095.1. Taxonomy (NCBI): domain Eukaryota; kingdom Viridiplantae; phylum Streptophyta; class Magnoliopsida; order Solanales; family Solanaceae; genus Capsicum; species Capsicum chinense. Next base: position 144,011,026 of record JAPEIP010000008.1, on the reverse strand, counting down.
CATATAGTAGGTGGGATGATTATAATGGTAAAGATACATAAAATAAAGTTAAAGCTTTTAAATGTATATTAAACTCGGTTACCTTTCTCGGCATGGTATATATATGTATGTATTGGATTGCATATATTTATTTACATTGGTTTTGAATAATAGCATTATCTTAATCTAATTCCTGAGTATATGCTAGCATTTACCCACTGACCCATGTATGGATGTTGTATCCCCATGTGATGGAGGAACCGACCATCCTACTTCTCCTGTTCAGAGATCTTGGATTCGGGGACAACTTTGGGTCGAGCTTCTATACTCTGTAAGACTCTATTTCATGATATGGATATCTTCTCATACTTTTATTTAATTCTTGGACTTCAGTTTTGGCTATAGTCGGGGGCATATCCCGACTGGATGTTCTTTGTTTTCAAATACAGGTTTTGTGTGACTATTATAGGCATGGGCAGAGTCAGTATTATTGTCAGTTTTAGAGATATTCTAGTGGTTATGGTCCAGTAAAGATATCAACTTATAGATGAGTCTACTTGGGAGGTTGAGTTTGATATGTATAGTAGTTATCACCAACTTTTTGTTAATTCGGGTATATCTATTTCCTTTAGTTTAAGGAGGAACTAAATTCTTAATGGTGGATGATGTAATGAACTAATTTTTGGTGATTTATGTGAATTATTAATTCTGTGTGATTTGACTATTTTATGTATCCCCTTAGTCATAATGTGGTATTTTTAGGGTATGGGGATAATTAGCATGGTTTGTAATTCATTTTTGTGTGATTTATGTGAGATTGTAGTTTTTGGTGGTTATGAGGACTTATTAGTTTACTTTGATCTACATTTATTTATCTTTACGTTGGATGGAAAAATAGAATGCACTAGCAGATCCAGAACATTGATTTTAGATGGGTAATATAGTTGCGGTGGTTTTATGGCTTTTATATCTCATTTTGACCCTTGATTCAAAAAATTGAGAAATTGGGTTTTGGAGGTGAACATTGTGAAATTGATGCTTTTTCAAAAATTTGATATCGCCATTGAGTTTGGAACATATAATTTAGACTAGTAGCATAGTTTATTTTCATTCTTGGGATTCTAGATGACTCTCGGAGCCCACGGAGATTTGGAATTCTCCAAGTCTCCAGCTAGTGCACCACTTAAGTGATACTTTGATCGCTTAAGCGACTAGAATTGACTGCCAAGTTGTCACCTAAGCGACACTAGGCTCACTTAAGCTATTGTGTTGCTTAAGTGATTGCTTGGTCACTTGTACGACAAGGCAGGTCTCGTCGAAGCGACACCTGGTAACTTAAGTGATGTCCTCTTAAGTGATCTGCTAATCACTTAAGCAATATCTAGGGGGATTATATCCCTCATTTTCTTTTGAGTTTTGACCATGTTTGAGACTTAGAGCTTGGGTTTTTGAGTTTTGGGGCAATTCTTCCATTTTTAGCTTGTGTTGGCTCCAAATCTCCTATTTAAATTACTTTTCTTCGATTCTTGTCATTTAAATGCCTTTAAAACATTAACTAAAAGGTGGAAGGTGGGGATTTTGGCCCATAAAGCCTAAAATTGGGAATTCTTCAAGTTAAACCCCAATTCTAACCCATTTTTACTTGGGTTTTCATCAATAAGTTACTTTAATCATTGAGAATATATTTTTGGACAAAAATTCTGGTTTTACCCTTCTTTTTTGGAGACTCATTTCGGGGGTTCATTTTGATCCCAACTCAAATATATGTAGTATAGATATTGTTGGTTTTTTTTAACGTGCAGATTCTACATTTGTATACTTAAGTTAATTCTGGGTCCGTTTATGAGGAGAAAGCTTTGTAGTAGAGGGCTTTCGATCAGTTTCTTGCATTTAAGGTAGGTTATGGATTAACTTTCTTCAAACTGGGTTGAGTAGTTAATATTGGTATAGAATCATGTTACAGGTGTGGTAACTAATCATGGAAATGGAGTTACTATTGTTTTGTGCCCGTGTAGGGGCCTATGTTGTGCTATTTGGTGGTTTTGAGACACTATGTTCTATATACGGCCGTGTGGGGTATTATTTGATGTTTCTGGCATTATGTATGTATATTTTATTATATTTGTTCTAATGAGAAATCCTAAATTGGAATTTATATGGTATCAATGGCATATTGTTGTTTATTTCACTATATTGGTAGATGATATCATTGGATTCATGAATTATTGGCATATTGAGAGGATTTTTGTTCATATGGTTGGTATATTGGTTGGGTTTAGAAATTCATGTTCTGGTTGATTCTAAGTATTACATCCCCATATGATATACACTTGTGAAACGTTGGAACCACTATGGAAATCTTGTAAACGTTAGATCGTGACATATTTTTAGACCCTCTACCAAGGTATGTGCTGGAGATGTGTCATGGATATTGGTAGTGGATATTTAATTGTATATGGGTTGCAAACTCCTATGATTCCTATTCGGAAGCATAACTAGGTAGGTATATACGAAGGTTGTGCAACAACCTCGAGGATGACATCATTATCATCTTCATTGTATTTGATACATATTGTGCTCATGATGTGTTGTATTATTTTCATTGATGTGATATCTGTATATTTGTGCTTCATTCTCATAATTGTATATATTATATATGTATATTGTAGAACTATTCTTGGATATGTTGTGGGCTACCATTTGGGATACCTTTTTATTGCAGGTGATGTGCCCATAGTGTGTATATTATATCTTTTATTTTATACTTTGCTCAGTCGGCCTATGATACCTTCTGAGTACAAGTGGATTGTACTCATCCCTATTGTGACCTTTCGGTATAGATCCAACTATGAGTGCACCACATATAGATGATTTAAGAAATATATAGAGTATATTCGAGGTAGCAATTGATCCATGCTTCCAGAGTTGACCTACTACTTCTTATCTAGTTCATGCCTTACTAGTATTCGGAGACAAATTTTGATACTTTTGGACTATTATTGTATCATTTTGACATTCGGGGTGTATTTAGTAGTTCTTACATCATGACACCAGGCTTTGGGATATTGTATGGCATCTTTGGTAATATATTTCCGATTTTACAATTTATGTGTGGTCTAACTCCATTCTTGGCATCTTGCTTTGGGTTTCGGTATTGATTTGTCATTTCAAATCATTTTTGGTGATAGGTTTACTTTTAATGGCTTGCCACGACAAGTACCATCATGCTCTTTTTTTTGGGTCATAACACACACATATCAAGGGGTCTTATATTCCTAATAACATGACCTTCATGGGACGAGCTCAGTCCATTTGTCATGCCATCAAGGTACCCAATTCTCTAAATATCAAGTTATAAGAAATATATACCGACGTGGTACCTGACCCTCTAAATATCACAATATGTCAACATCTCAATTAGTATGAAAAAAATGATGAAACCATAATACAATTTATATAGACCCTTGATGGGCCATAGAAACATGGCACTTTTGATGGTTAAAACGGTGAAATTATGTATTGACTTGGGTTGTTTAGTCAGATATAATGGGGGTCTTATGTGTCTTGCAGGAAAATTAGGTAGTGAATCATTTAGACTGAAAGATAGAAGAAATATGATCTCAAGAAGTAAAGCGTTGATCACGCTATGAGTTGTTAAGTCACCTTACAACTCATAGCGGGATGTCGTACTATGACCAATGTCTTAAGAATTGATTACCATGGGTTGTTCCATGAATATGAGAGGCTAAGTTCCTTGCTAGGGCTATGGGAACCCTGTTGGATTAACTACGTAATGGAAGGTGGAGATTCCTCTATTCTATTGTAGCTATGTGTATTACAATTTTCTTTATATTAATTGTTCCCAAGCTATTGCAGCAGCTTGGGTATTGCCTGTATTTGAGAACAACCATACAAGGGCATTTGATATTTGGAAAAGGAGGTTACGACTATGATTCGAGGATATCAACCCTCGTCTAATCATATCAAGACTCAAGACTCAAAAGGTGAGACCTGTACTGAGGTTGTTGACAAGGGATAGCTAGGCGATACCCTAAGACTCACAAGGTGAAGGGTGATATTTATCAACATGTTCACAAGATGGTTGATAAGACATAGTTTGTCAACTTTGCAGACAATACAGTGGATTAGGGGAAGTAAATACGAGAAAATTACATAGTAGAGAAGCCAGAGGGAATAGAGTCCTAATATTCATCTTCGATTGTTTACAAATGCAAGCATTCAAGTTTGGTTACTTGTTTAAATTGATTTTAAAACTCCCCATTTACTTTTCCATACTGCTTGTGAATTTTGTCAAGTTTGAGAGACTATTCCACACACTCCCTATAAGTTCTACCCTAACCTTGTTTTGGTTACTATATTTGACATTGGCCGCGACATACTTCTTTGGAGGTTAGTTTTAGGGCAATATCAAATTATGGCTCCATTGCCGAGGAATACATTGTTGTATTATTGAATGAAGTTATTAAAGTTCGCGGGTTTTATTTTCTATTCCTTAGTTGTGTATACGTCGGTGTATTCATAGCACTATGATTCAAGGCAATCCCTTACTCCCCATTGATTTAGAACCCAAAAAAAAATTGTAATCACCAAGAAGGATGTTAGAGCATGCTTGTGATGGTGTTCAAACATGAGTTTGGGATGACCCTCTTGCTATACCTCTGCTTGCTTCAGGTGACCCATTTAATGTTTCTAATAGATATATGGAGATAATGTTAGCAGAGGTAGTTGAACACTAGAGTAGAGTGGTTGAGGAATCTAGGTTAGCGCAACAAGCAAAGCTAGCTAGGCCTGGACTAGTAGCTCATTAAGATGCACCACTTAACGGTGGCCGGGATAGAGTGCATGGTGGAAGAGCTCAAGTGATAACAACCTATCGGTATATACTGCTATATGATGAAGTTGAGGACATAGGTTATGTTGAGCCTACAGATACAAGAGTTATTGTTTCTCCTACTCTACCCCTTAATGTGATGTTTGATATTACTAGTGCAATGATCCAGCTACTAACTTAAAGGGTGTATTTTTTGGATAGGCAACAGATGATTCAAACATACATCATGCCAATTTTCCTAGGATCTATACTTCATATACCATACCAGGGGTACATCAGGAACCTTTGAGGTTGTAATTATTCTTTTTTTTGCTGAGAGTCAAAGCATCGTTATGGTGGGGGACCTTTCTCAAGCATCCATCACAATATGGAATGATATGCACAGATAGTTTATGAATCGATTCTTTCCTCCTGCAAGGATGTTACAGCTAAAAGATAAAATTTACAACTTTCGGCAGTTCCTTGCAGAGTCTATATATAAAGCGTATTTTTAGTTCAAAAAGAAGTTGAGCATGGTACCACATCATAGTATTCTACGGTCTAATTTGCTAGAGATATTCTATAGATCCCTAAATGTTAGCTCTAGGGATAGGGAAGACACTATATCTGGAGCTGCACTTGTGCATCTTTATTGGGATATGGTATAAAAAATTCTAGATGATATCTTTGTCACTAATTGAGGATGCCACACTCGAGAGGATGATTAAGGAAATTGTACATATATTATTACAACTGCTAGTGACTAAAGAGTCGGTGATGATACGGTAGAACAAGAAGTTGTGCAACTCAAAATTGATATTGGGCTACTTACAAAACAATATGCAGTAATGATTGCTGAAAAAGTAAATGTAGTTAGGGAGCAGAATCTACTTCCATAGCTTATGAGTTTGATCCAGATAAGGAAACAAAGTATATGGCTCGAGAAGTGGTGGGTTTCCAAGCAGAGGGGAAAGGAAACCATGGTTGGAACTTCTATAATGATAGGTACCAAGATAGAAGAAGAGAGAGAGATAGTGATTGGACACAGAAAGATGATTATAAAGAGAAGAGTGATAGATATGTTCCACTAGGTAGATGAGATACAGAGTCAAAAATAGAGGAAATATTGTCAAAATTAGTAAAAGGACAAGACAAATAGGAAAGCTGCCTTAAGAAGATTAAGACAGATATATCAGGGCTAAATCAGAAAGTTAAGTCGTAAGCCACTGTAATAAACAACTAGAGCAACAGTTTGGCCAAATGTTTGCCACATTAAATCAAAGGCATCCTAACACTCTTTGAAGTAATACAATGCAAAATATAAGCAATGTTATTCATTGCCATGCCATTACCACTCAGAGTGGTAAGACCACTATAGATCCTCTTGTTCCCACTACAGTTGAACCAATGAATGATGATGTGACTGCTCATGTTGAAGAAGTACCTAAAAAATCATCAAGTGTCTAGCATAGTGCTAGGAAAAATAAAGTCAAGGGTAAGTTTGATGAGCCTATTTTGAAGACTATTCTGAGACCCTTATATTTTCCTCAAAGATTGAAAAAGAAGCAGGAATAGGGAAAATATAAGAAGTTCCTATTGATGTTGAAAGAGTTTATGTGAACATTCCACTTGTAGAGGCATTGGAGCAAATGCCTGGTTATGAAAAATTCATGAAAGATTTTTCTATGAGGAAGCAGATAGTGAGCTATGAGTCCACTAAGAAGGTTCATTATTACAGTGTTGTTGCCTTTAGATCATTGGAAGAGATGACAAAAGACCCAAGATCCTTCACCATTCTATGTACTATTGGGTCCTTCAACTTTGCTCTAGATTTATGTGTTTTAGGATTAAGTATCAATCTTATGCCACTGGTTCTGTTTAAGCAGTTAGGGTTGGGGCTACCCAAACCAACATTGATGAGATAATTGATGGCTGACCGGATCATGAAAAATTTAGTTGGTATTCTTTGTGATGTGTTGGTAAAGGTGCATCTTCAACTTTCAAGCTAATTTCATGATTCTTGATTCTGAGATATATTTCTAAGTCCCTATCATTTATGCAGACCTTTCCTAGATACCGGTAGGTCATTAGTTGATATGGTATTCGGATAGATGAAGTTCAGGGACAAAGAATAACATGTAATATTTAATTTATGCAGTCAATGCGACATCCAGATAATATGAGAGTCGTGTCTATTATAGACACCATTGATGACAAAGGTGAAGCAATGACAGTGATGGAATTAAGAAATATGACAAGATGGTAGGTGCACTACATGGGAGAGATTGTTAAACTTATGCTGCAGAGAATCTTGATCTAGATCTAAAAACTAGAACCACTGCTCCCACTTGTTCATCAATTGATCAACCATTAAATTTTGAGTTGAAGGAACTCCTATCACACTTGCGCTATGTATTTTTGGGAGTCTACAACAACTTGCTAGTGATTATTGTAGCTGATTTAATTGACATAGAGGTAGAGGAGTTGCTATTAGTATTACAGAGGTTCAAGAGCATTGTAGATATTATGAGTAATCCGCCAGGCATATGTACCTATAAAATCTATCTTGAACCATACCGTATCACAAGTATTGAGCATAAGCGCTAGCTAAATCCTCCTATACAGAAGGTGGTAAAGAATGAAATCATCAATCGGCTAGATGCCAATGTAGTTTACCCCATTATTGATAGAAAATGGGTTAGTCCTATTCAGCGTGTGCCAAAGGAAGATGGAATTACGATTATTCCAAATGAGAAAAATGATCTAGTATCAATAAGGCCAATAAAAGGTTGGAGAGTGTGCATGGACTACTAGAAGCTGACAATATAGACCCAAAAGGACAACTTCCCAATTCCCTTCCTACGCCAGAAGCTAGATAGACTTGCGAGAAGGGGCTAGTATTATTTTTTGGATGACTATTCAGGTTACAATCAAATCATGATTGCTCCTAAAGATCTAGATAAAACAACCTTTTCATGACCATATGAGGCATTTGCTTTCAAGAGATTGCCTTTAGGGTTGTACAATGATCCACTAATATTTCAAAAATGCATGATATCCATCTTCTCTAATATGGTAGAATACACCATCGAAGTCTTTATGGATGATTTCTCTATAGTTTGTGATTCTTTTGATTATAGTATGGTTCACTTGAAAATGCTCTTTGTCGATGTGAAGAAATCAACATGGTACTCAACTGGGATGAAGTGCCATTTCATGGTACAAGAAGTAATTATGCCTGGGCATAGAATCTCAAAAAGAGGCATAGAGGTAAACAAAGCAAAAATTAAAGTAATTGAGAAGGTGCCACCATCAGTCTTAGTAATGGGTATTTAAAGTTTTTTATGTCATTCTGGTTTCTACAGGAGATTCATTAAGGATTTTTGAAAAAGTAAAAATCCTCTTTGCAAGCTCCATGAGATAGAGGCATGTTTAAAGGCTTTATAGTGCTTGAATTAGCGGCTGGTGTCAACCCCTATTATTGTGTCCCCTGACTAGTCTCTTCCATTTGAGATCATGTGTGATGTAAGCTATATGGCCCTAGGTGCTGTCTTGCACTAAAGGTGAGAAAATATATAGCACCTGATCTACCATTATAGAAATTCATTAAACCCTTCTAAGAAGAATTATACAGCTACAGAACAAGAGTTACTAGCAATGGTTTTAACCTTTGAGAAATTTTTGTCTTATCTTACTGGCACTAAGGTTATTGGGCATATAAACCATGTAGCCCTGAGATACTTGATGGATAAGAAATATGCAAAGCCTATATTGATCCATTGGGCTCTTTTGCAACAAGAGTTCAATTTTAAGAAGAAAGATCGATAGGGTATAGAAAACCAAGTTGCTAAACATTTGGCTAGACTTAAGGATGAAGAAATATAGAAACTAGGGAATGGGCTTGAAATCGATGATACTTTTCAAGATGAGAAGATTTTGTTAGCATCGCAAGACCTAATTCCCTAGATAGGTAGCTTCAGAAATTATTGGGGAAGTGATCTTATCCTAGATGATCTATCCTTCCAGCAAAGAAAGAAGTTTATGCAAAAGCTAAGGATGTTTTTCAGGGATGAACCTTATTTATTTAGAATTTGTGTGGATGGACTCATTTGTAGATGCATCCTTAAAATGGAGAAGATGAGCATTCTTAAGTATTGTCATACTTCATCAGTTAGGGGTCACCATGGTATGACTTGTACAACCCATAAGATCTTGTTGTGTGGGTACTATCGGCCGATAATCTACAAAGCTTCTCATGAATTTGCTACTGCTTATGACCAATTCTAGTGTCAGGGAAATATTTTTAGTCACCATGAACTCCCTATGACCTCTATTTTAGAGATGGAGCTATTTGATGTGTGGGGCATGGATTATGGGGCCGTTTATGAGCTCCTACGATACGAGGCATATCTGTGTTGTGGTTTACTATTTGTCCAAATTTGTATAAGTGGTAGTGATACTTAATAATGAAGGAAAAAATGTCACTGTATTTCTAAAAAATCATATTTTTTCTCAATTTGGAACTCCGTGTGCTATTATCAGTGATGGTGGGTCGTATTTCTTCAATTGCCTATTCAGGAGTACGCTTGAGAAATATGGACTAAAGCATAAGGTGGCAACACCTTAACACCCTCAGACAAGAGGGAAGTTTGACTTTTTTGGTTTAATTTGGTATTTTATTGATAAAAAATAATAACATTTAAACACAAATGGTCCAACCCATCCAATCGGGTTTATTAACAACATATAAAATCTAACTAGGGTCTCCAAAATGAAACATTGTTTCCAAATTATCTTCTCCTTCACTTCCTGTTTGAAAAGATAATCTTCATCACCAACTTCAGCTTACTTCTTCTTTTCTGGGTGAATAATGTTGTACCTCCGATTCCCTGGCATCATTCTGCTATCAGCTTGCCGAAGTAAGTATTGGTTATATTTTTTTGTTTTACTTTGAGCTTCTTTATTTTCTTGAATTGTTGTTACTTCCATTGATCTAGTTGTGTTCTCAGGTGGATGGGATAATGACGTTCATTTTTGTACAACTATGAGGGATCTAGTCAACTGAGATGTGCTACCATAATTAGTGGGCTAACCTCCATTTCTTTTTTTATTCTTTCTCTAATTCTAACTTTATTTTCTCTGATGTATTCAGTTGCTTGTTCTTCATAGATATGGTTGGGATCAATATAGTCAGATGCTTGGACACATGAGTATTCAGTTGCCAGCAACATTCCCAGGTTTAGCAAGCTAAAAATGTTCCATAGACCCTCCCATGATACAAAGAGTACTTTTTCTTGGCTACCTAGTTGGTTTACTCTTTTTGTTTCCTCCATGGCTTGTATATATGATGCATTCGAAATATTTATCTTTAGTCTTCCTAGCCCCTTTACCCCTTTATTGGTGAAAGTCTTAAATATGGACTATACCATTTATCACTATTAATGATACTTTTTCCTCTTGTTTCTAACTTATAGAAGCTTGTAATAGAGAATGCCCCCATGTCTACTGCTAAGTTAGTAAAATAGTCAGCTAGCTAGTTATCTTCTCTGTATATATGTTGATATTGCACCTGATTTCCTTGCCTGAGCTAATTTATCTGTCTAACTATAGTAGTTATGTTCCATGGGAATTTCCATTCTTCTATGAGTATCTGCTTCATGATTAATGAATCCATCTGGATGATTACCTTACTATTTTGTGTCTTCTTATAGTATTTGGCTACATGTAGAAATGTTATAGCTTCTGCCTGCATACTATCTACATCTTCAATTGGTTCTCCTTTAGCATATAGTAAATCACCCTTCACATCTCCTAGACAAAAGGCATATGAACTTCCTACTACCCCCCCTTACTGCTCTATCTATGTTATATTTCACCCATCTCTCTCTAGGTGTCTCCCATATTACTTTGGTAGCCTTAATCTTCACTTTCAAATTATGAAACACCCTTAGAATATATGTCCATTCATTGAGAATTCCATATTTGGCTTGCTCACCTTTAACAACATCCTTAGATTTCTTGTTATATTGTAAATAACCCTTAGCCTTGTTGTTTTCTTGCTGCCATGCTTCCTCTTATTTATTGTTCTCCATAGTTCCCACAGTATGATACTAGGTAAGGCATAATACTATGCATTTTCTCCCTACTTTACCTCTATATTCCACCATTGGAGAATTGTTCCTCTTAGTGTAAGATCTTGGATATTTACTAACACTGAGAGTCTAAATATCTAAGTCTATTAATAAATAAACTCTGAACTTACTAATATCGACTGAATGAAGCTGAGATCAAACCTATCTAGCAGATGATCTTCAAATCTAGTAATAATAATATGGAATGATTGAACCTGAGTTTGAGATCAGGCCTATCTAGTGGGCGATCTCCGAATTGATTAATACTGATACTAATTAACTTTATGTAAGACTAGGCCTTTCTAGCAGGTATTTTACGAATCTATGGAACTATCTAAGTTCCTCACTGAGCTGAATGACCATATCCGATAGTCCTAATTTCTGAGTGCTACTGTGATGACTGAGACTAAACTGTAATTATGGGAGTTCTCACTTAACCGACATGCCCCAAATATGAACTACTGAGGTTCAACCTATAACCCCAACTGGAAGGGTGTCAATACAATCCCATGGGTATAGACACTACTATGGCCAAGCCTCTCTAATGGGTGAACCTAAACAGAAAGTCAATCCTAAGGAAATGGGTGACTCCTAGAAGGTAGTCAAGCCTTAATATAGCGGGTGACTCCTGATCCTACGCTCGCTACACAGTTCTGGAGTACAAAGATTACTGGTAATGACTCTGCCTCTCTAATGGGGAATCCATCATCCCTGCACTCGCTAAGTGCTAGTTCCTACTCCCAACTGAAAGACTCTGAACTAATTCTTAACTAAACTTAGACAATGCTGAATCTGTTATTAACTATATTACTTGAATGATCTGACTGATTTTTCTTTGTTCCATTATCTAATGAAATACTGCTTGGATTCTACTATCTGACTGAATATTACTAAATTTTTGTTATCTTACTGAGTTTCACTGAAGCCAAAACTGAATACTGAATACTACTGAATACTATTGAACCAGAACTGAATACTGAGTTGGATTAGACTGATACTGAGACTGAATTACACTAATACTGAGATTACTAAATTTCCTTACATTCTGTAACTGTCTGAATTCTACTAATCATGGCTTGATTGAGAGTATCATAAAACTTACACTGGCTCCAGACTTGCAGCTAATTTGTCGGGTATAAATACCCCTAGGACTTGATAATATAAAAGTTAAACATAACCATTCTTGAATAACCATGACAATGGACTTTCATTCACCATTACAATCACTAAATGATTTCTTCAAGCATTTAGGAATCTTAAAATGTGTAAAGGTGTAGGGATGCATACTAATTTCTCATAATTTATTCTATAAGGAATGCACAAGCATAAGAATGCATGCAACATATCATAATTCACTCACTAAGGCATTTCAACAAACACTTGGCATACATTAATTTATACACAATTTGGGGATTTCTTGTCAACATGCTATAATGACACTATTTCCTTCACACAAGCATTTTATCAAACATATGGGGAGCATGCTTTGGTTATAAAAAAAATACTACACCTAAGTATCACAATTTCATCAACTAACATACAACTTGAAGAGGGTTTATCATGAACATCACACAATTAATCATATGCTAGAATCAATTCTTAATACCTGTAGTCTAAATCATGAATTAAAACATAACAACACATAATCATGGACTTCAATACATATAAATCATGAAATCACATAAATATATAAAATTTGTAATTTTAAAAAGGATTCTTGAACTTTTTGGGTGGAAGGAAACCAAGAATCTTCATTTAACATATCTTAGGAAATTCTTTCTTGAAGAGATTCTTGGTTTATTGAGTTTTCTTGAATAAGGGTTTTGATCTTGTTGTTAGAAATTGATCTTTGAGAGAAAGCTTAATTTGATGTTATAGATGAATAATGAAGTTAGGAGCCTTGATCTGATATAAATAAGTGTTAAAAAGGGTGGAAAAAGATCAAAAAGCCCTTTCTAAAATGACTAAAAATCACTAAATGGGGTAAAAAATGGAGGGTGCGATAGTTAGTTGAGAGACTGACAGTTCGTCGGTCCTGACCATCACTCCTAGGCCAGAATTGGGTTTATTGTCTCGTCTACAATGGCTTGGGCGATGGTCCGTCGCTAGCCTAACGGTCCATTGACCTTACCACTGCGCTTAACCAGAACGAGGTCTCACTACCTCTTCTGTGAGGGTTTAGGTGACGATCCATCTCTAGCTCAATGATCCGCTGACCCCTTTCCATCACACCTGGGTGGTTCTGACTGCCTTCTATAATTCGTCCATAACTTTCTATCATGTCATCGAGTTTTGACGAAATGGGTATTGCTAAAAATAGAATTCAATTTCCCACACAATAAAAATACAAAATTAGTAATATTTAATATGGTTTAAGCACTACTCATTTTTTAAGTCATCCCTTAATCTTATAGAGATGGAAATAGGCTTTGATGAAGTTCGGGGTATTACAGAAGGTTTACCTCTTTTTCTTATCTCTGAAATTATTTCCTAAACAACCATTATATTTTTTGTAAAGCTCCTTCCTTATACAAATCCAGATTATTCTGGTTAGAGTAACTATGGTAGGAAACCCTTAATTCTCTCATGAATAATTATTGAAAAGATTTTATTCATAAAATTGATAAGTGATATAGGTCTCATATCAGAAAAGTTATTAACTACTAACTTTTTTGGTAGCAATACCAAACTAGTATGGGTAATGAATCTAGGGAGTTAAAATCCACAATAGAAAGTTGTTTCCCTTCTTTGAATGTACTTCTTTATAATCTTCCATGCATCTTGATAAAAGGGACCTGTCATTCCATCTGGACCTGTTGCAATATTTACCCTATTACAGCTTCTTTGACTTCCTCTTCAGTTGAATTTCTTACGATTTCTTTACTCTGCTCTGTATCAACCAATTTAGGTAGTTCTTCTAAAAGATTAAAGTTATCTACATCCTTCTTCTTTGTAAACAGTTGCTGAAACAAGTCTACAGTTGAATTAGCTATGCCTTAAGGATCTTCCAGCCAATCTCCTTCCTCATTCTTGATTCTTATTATTCTGACTTTGATCCTTCCTTTAATAATTGTATGGAAGAACTTAGTATTCCTATCCCCATCTTTATGTCATTTAAATCTTGGTTTCTTCCTCCAAAAATCTTCTTCCCTTTTAAACTGCAAATTAACTCAGCAAGTGCCCTGGACAAATTTCTCTATTTGTTCCAAAAGGATTTTTTTCAAATTGCTTCTCCCTCACTTTTATAATATCTTCCAATGTTGCAATTTGCTGAAACATATTCCTAAATTTTTCTTTACACTATTGTGTGAAAGATGATTTGGTCATTTTCAACTTCTATTGGAAAATAATGAATGGGTTGCCTTCTATCTCTATAAGTAAATTATGCTTTATCACTTCCATACAAGATGCTTCCTTCAGCTAGAAATTTAGAAATCTAAAGGTTCTAATTATGTGCTCCTTTTCCATTTTGAATTAAATTAGTAAAGGAGAGTGATTAGAACCACTCCTAGCTAAATGCTCAACTTCCATCATCTGAAACAACTACATCTTGTTATTAAGAATACTCTGTCTATCCTTGTTAAAATTCATTCCTCATTAGTTCTTACATTCCACTATTTATATTTGCTTCTCTTGAACTGGTATTCTTCCATATTACAAAAGATTATACATTGATTAAAATCATGAGTTTCACTAAGTGTGACATGTAATACTCCCAACTTTTATTTTTTCAGTCCTTATCACATTAAAGTCTCCTCCAATTAACCAAGGCTATTGAATAGAGTCAGTCGTTTCTGCCAATGAATACTATAACATCAATCTTTCATTTTGAGAGCATTTTGAATATACTAATATAACTATCACTAAAACTCTTGTATGTTGATTTTTCAATCTCAATGGTAATTGTTGTTCCCCATCCTTAATCATACTGTACTCTACATTATCATCTATAAAATCCCAAATCTTCCCTGATATATTCACCACAACATGTTTCATTCCCAATCTTTTTCTTTATTCTTCAATGCATTGACTTTTTTGAAAGGGCACCATAAGCCCAATGAAGTAAAACCGATGTCTCTTTTGTAATGTAATTAGTCTGGAAAAAACATTTTGTGCATTAACCAACCTCATGTTCTAGATGAATGCATTCATCTTAGCCTTGTTTTAGATGTGTCGCTCCTTGTCTACATTGTGGCTGAATTTGTACTCTTGCCCTTTTTTTTGTTTTCCTTGCTTTGCATTCAATGATTCTATTTACTTTGGTGAAAAATCTGCTTCTATAGAAACCTTCTTTATATTATACTCCAAATCTGTCATATCTAAATCCTCCTTGTTTTTATTACAACTTTCAATCAAAATTTCTGTTTGGATTGCTAAGGGTAACACACCTTCAATCACCATCAATTCCTCTACTGCTTTATCATGCTCCAATACCATCAATTCTCCAACTGCTTCTTGAGTACCTTCTTTATTTTTCCTTTGAATCTTCTGATCATCTATTCCTTGTTGATTATCTTTATCTCTATCTACTTTATGCCCCTAACTGCCTTCCTTATTGTCTGGGTTCTTGTCATTGTCATGCGCTATTATTTCATCCTCTGCTCCCTTTGAAGATTGCATTTTCTCTTTAGTTTTATCAAAAAATTTTAGTTACCTAGTCCTTTGTACTCTCTTGCTCTACCTCATTAGAATTGTCCTTATCTTTATTTTTTAATCCATCAAAAGGATTAGAGACATCTACTTCATTTTTATACTCCATTTCAACCTCTCCCGGTATGTTCCTGTGCTTATCTCTCTTATATTTATTCCTCCTAATCAGCCATTATTTCTTGTTTGTGTTATCTTTTCTTGCCTTGTTTTGCTCCTTTTGATTCTCTATTTGCTTATTCTGGCTCATTTCATCATTTTTAATTGCTACTTCTTTACTCTCTTCTATCTTTTTATCATACAATTCTTGATGAATGTTCCAACAACTATCTTTGTCATGACCTTGAAGACAACAATCCTTGTAGTATTTCGAGATATAGTAGTATTAGATTTGAATCCATTTGGATTTGATTTCTCCTGTATTATCATTCTATTCATATATTCTATTCCTTTAAGGTAATTTAGCAACTAAATCTACCTCAACTTTGAGTTTTTCATAGCTGGGTCTAGTTTGGTTTTTAGTAGCCATATCTACTGTTAATGGCTTACCCACTGTTGAAGAAATTGAGAAAATTGTTTCTCTAGCATAGAAATTTGGAGGCAAATATGGCATTGAGATCCATGAAACTCCAATAGTTTTTTCTACATCTGGATCAAACCATAGGTCCCACTTTAACATCCACATCTACAATATATATTCATTTTTATATAATAAGCTGTTATAGATAATTGTTGTACATAATCCTCCAGTACGTCTGATATAATTAGAATATTCCTTGCATCCAATAAACCTATGGTTTAATGGCCTTTGATCCCCCATTGAGTTGGTATTATTTTTCTCAAGTCATTGATATGTGGCTTTTCATAAGAAATTTTTTTCATGATACCATATTAAAGATTCTCCTACATGATTAGGTTACGTACTGCTGATGATTTCCACGTGATCATAGGCTCTCCATGTAGCATTATCATGGGTTTAGGTGGAACCCAAATAATATTGTTATCAACTACTTTAGGCTTTAAAAGATTTGAAAATATTGGAATATTACTCCCCTTTTTATTTATATTATGACTGTCTTCACTAATCAGTTTCGCATTTTCATCCGGTGGGGTAGTCCCACCGGCCACATTAGCCATTGTGGCCAGAAAATTATAACTTTTTTTAGGTGTAGCTAGGGTTTTCGACTAGGTTTTCTACTTTACTTTGAATACACACTTGGAGTGTCTAAGCAGACAGTTTGAGGTTTCGAATAGATAGATAAAGTCAATAATAGTGAAGTTACTGAATGCCAATATGACTAAAGGTATAAAAAATTGGAAGATGCATTATGGGCTTATCGGAAATCTTAGAAACTCTCTTTGGTGCCTCCCCGTACAAGCTTGTGTATGGAAAAGTGGGAAACTTCCATATAGAACTCGAGCACAAGGGACTATGGGCATTGAAAAATGTAAATTTGGAGTGGCATAATTCAACAAATTGAGATTGAGTAAGAAAATGAGTTGGATGAGTTTTGACTCCGAGCTTATGATAGTTCTATTCTGTACAAGGAAAGAATAAAGCTGCATCATGGTCCAAATATTGAGTAAAGAGTATTCAATCTAGGTGACCAGGTATTGCTGTATAATTTAAGACTTTGCTTGTTTCCAGGAAAGTTGAAGTCTAGGTGGTATGGGTTGCTCACTATAGTGAGGGTGTTCCCATATCGTGCTATAGAATTGAAGTGTGATGGTGAAACCTCATTTAAAGTGAATAGGAAATAGGCAAGTCACTATATGGGCATTACTGAGAAAGTAAAGGTGATTGAATATTTTAGTCTTAGTGAAGTCTGAGTAACCAAGGCAACTGAGTCATGCCATGATACTAAATCAAGCACTGCGTGGGAGATAACCTATGCTTTGTACTTAGTTGATTATAAGGTAACTTGTGTGTTCAATATGAAGGACAGGATATTGTAGGATTAATCCATATAATATTCTGGTACCAGGCCATATGAGGCTCTTTACGAGTCATAACTAGAACAACGACTTATGAGCAAAAGCCATATAGACTAGGAACTCAGCCCAATCTTAGGTAATTGGTCTCTGGAGTCAGTACAACTCTCAAAACGAGCCATAGCTAGTAATTGTGACTCGTCACCTTGATTCATAATGATTGGAGACCCAGGTAAGGTTCCAGTTATTATGGGGGGGAATCTATGATCCATAATCTGTGGTTATAATTCATACAAGACTCGTAATCTGGCTCGATATTACATGCCCAACAGGTCAACCCGGTCTCAATCATAATATTAAATAAAAAGGGAAAATGATTGGCCTTCCAATCATTAAAATTGCGACTCCCTCCATTTCCTTCGGCTACCACAACACTAAAACACTCTATGCTCATCCCTAAAATAGAAATCAACCAAATCAACTATCCCAAAATTCTAAACTCTTAAAGAGTTAGGGAACAATATTTATTTGAAGTTAAGAAATCCTAGTCTCAAGTGAAAAAGTAAGTTCTTCGTGCTTAAAAATTTGATCTACGAAGTTTTTGCTTTAAATGTATATGAGTACTTGGATTCTTGACTGAAAAATTGTATGCTTATAAGTAATCGAAACCTATTCATAAGAATTTTGTTACTTATTATGGTAATGAGAGTAAAAATAGACTTTGTGCTTTAAGATAGCGCTTAGGGATGAATGTATAGAGTGTTGATATTGGATTAAATATTGTATGTTGTGAAAGGATTGAGTATGGGAACTAACTTTTCTAAACACCTGTGTTACAGTGTCTACGAGATTCGTTATGACTCAGAGGAAAACCTGACGAGAGGTTACATAACTTGTAATAATTGGTAACATGGTAGTTTAGAAAAGTAGGGATTCTGGTGACACTACAACTCACCTAAATAAGTCGTAGTCAATCCTTACGACTCATAGTCAGGAATCATAATAACTGGGAAGGTCTATGCATAATATGATATATTTCTTGTCAGCTTACGAGTATTCGTAACAAGACAAAGGAAAACCTAATGACTCATTAGGAGGACTGATAATATAATAAAAAAATACTCACTTAGCTTCTGCATACCTTATGACACGTCTAAATGAGTCGTACCCAATGATTATGACTCATTGCCCTTAGTTGTAATGAGTTCAGTGAAGACACACTGAAACCATTTTTTTCTTTTCTTTTCTTAGAATTTACAAATGAATATAGTTTCAATAGGGAAATTGCACCAAAAGCTGATGCACAAAGAAGCAAGAGTCAATAAAGAAAAATGAAAGGAAACCTGCCCCACAACATACTCGTCACTTTAGAGACGAAAATAGCAGTGATAAGTCAAACAGATTAGTTTAATAATATCTAATGGTGGGGCAGGTAGAACCAAGTGAGAAGAGACCTCAAAGGGGGAAGAAAGTAGCTAGCATGGAGGAGGACACACCTCCTAGGACAGCATCGAGGATGAATAATCCCAGCACCTCACCGCCACACTCATTGTCATCTTCTAATGATGATGATGACGATAATAGTAAAGAAAAAAATGATGATGATGCTGGTGAGGAAGAAAAAAATACAACGATAATGAAGATGAGAGCGGGAGTGAGGAGATATAACTCCCATCGATATTCATCCACCACCACCACCACCTCAGCATGAGCTATCTATAGATCCTACTCCGATGACCATCATATAAAGGTATGGGCAACTTGGAATAGAGGCCACATACAACTCAGGGTTAACAATAAACCCATCCACTAGAAATCCTTAGTGGGGAATATATCTTAAGTAAAAGTTGACAATTGCAGGTATATCTGAAATGCTTAAATTTGAGGCTCGATTCTGATAGTATCACTTCGAGTGGATGACCACAACTCTCGAAAAATTTAGTCCTGCATTAGTTTTGGAGTTCTATGCGGCATACCAGGGTGAGTTTAACAATTATACCCATAGGGAAGTTGTGTAGGGTGGTGAACTACTGAATTTTTTGACTTGGAGTACGAGTGAATATCTCCCTGAGGACTATTTCAAGAATATTGCACTGACCAAATTTCCAAACATCGACGAATACTACTGAAACTAATTACCACATGGATGAAATAAATAAAATAACAAAGAAATAAATAGGCACTAATGATAATATGATGTAATTTTGATGGATGGTTGGTACTATCGTTGTGAATGGAGAAGAAACTAATTGGGTAGTTAGTGGTTCGAGAGTGAATATACAATAGATTTTTAAAGGATCTTCAAATTTTTTTGCCAAGGTGTAGTGGACACTTTCTCGACATAGACTGTCTCCCATAACTAGGGAAAACATTCTCTGTCCTATCCATGCAACATTGATAGCCGGAATCATGGTAGTGTATGATTTTGATGTAGCACATTTCATTGTAAGAGAGATCTACGATATGTCAGTCATTCCATATTGACCAATGCCCTACCCATATATAGGAAGGATTTAGTAGAATACCCATAATATCTGCAATAGTCCTCCTTATAGCTCTTTTGAACCTCTAAGCAATTGATAATAATGCCTCTACCTCTTTCTGATATGGTTCTAGCATTCCTGTGCCTAATGACATAAATATGCTTAGAGGCTAGTATGCTAGAACTTCCAAATGCTAATCTGTTTATTCAACTAAAAAACATCACTTACTTGGGGTTAATTTATGACGCTGCAAATCCTATGTCTAAGTAGGCTAATAAAAGAGAAACTTTGTTAGCTTAAGCACTTCAGAATAGAGATTTGAGTGCAGACACTGATGATTCACTGACATAGGTGACATTCCTGATAAGATCAGGTTGTCTAAGCCCCAACCTTCTAATGTAGCTAGTACCACCAGTACCCCTACACCACCTCCTACTACAAAACCAAGACCGTCCATATCTAGGTCAATTTTTTCTAGCTGTATGATAGTGCTGCAATTTTTTATAACCAATGAAATGTAATATTGAGCACCATGGAGACAAAGGTGTGGATGATGGAGAAGAGGGTATAGCTCTGGGTTGTTAAGAGGATTCAAGAACAATAAAGGATGATTAGAGAAGGTTTGATGGTTTTGATCAATGGATTGCTCGACAGAATGAGAATGTTCAGTCACCAGATATAGTGGATGTAAAGGCCGAGATAGCTGAGCCGTGGAAGTTAGCTGATGAATTACATGAGTTTTCTATTTACCCCATACCTATTCATGAGCAGAACAAGTTGGCTAAAAAAGTTGGGAATATTTAAGACATTGATGATGAGATACCTACTGCGGCTCTCCACCTACTATGGTACTGCTATAGCAGGTCTCTTAGTTAGAATAGCAGTCTTTTACTCAAGCTGTGGACTACTAAAATAACCCACCCCCATAACTACAATAGTCTTGTTGTTGTGACCCCAGGTCAACGACAATGGAGCCTTAATAGTAGCTTAGGGGAATTTTTTATTTTCCCCTTCTTATAATGCTGACTTTTTTTCAACAACCCGTATCATGACAAATAATATAACAGGCGTTTTATACACAAAAAATTTATCATAAGTTTTAATAGATCACTAAACACCTTATCTATCACACCATACCTATAAAATCAACATACCGACCACCATAAGACAAAAAGGTCTTTGTACTACTCGACACTCAAATTTTATCTAATTTTTTCCTAGTCTGTAATTTTCATGATTCTCATACTAAGGGAAACTCTACCAAAACTGATACACTACAAGCAATGCTATAATGATGGAATGGATCATTACATCATATACCAATTAAAATCTCATTCATCTCTAAATAACAACAAAATAGTAAGAGAGGAAATAAGTAAACATTACTTGAATCGACTAACAGTTGGGGATAATTCTTGCGAATGTCCACTTCAGCCTCCCAAGTGGTCTTATCAATAGGATAATTCCTCCACCATAATTTTAAAAATGGAATCCCTTTGGTTCGTAACTTTCAAACAACTCTATCAAGAATAACAATGGGTTTCTCTTCGTATGACAGGTCCTCATTGAGTAATATTGAAACCCAACAAATGATATAATAACCACCTCTATCATACATTTCGAGCATCAAACTGTAAAATATGGGATAGACTCCCAACAAACTAGGATGTAGACCAAACATATAGCCATAAGGCCCGGATCTCCAAAATCTCATATGGTCTAATGTAATTGATGCCGCCTAAATTAGACCTTGCAATAAAGTATAATGAGATTATTGAACAAATATAAAACCCAACCACGGTTAGGAGTGAATACAATAGGGAATATGGACAAGAACTAGGTCAATGCAGTTTTTTAGACTATTAATCGACTATTTTTAAAAAAGGGAAATTTAAAGTAACAACTAAACAATTTGCAAAATATAGTAACAAGTAGCAAAGTATTCAGCTATGTAATTAATAAGAGTCATACACGAGGATTGTGTTCCCAATGATTTCATTACTTGTAGATACTTCATACTAGTGATCTATTTCAGCATTAAGTACGCATAATCAATAAGTTAAGTTCACCTAAGCGATCATCCAACCCCTAGTTTATCACTATCCTTAATTATCCAAGTATCATGAGTTTTACAATTTAACCCTTACCATGGATCCTAGATTATCCTTCCCACGTCTATGGCTCAATATATTAAGTGAAGGTTGGTAGCTTTAAGTTTTTATTGTTTATTCTCTTTTTCCATCCATTACACCCTCGACCAACGCAAGTAAGATTAAGGTGATTTTTAATGTTGTACACCATTAGAAAATAAACAAAGCAAGAGAAATAAAAATGCATGCACAAACACCATTCAATAATTACGATGTACTATAACCTACTTCATTAATTTATCATGGTTTTAAAATCCAAGTTGTGAGATTTAGCTACTCATGGATTGGAAATCATAATTAGAAATTATAGATAGAATCATTATAATGAAATTACAAATTAAGTAGAATAAAATTGAAATAATTTTCTCTGGCCTTCACGGCGTCTCCTTGTTCTTTATGCATCAAAATTTTTGTAAAAACTATTTATATGAAATATTTATAGGTGCAGAAAAAAATCCAAACAAAGTAACCAAGTCCAAAATCAACTGGGAAATAAAAAAAATTGATTTGGATTGCAAACTATCGTTTCTTCTTCTAGCAACCTTTCACATTTGGTTTGCGATGTGCCATGGCCTGATGGCACTTTCGATACTTAAAATGGTGACAATATGTGTAAAAATCACCAAATTTTGAGTCTTTTATTTTTGTCCCTCCCTCTGATTTTTCATTTTGTTTTAAGGCCCCATCGACGAAAGAGCAAATTGAAAATAGTAAATTTGATGAATATTTATTTTATACTTTCACAACTTTGAATTGTCAATTTTTAACATAAATTGTGTTTAGGCATGTTAATGGGGTGTCCCCAAAAATTTTTTGATTTTCAGATGGGGTTAGGGGTGGTTTTTGACAACAGAGAAAATGAGCCTCCAAGATATCACCATGTCATAGAGGCTACACTTTATGATAGCTAGCATGACATGAATGATAATCTCTACGTTAAGCAATGTGGCATGGAGGTTAGCCTCTGCAATAAGGTTCGTGCCATGCTGCTATGTAAAATCCATATAGTTATGTTTTTTTTACTTGGGATGAGGTGGTATTGGAGTCTTTTCACCTATTCATGAACCTTAAGCATTATATAGCCTATTCCTTTCATTTTTATGAGATTAAAAATCGCCAATTTCACTCTTAAACTCAAAACCCCAGGGTAGCCTAAGGATTTCATTGTACTTTCATGTTTCATGTTTCAAGCTTAGAATTTCTTTCGAATTCTCATTTGTATAAGGCATATACCTATCTCTCTATACTTGTATTTTTATAATGGCGTGAAGATTGGTTTACTATTTATGGTTTTGACGTTGGGTGCTAAACTATGGGTTGAGGGTTGTGGCTATAAATTATTTGAATGGTTTCTCATAATTACTATTGAACTATTATGCTTTATAATGTTTATTTAAGAACTTATTAGGATTCATGTAAATGGTAAATAAACTAAAGGGTCATGGTTATCCCCGATTTGATGATTTTTCTTGATATATGGTTTTGGAAATTGCGTTTCCCTCAACTTAAATTGTGAAATAGATAATGAATATTGTTTATCGTATGGTTCGACTTGATCACTTATACTAATGCATTGGCATAAAAGGTTAATGAACCATGGATTTATTCTATTGAACTTTGGGGTACATAGATTCCCCATATAAATGGATAATTTGAATTTAAGGGGTCATGAATTTCCTCGTGTTATGGATAAGAGATACGATATGATAATGAACTTTCAAGTGGGATTGGTATGATAATACCAAAGGGATACCTTAATGCATATCCGGTTCAAATATTGGGAATGTGAGTTAAATTTTTTAATTTGGCTTAAAAGAGGGTTGTGTAGCCTAGCCGTGAAAGTGGCTAGGTTTGAGCACCTTGAAGATGCTCTTAACCCCTTCTACGTCTTACTGAAGAATTTATCTCGCTTCTTCTCTCTCTTTACTATTTTTTCTTGTAATTCCTTGAGGTCCCTGTGTGATGTAGCTAACGCTTAATAAGCTCTCTCTAAGTGGGTAACCATGGCTCCCTATTTCTTCTGCACCTCCCTGTATATCTCATAGTCAGATAGAGCTACATATGAGTGACAAGTAATGAAAGGCTCTCCTAGCCCCTAAGGCAATCTGAATAGTAATTACGTCACTCCTTGCATCTGAACAGATATATAATCGAAGGCAGTGGATGATAAGGGTCTACAAGAGTCTGTGTCCTCTTGGAGTGATTTGCCCAAGTCCATCTTTCTCTTCTTACTCTGACATAGGGCGCCTTTGCCTCTTAGTTTGAGTGGAAAGATAAGAGAGAAAGGGCGAACACAAGTGTCTGTAGCATACTCTACCACTCCTACCCTTTTACACAACTCAGTTATAAAAGACGGAAAAAGAAGAAGAGTATCTCCATGAGTTTGGAAATACTGCCATTCTTAACTCACAAGCTCTCCTATATTTAGAGAGATACCAGATAGAATGCATGCCACCATCCGAGCACAGGCATCTGTGACAATGGTCATATGAGGGCAAAGAAAAATCCTACTACAGATGATCCTCAGCCAAAGTCTTACTTCAACCTTGAAGTCATTCATTGAAATATCTCTTTAAGTGGTGGTCCAGGGGACTGCTTTTCCCGGACATAGGATATTATCCATCCAGGATATTTTTCTCGCATTTCTTAGCATGAAATTGCCCCATATCAGTATTTGGGAGCCCATACACTATATTAATCTGCTTAGCTTTGAAGTTCACACGTTTACCCAAAATTATCATCAATAGATTTGCGAGTGAAACTACGCTGAGGTTTGAATAGAACACACGCACCCACTATTCATTAGCATAAAATGGTTCTGGGGAAAAACACATCCACTAGGTAGCAATGAGCCTAGTATGGAATTCTAGGAACTTCTACTCTACTTTGTCTAAGTTTACCCCCCTTTCAGTGAGTAGCTTTGTCCTCTAGAAATCATCATATTAGTAGTGTTGGCATTAGCGGCCATTAATCGGGTGTTGTAAAAATATCCCATTGTTGAGTTTGAGAATCGATAAGCAATGTAACTTATGACAATATTAGTTTTATCATATAAAAATATACTATAGCACACGTATAAGCTCATAAGGTGGTGTTATAGAAGGTCTCGGGGGTAGCTAAGAGTTGGAAAAAATTTTGATGTCTACCAGAACAAGGCCTCAGGTATAAAGATCATAGGGCTTTGACCGCAATAACAGTGATGGGATAACGGTCATCGAGACCCCGATCGCAGTCCCTGAGACTAAGTTGGCAATGTCTGCACATGACTTTGAGATGCAATTTTAACCTCCAGTTCCCTGTTTCGACTAGTCATAACAACATTCTAAACATTTTATTAAAGCCAAGAATATGTGATCACAACCCCTAAACTCAAAAGAATTAGAATTGGATTCATTGGGGTCTTAAATCGAACACATTGAGCAAAAGATTTCTTTAACAATTTAAAGCCTAAGTTTGGGTACTCAAGACTTCCCCATTATAGTGTACACCAACTAAAACATCAAACCATATCAATTACGACAATTAAGCATGTATCTAACATTGAAAATACCACTTCAGGCCTTTTTTTATACCACAAGTTCTAACCATGAAATTTCATAAGAAAACCAAAGGAAGTTCGACAACTTACCTATTGATAGGATGGAAACTGATGAATTTATGCTTGAATTTTCAATAGAATGTTGAAAATTAGAGAGAATTTTGAGAGAAAATGAGAGAGGATCGTGGGGGGACGAGAATGGGAAATCAGATGGTCTTTTTTAAATTGATTAGACCATGATTTTGGTCATATCTCTGCGATTAGGGTCACTCGGACTCCCCTTGAGTGCTTAGCTTAACGTCGTGGCATTATGCCTCCATTCCTTTATTTTATATTTCAACATAAAAAATTTAAATATCTATCCCAACTTTTGTTCAATATGCAATGAGCTACAGAGGAACAGAATATTCAAATTTTCCAAGATAAAACTTAGAAAATATGAGAGAATGGCGAGCAAGCCTCGATCTTGCCATTTAAATGACTTAATCCTTTTACCAAACTTCACATCAAAATTTTGGTTTGTATCCTTGGGTAAAAGTGAGTTTATCAATAGGCCACTAGTTGCACATCGAGCGTCGAGTTCCTTGGCCTTTGATGGATGCAGTTCCATATGATCCTTTGGTATGCCAAGTTCTAAAATATAAGGGTCGGACTCTGCCTCCCCACAATCCTCTAATTGTTCAAACGGATGGACCTTATCACATCCTCTAAGAATAATAGTAAAAAGTGGGTTGAACTAAGTCCAACACCTAACTTTGGGTTAGCTTCCACCGAAGCATAAGCACCCCTAAATAAGCTAGAGTCATTGTTAGAGATTTACTTTGATTCTTCTGTTGAATCTAAGCTAATTTATTTTATTTTAGCTTCTTCTTGTTCATATGATTCAGAGTGTTGGGAAGTCGCCGAGGATTCTTCTCAACCAAGTTTATCCTCATAGCTTGGTTTCTCTTCTTGACATACCTCTTCTTGAGTAATGGGCATGGTAATGATAGTTTTAAGCTTTTATTATGCGCCCATTACCTCCTTATTGACACTTATCTATTCTTTATGTACATGTTCTAGGCCCTCCCCTATTACTTCTAACTGATAAAAAATGTCTTGTAATCTTGGGTCACAACAATTGGACTCGGTATATTGCTTTTCCTTATTCTCTTCATAATACCTATCAATCTCATAAGAAGAACTAGCAATTTAGTTAGTATAATGGAGGGAAAGGGAATGTGGACAATCACTCCAATGTCCATCTTGACCACTACATAAAGAGTATCTATACACCCTATAGGATTGAGATGGTGAATCCATCTCTCTTTGGGGATCATAGTCACAATCTCTCATGAAGTATGATACATCGTGATATGAATATCGATTGTCAAGATAGGAATTCCAACTACCAACATCATATTCGCCAGAAGATGCCATAGAAAAATAAAAATAATATAAACTCTACCTACAAAAGAAAATCACAAACAAATATATACAAGCTTGAATTCAAGCTAGTAACTAAAATCCCAAACTAACTTAATATGCCTAATTTTTACCTAGAAACAATGTTAGCTTTCATAACTTTCAACTTACATGTCAATATAAATGAAAGGAGGTCATCGTCAATACATTTACTAAAATTTATAGTCGAGGTAGAATCTACGAGGAACAATGTGAGTGGAGATCAAATTAATTTGAAATGATAGATTCAAGTTATATTCAAACAAATTTTACAAAAAGATAAAATGGGGGAGATAGGTTCCTACACTAATGTTTCTTTTTGGGTTTTTCTAGTATAAATTCGGGGCTACGAATAATTAGAATTTAACAATTACGCATGGATCTTGGGATTATGCAATACTAATGAAGTGACATATGGGAGTTAGTAATCAATATCAATTTTGTAAATCAAATATGAGTGCAAGGAGAAACTCGTGTACAGATGATGCTCAGCCGCAGTCTTGCTTTAGCCTTGAAGTCATTCATTGAAATATCTCCTTTAGTGGTGGCCCAGGAAACTTCTTTTTTCGACATTGGATATTATCCATCTAGTACCTTGGCTCGCATCCCTTAGTATGAAATTGCCCCATGTTAGTATTTTGGATCCCATACACTGCATTAATTTGCTTAACTCTGAAGTTCACATGTTTACCCCAAATTGTCCTCACTGGGTTTACAAGTGAAACTACGCTGAGGTTTGCATTGAACTCACGCATCCACTATTCATTAGAATTGCACGGTTCTGGGGCAAAATACATCCACCGGGTAGAAATAAGCTTGGAGTGGAATTCTGGGAGCTTCTTCTCCACCCTATCTAAGTTTATACCTTTTACGGAGTTGCTTTGTCCTGAGGAAATTATCATAGTAGGAGTACTGGCATTGGGCGATCATAAATTGGGTAAAATCAAAATCTCCCATTGTTGCATCTGAGAACTGGTAAGCAATGCAGCTTATGAAACCATTAGTGTTA
>JAPEIP010000008.1:143960490-143982783 GCA_026120095.1 Capsicum chinense | reverse complement strand
ACTGGCATTGGGCGATCATAAATTGGGTAAAATCAAAATCTCCCATTGTTGCATCTGAGAACTGGTAAGCAATGCAGCTTATGAAACCATTAGTGTTATCACCTATAAATATGCTAGAACACACATATAAGTTCATGAGGTGGTGTTATAGAAGGTCTTGGGGGTAGCTATGAGTTGGCAGAAATTTTGATGTCTACCAGAACGAGCCCTCAGGTATGGCAATCACAGGGCTTTGACCGTAATCATGATGACACGACAACGGTTATCAGGACTATAATCACGGTACCTTAGACCAAGTTGAAAGTATCTACACAGTACTTCGAAATGCACTTTTAACCTTCAATCCCCTGTTTTGAATACGCATAACAACATTCTAAGTATTTTATTAAAGCCCAGAATATGTTTATAGGCCCTAAATATGAAAGAATTAGAATTGGATTCTTTGTGTCCTTAAATTAAACACATTGTACATGATTTATTTAACCGATTAAAGTGTAAGTTTGGGTACTCAAAACTTCCCTGTTATCGTGTACGCCAACTATAATAGAGAACCATAACAATTACGAAAATTAAGCAGCATTGAAAACACCACTTCAGGCCTTTTTTGATACCTTAAGTTCTAAACATCCAATTTCATATGAAAACCAATGGAAGTTAGACAACTTAGCGATTGTGAGTATGCAAACCGATTAATTTATGCTTGGATATTCTATAAAATACAAAAAATTGGAGAGGTTTTGAGAGAAAATAAGTGAGGATCGTGGTGGGGGAATGGGAAATTGGATGGTTCTTTTTTAACTTATTAGACCATGATCATGGTCATAGCTCCGCAATCGTGGTCACTTGGCCTCCGCTATCGCCGGGACACGGACTACGGTCGTGGTTACTGAGACCAACAAATGGGTTTCCTACATGTCCTGCTCAGTCAATTTGCCAATTTTATAGTTTCCTTTTCCAAATCAAAACAAGATACCTCGAAGAACAAATATTGTATGGACTACGTAAGAAAAAAATAAAAACCATCATCTACCCTAGCATGCATAACTAAAAGGATATGTCCACGGTTCATGGCGTGATAGGCCGCCTCCAATCGAGCACTTAGTATAACTTTATGGCTCGATGCCTCCACACCTTCCATTTATATTTCCACCTAGAAAATTTGAAACTCTAACACAACATTCATTCAATATGCAACGAGCGACAGAGGGATAGAAGATTCAATTTTTCCAAGATAAAACTTGAAAAATATAAGGGAATGGCGAGCAAGACTCGATCTCGATATTTTGAAGACTTGAACCTTTTTATCTAAATTCACATCCAAATTTTCGTTTGGATCCTTGGGTAAAAGTGATTTTATTAATAGGCCACTAGTTGTACCTCGGGCATCGAGTTCCTTGTCCATTGATAGAGGAAGTTCCATATGCTCCTTTGGAATGCCAAGTTTAAAAATATAAGAGTCAGACTCCACCTCCCCATAGTCCTCAATTTTTTCAAAGAGATGGATCATCATCACATCTTCTATGTGTAATGTTGAGAAGTGGGTTGAACGGTGTCCAACACCTAACTTTGGGTTAGCCTACACCGAAGCATATGCACCCTTAAATGAGCAAGAGTCATTGTAAGAGATTTTCTTTTGTTCTTCTCTTAAATGGAAGCTCATTTATTTTATTTTGGCTTCTTCTTCTTTGTATTATTTGTAGTATTGGTAATTCACCAAGGATTCTTCGCAACCTAGATCATCATCATAGCTTGGTTTCTCATCTTGACATACCTCTTCTTGGGTAATGGGCATTGTTATGATAGCTTCAAGCTTTTCTTCTTCTCTTCATTATACCTATCAATCTCATAAGTATAAATAGAAACTTGGTTAGTATAATGGGTGGAAAGAGCACGTGGACAATCACTCCAATGTCCATCTCGACCACTACATAAAGCACACCTATATTCCCTATAGGATTAAAATGGTAAATCCATCTCTCTCCAGGTAGCATAGTCACAATCTCTTATGAAATATGGTATGTCGTGATACGGAATTGGATCATCAAGATAGGACTTTTAAATAAAAACATCATATTCATCAGAAGATACCATATAAAAATAAAAATAATATAAACTCTATCTACAAAAGAAAATTACAAACAAATATATATACAAGCTTGAATCAAAGCAACTAACTAAAATCCAAAACCAACTTAATACACCAAATTGTTCCCTGGAAATGATGTCATTTTTCGTAACGCTCAACTTACATGTCAATTTAAATGCAAGGCGGTCATTGTCAATAAATTTACCCAACTTTAGAATCGGGGCCGAATTCATGAGGAACAATGTGTGTGGTAATCAAATTAATTTGAAATGATAGATTCATGTTAAGTTCAAACAAATGGTACAAAAAGATAAAATGAGGGAGATAGGTTTCTACACTAATGTTTCTTTTTGGGTTTTTCAAGTATAAATTTAGGGCTATGAATAATTAGAGTTTAACGATTATCCACGGTGATAATGCCCAAGTGCACACGCAAGTGTATGTGGTCTTATCAAGTAGTAATGTGGCCTTTAATAATCCAAGTATAGATTCCACAGAGACTTGATTTAATACGATTCTAATTTAGTTCACAATTTAGATTCAAGTGATGCAAGCGTAACCAAAAAGAGAGTTTGGAATTTTGCAAGTAAAGTAAACAATGAGTAATGTAAGATCTTGTAACAATCAATAGGAGAAAACCCAGGGTTAAAGCACTTTGAATAATCGTACTATGTTATTGAATTTCATTCATTAACTTACTTATCTATGTTGTTAATTCATAGGGTTCATGGCATGATTATGGTTTCCCAACCTCTAATCCTTTACCTTAGTTGAACCTTAAAACTACAACGTTATGCGGGGATGAAATAGTCCACTGAAGTGTAATAAACTGTCATCCTACATTTGAATCAAGTTTGGCTCCTAAGTATATCCACATCCTACGTGCTAAGTTAAATTCTTTGTTTCATAAAACAATAAAAACCCACATTTTGTATATTCCCATGTTCTATCTTCCTACTCCCTCGCCTGAGTTCACAAGGTTGACAATAGATTTATTCAAAGGGTAGAAAATCCTTAAAATAGTTGTAACAAGAATAAATAAATAACCAATAATGATAATAAAATCAAATGAACTTAATTCAAAACAATAATACTTATGTTCTAGGCTTTAAACCAGGAAAAGGGTGTTTAGCCACGCATAGTCATAATCGTAATCACAAATTGGTAATTAATGACTAAAAACATGAATAAACTAAATTAAAATAGTAAAAACCTAGAGAAGAATTTGTAGCAGCCCCTTAATCTACAAAATATGTCCAAAGATGTGTAAAAACGTGATACAGCATGTATTTATATTATAGGTACAATCCAATTCCGTGTTGGACAAGAAAACCTTCAATTATTGAGCACAGGATTGGGTGGGGCATCGCCCTAGGTAGAGCCCCACTCAAGGTGAGGCTGAGCTTTGGATAGAGCTCCACTCCAGGAAAGGCGTCACCCTGGCTATAGCCCATCTCTATGTGGGGCGGCGCCTCCAAATCTCCATAATATACGGGAACTTGCTCTCCGAATATTTGTTAAGTGTGGAGTCTGCCCTCTTGGTCCCTTGTCTTGTGGCATCTTAACCATTAATTACAAGACTTATTAACCTAAAAATATCATCATATTCAACTCCAAAATCTTCCTAAACAATCATACCATACGAATTAGGAGAGAAACACAACAAAATTCTCATAACGAAGAATCAAACAAGAGCTAAGCTAAGCTAGTTTGCATCGGTCTTTCACTTATTCTTCCAGCTGTACACTCACTCAAATTGAAATTTTATCACTAATAACAAGTTATTCCATTCATAATCACATATACAAACTATAAGTAACACTTTAAACACAATAGAATCAAATGGAATCAACTAAACAAGAACCTAGATTAAGCTAGTAACACTAGTTTTCTAGGTTGAACTCTAAATGAATCTTTGAAGTATAAACTTGTTTTGAAATCACTTTGAATCATCATAAACACATGTTTTAACACTTATATGCACATTCCAATCATTTTAAATCCATATAGCATACGAATTATCCTCAAAACAGGCTAAAAAGACTAGAATAGTAGCGCTAGAATACATAAATATACCCAACATCACCACCCCACACTTAGAACCTTGTTCGTCCTCGAACAACTCTTAACTATAAAAATCATGAGCTGGAGACTCTACACTTCTATTATATGGAAGACACTCAAGCTAGTACTACAACAACTACATAGATTGCAAGTTCTACACTATGTGTGTTACAAACACGATTCAAAGCTCATGAACACTACTCCAAAACATCCTATCCCCAAGAATTTACTTACCTAGTTGGAAAACTAATGCTTATTATTCAATAAAGGACATCATACAAATCACCTACATTCATCAAACATGTGACCCTCACAATAAGATATTTACCCATAATCACTCATAATTAAGCAATTTAGAACATGGTGGTACAAAAATCAAACTACTTTCACTCTCACAAAGAATTCACAAGTTACACACAATGAACCATAGGCTTGCCCTTAGTGTAATGCTCCACTAATATTAGAATGTAAAGCTTAGGATCAAATAGGACTTTTCCGGGTTATAAAGTAGGCTAAGGGATGGGTAGGAATTATTTGGGGATAGTGACTAACCTATCTAAGTGATTTAATACATTACATTATAAATTTAAAACCAATCTTTAATAACCAAAGTACAATTTTTTTATACACCCATATCTTTTATTTTGCCCATCTTTTTTAAGCATTTTCACAAACAAATGGTGGGCATATTATTTATTCCTTTAAGATTCAATTTTTTTCATTCTCTACAATCATGGGAATATTTCTAACACAATTTATATCACACCCAACCACCACACATCAATTATAAATACCAATAACTATTACCTTGGGGCATATTTCACCTTTTTCTTCTTTAATTTCTCAAACTCCTTACTAAATCAATTTTTTCATTATAGCACTTAGGAGATTTTTGGGGCAAATTATGGTCTATCAGAGAATGGATTAGGCTACTTATAAGGCTACCAAATAAAATTCTAAAGGCTCAATGGGGGTTAACAAGAATAATGCACCTAGGGTAGGACAAATAAAAGGTATAAAACAGGGCTATCAAAGAATTGCCTAAATCATCTCCTACACCCACACTCTTTATTTCTTTTTTACACACACACCATATAAGTTCTAGACATGACATGCAACAAAAAATTTACAAAAATCTCACACGCACATGATCCTAGGATTCACAAAAATAGTAATTCACTCATTCAACATGATTTTACCTACCAACCCACTTGAACTATATTATCAAAAATAGCACCAAGAAGAATATCTTACAGAATTTTTGTTTAAATTGAGCCAAAAATTGAGAATTTCCCCGCCCCACACTTAAAAATCTACTTTTTCCCCAAAGTGAACTTAAAATCAAGAGATATAAATACTCTCTAAGGCCTCTAGGCTAAGCTGGTAATATCTTTTTACATATAAATAAGATCCATGGGACCCCACACTCTATTTGTTCCATGCTCCTTAGCTCAAGTTTATGGTACTCAAATTTTCCATTAACTTGAGACTCTACAAAAAAATAATAGCTACAAGACATAAAAACTAAAAACTAAAAAGAAAAAAAACCTAATTAATATGGATTGCCTCCTAAGCAAGGCCTGATTTAGTATCATGGCACGACCCATCTCACTCAACCATATTTTTGCTTTTCTTTCTTACAATTGGTTTCCATCATATTATTCTTTTTACCCCTCCTGGGTGTGAATTTTCAAGAGCAATAAGTTTTTTAACTTTATCCTTTTCAGGCTCATCATTTAGTATCAAATCAAGCTTAGGTGGTAGAAGCTTAGGTCACTCAACCATACTTGTCCCCTTCAATAACATTGATCATACACAAATATTTATAGTGGGACATTATATTGGGTGCTTTGTAAACATCAAATACCACCTCTTTATCCTCTACCATTATTTTGAGCATGTTTTCTATAATATTAACCAACGCTCCTCTAGTTACTAAGAATGGATGCCTCAATATGATTGGTACCTGTTCGTCTTCCATAAAATTATGAACAATAAAGTCAGAAGGAATAGTAAATTTATGAACCTTTATGAGAATATCCTCAATAATTCCTTCCAAATATGCCTTGGATCTATCTGCGGGATGCAAAACCACAGTGGTTGATCGAGGCTTTCCCAAGCCCAATGTTTCAAATAGAGATAGGGATATCAAATTTATGCTCACCCCTAAGTCACTCAATGCATGGACTACTTTACTCCAAATTTGGATAGAAAGAGTATACTTTTTTGGATTTTTTAATTTCTTAGGGATTTTCTATGTTATTACTACTCTACACTCTTGAGTGAGTGTTATCGCTTCCATATCCTATAATTTAACCTTATTACCAACCATATCCCTCAAGAACTTAGCGTACTTGGGCATCCCTGCAAAATATCTAGTAAATATAAGTTAATGTGAAGCTCACTAAATGCATCAAAGAACTTCTTAAACATGGAATCCTCATTCGCTACAACTTGACTTTGAGGGAAGGGTAGTGGGGGCATCTCATTCTCTTCTTTTTCATCATTTTTTCTTTCAAGTACTAAGACTTCCTTGGCTTATCAACAACTTTTTTAAAAAACTATTGGGATACTAATAAGAATCTACCTCCTTAGTTATCTTTGGAGGTCTTCCTTAAAGCTTGTTACCACTCCTCAAGGTGATTGTCATAACCTACTTTGGATTTTCTATATATGTGTGTGAACCACCTTGTTGCCTAGTATTTAATACTTACTATATCAATCCCATTTGAAACTCCAAGCTTTTATGCACTGATTGTGAATTTTTTATATCTACAACCAATTGTGTCTAACTAGCTAAAAGCTGCTTTAACATTTCTTCGATGTTGCAAGTTAACTGATTTGTTTAGGCCTGTGGCTATGGAATTTGCTGTTGTTGTGCATTCCAAGTTTTATTCTGCCACATCATATGATAGGCGTTACCATAATTTGTCCTTTTAGCATTGCCTATATATATCACCAATTCTAGATTAGAAACACACATAGTCACTAAGTGACCACTATTACCGCATACTTCATACCAACCTACAGCTTGTTGGATGGCATTAACTGTGGCTTCAAGTTTTGGAGTTCCTAATTTCATGATGTTGAGCTAAGTGTTTATCATATTCTACAATGTTGTAACCTATACTGTTAATAGTGTGAATTGGTCCACCTCTAATACACTCGCAATTCTATTTGTGGCACTTCTAGAATCTGAGTACTACTCTGGATTTCCTTTTGCTATGTGGTACAAAAATGTATACAACTCATCATAAGTTAGCTTTATTGCTTGAACACCTGTGGATGAATCTAGCAAAATCTTTGCATTGCGATCAAGTTTTTCCATGAAAGCATGAGCAAGTACCTTATTAGATTATTGATGATGTGGAAAAACCCAAAGAAGGGACTTGAAGAGCTCCCAAGCATGATATAGATTTTTATTAAGATTCTACGTGGAGCTCACTATCTCTCTATAAAGTCTCGCAGTCTTACCTGATAGACAAAATCTGATGTGAAACTTTCTGGTTAAGTCATCCTATGATGTTATTGAATTGGCTAGCTCCGCATTAAACTACCTTTTAGGTTACCCCAATAGTGAATGGACAAAAAGTGTTAGACTTACATAATTTGTACTAACCCCAGTCGAAATGAATATGTCAGTAAGCTCAATAAAAGTCTGCAAGTGGACTTCTGGATCTTCATGTGAAAGCCCTACAAACTATCCACTTCTGATGAAAAATAGCACAATGTTATGATTTAACTCAAAATTCCCCCCCAACAGCCAGTCTTGGAATTGGGGAAGTCAAGCTCATCGATAGTCGGACTGCCACTTCCCTCTCTATCTTGTGTGTTTTCTGTTCTACAGCCATTATTGAAAGATTCTCTTGATCTTATTCTATTTGTGGAAATTGGGGGGGAGATGAATTACATCTGTCCTTCGATGATGGAAATGTTGTTTGGGTTTAGGGCTTGGTTCAACCAAATCCCTATCCCTTGCTAGCTTTCTAACTTTAAAACCTATTTCCTACAATCACAAAACCAAGACCAAGTGTAAAAACACCAAATAAATCTAAAATTAAAACTAAATAAATATTTTCCAAAAAGCAAGTCCCCAGCAATGGCGCTAAAAACTTGACAACACCCAAGAACACACGCAAGTGTACGTGGTCTTATTAAGTAGTAAAGTGGACTTTAGGAAGCCAAATATCGATTTCATAGAGACTTGATTTAACAACGATTCTAGTTTAGTTCATAATTTAGATTCAATTACTACACGAGTAACCAAAAAGAGATTTTAGAATTTTGCAAGTAAAGTAAATAATGAGTAATATAGTGATCTTGTAACAATAAATAGGAGAAAACCCAGGGTTAAGGCACTTTTAACAATCATACTATGTTATTGAATTTAATTCGTTAACTTGTTTGTTTTGGTTGTTGATTAGTAGGGTTGATTGCATAATTATGGATTCCCAACCTCTAATCCTTTACCTAAGTTGAACCTTACAACTACATGATTGAGCGGGGATGTAATAGTATACTTAAGTGCATTAAGCTATCATCCTATGTTTGAATCAAGTTAAGCTCCTATGTGCATCCCTGTCCTAAGTACTAAGTTCAGTTCTTTGTTTCATAATAGAATAAAAACCCAAACTTTGTTTATTCCCATGTTCTATCTTTTTTTCCCTCTCTGTAGTTCACAAGGTTGACAATAGATTTATTCTAAGGGTAGCGAATCCATAAAATAGTTATAACAAGAATAAACAAACAACCATTAATGATAGTCAAATCAAACAAACTTAATTCAAAACAACAATACTTATGTTCACGTCTTCAACCCCAGAAAAGGGTGTTTAGCCACGCATAGTCATAATCGTAATTACAAATTGGTAATTAATGACTAAAAATATGAATAAAATAAATTAAAATAATAAAAACTTAAAGAAAAAGTTGTATCATCCCATTGATCTCTAAAATATGTCCAAATATATGTAGAAACATGATACAACATGTATTTATAGTATAGGAGTAAGCCAATTCCATGTTGGACAAGAAAACCTTAACTTATTGAGCCTAGGACTGGGTGGGCATCATCCTGGGTAGAGCCCAGGTCCAGGTGAGGCTGATCCATGGATAGAGTGCTTCTCTAGGAATGTCTTTGACCTAGTTATATGCCAACTCCAAGTGGGGCGGTGCCTCCAAATTACCCTAAGCTACTGGAAGTTGCTCTCCGAATTTTGGTTAAGTATTGATTCTCCCCTCTAGGTCCCTTGTATTGCGCATCTTTCCCATGATATCCCAGCCTTATTAACATCAAAATATCATCATATTCATCTCCAAAAGCTTCCTACATAATCACACCAAATGAATTAGGAGAGAAACACAACTCAATACGCATAATGACGAATCAAACAAGAGCTAAGCTAAGCTAGTTCACATTGATCTTTAACTTATTGTTCCAGCAGTACGCTCACTCAAATTGAAATTTTCTTATTACCAACAAGTTATTACACTTATAATCACACATTTAAGCCATAAATTACACTTTAAAAATAATAGAATCCCACGAAACCAACTAGACAAGCATCTAGCTCAAGCTAGTAACGCTAGTTTTCTAGGTTGAACTCTTTATGAATCTTTGAAGTACAAACTTGTTTTGAAATCACTTTGAATCATCATAATCATATACTTTAACACTTATATGAACATTCATCTCATTATCAACCCTTATAGCATACGAATCATCCTCTAAACAAGGCTTAAAAGGCTAGAATAATGATGCTAGAATGCATAAATACACCAAACATCACACGGATCATGGGATTATGCATTACTAATGGAGTGACATGTGGGATTTTATAATCAACATAAATATAGTAAATCAA
Organism: Capsicum chinense; assembly: GCA_026120095.1. NCBI lineage: Eukaryota > Viridiplantae > Streptophyta > Magnoliopsida > Solanales > Solanaceae > Capsicum > Capsicum chinense. Next base: position 143,972,769 of record JAPEIP010000008.1, on the reverse strand, counting down.
ATATGTGTAGTCTTGGCGATATATTTTGATTCTATTCTTTCAGCAAAACACCAAACTTTTACCCATTGAACCTTTCGAATACCTAATAGGTGTGTTCAACAATTGGTAACCACAACTTCAATATAGGCATGCCCATTTATAGAATGATTCCATGGCATAGTCAACCTAACATTCATACTTATGTCTAAGATAGTGAAAATTTAGAAAATTATACACATAATTGTCTATCATTTCTTTGGTCTCCCTCTTTTGAGGATGATAGGGACACTTAACCAAAAACCCTTCTTTCGAATATCGCTTTGAACTTTCTAGAGCTTGGAGCTTTCACACATCAAACCAATGTGTGTATTTGAGTTTTAACCCATCAAATCCCAACCAAAATAGCATAGAAATGATAAAACCCATAAACATGAACTACAAAATAGATTCTAACAATAATAACCCAGACACATTTAAACCCCTATTCACATATAACTCCAAGAAGGAGATTTTGCTACACATAAGACCAATAAGAATAGATATACCTATAATCTCCATTCAAATGAATTTTTGAAGATCTAAGTGAATGTTACTTCAAAATTGGCTCTCCCACAATATCAACAATCGAAGTGAGAAAATCATCCACTTAGAAAGTCTCCAATGTATTCTTCACCCAAAAATTTATACAATATTTTCTTTTCAAAAAAAGGAAGATATGAAGTCTAGAGCTAAAACCCTAAAAATTGGGGAAGATGGGAATTAATTTTCCTAGGAAAGGGTTTGAGTTATTTTATTCAATTTGGGATTATTACGTGTAGTTATAGATTTTCCCTTAGGCTAAGTTCCTTCATAGGCTGCGATCGCACAAGTATGGCTATGATTAGGGATACACGACCACGGATAACATCAACAATCATAGTTTGAAGACTTTTGCTTGACTACTATGGTCATGGTCAGTAGACCACGACTGCAGTACCTAAGGCCTCGCTGCTCCAAGTCTTCATCTGCACTTTTTTTCTCCCTTTTAGATCAATTTGGGCTTCAATTTATACCTTTTGATCTCATCCACTCTATACCTATAAAGAGTGGATATTAGTGCATTTACTCACATATATGTCTCATTTATTCATTCAAACCAATGTAATGTTCACAAACAATAAGGTAAAATCACCACTCATCACCAAACAATGAATTATTTAGTCACCAAATATGTAATGGCCCTTTAGGTCATTTTCCATATCACCACTTATTATTTCCAGTAGATCCTTTTCATAGTTGCCCCAAGTTATTTATGACTTGCTGGAACTGACAGTTCGATTATCGGGTAGTTCATTTAGTTTTTAGAGCTAATTTCTAGTTTAAAGTCTTTATAGGTTTTAAATGGCCATTGGACAGAAAACTCAATAAAAAAATCTAGGATGCAAATTATGAATATGCCAGAAGATCAAGAATATTAATTTTAGTCTAGGTTTAACTTTGGTTTAGGACCCAAGCTACCCTAGATTATTTTGACATACTCGTTTGAATATTGGAAAATCGATAAATTAGGTGTGTGACCCATATTTGATTGAAATGACCTTAGTTAATAAATATGACTTTTACATTGGAATAAAATATCATATTTTGTGTGCTTACATAGGTCATTTGCATAAATTGGATTCTGAATGAATTAAGAGTCCTTAGGAGAAACTTGGAAAAATTGTCCAAATTTTGGTTAATATCTGATGTCGAAGAGGATACTACAATCACAGAGAGGAGGATGGATATCATCATACCTACTTCTATACTATGGTAGTGTGATAGCACACCCTGTTGTGTGATATCCTTACCTGGACACCTCGTGTGTGTATAAAAGGACCCGTTATGCCGCGTTTTGGTCATTTTCCAATTTTCCTTCAAACCTATATACCCTAAAATAGTGTGCTAACTTAAAATTGAATGATGGGGGTGAATTGGGAGCTTGATTAACATATAGTTTTGTTAATAACTTTGGATTTAAGGTAAGGATCCTTAAATTTCATGCTTGAATTTCATGAATTTATTACCAAAGAACCAAATCATTTAGGTCTTGATTTTATCCAAAAGGTGTCTTGGTTTTGCACCTTTTTGAGGTTTTTGATTCCACGATCTTGATATCTTGTTTGGTTGGTCTAAAAATGTGATTTCCATAAGTAGGAACGTGGGTTTTTTGGCATGATTTTTGGACCGAAGCACAATGTTGAAATATGGGTATTGATATGCTTGTATTGATGCGTAGATTGTATTTTTGATAGCTTGACATCTTGTAGAGTATTTAATTATTGATCTTTCTTTGGCATCGAGGTAGGCTAGATTTATTCCTTGTTAGATTGAGCTATGTCCTAATATATTTATGATATCTTGTTAGATTGGGATGAGTTTTAGGTATTGGATTAATGAACTACAAGACATGGGTTAGTTGGACCATTTAGGCTATAATGAATCTTAGAATTGAAAATCATGACTTTTTTCCGTAGATCTTAGGTGGAATAGATGTCTTTGCTCATCGACGAAAGAGAATGCCTTAGTTACTAAATATAGGTGAAATGCTCTTATTGCTCATACTTATAGTAAGTTGGCTTAGGTGCTTATACAAATGAATATTTCTTTAGTTCCATTGCACTGAACGAATGTTTCATTAGTAGAATATCTACCTTAGGTCTTATTGTGGCTTCCTATACATTTAAGAGTTGGTTTAGATAACTTAGCCTAGTCTGCGGTACAAATTAACTTAAAATGTATTTCGAGGATTTACTAGTGGGCTATTTGACCAAGCTTAATATAGGATTAAAGATAATCTCTCTTGAACCCTTGTGCGCTTAGTAAATTCATAGAGTGCACTTATGAAGCAATATGACAAATCATGGTACTTGTTTGTTATGATGAATGTTATTTGAAATAATGTTTAAGTGATTATGTCTTATTTTTTATTGTCTAAAGCTTACGATGAGCTATTGATTATAGTATTTTAATTGACTATTGTTTGGGCTAACAATCATTCTATGGAATGAGCTCTTAACTATGATATGGCCTAAGCCATAAGTTATGTTGTTGACTATGTTTTGAATAAGTTTTAGATTACGCCATCCATTTGTTATTGTTACATATTACTGATAAGCTACATTTATACTAATGATAGGACAATGAATATGCTACTAATGTTATACAAAACAGCCCGCAAGCACAAGATAACGAGATGATAACACAATACTAAAGAAGAAAATACAACCCATAGGGTCTCCTTTTTATACAAACCCACCACCAACACCACAATAACAAGGAGAAACACACCAAGGTAGCAACAACACAAGGTGAAATAATATAACAAGATGAGAACAACACAAACACCAATGATTTCACGAGAATAAGAATCTAACACTAGACTACAACAAGAAAGTAAAGGGATAGGTAGTGTGACATAAGCTATTACAAGACCTAAGAACCAAAGTGTGTCTCAAACACAAAGACCCTTAAATATTATAATAGCAACACCAACACTCTTACATTGAGCTTAAAATGACCTAATACTAGCCAACTTATGGTCTTATTGCAAGAAAAAAATGAAAAATCTAAAAGGCCCTTAGTAAAGGGGCACACTTGGAGTGTAAGCTAGGGGTGGATTTGGGGTGTTTCCAAGCCCTTATTTACATTTCAAGGTACTTTTTCACACTTCAACAAAGGCATTCCCTCGGGTGGACTCTTGGCACTCTCACCCACAACTATCTTCATGAACATGCTCATATCATACTCTTTATCTTGAGAGGAATTTAACTTCAAATTCATGGATTTATTTCCTTCAATTAGGCCCTTCACACGCACTATCATACGGACAAACATCTTCACCATTTCCTTTATTTGGATCCTCAGTTTCTTCTCTCTCTCTGTATTGATATTTTTTCCATTAATCTCATCCTATTCAATTTCCACCTCTTCTATAAGATAGTACAATTTTCCCTCCTTGAGGATCATATTTATTCAATTTGGAAATTCACTACCCTTGTGTCCCTACCCATAACATTTGAAGCATTAAAATCCCTTAAGATGGGAAGGAGGATTCAGCTTGCGTTAATTTCTTGAAGGGTATCTTTGGGAAACCTTTGTCTCGGGTTGGTCAGCCTTGGCCTCAGATTGTTTAGCAAAATGACCGATCCACGTCCTTGTGCAAAACTGAGGGGGATTGTCTCTTATGTTTGCAATTCGACCTATTCTTGAGCTCCCTTTCAACCTCTAGTGCCACTTGGAAGATGAAATTTATATTGTCAAACTTGTGAAGCATCGAGTGATTAAAGATGTCCTTGTTCAACCCAACCTTGAAACATATAATGTCATAACTTAATTTGTCTCCTCAATGATCAATCTTCAACTTCAATTGTTGGAACTCATTATAGTAAGCCATGCCACTCTTGTTACCTTGCCTCAAATTCTACAACTTGGCAAGGAGTTCGTGACTATAAGTCTCGGGAAAGTACATTTGGCTCATAAGGTTCTTCAATATAAACCAAGGAAGATGTTTTCCCTCATTCAATTAATTCCCAAACCTCATAACATACTCCTACCACGTGTTGGCATACCCTTCAAAGTGAGCTATAGCATAACAACTTTTCTTTTACTTGGTAAGATCCTTCAGTTGGAATATCAAGTCACAAGATGACTCCCATGCATGATAAGCTTTGGGATCACTCTCACCCTTGAAAATAGGAAGGCTCATTTTGATGGAGTTGATACCCACATCCCTTTCTTGGTGGTGGTTTCTTTGTTGGCTCCATTGACCAACTCTTCCTCTATGCCCTTGGTTTCCTATTTGATCCACATTTCTTACTCTCTTATCATTTTATATCATATAATATTCATCATAGACTCCATACCCTTCTTGTTCTTCTCTACCATATTCCTGTTTATGGATGGGTCAGTTTTGGTGAAATGGAGCTTGGATGGTAGGAATTTTATTTGGTGAAGGTTGTGGCCTTTGGTTGAGTGGATCTTTGATTGGAGGACTTGGTTTTATTCAAGGCATTTTGTTTCCAAGTCCTTCTTGTTGGAATTAAGGGGGTGGTGAAATAAATAGTCTATTGAGGTTTCAATTTTGGAGGTGTAGGGTAGTTTCGCTTATTGAATTTAGTGGTGGTCTTGGAGGATTGACCATTTGATATAAGGTTTTAGGTATAATGGTGGAAAAAGTGTTTTTATCATGTCGACTTGAGGAAATATAGTGGTGTCAAGGAGTATAAGCACGAGAGTTCCTTCGACTCTCCAAATGATCCAACCTCTCACTCAATGATGAAACATCCGTTTCCACATTTTCCATGCTTCAATTGAGGGCTTCAATCCTGGATAAGATAGTAATAAGATCATTGCTATAAATGGTTTAAGAGTTTTTCCCCTCCATTTCCATTGTATCAAACGGATTTTGTAATGTGGCAACCCTTGTTTGGTTGCGGTTTTTGAAGTGTTCTTGTTTTTACAACTTTGAACTTCCTGTTCAATTGTCAATTTTCGTTAAGTATAATCGGTTTTGGAGGGGAAGACACAAGTTTTGGAGACTTTTTTTCATATTCAAAAAGGGTTGACTTTTCTTGCACCTTTTGGGCAAGACACTTTTTGAAGGGTTGGTTTCCCTTTCCTCTTTTGTCAACCTTAGAAAGAGTTCTATCAATCTTTGGGCAACAAGCCTTTTTGAAAGTCCCTTATTCCCATACTTCTTTGGGTATAGCTTTGGGACTTGTTTCAAGACAAATATGAACTTCGCATATTTCTACTTAGCCTTAAGATGAAAACACCACTATTGAATGTTCTTCTTGCAACAAGACATGAAGATAGGTCAAGAACATCAAGAACCTTCGATAGATATTTGAAGACCAAGGTTCAAGTTGTACAACCAAACAGAAAAAACTCCTTTTTAACCACAATTGCACATAACAATACCAACAACACACCTCAAAATCTTAGATTCACAACAACAACAAACTAACAACACACTCCAAGTCTCAGATTCACAACAATAACAAAACAACAATAAACGTTCAAGAAAGAATTCACAAGCAAAACTTAGATCTTGACACTATTAGTGTTAGTGAAGGAGAAACTCACACTAGTAAGAATCAAAACACACCAAAGACTCCTATATATAGACTCAAAGAATCAACCAAGATACAATAAGAACAACTAGTTCTTAGCCAAACAAGAACAACTACTACTATATTTTTTTTATTTTTCAAGTGAGCAAGCCCAAGATTGATTCCTTAAGAACAAAATCAACCACAATATATGATGCAAAATGATACAAAAGGATCCTATAAGCACAAGATAACAAGATCACAACACAACAGTAAAAAGATTCAACCCATAGTGTCTCCTTTTGATACAAACCAGCCACCAACACAACAATAACAAGGAGAAACACACCAAGGCAGCAGAAACACAAGGTGACACGAGACAAAAAGATAAGAACAACACAAACACCAATTATTTCACTAGAATAAGAAGCTAACACCAAACTACAACAAGAAAGTAAAGGGACAGGTAGTGTTACATAAACTATTACAACTCCTAAGAACCAAAGTGTTTCTCAAATAGTAACATCCTTAACTACTATAATAACAACACCAACACTCGTATGTAAACACAAGAGAGAACTCACTCTCCTCAAGCACCAACGTTTCAAGCCAAAATGCAATACTAGTGATTACATACTAAGTGTTACCCTAGTTACAGTTACAAAACTCTCTCTCAAGAGATGAGTCCTTCAATATCAATCAACAACTGAGTGTAAAGTGAATTAACACTAGCCTACTTATAGTCATATAACATGGAAAAGATGAAAATTCTAAAAGTCCCTTAATAAATGGGGCACCCTTGGAGTGTAAGCTCAGGGCGACTTTAGGGTGTTTCCAAGTTGTTCTTCACAATTATAGGTCCTTATTCATACTTTAATAAAGGCATTCCCTTGAGTTAATTCTTGGCACTCTCACACACTCTTATTTTCATGATCACGCCCGTATCATAATGGGTCATTGTTCATGATGTCTCTTATGGGTATGCTCTAGTCTAATTGACTAGACTATTATTTATGAAATGATGAACAATTTATTATATTTTTGACTAAGCCCTTGTTTAGGCTAGGATTTAGGCTATTGACTATACTATTTCTCATGCTATGGTCATGCCTAAAAATCATGCTAATAATCATATTGGAAATGATAAGGTTAGTGGTTCTTGAAGGCGCACTAATTTACTTTATGTGAATTCATTGAATAGATTATGCTTGGAATTATGATACTTCATTATATGATTACTTGTGCTAATATTTTTGCCCATTATTATACATATCTATATATCCATCTCTCTGGTATAGGATGGAGAAAGATATTCGTGTTAAAGGTATATGAATCAAGGAAAACCTAAGGATACTTTATAATATCACTTCTTATATATATACTATATAAAAGTATGATGTTGATTATGAATAATAAATTATTAAGGTATGTTTTTCTTGCTTATCCTTTTATATTGATTTACTTAAGCCCTCGTGGATCTTGTTCTTTATCCTTCATGAGGCTTGTAATTTACTTTAGCCCTCATGGAGATTGCTTATATTTATTGATATTATTATGATTCCCGACAAGGTCGGAGGATATTATGGTAATGTGATGATACCCAACAAGGCCAAAGAATATTATGATGAAATGATAATACTCAAAAAGGCTAGACGATATTATAATGATACAATATTACCCATTATGACTGGAGGATATTATGATGATGTGATGCAACCCATCAAGGCCAGATGATATTATGATGACATGATAATACTTGTCAAGGTTAGAGGATATTATGATGAATGATGTTACCTGACATAGCCAGAGGATGTTATCAAAATGCAAAGATACCTGGCAAAGCCGAAAGATGTTTATGATGATGTTCTTATGTATAAATCTACCAGTTTGAGTATGGTTATCCAAACGTATAGCAATCATATGTTTATATATACTCAGATATAGCTAGGCATGATATTGATATTAGAGATTCCAGTTATAGTATCCTAATGACAAAGGTATAAAGTGGTATAGTTATTGATTTAAGGTTGAAAAGCTGATTAGTGGTAAATATTAATTAAGAGGTCAATAATGACTTATGAATAGTAAAACCATAACAATAATAAGGACTAGTTCTATTGATGATCATTAATTATGATGATTAAGCTATAATGATATTTAGCATAAATAGACTTGTAACATTGAAAATTAGTTAATAATAGTGATTTAGTCGATGATGATGACTAGTTGCCAAATAAGGATTTGTGGATTAGTGATGCTAGTTACTAAAGAGGTGTTTAATCAAAGATAAATAGTGTATAATTGCTGATGAGCAATTATTGGATAAATGGTTATTAGTGAGCTCTGAATGGCTAGAAATAAACATTGGCTAGTTGATAAATATGGTTTAGTGATGAATTTTGTCTAGATGCTAGATATTGACTAGTTGGTGATTAATGACTAGTTGTTGACTCACAAATATTCATTATATGGTGAATAGTTAATAAATAACAATTAGTGGTTATATAATGACTAGTGCGTAATTGGATTAGTTAATAAGTGTTGGCTAGCTCATAAGAGTTATTAGCGTGTATCAAGGATAAAGTTGTCTAATTGATTGTATTTTTATGGTTATGAATATATTGCCATATGTTATTAAATTATGAATGTTAATAACAATTGAGGAATGTTGGTAAACTTCTAATTGATGATAATAATGGAATATTGATAAATGATCGATTAATAGTAAGTACGGAATGATGATTAAATGATGATGGGTTATGGATATATTATTGATTAGATTCTGTTACTTTTCTCATAGGTGTACTCTCTAGTTGTATAGGACTCTATGATGAGTTATTTACTTTATGCACCAGTTGGCTTATGGGAGCCAAGTTTTTAGTTATGATTGCTTCTATTGATGCTTTATAATGCACTATTATTCTAAATTATCAAATACATATATACAACAATGTGTGTATGTATTAATGCTTTACATTATATTATTATTTTGGTATTTATTACTTTTTATGTACAGTGATATTTACATATGTTAATGCCTTATGTTATACTATTATTTTAATTTGATTGCTTATTATATATAGTGATGATGGAGATGATTTAGGTTTGATTTTGTACCTTGAATTAGTTATGATTATCTTTCATTTTATCATTCTTCTATAGTGATATAGCTTAGTAGGACGATTATGCCTACTGAGTACCTATTGTTGTAGTACTCATACTATACTTTTGTATCTTTTTGGTGTAGATCCAAGTGCTGGTTATTGTCGTTGATCATTGGTTATGTGTTGAATGACTGTTGGAGATAGGGTGAGCTATTGGATTTTGAGTTGCCCAGTTTTCTTGTATCTTTTATACTATGTCTTTAGTATTTGATATAGATGTATTGACTATTCCAGACATTGAATTGAATAAATACTATTAGATGTTCTTATACTGGCTCTACAAGGTTTTGGGATGGATATCTTGTGTGACTATTTTTCTATGTACAGCAATTTGCAATTTATAAATTATGTTTATTAAATTTGGCCTATGTTGGGCATTCCTTACCAAATTAACCCATTACATTAGATCTAGGTTATGGTATCATCTTACCTAGTGAGATTTGATAAGGACCATCATGACATAAAAATTGGGTCATGACAAATTTGTATCGAGGTCTAGGTTTCAACGATATTATTAGTATAAGAATGTGTGTCTAGTAGTGTCAAGAAAATCAAAATATTTACATTTGTTTCCTATCATCGAGAGTCTATGGGACATTCTTAGGAGTTATTCACTTCTTTCACTCATATTATTCTAATAGTCTGAGTTGGTTTTTAGAGTATACCTTGAACTTTCTCTTTTACAGATGGCCAGGACAGATACTACCACTACATGAGATGAGGGTCCCGTTATTGATCCAATGGATCCTTCTACTATTCATGGACAACTTAGATGTCATGGACAGCCTTATGATGTGTCCCTAGTTAGGTTCCAGGATAGGACGACTTCCTCAAACCTTATTCTTGCACCTGAGCCAGAGATTCTTTTGTCACAGCTAGCGGTGGACTAGGGACCAACCCATGCTCCACAGGGTTTATTTCTTCATCGGTGCTCATAGATGCACTGGTTCAATTGTTAGGTATAGTTGGTGTTATACCATCTGATATTGCTCAGTCTATAGACAAGAGTGGTATAGAGATGGGGGCGCAGCCTATAGATATGACTCCAAGAGTTAAGGTTTTTTAAGCACTAAGAGTCGCTCAGATGGTAGTTTCTAAGCCAATGGTCTCTTATCATACTGTGTATTTTGTAGAGAAAAAGATGTAGGGAAGATTCTTGATATTAGCTCCGACAAGATTTTTTGGTGCTCCTGGAGAGGATGCATAGAGTTCCTAATTTCTTATGAGGATAGGCTTTATGTTGTTGGCCTTATTGATACTAGTGGTTTGAATTACACCATATTTTAGTTGGATTTTTCTGCTCGTCATTGGAGGAGAGGTTATCTTGATTTAAGACCAACTGGGTCTTCTCCATTGTCATGGACTTGATCCTCTGAGGTTCTTGGAGAAGTATATGCCTCGTAGCCTTAGGATCATTTGAGAGATTATGGAGCCTTGCAGCATGATAGTTGTAGAGTATGAGGCTCATTTTCATGAGTCGGCTTGGCATTCAACTTCTATTCTAGATACTGAGTATGATAGAGTTCGCTGCTTTATTAGGGGATTGAGGCATTCCATTTGTATGTCTACTTAGAGTTTGGTTATTATTGGTAGGTCTTTTGCTAAGGTTTCAAATCATTCTAGCGAGATGAAGGAGATGCACTGTGAGAGTCGTGATAAGACTACAAAAAAGCCGAAAAAAGAGACTTAAAAAAGAGACCTCATGAGGTCTCTTTCCCTCAAAAAGAGACTTCAAAAGTGACCTCAATTAACGATCTCTAAAACATAGGTCGCTTTTTGTAAGAGAGCTTAGGAGGTCTCTTAAAAGCAACCTCATGAGGTCACCAGGTTATTTCTTGAATTCTACAAAATAGAGACTTCATGAGGTCACTAAATTATTTTTTAAAAAAAAGACCTCATATGGTCTCTATTTTATTTTTATTTTTTATTTTTTTTAATTGAAAGACACCTCATGGGATAATAATTATTTCTTAAATTTTTATTATAAATTATCTATTTAAAACATAAGAGACCTATTGCAGTCTCTTATTTGAGCAGGTAGAAAATAAAATCCTGAAAAAGTGACCTCATTATGTCTCTTTTGTTCATTGGCGGAAATATGAAAATGTGAAATAGCAACCCATAAGGTTTTTTTTTGCAACAAAATAGCTTTTACAAATACCTGTCAAAATTCAATAATCAATAATATGTACAATATAATCAATTAAATTGAACTCCAAGAACTCCCACCAATCAATAAAACTATAACAAACACAAGCAAAATTAATCCAATAACCACAAAATGAAAATAAAATTTAAATACCTTGAAATTGAACAAACAATATATAAAAGTCGTAAGTTATTTAACAATACTATTGTTTATACCACTTTAAAGTTTTAATGCATTCAAAAACACTTAAGAATTCAAATAAACAACCATAAAGTATATAGTTTAAATTATCTAGACAACATTCACCTTTAACAACGCGGCGGTGTATTGTCCACATAGTAATCCTCATCATCTTTATCACTACTGGGCTCCTCAGTCACATCTCTGTATTGACCATATACTCAATGTGAAATAGGTAGAGACTGTGTAGGTCGAGGAGGGCATACTACATCACCGGGACAAGGGGATATCCCCCCCAAAGAAAGTAATGCATCAAATTGGGCCTTTATTCCTTCATACTATATATCTCTTTGCCTTTCCCTGCCTTGCGAGGCCTTAGCTTTGCTAGATAGCTCAACTATTTGCTGCTTTAAAGGCAAAATCATCTCCCTTGACTCATCATCCTAGAAACTACAGAGACCTTCTAGATCCAAATAAAATTCAAAAAAGGTTAGTTGGGGCAATCTATAAGCATAGTCATACCTACTCGGGCCACCAAACGCATCTAACCATATTCTTTCATTCTGCTCTTGGCTAAGTGGTAGGTCTCGACTATCTTCTGGCAGAGTTTGGCAAAAATCCTCTATGCATCACAAATATCGATTTTGAATTTAATGATAATAATATTAGAATATAAATTTAGAAAATAAAGTAATAACTACTAGAAATAGAAGCTTACATAGGTCAGCCGATCTCA
>JAPEIP010000008.1:143941192-143960390 GCA_026120095.1 Capsicum chinense | reverse complement strand
GAAGCACAATGTTGAAATATGGGTATTGATATGCTTGTATTGATGCGTAGATTGTATTTTTGATAGCTTGACATCTTGTAGAGTATTTAATTATTGATCTTTCTTTGGCATCGAGGTAGGCTAGATTTATTCCTTGTTAGATTGAGCTATGTCCTAATATATTTATGATATCTTGTTAGATTGGGATGAGTTTTAGGTATTGGATTAATGAACTACAAGACATGGGTTAGTTGGACCATTTAGGCTATAATGAATCTTAGAATTGAAAATCATGACTTTTTTCCGTAGATCTTAGGTGGAATAGATGTCTTTGCTCATCGACGAAAGAGAATGCCTTAGTTACTAAATATAGGTGAAATGCTCTTATTGCTCATACTTATAGTAAGTTGGCTTAGGTGCTTATACAAATGAATATTTCTTTAGTTCCATTGCACTGAACGAATGTTTCATTAGTAGAATATCTACCTTAGGTCTTATTGTGGCTTCCTATACATTTAAGAGTTGGTTTAGATAACTTAGCCTAGTCTGCGGTACAAATTAACTTAAAATGTATTTCGAGGATTTACTAGTGGGCTATTTGACCAAGCTTAATATAGGATTAAAGATAATCTCTCTTGAACCCTTGTGCGCTTAGTAAATTCATAGAGTGCACTTATGAAGCAATATGACAAATCATGGTACTTGTTTGTTATGATGAATGTTATTTGAAATAATGTTTAAGTGATTATGTCTTATTTTTTATTGTCTAAAGCTTACGATGAGCTATTGATTATAGTATTTTAATTGACTATTGTTTGGGCTAACAATCATTCTATGGAATGAGCTCTTAACTATGATATGGCCTAAGCCATAAGTTATGTTGTTGACTATGTTTTGAATAAGTTTTAGATTACGCCATCCATTTGTTATTGTTACATATTACTGATAAGCTACATTTATACTAATGATAGGACAATGAATATGCTACTAATGTTATACAAAACAGCCCGCAAGCACAAGATAACGAGATGATAACACAATACTAAAGAAGAAAATACAACCCATAGGGTCTCCTTTTTATACAAACCCACCACCAACACCACAATAACAAGGAGAAACACACCAAGGTAGCAACAACACAAGGTGAAATAATATAACAAGATGAGAACAACACAAACACCAATGATTTCACGAGAATAAGAATCTAACACTAGACTACAACAAGAAAGTAAAGGGATAGGTAGTGTGACATAAGCTATTACAAGACCTAAGAACCAAAGTGTGTCTCAAACACAAAGACCCTTAAATATTATAATAGCAACACCAACACTCTTACATTGAGCTTAAAATGACCTAATACTAGCCAACTTATGGTCTTATTGCAAGAAAAAAATGAAAAATCTAAAAGGCCCTTAGTAAAGGGGCACACTTGGAGTGTAAGCTAGGGGTGGATTTGGGGTGTTTCCAAGCCCTTATTTACATTTCAAGGTACTTTTTCACACTTCAACAAAGGCATTCCCTCGGGTGGACTCTTGGCACTCTCACCCACAACTATCTTCATGAACATGCTCATATCATACTCTTTATCTTGAGAGGAATTTAACTTCAAATTCATGGATTTATTTCCTTCAATTAGGCCCTTCACACGCACTATCATACGGACAAACATCTTCACCATTTCCTTTATTTGGATCCTCAGTTTCTTCTCTCTCTCTGTATTGATATTTTTTCCATTAATCTCATCCTATTCAATTTCCACCTCTTCTATAAGATAGTACAATTTTCCCTCCTTGAGGATCATATTTATTCAATTTGGAAATTCACTACCCTTGTGTCCCTACCCATAACATTTGAAGCATTAAAATCCCTTAAGATGGGAAGGAGGATTCAGCTTGCGTTAATTTCTTGAAGGGTATCTTTGGGAAACCTTTGTCTCGGGTTGGTCAGCCTTGGCCTCAGATTGTTTAGCAAAATGACCGATCCACGTCCTTGTGCAAAACTGAGGGGGATTGTCTCTTATGTTTGCAATTCGACCTATTCTTGAGCTCCCTTTCAACCTCTAGTGCCACTTGGAAGATGAAATTTATATTGTCAAACTTGTGAAGCATCGAGTGATTAAAGATGTCCTTGTTCAACCCAACCTTGAAACATATAATGTCATAACTTAATTTGTCTCCTCAATGATCAATCTTCAACTTCAATTGTTGGAACTCATTATAGTAAGCCATGCCACTCTTGTTACCTTGCCTCAAATTCTACAACTTGGCAAGGAGTTCGTGACTATAAGTCTCGGGAAAGTACATTTGGCTCATAAGGTTCTTCAATATAAACCAAGGAAGATGTTTTCCCTCATTCAATTAATTCCCAAACCTCATAACATACTCCTACCACGTGTTGGCATACCCTTCAAAGTGAGCTATAGCATAACAACTTTTCTTTTACTTGGTAAGATCCTTCAGTTGGAATATCAAGTCACAAGATGACTCCCATGCATGATAAGCTTTGGGATCACTCTCACCCTTGAAAATAGGAAGGCTCATTTTGATGGAGTTGATACCCACATCCCTTTCTTGGTGGTGGTTTCTTTGTTGGCTCCATTGACCAACTCTTCCTCTATGCCCTTGGTTTCCTATTTGATCCACATTTCTTACTCTCTTATCATTTTATATCATATAATATTCATCATAGACTCCATACCCTTCTTGTTCTTCTCTACCATATTCCTGTTTATGGATGGGTCAGTTTTGGTGAAATGGAGCTTGGATGGTAGGAATTTTATTTGGTGAAGGTTGTGGCCTTTGGTTGAGTGGATCTTTGATTGGAGGACTTGGTTTTATTCAAGGCATTTTGTTTCCAAGTCCTTCTTGTTGGAATTAAGGGGGTGGTGAAATAAATAGTCTATTGAGGTTTCAATTTTGGAGGTGTAGGGTAGTTTCGCTTATTGAATTTAGTGGTGGTCTTGGAGGATTGACCATTTGATATAAGGTTTTAGGTATAATGGTGGAAAAAGTGTTTTTATCATGTCGACTTGAGGAAATATAGTGGTGTCAAGGAGTATAAGCACGAGAGTTCCTTCGACTCTCCAAATGATCCAACCTCTCACTCAATGATGAAACATCCGTTTCCACATTTTCCATGCTTCAATTGAGGGCTTCAATCCTGGATAAGATAGTAATAAGATCATTGCTATAAATGGTTTAAGAGTTTTTCCCCTCCATTTCCATTGTATCAAACGGATTTTGTAATGTGGCAACCCTTGTTTGGTTGCGGTTTTTGAAGTGTTCTTGTTTTTACAACTTTGAACTTCCTGTTCAATTGTCAATTTTCGTTAAGTATAATCGGTTTTGGAGGGGAAGACACAAGTTTTGGAGACTTTTTTTCATATTCAAAAAGGGTTGACTTTTCTTGCACCTTTTGGGCAAGACACTTTTTGAAGGGTTGGTTTCCCTTTCCTCTTTTGTCAACCTTAGAAAGAGTTCTATCAATCTTTGGGCAACAAGCCTTTTTGAAAGTCCCTTATTCCCATACTTCTTTGGGTATAGCTTTGGGACTTGTTTCAAGACAAATATGAACTTCGCATATTTCTACTTAGCCTTAAGATGAAAACACCACTATTGAATGTTCTTCTTGCAACAAGACATGAAGATAGGTCAAGAACATCAAGAACCTTCGATAGATATTTGAAGACCAAGGTTCAAGTTGTACAACCAAACAGAAAAAACTCCTTTTTAACCACAATTGCACATAACAATACCAACAACACACCTCAAAATCTTAGATTCACAACAACAACAAACTAACAACACACTCCAAGTCTCAGATTCACAACAATAACAAAACAACAATAAACGTTCAAGAAAGAATTCACAAGCAAAACTTAGATCTTGACACTATTAGTGTTAGTGAAGGAGAAACTCACACTAGTAAGAATCAAAACACACCAAAGACTCCTATATATAGACTCAAAGAATCAACCAAGATACAATAAGAACAACTAGTTCTTAGCCAAACAAGAACAACTACTACTATATTTTTTTTATTTTTCAAGTGAGCAAGCCCAAGATTGATTCCTTAAGAACAAAATCAACCACAATATATGATGCAAAATGATACAAAAGGATCCTATAAGCACAAGATAACAAGATCACAACACAACAGTAAAAAGATTCAACCCATAGTGTCTCCTTTTGATACAAACCAGCCACCAACACAACAATAACAAGGAGAAACACACCAAGGCAGCAGAAACACAAGGTGACACGAGACAAAAAGATAAGAACAACACAAACACCAATTATTTCACTAGAATAAGAAGCTAACACCAAACTACAACAAGAAAGTAAAGGGACAGGTAGTGTTACATAAACTATTACAACTCCTAAGAACCAAAGTGTTTCTCAAATAGTAACATCCTTAACTACTATAATAACAACACCAACACTCGTATGTAAACACAAGAGAGAACTCACTCTCCTCAAGCACCAACGTTTCAAGCCAAAATGCAATACTAGTGATTACATACTAAGTGTTACCCTAGTTACAGTTACAAAACTCTCTCTCAAGAGATGAGTCCTTCAATATCAATCAACAACTGAGTGTAAAGTGAATTAACACTAGCCTACTTATAGTCATATAACATGGAAAAGATGAAAATTCTAAAAGTCCCTTAATAAATGGGGCACCCTTGGAGTGTAAGCTCAGGGCGACTTTAGGGTGTTTCCAAGTTGTTCTTCACAATTATAGGTCCTTATTCATACTTTAATAAAGGCATTCCCTTGAGTTAATTCTTGGCACTCTCACACACTCTTATTTTCATGATCACGCCCGTATCATAATGGGTCATTGTTCATGATGTCTCTTATGGGTATGCTCTAGTCTAATTGACTAGACTATTATTTATGAAATGATGAACAATTTATTATATTTTTGACTAAGCCCTTGTTTAGGCTAGGATTTAGGCTATTGACTATACTATTTCTCATGCTATGGTCATGCCTAAAAATCATGCTAATAATCATATTGGAAATGATAAGGTTAGTGGTTCTTGAAGGCGCACTAATTTACTTTATGTGAATTCATTGAATAGATTATGCTTGGAATTATGATACTTCATTATATGATTACTTGTGCTAATATTTTTGCCCATTATTATACATATCTATATATCCATCTCTCTGGTATAGGATGGAGAAAGATATTCGTGTTAAAGGTATATGAATCAAGGAAAACCTAAGGATACTTTATAATATCACTTCTTATATATATACTATATAAAAGTATGATGTTGATTATGAATAATAAATTATTAAGGTATGTTTTTCTTGCTTATCCTTTTATATTGATTTACTTAAGCCCTCGTGGATCTTGTTCTTTATCCTTCATGAGGCTTGTAATTTACTTTAGCCCTCATGGAGATTGCTTATATTTATTGATATTATTATGATTCCCGACAAGGTCGGAGGATATTATGGTAATGTGATGATACCCAACAAGGCCAAAGAATATTATGATGAAATGATAATACTCAAAAAGGCTAGACGATATTATAATGATACAATATTACCCATTATGACTGGAGGATATTATGATGATGTGATGCAACCCATCAAGGCCAGATGATATTATGATGACATGATAATACTTGTCAAGGTTAGAGGATATTATGATGAATGATGTTACCTGACATAGCCAGAGGATGTTATCAAAATGCAAAGATACCTGGCAAAGCCGAAAGATGTTTATGATGATGTTCTTATGTATAAATCTACCAGTTTGAGTATGGTTATCCAAACGTATAGCAATCATATGTTTATATATACTCAGATATAGCTAGGCATGATATTGATATTAGAGATTCCAGTTATAGTATCCTAATGACAAAGGTATAAAGTGGTATAGTTATTGATTTAAGGTTGAAAAGCTGATTAGTGGTAAATATTAATTAAGAGGTCAATAATGACTTATGAATAGTAAAACCATAACAATAATAAGGACTAGTTCTATTGATGATCATTAATTATGATGATTAAGCTATAATGATATTTAGCATAAATAGACTTGTAACATTGAAAATTAGTTAATAATAGTGATTTAGTCGATGATGATGACTAGTTGCCAAATAAGGATTTGTGGATTAGTGATGCTAGTTACTAAAGAGGTGTTTAATCAAAGATAAATAGTGTATAATTGCTGATGAGCAATTATTGGATAAATGGTTATTAGTGAGCTCTGAATGGCTAGAAATAAACATTGGCTAGTTGATAAATATGGTTTAGTGATGAATTTTGTCTAGATGCTAGATATTGACTAGTTGGTGATTAATGACTAGTTGTTGACTCACAAATATTCATTATATGGTGAATAGTTAATAAATAACAATTAGTGGTTATATAATGACTAGTGCGTAATTGGATTAGTTAATAAGTGTTGGCTAGCTCATAAGAGTTATTAGCGTGTATCAAGGATAAAGTTGTCTAATTGATTGTATTTTTATGGTTATGAATATATTGCCATATGTTATTAAATTATGAATGTTAATAACAATTGAGGAATGTTGGTAAACTTCTAATTGATGATAATAATGGAATATTGATAAATGATCGATTAATAGTAAGTACGGAATGATGATTAAATGATGATGGGTTATGGATATATTATTGATTAGATTCTGTTACTTTTCTCATAGGTGTACTCTCTAGTTGTATAGGACTCTATGATGAGTTATTTACTTTATGCACCAGTTGGCTTATGGGAGCCAAGTTTTTAGTTATGATTGCTTCTATTGATGCTTTATAATGCACTATTATTCTAAATTATCAAATACATATATACAACAATGTGTGTATGTATTAATGCTTTACATTATATTATTATTTTGGTATTTATTACTTTTTATGTACAGTGATATTTACATATGTTAATGCCTTATGTTATACTATTATTTTAATTTGATTGCTTATTATATATAGTGATGATGGAGATGATTTAGGTTTGATTTTGTACCTTGAATTAGTTATGATTATCTTTCATTTTATCATTCTTCTATAGTGATATAGCTTAGTAGGACGATTATGCCTACTGAGTACCTATTGTTGTAGTACTCATACTATACTTTTGTATCTTTTTGGTGTAGATCCAAGTGCTGGTTATTGTCGTTGATCATTGGTTATGTGTTGAATGACTGTTGGAGATAGGGTGAGCTATTGGATTTTGAGTTGCCCAGTTTTCTTGTATCTTTTATACTATGTCTTTAGTATTTGATATAGATGTATTGACTATTCCAGACATTGAATTGAATAAATACTATTAGATGTTCTTATACTGGCTCTACAAGGTTTTGGGATGGATATCTTGTGTGACTATTTTTCTATGTACAGCAATTTGCAATTTATAAATTATGTTTATTAAATTTGGCCTATGTTGGGCATTCCTTACCAAATTAACCCATTACATTAGATCTAGGTTATGGTATCATCTTACCTAGTGAGATTTGATAAGGACCATCATGACATAAAAATTGGGTCATGACAAATTTGTATCGAGGTCTAGGTTTCAACGATATTATTAGTATAAGAATGTGTGTCTAGTAGTGTCAAGAAAATCAAAATATTTACATTTGTTTCCTATCATCGAGAGTCTATGGGACATTCTTAGGAGTTATTCACTTCTTTCACTCATATTATTCTAATAGTCTGAGTTGGTTTTTAGAGTATACCTTGAACTTTCTCTTTTACAGATGGCCAGGACAGATACTACCACTACATGAGATGAGGGTCCCGTTATTGATCCAATGGATCCTTCTACTATTCATGGACAACTTAGATGTCATGGACAGCCTTATGATGTGTCCCTAGTTAGGTTCCAGGATAGGACGACTTCCTCAAACCTTATTCTTGCACCTGAGCCAGAGATTCTTTTGTCACAGCTAGCGGTGGACTAGGGACCAACCCATGCTCCACAGGGTTTATTTCTTCATCGGTGCTCATAGATGCACTGGTTCAATTGTTAGGTATAGTTGGTGTTATACCATCTGATATTGCTCAGTCTATAGACAAGAGTGGTATAGAGATGGGGGCGCAGCCTATAGATATGACTCCAAGAGTTAAGGTTTTTTAAGCACTAAGAGTCGCTCAGATGGTAGTTTCTAAGCCAATGGTCTCTTATCATACTGTGTATTTTGTAGAGAAAAAGATGTAGGGAAGATTCTTGATATTAGCTCCGACAAGATTTTTTGGTGCTCCTGGAGAGGATGCATAGAGTTCCTAATTTCTTATGAGGATAGGCTTTATGTTGTTGGCCTTATTGATACTAGTGGTTTGAATTACACCATATTTTAGTTGGATTTTTCTGCTCGTCATTGGAGGAGAGGTTATCTTGATTTAAGACCAACTGGGTCTTCTCCATTGTCATGGACTTGATCCTCTGAGGTTCTTGGAGAAGTATATGCCTCGTAGCCTTAGGATCATTTGAGAGATTATGGAGCCTTGCAGCATGATAGTTGTAGAGTATGAGGCTCATTTTCATGAGTCGGCTTGGCATTCAACTTCTATTCTAGATACTGAGTATGATAGAGTTCGCTGCTTTATTAGGGGATTGAGGCATTCCATTTGTATGTCTACTTAGAGTTTGGTTATTATTGGTAGGTCTTTTGCTAAGGTTTCAAATCATTCTAGCGAGATGAAGG
This sequence comes from Capsicum chinense, assembly GCA_026120095.1. Classification (NCBI taxonomy): domain Eukaryota; kingdom Viridiplantae; phylum Streptophyta; class Magnoliopsida; order Solanales; family Solanaceae; genus Capsicum; species Capsicum chinense. The sequence continues at coordinate 143,951,728 of JAPEIP010000008.1, read as the reverse complement.
AGATGCACTGTGAGAGTCGTGATAAGACTACAAAAAAGCCGAAAAAAGAGACTTAAAAAAGAGACCTCATGAGGTCTCTTTCCCTCAAAAAGAGACTTCAAAAGTGACCTCAATTAACGATCTCTAAAACATAGGTCGCTTTTTGTAAGAGAGCTTAGGAGGTCTCTTAAAAGCAACCTCATGAGGTCACCAGGTTATTTCTTGAATTCTACAAAATAGAGACTTCATGAGGTCACTAAATTATTTTTTAAAAAAAAGACCTCATATGGTCTCTATTTTATTTTTATTTTTTATTTTTTTTAATTGAAAGACACCTCATGGGATAATAATTATTTCTTAAATTTTTATTATAAATTATCTATTTAAAACATAAGAGACCTATTGCAGTCTCTTATTTGAGCAGGTAGAAAATAAAATCCTGAAAAAGTGACCTCATTATGTCTCTTTTGTTCATTGGCGGAAATATGAAAATGTGAAATAGCAACCCATAAGGTTTTTTTTTGCAACAAAATAGCTTTTACAAATACCTGTCAAAATTCAATAATCAATAATATGTACAATATAATCAATTAAATTGAACTCCAAGAACTCCCACCAATCAATAAAACTATAACAAACACAAGCAAAATTAATCCAATAACCACAAAATGAAAATAAAATTTAAATACCTTGAAATTGAACAAACAATATATAAAAGTCGTAAGTTATTTAACAATACTATTGTTTATACCACTTTAAAGTTTTAATGCATTCAAAAACACTTAAGAATTCAAATAAACAACCATAAAGTATATAGTTTAAATTATCTAGACAACATTCACCTTTAACAACGCGGCGGTGTATTGTCCACATAGTAATCCTCATCATCTTTATCACTACTGGGCTCCTCAGTCACATCTCTGTATTGACCATATACTCAATGTGAAATAGGTAGAGACTGTGTAGGTCGAGGAGGGCATACTACATCACCGGGACAAGGGGATATCCCCCCCAAAGAAAGTAATGCATCAAATTGGGCCTTTATTCCTTCATACTATATATCTCTTTGCCTTTCCCTGCCTTGCGAGGCCTTAGCTTTGCTAGATAGCTCAACTATTTGCTGCTTTAAAGGCAAAATCATCTCCCTTGACTCATCATCCTAGAAACTACAGAGACCTTCTAGATCCAAATAAAATTCAAAAAAGGTTAGTTGGGGCAATCTATAAGCATAGTCATACCTACTCGGGCCACCAAACGCATCTAACCATATTCTTTCATTCTGCTCTTGGCTAAGTGGTAGGTCTCGACTATCTTCTGGCAGAGTTTGGCAAAAATCCTCTATGCATCACAAATATCGATTTTGAATTTAATGATAATAATATTAGAATATAAATTTAGAAAATAAAGTAATAACTACTAGAAATAGAAGCTTACATAGGTCAGCCGATCTCATGGCTCAACCCAAACATCAGGATCTTCAGAAGTTTTCTTCTTTCTTGTGTATGTAGCCTTGAATACCTCAGCCTGAGTTATTGGCCTCCTAAGTTCCTTTTCCTGAAAACAAAATTAATTTAATTTTAGTTTCAATGAAATAATGATTACGGTAGTCGTCTTACATTTCATTTTTCAAAAAGACAAATAACCAGTATTCGTACCAGCTCAAAAGGCACAAACTGACTAGAGAACTCCCTAACTATGTCATTAATCTCTAATTTTGTCTATTGTTTTAATAGAATGGAGGGGGAACCAACAAACAAAGTTACCACTTACAAACTGATAAGTCTGAGCAACCTAGTTATTAGTCTATTTCTTCAACAACTACCCGTTTAATAATTACCTTGAAAAACAAAATTCAAGAACCATGAGAACAAAGGCAACGGGAAATGAAGAGAACAAAACCAAGAAACCAAAATATCCTTTTTAATAAGAACTAACAACAACAATGAAATCCCACAAGTGGTGTCTAGGGAGGGTAAAGTGTACGCAGATGGAAGACCTTAACACTACCTCATGGAGGTAGAGAGGTTATTTCAGAAATACCCCAGGCTCATGTGCAGCTTTTTTTTAATAAATACCAAGAAAAGTAAGAATTCAAGGACTACAATTAAATTTCCCATAGAAATAAACATTTTAGTCTATGTAAAGTAAGGAAGTAAAATTAACACAGAGAAAAAAAGACATGTAGTTCTCTAAGTAATGAGGGACAAGTAGAGTTTATACTTATACGAGCATTACAACTAGGACTTCCAAAATCCAGCATTTTCACTACCGATGAATGACTACAGCAGTAACCCATGTAACCAAAAGACACAATATCCCAAGAAAAGGTAAGCCTAGAAGAATTTCTTTATTTGAAATATACAGTTGAATGTACTGCCAGTGTGATAATTTCCAAGAACTATTTTCTTATTTGACAGCAAAAACACAATAGATCTTCCGCGATAACAAAATATTGTAAATGAATAAGTTGCCAGTACAGTGATTTTTGAAAGTAATGTCCTAATATGAGTCTATGACATGCCTTATAAGCATATTTCTGAAGAGAAGCATATTACATGTGTGATTTACTGAGTAAATGGCTCAACAGAGATGCTCTAGAGCAGATGTGAAAGGTTGTCCTGGATTTGTTTGATACTTTTCCTATATATTCTATTTATTTTTAGGAACTTCTGCAATACGGCACAATATGAATTAAAACTTGAGCTTCAGACAAGCTAGCAAAAATATACAAGCCATGGAGAAGAGAAATTTAAATTTTTTAATGTCTTTCTAGCACAAAGATACCTAAAGATAAATAAGGAGCTTGTCATATGAGAGGAAAAAACACCTAGAGTGCAATAAAATCATCGGCTGTTTATACTCTATAGTATAGTGGACATCTGTGCAGGAAGATGGCATAGTACATTTATGATAATATGAAAAGGAGAAGAAATGGATTCTTTTTTGAAGGAAAGAAGTGACAAAGTCAAAATTTAAGCATTCTCTATTATTTTTTTGAATCAATACACTAGAAACCTTTTTCTACTCATAGGCAAGATCAAAACATAATCTTCTATTTGAGGTTGTTGGACACCAATGCTTTTTACAGGACTTCTGTCATCTGCAAAATATTTCATTTGTCATATTTCAAATCGGAACACCCTAACTCGGGCTCGATGCAGTATCTTTCATCATTATGACCAAGTAATTAATTAACCCAAAGAATGTAGGGGATGTCAAAGATCACTAATTGAATTAAAGTACCCAATTCTGGTCATATTTTTGCAAGTTGCTATTAATGTAAAATTGGCTGCCAATGGATAGATTATATTTCCTTCTTAATTTTTCTAGAGTATGGATGAATACCTAAAAGATGCACAACTGAGAAAGATTTCTCTTCTTATCTATTTAGGAAAAAATTAGCAAGGAACATCATATTTTAGAGATAAGTTCCAATTGGGGAAACTTGGCTGTTGAAGTTATCTAGCAAATAGGATGCAAATATACTGGTATTACTCTCATTTACCATAACTAAACAAGGATTAACAAATTTCCAGGAAGCAAATGTAGCTAATGACACAACATTCTAACTCTATTCAACTATCCAACAGAAAGTTCTCCTAAAAAAGCAATTCAAAACCTATTAACCAAAAGAACTAACCATGTTACAACAAAACTTCCAGTACGAAGCTAGAAATCCACATATAACCATCGAGCATGTAGATACAGATTGCTAGTTCTAAATACATGCACAATAGCTAAGGGAAAAAAGATGACTAGAACAAGCAGTATGAATACTGATATCATTGCTTGTCATTGTCCTCATATGTGTTTTCTCGGCAAGCTTAATCGGGATAATATACATGTACCAATAGACCATACAATATTCATCAAGAGAATATAAGTCCAATTCAAAGACTAAAAACATCAGGAATCAAAAAGTAGCATTTAAGAACTGATTGTCCATAATAATTGGTTTTTCGAGGATAAGGTATCACTAATCAGACATAATTCAATAAAGATTACCAAAATCACATAAATGACCTACCAGTTTTCTCCTTACATTTCCCTAACTCTGAGCTTTCCTGACTCTGAGCTCCACTCGTGTGTAAAGAAGCACACTTAAGAGATACTCTATCTTTCTTCCCAATCTTACATATCTGCTAGAACCTCGAATCTATCTCCCAATGGTCAACTAACTTTTGCCAATTTTCAGGTAGAATCTACCTAGGCCTCTTATTTTTTTATGAGCTTTTGATAGCAAGCCAGTAAGTATGCGCCCAGCTTTTAACTTGAAGTTTGCTTTAATCTGGGCTTCATATTTTGGATACCAAAAACACTTTTTCTGTAATGACAAGATAAACTAAGTTGAATTAATTTGCTAATGAAACACCTTCTCTGTAATGACAAGATAAACTAATATAAATTATCCCTACCTTGTTGACATAGAGATATTGTTCCTAATAGACCCTCAAATTAAATAAATCCAGTACAAATTAATTCAAACTTATGAAAAACAAAAACATATGAGATTTAAGTTATCAGACTTAACAAAGCTAACAAATAATCCCAAACTACACAATCAGATTTCTAGTGGTCAAATTACTGAGTATATTGGATGGAAAGGGGAAAGATCATGGCATCAATAACGCTCCATACTTGTAATTATCATCTTCCCTATGGTGCACTAGTGTATACTCAAATATAAAGCTATAAATGTCCTAATAATCCTTAGTTTTTTTCATAGCATTGCATACTGTAGATTGTTAACACTATTGATAATTACACAAGCAGTTAATCTCCTAGTAAAAGGGCGAAACACATGGCTTCATGAGTATACAACCAAAAATTACACACCAGGACTAAGAAAAGAAAATCAATTGATAACCAAACATTCTTCTAGATAAGCGCTAATAATAGTACAAGATTTAGGCCATCGACTACTACTATTAGTCAATTTCAAGTAGTTTCAAGTACATTCTCTGAATTTAATGAGATTTTTTTCTTGGTGTTGGGATTTGAATTTCTTCAATTGGCCCTACTTTTGAAGTCTAAGATATCTAAATGGTCACTTCTTTCACGATTAATAAACAAAGAAACCAGTTTTGAGCCTTAGGAAAGTAGATAGTTAAAGGATTCATGATTCATGCACAAGGCAAGTCTAGAAAGTGAATAGAAAAAAAATGATAACACCAATGATCTTGAGATAGTAGACACTGCACTCTGTAGTTTATGATGTCTGGTACATGAAAGTAACAATTGCAAAATAAAAGAATAAGATTCGTACAAAGCAAATAGGAGAAATTACAGACTCATGTTGAAAACAATGAGAACGACATACAAACTAAAATAGTCTGTCTATGAAATTTATACAAACTAACAACATATCTTGCTCTAAGTAAGAAAATGAATGTAAGTCTTTCTATGTATTTTTTTGAACTTTTTTGATAAATAAGTAAGGAAAAGAAGCGCATGGAAATAAATATACCCTAAATTCCAAAAGAATTTGGTTCCTAAGATAGACTGGCATCTTGCCCCAACTCGTGACAGCACCCCTATAAAGATCTTGAATGATTTGAGAAAGGATCCTCATAGTAGCATCCAGATTAAAATTGTATTCCAAAATTTAAACATTTATAGGTTAAAGCTAAAAAAATTATGAGATATTCATAAAATAAATGCATTTTGTAATAACCATACTCGTAGCAACCATGCTCTATGATGAGTCTGTTGTGCATGGTCCTCATGCCAGTTTGTGGATGAACCTTACCATGTGTAATAGATTGGTCTGTTGTAGGAATTTCAGGTTCAGAGATATTGCCTCAAAGCAGAAGAGTTGATATCCCAATTTGTAAAGTAGCTACTGATGAAGGTTGTAAGTTACCAGGGTTAAGAGTAACTGTATACGAGGCACTAGATATCTGATGTTGTATCATGTGAGGTAATTGAATGTGCCTGTCATAAATGGAGGTAGCATGACCTATTGTGGGCCTCATCATTAGTGTATGTGGAGGCTGCTGAGTATATATTATTGGTACACCTCGTGATGGATTAGATAGTATGGAGTTTGGTATACTATGTGTGCCTGTCGATCGCCTGTTCATCATACTAGCCTTCTTTAATTTCTTGTTGGGAGCATTAGGAGTACCCTTATCCTTATCGCCGCCTGCCATCTATATAAATTTTCATATAATATCTTCGAGTAAACCATAGTGTAGAGACACCATGAATGTACACATTTTTATCATGTTACTGCATGAGAGAAAAGCCAAACCTATGACATACGTATGGTGTAACACATATAACATCACTGAAAGAGAAAAAATAAACCTGAACAACTATCAGTGCACAGTCAGACATAGACACCAATTTATTTTGAGAACAATACCAATAAAAGATTAAAGCAACAAGTTTCACTTCAAGAACTCCAAATAAAAGTTTAAAATGAGAATTAACATTAAATCAAACCAATAATTCTCGGCTAAAAATAGAAATAGAGTAAACAAAAACTACATTGATCAAATTAGGAAAAAAAAGAATAAGCTAAATCAAACAAAGAAACAAAAAAATCCAGATGTGTTATTTCAAATTATCATTCCTCCTCCTCATCCTCCTTCTCTTCTGACCCTCCTTCTTCTGACCATTCTGCCTCTTCTGACCATTCTTCTACTTCCGACCCTCTTTTCTCTTCTAACCAATTTTTCTCATCTACTATTTCATTTTTATCATTTGATTCATCCACCTCTTTATCTGCTACTAATTCTACTTCTTCTATACTAACCTCTTCAAATATGTGTTCTGGATGCTCTAAATTATCTTCCAAGTCAACATCAACTAGTTGGTGAACACATGATATGTCATCAGCCTGGTATGTAACATCAAATACATTTTCACCTTCCACTCGAACCACAGGCTTGATTTTGATTACCCCCCACCAATCCAATTTATTTGGACACAAGGGAAAAGGAGCATAATAAACTTGCTTAGCATTATGTGCAATGATGAAAGAATCGTACGTCTCATATTCCCTTGTGTGTCATACTTCAATGATATTATATTGTTTGATTTCCCTCCTCCTCTATTTGGGGTAGGGTTGAACCACTTTCATCTAAACAATACAATTCTTTTTTTGGGCAACAAAAATACACCATTTCTAAAATCTCCATTAGTACCCCATAATAATCAACCACATTTTGATCTCCATCATCACCTTTTACCCAAACTCCGATATTATTATTTTTTTTTATGCTTGGATCATTATTTGGTATTGAATTTAAAATCATTCACTACATATTTTTCCATAGAATAGACCTTAATGGGTCCCCAAAATAAATCCTTCAAAAATTGGTCAAATTGATCATTTCTTGTATCATAAACCTAAAAATAGTCGAGAGTAGAAAATTAGCATTAATCAAACATGGACTTTTTAATAGTTATAGTATTATGAAAAAAATGAAAAACTTACATATTATTTAAACCATGTTGAAAAATAGTCAAACACTTTATCATTGCTATCCAACTGGACAAAGTAGCTATCAAAGAGGATGGAAATTAAGTTAGTCGCTTTGTCTTGTAATTGCATATGTAATGCAAAATAATAACAACTTATTCAAGAAATGGTTTAACTTGAGGGTAACTCAACAAGACATGTATTGATGCAGACTTAAACTCTATTGAACTAAGATGCCTCCTTGTACGATTTTTTGAACCTTCAACAGGTTGATTGAACATTGATAACGGCTCTCTAGAAGCCTCACCACCATCGTTGTGATGATTGGGCCTATTGCTTTAACATGGAACACTACTTGCAAAGTTACACTAACAAAAATTGGTTGTTTCCTAAGCAAGATAGGCTTCGTACATTGAGCCTTCAATTCTATGTTGTTGCTTGATACTTCATTTTTTCTTACCAATAGTCCTATATAATATTATATTATGATAATTTTTGAAAAACATTAATGGAGAGGAATATATTAAGATTTACAATAGTTACATCTCAAATGGATACATCCATCGAGCCTGAACAAGACCTCCAAGACGAGCTTCATAGGACTCTCCATCAGATGGATGACACATAACACCAGGTGTTCTTCTATTTTCATGATGCCATCTCATGTGAGGAGCTAACCTATTTGACCCATATAACCTTTTTAGCCTTAGTATAAGAGGTAAGTAATGCATCGTCTTCACAACAACTTTCTTCCCACTAGGTGCTTTTTCAAAATGAGCTCTTTGACAAAACTTACTAGATTCTAGATCAATGTCATCCTTGTAGTATAACATACAACTATTTTTATAAAAATTGATTTTCATCGATGACAATCCTAAATTTGACACCAACCTCTTTCCCTTGTAGAAATTATTAGGTATCTCTAGATTCGGGTCAACTAATTCACGCATAAGGTCAATCACAGTGTCCATTACCCCCTGAGGAACATTTTAATCAGATTTTATACTTAATAACCTAACAACGGTAGATAATTAAGAGTTTGGACTCCCCTTGTGTAGAGGCTGACTAGAATTTTCCAACTTTTTAAAGAAATATTTTGATTCATCATTGGGAGCTTCTTCAACATGATTACCAGATTCAAAATCAGAATGTATCCCATGTGCATCTCAAATCATGGCGTGCATTCTATAATTTTGGACATTAGGTTGCACCGCCCCACAACTTCCACCAGCAACATAGTGTTGAGAAGTGACAAAACTATTATCAACTTCTCCATGACTAGTGCATACTGTATAATCTTGTTTAAACCCATTTTGATAGAGATGAAGTTTAACAACATCAGTTTTTTCATAATTTCTACATTTACATTTACTACAAGGACACTTAACCAAGACATCAAGTTGAAAGGGTTCCCGTTTTATTACATAGTCCACAAAACCATCGACACTGGATATAAATTTAGACATCAACACCATACGACTAACATTAGTCATATTATACATCCAACTATGATCTATCTATACAAAATCGCATAATTAAAATTGTTAAACTCTAAATTAAGAAAGAAAAATTTATAACAAATCAAGAATTTGCGTAAGTAAATGTAATGAGCTCATTAAAAGCAAAGACCTTTTTTTACGTGTCAATGTAGGACTTTAGGTCAGTCAAAAGAACACAAAAACAAATACCACAAATCAATGATTTGCACAAGTTTTAGAAGCATACAAATCAAGAGAAAAAGAGGTTCTTCTCACCACTCATAAAAGAAGCAACAGATTACATACAAGAATCCTAAATCAAATATTTAAATCACCAACATTAAGCCAAAAAATCACTCAAAACAAGAACTTCAAAACAAGCCATGTATGACACTAGATTTCATTCAAACTCTTACATCTATTTTAAAAATCAGGTGAATATGTATACTATGATTTCAAATAAGAAGGAATAGTGAGACTACATATTGTTACCTACTAACCTTCTACCTTACTCTGTGTCATCTACACCCTCATATTTTATATCTTGTCTAATTACTACACCTACTAACCTTCTACCTTATTTTATATCTTGTCTAATTAATCTCACCAATACTTTTTCATTATACCTTAACCTCTCCTAAAACCGTCCATAGCCACTTTTAAACTTGATATTAAATATTAATTACTATCTTTTAATTCAACATTATGTTCATCAGAATTCAACCTAGCTAGTTACATGGTTATGTGGTTTTGGAACTATCCTCTACAGTACTTTTCTCCTTCACAAAACAAAGGCCATGGGAAGAAATCTATCCAAACTATTACATGTTGTTCATCCAAAATTAGATACGGACTGTAAGTAAATAAGTGAAACAACAAAAGTTACTATTGAGGTTTGAGTCAAAAAATGCTAAACCACAAAAGCTAAACCTTTATACGTCAAAGAAGAAATAAATACTTCCTTCAAACAACATTTATCATATGTACCCTTTGACTATGTTCTAATAAAAGTTCATAATTCTCTTGATGGTGTTGTGTTCATCATCTTCTATAAAAAGGTTCTGACTAAAAGAAAAATCAAGAGATCTAAATCACACAAATATGTAGAGGTGTGCCCTTAAACTACATATTTAGAAAACCTAAACATCAAGGACCGCTATTAATTTTAGGAACTTAAAGAAATGAAATAAAAAGTGATAAAACAACGACACAAAGTTTAAAGGTGCAAACCAGCGTTGTTAGAAATTTTACTTAGACTATATCAACTCTTAGAACCAAAGATGTAAAAAAACACAAAAATCAACAATAAAGTCAAAGCATAAACTTAATTCTAAAACAAGGCACCAAAATCCTTACTATTAATTCATATTATTGAAAAAATAATGGAGAACCAAGATATTCATAGAATCAAATTCTATTCTATAGATAAATAAGCAAAACAATTACAATCTTACTTTGAATGAGAGAGTTGAGAGAGAGAGAATGCAAAAAGAACGTTGGATTTGGGGGAGATAAGCATTTTTGAGAGAGTGAAAGTGGGATGGTTTTGAGGGAGCTAACCTTTATGGGTTTTATTAATTATATTAATAATTCTAATGATAAATATTTAAGAAAATAAGTAAATATATATATATATATATATATATATAT
>JAPEIP010000008.1:143903007-143931640 GCA_026120095.1 Capsicum chinense | reverse complement strand
TTAGAATAGAAGACATGAACTAATTGGTAAAAGTTCACTGGTATGATAATGTGTCCAACTTATGACTCGTTACATCACATAATGAGTTGTGACCACTGAAGTGAGAAGAAAGCTACAATAGCAGGCAACGAGTCGTTCCTAGTCCTAATGACTCATTGCCAAAGACATAACTACTGCCGACCTAGTTTTCCTAATTTATTTTGTTAGCTTTCTTTTGACTTATTGAGACACTATAAATACCATTAATTATTTTTTGTAATTGTTTACGCACTTGGAGATATTTTTACATACTTCATACCTTTGTTCTTGGTTTGGTGGATTATTTAATATGAGAATTTGGATTTTACTCTTTCATTTTTATGCAATTAATTCTTTGTTTTCTTCATTGAAATCCATGGAATGTAATAACCATGAGCAGCTAATTTCCTAAAATAGGGTTATGGGAACCCTGGATGATTGATGAAGTAGGAGAAGTGTGAGATTCGGATAGATCAATGTTTACATATGCATTATGCTTTCCTTCAAGTTGATTTCTTTCTTAGTGGTCGCCAACTCTAAGAACTTGCTTGTATTCGAGATCATATTCATAAGAGAGGTCAAGATTAGGAAAAAGATATTACGATAGTTATACAACGCTATCAACCCTTATATAATAGATTGAGACCCACAAGGTAATAGCTAAGCTGGAATAAAAAACAAGGTATAGTAGAGCGACCCCTGAGACACACAAGGTAATGGTTGAGATTAACCTACTAGTCCAAGAGTTAGTTGGTAATACCGAGCTTGTCAAATTCTGCATATGTGATGGTAAGATAGTTGGGTTGATAACAAACAACTTGTGGAGTTAGAAAGCCAGGCAGAACACATTACTAGTGTTCATTTTAAATTGACTATAATGAAAATCACTCTCATTTGGTTATTATTGTTGATTACTGCAAACCCCCATTTACTTTACCACACTTCCAAATACTTTATCAATTTTGAGATATGAGGTCGACCTATTCCTTATAGGATAGACTCCAAGCTAAGTTGGATTATTGTATTTTTCATCGACTGTAGTATACTTATTTGGAGGTGTACTTTTGGGCGATATCATTTTTCCCTTTCATTGGTTACCACATGCCAAGGTTGGTAGGTGCATGCATTTTTCACTTATTAATTATATTTATTCTATTATGCTACTTGCTTGATTTCCTTGTATGATATATTGTTTTTATATTGTTTTTTCTCCGAGTTTCTTCATCTTCACCAATTTAATCCTACATACACACACACTCAGACACAAACCCATACATATTTATATGTACAATATTAAGCGTAATCCATAAAATCCATACTAAAAAGGATAAATAAAAATACTAAATGTGAGGCAAATAATTACTAAAATATATTTATTCCTCACATAAGTTCCTTGAACTAAGATTACCCATCTTTCCAAATTGCATCATAACCTTCATGGGTGAAACTTTGAGCAATACATACTCGTATTTGAGGAATGCATATCCCTCACCTTCCTATCCACATAAATCTTCAACTAGCTTTGAGCATCAATCAACATCTCTCTCATCTATGAAAATTACCATATACATTAACTCATTCAACAAATCAGTGCCCTAAGGCCTAACCTGAAAGGCATCAAACTGCATAATGGGTGGTCTACATCTTCTTACATATAGAGATTTAAAAGTATCCTTGTATATACTTGAATGATAGCTATTGTTGCAAGAAAACCCACAGAAGGGTAAGAAGTTGTCCCAGCGAACACCAAAGCCCATGACACATGCCCAAATTATGACTTGCAATACTTGGATTGTTCGCTAGGACTGCAATTAGTCTGAGGATGAATGATTGTACTAAAATCATTTATAGTACACAACTATTCTAGAATTTTTTCCCAAAAGTTAGATGTAAATGCTTATCGCTATCCGATATGATGGAGATGGGTATCCCATAAAGTAAAAAGTTCTCCTTAATATATGCAACGACCCTCCAGATCATCTTTTGTATTTCTACTCTTTTTGGCCATTTAGAGCTTTCCCATAGCTAGCCTAAGTGATTTGTGACTTGCTAGAGCTGACACTTTAGTAATCGGGAAGTTTGTTTGGTTTTTAGAGCCAATTCCATGTTTTGAATTCTTCACTCATAGGGATTGGATATTGGGCAAAAAAATCAATCTAACAACCTCATATGAAAATTTTAATTGTTCCATCAACTCTGGAATCCCAATTTTAAGCTAGGGAGACCTTTGGTTAGATCCTAAGGCTTTTGGATTCATTTTGAGCTACTGATCGGAATTTAATTAAAGTAGCCCTTTGGTGTAGGGCCCATATTTCATTAAAATGACCTCGGATGGAGATTTTTATGGTGACACTATTTGAAATAACAAATTTTATAGGGTAGCATAGTTTGTTTGCATTCATGAGATTCTAACTTGACATAGACCGAACTGGGGCCATGTTGTAATGGGCATCCCAAGTTTGACCAATACCAGGGACTTCCCCCCTTAACCCAACCCAACCACTTTATACAACCTTGGATGATCTAAATTTCGAGCATATAACAATATTGCATAATGCTCTTATGTAGACTCTGGGGTAGGACCACAACCATGACCGACCCAAACGAGTCTAACCAAACTAATCCAACCATCCATACCATAGCAAACCATTTAAAAAATATCACACATAATATGATAATCAAACCTAAAATATAATACAATGGAAAAGTCAGAAATTATGTCTGATGATGCCACCCTCCTAGCTTATTCCAATTCCAAGGCCTACACCAATATCGATCCCTCCCATACCAACCCCCAACAGTAGTAAAAAGCCTATATCCAAGAGTATACAAATATTCAATTGGGACATCCCCTCACCATGGCCAAAACTAATATATAGAAAGAAAGTGAAATGTCTAACAATGTCCAACATGAAATGATTTCTTTAGAAAGGATGGATGTTGACCACTTCTATCCAATAAGTTATCCCCGAATAAGGTACTATGAAGGAGAAGTCAAACGACTGGTTCCTTCATAGCGTGGGTATACAACTGCCAGTAGATGAGTTAGTGGGTGAACACTAGCATGAAACTTAAGATATGGATAAAGTAATGTCAGTTATCAAACTAAGTGAAAACCATCCAATGAAAACAACCATACACATATATATATGTGCTGGGAAAAGGGACTGGGTTTAGCATGCAATTTAAAACCATTACCTGGGTTTTGTAGGTTAGCCGTCCTACCACCCACAGACCATATGGGTTCAGCTTCCCCGACTGAAAGGGTCCCTGTGCGTGTAGCCACACGACCAGGCAATATCCCTGGAATTACTAGTACATCGCTCTAGTATCCCTGGATACTCGCACGTGTCCATCGAAGAACCCTCATATCAGCAAATATTGTTTCTGATTTTGATCCCCCTGGGCCACCACCTTCCACGACTTAGCTTACACTTCCCACCTTTAATGCCTAATTAAAACCATTAACAAACAATCTAATTATCCATTTATTAACCAAGGCTATTCAATAAACCAGCGGTATCGTCATACCACCATACTTGTAAGCATTATACATAGCAAAACTATTTAGATTAAGGAGACATTAAAGTGCCCTATCATTAGCCAATAAAACCTCTTGAGAGACTACCATGTTCCACAAGAATAACTACTTAGACTTAAGAATTTGTAAACCATTTAAAAACAATTAAGGATTTATGCATAAGCCTAAAAAGGCAAGAGTTCCATTAAAATAAACCAATGCAACTAACATATCTTTATAAGCATTTTATCAAACAACTTGGGGGCATAATGAAACCAAAACCAAATTCATTTTCCATTAAACCATTACTATGTAATTCAACTGTCCAAAACCACCATTAATGAATTGAAAAAATAATTAAAACCATAGGAAATCATAACATAAAAACCCCTAAATCAATAGTTGAAAGATATAATCATGCAAGAGAAAAACCATGAAATCAACCATGTAACCATGTCGTTAATTAAAATTAAAACTAGTAAAGAGAGCATGACTTAAACCAAGAAGATTGATGGAAAGAATTCACCAAGACAAGCCCAAAAATAATCCCTTAGTTGAAACCTTAGCTCTTTGTCCCAACAGCTCTTGAGAGAATTATGATATATTTAGGAAGAGTTTCTAAGTGATTAAGAGTAAAATAATAAGATAAATAAGCTCATAAGTGTATTTGAAGTCGTGGGTCCTTATTATGGTATGTAGGGAAATTTCCAGAATACCCCCACTTAAATCTCATAAAAACTCGACACAAGATCACGATTGGCCTCCTTACGAGTCGTAACCTCCCTTATGATTGATACCCACCCGATCATAACCAAGCCTCAACCATATATCAAACATTATCAATCATCCCACTCATCCACCCAAGTCGTAACCTCAGCATATGATTCATACCCATGACCCATATCCCTGGCAGAATGTAACATAAGGATGATCAAACACTGTGCACCTTATGAGTCACCTATACGACTCGCACCAAACTATACGACACTCACCTTTAAGTTATATCCATTCCATTAACCAACACCATCCCACCAACTAAAACTGGTCATCATTCAATAGGACTTCACCATTCGTACTCCAGCATACGGCTCGTACCATGACTCATAATGGGTCTAAAGAATGAGATTCTAGGAAATTTTATAAGGGTCAAAACCTGGGATGCTTCAATCTCCTCCACTGGGAACATTCATCTTCGATCACGAATAAGGTAGGGGTAACCACATACATAGTAATTTGCATTATCAAACATCCTTTTTACTAAGTTTTATAACAAAGAGGCAAAGATGTTAATTTTTTCCTTAACAAACTCAGAAAATAAAGATGTGTTCAAGACACATATCTTCTGCACGAATCTCAGGAGCAAAAACCAAATGCGGATACTTGGACGTCATGTTCTCTTTCGCTTCACACATGGCCTCTTCCACCTTGTGGTTCCACCATAGAACCTTAACAAAAGCCACATCCTTGTTCCACAATCGATGAGTTTGCCTATCCAATATCTCCAATAGGACCTCTTCACAAGACAAAGAATCCGATATATCCAACCCATCCAAAGGAATAATCAAAGATAGATCACCAATGTACTTCATCAGCATAGATACATGGAATACTAGATGAACCAAACTCAAGATAGATGACAATTCTAACTCATAAACAACATTGCCCGTTCACCGTAAAATCTCATAAGGACCAATGTACTGAGGACTGAGCTTTCCCTTTTTGCTAAACCGTACTACTCCCTTAATAGGAGAAACCATAAGGAAAACCTTATCCCTAACTGCTAACTCCAAGTCTCTATACCTAACATTCATATAGGACTTTTGATGAGTCTAGGCATCTTTAAGACTATCTCGAATTACCTTCAACTTTTCCATAGCTAGACGAACAAAATTTGGACAAAAAAAAGAAGCCTCATCTAGCTCAAACTAACCAATAGAAGATCTACACCTCCTATCATACAATGCCTCAAAAG
Source organism: Capsicum chinense (assembly GCA_026120095.1). NCBI lineage: Eukaryota > Viridiplantae > Streptophyta > Magnoliopsida > Solanales > Solanaceae > Capsicum > Capsicum chinense. The sequence goes on along the minus strand of JAPEIP010000008.1, from coordinate 143,926,130 downwards.
GAGTCATACCAATACTATTATGATAGCTATTATTATATGCAAACTATACCAAAGGTAGAAGCTCCACCCAACTGCCACCATATTCAATTACATTGGCTCAAAGCATATCTTCTAATGTCTGAATAGTTCACTCTACCTGCCCATCTGACTACAGTATTGGGTCTAAAGAATGAAATTCCAAGAAATTTTCTAAGGGTTAAAACTCAAGATATTTTAAGGTTGTATCATATTCTCACAACTCCCTTTATCATGAATCATAATCAAAAAGATGCAAATGATACTAATGAACAATACTAGAATAATTACTAACTCTCTGCAAGTTACTCTCTATCAATAACAACTCAGCTACACTCCTTTGCCAAATTTTTTAAAAGATGACAATTTCACCCACCTTGATTAGTATCCATGCAAATGATATTAATGAAAAATAATGCAACAAATACTAACTCTCTATAAGTGAATCTTCATTGATAGCAACTTAACTATGCTCCTTTGCCTCATTTTCAAAAGATGAAAATTTCACCCATCTTGATTAGTCTACATGCCTCCTCACTAAAAGAAAATAACAAATTATTTATGATAAACCTAGGGATTTAATTATAAAAACTCGCTATCACACAAATCTCTCAATGTGAGGGAGTATCATACCATATGCTTTCCCTTATTTTCAATTGCCACTATAAGTAATATACTCTATAGGAGAACTTGTAGGACTTCTTACAGCTTGTCATGCAGGATCCGGGAAAGGTTATGGTATTATTTTGGAATAAATTGACTACACCCTCTTTTGACATCTATATCACACTATTAAATTAAAATTTGGACAATGGGCCACTTTATTTTTTTTCATTTCACACATATACCTACTTTCACTACCTTGATCCACCTAATTCTTTTGAAAGCTTTTTTATTCTAATTTATTTATTTTGTAAAAGTTATGGTTTTTCTTCTTTTGATGATTACTTTCTTTTTCAGTTTTTCACTAACACTCTTTGCTTAGGGTTTAGGCATCAACTTACACTACAATGTCTCAATGTCACCTCTTCTAAAATTTACCACCCCCAACTTAGGATTTTAGCCTCAAATTACATTCTCAAGTTAAAAGAGCATAGGGTTCAAGAAGGGGTAAACTTCGAATGGTTCAAAGAATTTAATGTGGTTGCCAAAGAAAGGGTTGAAGGCTCAAAATGGATAACTGGGGATACTATTCCATGTATAGGTCGGCAATTTAGGCAATAGTGGATTCCTATGTTTATGGAGAAGGCCTATGATTATTTCACTAACTAAGAATCATCACGATTAGCCTTGAGAGACTAATTGGGAAAGTTATAAATTATACAAGCAAGCATGAGTGTTTAACAACTACACAAATCGCACATGACGTGCAAACTTTTAAAGAAGGAGCAATTGCATTAAAAACTTGATGCAAAAGGAGATATTTACCATGTATTACAAATTGAGGAATTTGGAATCTCAAAAAAAGGTAAAGAATTGTTAGAAAATTGTTCACATCAATGCCCTTGGTTTTAAAATTTTTTGACGGATGGGGTGTTTCCTTCGTATTTACACCATGCAAAAGTTTATATTGATGGAATAAAACCAAGACGTCGTCTTACATTTTGGCTCTCATGAGGGAAAACCATATGCCTACTTCAAGTTCACCATAGGTATAAGAGTGATCCACATTTTCTAATTCTACGGTACTTAGACTTCCTCTGCATCCATGGATCCAAACCCTATCACAATTATTTTTTTCTTAAGAATGTCGTCACCCAATCTATGATAGGGAAAGGCTCATTGGACATTATAACAAATAGGATAAAATAAAATATAATCTAAAATAGAAATAACAGGAAATCCATGAAATGTCAGCACCATTGGGATAACCAATTATTACAACCAAAAATAAAAATCATCTAAATCAACATAAAAAAATCCAACAATTATCTCTATGCTACATACCAAGGAAAAATAAATGAATATCGATACAGGAACCCTCAACTAAAAGCCTGCGGTGACATCACTACATAATTAAGAAAGCATAAAAAGAGTAAAGAGTTCTCCCTATAACTTGATCAAGGATTGTTAGTGCCCTCAATCCGCATTACCTCCAACATAATCTAAATCTGACCATGCAGCTGGGACTTCATCATTACTCTCATCTCTAGGATAAGAAAGTCTGTTCTTAGGATTTAGGAAATTTTAAAAGGACCATAAGTCCCTTCCACTTCTTAATGGAAAATTTATCTCTCTTCTTTTCCTTCTTCTTCATTTTTTCATTTTAATCCCTGAGCTCTCTTTGTGATTGTACCAAAGATGAGTAGGCCCTCTCAATCCTAGAAATAGTGGCTCCCTGCTTCTTCTAGTCCTCCATGTATTTCTGATCATCAGACTGAGAAACATAAGAGTGATAAGTGGTGGATGGCTCTCCCAGCATCGTAAGCAACCCAGCCAAAAGCTATTTAATCTTCCTTATCTCAATCGATATCTCTTTATAACCGCATTGTGGATGAACAACAAAAGTCGATGTCCTCATCTATCCACTTGCCTAATTATATTTATTCATTCGTCCTCTTTTTTTTCTTACTAGGTACTTGTTCACCACAAATCTTAAAAGGGTAAATGGGGGTCTTTGGGAGCACCCAAGTATCTGTGAGTTACTCTTCAACTCCGCTCTTCTACAATGATTCGTAATCTAGGATGTGAATAAAAATAGGGTGCCATCTTTGAGCTTAAAATATATCATGTCTAGAAGAATAAGACACCTAATATTCAGATAAGGTTAATCCAAAGTGAAAGCAATTTTCTGGGCTCTCACAACAAGGACATAGGTCATATTTATTCACAGAGAAATCCAAAAATAGATGATATCTAACCAAGTCCCAGCCTTAGCTATGAGATCTTGAAGAGATATCACAATCTCCATGGTGGCCCATGAGACCTCTCTTCTAGGACACAACTTATCAGCTAGATAGATCCTAGGTTTATAACCCATATATTCATATAGTTTTAGGTCAGTTTTTGGTAGCCTATACAAGTCATTTATCTTCTCTGCTGCAAAGTGAACTTCCTTCCCTCGAATATTTATAAATGGGCCTGAGATAGAGACTACACTAAGGTACGCATAAAACTCCCTTACCCAATACTCATTTGTGTAGAATAAATTTGAGGTAAAGGACCTCCACCAAGTGGCTGCTAAATGATCATGAAAGACGGGGAGCTTCTCATATACCTTTTCCAAGTAGATCCCTCTATTTAGGAGTAAATTGGTTCTAGGCAAGTCGGCTTAGTATAGATTCTGGCACTCATCATCCTTAAAATGAGTTTGGTCATAGCCTCCTATCATTAAATTTAGAAACCTGAGAACAACACAAAAGCTTTAATTATAAAAATTCATATATTAAAGTTATACTATGTTACTAAAGTAAGCTGATGGTGTGGTGTCTTGGAAATTTTTGAGCAACAAAGGGACTTGAAAGATTTTTGGTCCAAGGATGAAAATAGCTTTAGAGGCTGCAATTGCAGGCCACTGCGTTGCAATTGCTCTAATGCGATCGTGCTAACGTGATCACAATCCTATGATTGCTATTGCAGTAACTGAGGCATTACCATACCAAACTTTTCACAATTCAAAACATCCAACTTTAATGCCCATTTATGTTAGAAAGAAAAAAAAATTATTATGAACACAAAACTTAGTCCCTAGATGTTTGATCCTGCCCTTAAAACATGGGAAAAAAAGTAAGAAATTCATTCGATCATTTAATCAAATACTTGGTGTGTACATTGTACTTCTATTATTTTGACTAATTTTTGGAACTAAAGACATCCCCAACTGTGTGCACACCAAAATCAATAGCCATCCATACCAACAACTAAAATTACACTATGGATTTTGTAAGAAAATCATTGTTTTATTTCATTCCTAAGACATAAGTTATAAGGTCTACTCATAATCATAAAAAAAAATCAAAGCACATAAAAAATTAAGAGATGTGAAGGGCATGATTATGCACTTTTAGATGCTCAAAATACACTAAAATTTAGTTTCAATGTAAGTGTGATTTGAAAGAAGTGTGGGGAAATTATGGGTGCCAATTCATTATTAAAATAGGCTTGATTACGATTGTATTCAAAGTTCCACAGTTGGGGTTACACGACGATCATGATCACGTTAGAACATGTACCACGATCAAGAGTGATTGAGGCCAATGTTCTGTCATCGATTTTCCCCTGTTAGGACCAATACTAAAATATACCACACTTCCCCTTTTCTCAACCACATTCCAAACACTTTGTAGCACCATAATTTCATGGATTAATCATAAACAAAAATAAAACCAACTCTAAAAATTAAAATTCAAAGAATATGGGCCACTTTCGTGGCATTGGTTGGTTGCCTCCCATCTGGCGCCTAATTTATCATCGTGGTACCACTTTTTTCAACTTTAAAGATGGATACTTGAGGGACCCATCACCCACCTTCCTGTCCAAGACATCAATTATGGATAACACTTGTAGTTTAATTTGTCGTCTCAGTTTTACACACCTGAAAGGAAAATTCAACATTTTCAACTCAGAACTTCATTTACCATGGATCCATATCAACAAGTTTTCTCTCGATTGCAAAAAATTATCTTCCAATAATAATGGGTATTTCTTGGTCGAATTCGCAATCTATGACCACATAGTCTATCAATAAAATAAAACAATCAATATTGACCAAGACATCATAAAAAACTCTAAGTTATTTCTTCATAGAATGATCCACCATCAAGAGGTCATTGTTGTTGGAGTAAGAGTTCTAAAAATAAATCTTTGATAGATTTCTTATGGCATAAGATTTATGCTTGCACCAAGGCCACACTATTATTTCTCAAATTTATGTGTCCTAATTATTTAAGGCATTTTGAAAGATCCTAGATCTTCTTTCTTTTTTTCCATAACACTAGTCATGGTAGCACTACAACCATGTGATTTTAACCTTAGAAAATTTCTTTACTTTGAGTATCTGGAAATCATAGGACTTGAGGGCATTAGTCTTATGATGTGGATATGGCTTAGAGTCCTTAGTCATATGATACTCAGTATGGTTTGTGTTGCTTTCTGTCCAAGGTATGAATGGACATCATACTAGTCATATGTTAGGGTACGAGACGTATAGTGCCCTAATCGTATGATGTCCTATGTCTACCTATATGATTCTGCCTAGAGTACAATTATAGGGTAACAAATCATATAATTGTATATGAGTTAGGTCATGAAATAATATTTTTGATAGAAATGAAGTCCAATATGTTGTCTAGGGTACTAGTAGTGTGTACCATTCGTATTTTGGGTATAGGAGTTAGGGGGAGTCATACCCTCCTTTGCTTAAATTTTTCATCTTTTAACCTGAGCATATTTTAGACATTTACCACCTAAAAACCCTTCATACCCCACATATTACAACACTTTATAGCTTCTCATAACACACTTTGCAAGACCAAATCACTCCAAAAACTCTCTATAAACACTTCATTGATGATTGGGCTAGGGTTTCTACAAGGTGTTCATCTAGAGGCTCAGAAGTCAAGTTATTTCATTGAATATTCATGAATAATGTATGTGAATCTTCCATCATTTTTAGTTCTCAAATATCATGTGTTTTAAACACTAACTATGATTCATTAATGGTGGTTTTGAAAACAAATGTTGAGGGTTTTGTTGTGTATTGTTGAGTATTGTTTACTCTTAGTTTTAATTATGTTTATACTTGTTTTAATGATGGTTTTACATATGTGGGCGCTTGGTAATTGTGTCTTCAAAATAGGGTCATGGTTCACCCTAATTTTCATGGTTTTTACTTTTGTTTTAGTTATAGTAATGGAATACCCTCAAAGTTTTTGTGAAAATACCTAAGAGAATAAACTAGTCATATGTTAAATAGTGTTTTTAACTAAGTCATTGGACTAATGGATATGAATGATAGATGAAAGGTTTTGTGAAGGCCTAACTATTAACTTGAGTTATGTCTCCACTTTAAAATTGGTTCATGTCCCTACACTCTTAATTGAACTAGTGTCTTTGTTAAAAAATGGGTTTGCGTCCCAAAGTCAAATGAATGACTGGTTTATTACAAATGGTGATTGTTTGTTATATGCTTTCAAGTGGTTTTGGTACGATGAAACCAATAAAGTTCCTTTGGTAGGTTACTTGCATAATGGTTGTGTATGTTCAATGATGGTTTTAAATTTTACTTTAAATAGGGATTTTTAAACTAGCCGTGAAATTCGAGTCTTAAGTACTAATACTAGAAAGTGTGCTAGCTGATGTGGGCGTCTATTGACCAGGAGGTTCGAGACCCCGAATTGAAATATGAATGGGAGTTTTATGACCCCTATATTATATACATTGGTGCTTAAGTGACCTTGATTATTCTGCGACGTTTGAGTCCCCCATATAGCCATATACAATTATGGATATTTTCTGGTTTGTGAAGCTTGACGCACTGGTTCCTTTAAGCAAGGGAAGAGTTGAGCCCATATAGCCTGTGGGTCCCTTGTTATAGGACAACTATGCTACATAACCCAGTTAATGTTTTCAAAGTTCATGCTAATCTTTTTTCCTATCTCGGATGGAATATAAGTGTGTGTTTGATAAGGCTCAAACTATACCTCTCAAGGAGAATGTAAGCGGTCGTTGTCAATATAAAACCCAAATAGGTTGGGGTCGGATCCCACAGGGAATATGGTGTGAACGTAAGTCATTTGAGATTTAATCAACTGATAGTTGGATATTTCCAGAAAAGGGGGTTTTTAGTTAACAATTAATTGTTGGTCACTTTAGTTTAAATGTTTGTAATCAAGAGTTTATGCAAAACCAGAATTATGTTCACTAGGGGTTTTGGTACTTGACAGATGCTACTAGTGGTTCAAGATTCTCACGGTACGTAATACAACAAGTTATGTTAAGCGAAGTTATGCTTAAATGTCTGTTGACCTACTTAAGCATTTAATTACCTAATCCTCTCGGACTTAGGAAATTTGTATTCACTGCTCAGATTTTACGTCAGGTTAACCAACCTTGTTACAGTGCTGATTATTAATCGGAAGTTTAGTGTTTCCAAGTCCCTGTTGATAATTCACTTCCCACTATATTTGATTTCTTTCTCAAGCAAATCAAAGCAGGTGTTATCTATCATTTGCAACTAATAGACAATAATTAAAACATCAAAATTATCAAGGAGTCCTACGACCTTTCGAATCTTTAATACTCAGCACCTTATCAAGACCTACACCTAGATCCTATAATTTAGGTTAAAGGAATTTAGCGACTCCTGACGTAATAATCGAAGCAACTAGATAAATTAACGCTTTGAAAGATGAACTTACCAAAATATGAATAGAAACTAGAGATTCTCAGATTAAATCAACAAAGAAAAATCCCAAAATAATGATGATAGTCTCTTTAAAGTAATTCCTTTCTCAAGCCAAGAGAAGAGGGAGAAAAATATCAAAGTATCGTGTCTCAAAACTCAAGGTTCAAAACTCTTAAGAAAACACTAAAAAAGGATTTAGATAGTTAACCCTAATTATGGAAACAAAATAATAAAATTTAGAAATTCCTCAGATTAGGCGACGCTATTTGTGATAGCCTATCAGGAGGCTGATAGCTTATCACAAATGTCGTCAGCTTCCTTTATGCTTTTGGTACTCGCTGCCTAACCCTGAAAAAAAATGGTGATGCCCTATTTTCTCCTTGACGACCTATCACAAATGTCGTCAAGGCTTTTCCTTAGCTCTCATGTTCTGCCTTATGCTGATGGCAATCTTGACGACTTATCATCTTCTTGATGTTTTATCACAAAATGTCGTCACAGATTTCAACTTAGGCCAATTCTCTATCTACTGCTGATGATAAAGCTGATAGCTTATCACAGGGTTAACGACTTATCACAAATGTCGTCAACCACATTTCACCTTTAGTTACTTTAGATTTTAGCTCATTTGCTTCCATTCTTGTTGGTTCTCTAGCATCTTAGCTTCTACTGCAAAATCAAACATAAAGCAATAAAAAATGACAAAAGTTACTTAAGACATCGCAATTATTCTTAGTTAAAAGCCTCAAATGTCAACTTAAAATAATTGCTTGCACTCAAGCAACTCAGCAAAACTAAGAGAATACAAAGCTCATTTAGTAGTCAATCATCCATATCATCTCAAAACACTTTCACCATCTCCAAAGTCAGTCAATTCAAGTACAATGAAGAAAACCAATGCAACACATAGGAATCAAGATATGTCATCAATTCATCTATAAGAACCATGCATAGTCCAGTATTACACTACATGAATAAGTTAGCAACTATTAATGTAACCAGTGTGCCCTCACAACAAAGAAATCACCCTCACCTCATATCAGGAATTATTTATGTAACCTTGGGGACAATTAAAACACTCACTCTTAAAATGAAGTTTCAATCATTATATGCCAAGTACCATAGGCTTGCCCTTATTTTTATTACCCGTATATTCAAATTGGTTAGCTAGGATCACTATAGGACTTCTCTTAGGCTTGTAATATAGGCTAGGGGCTGGTATGATACTCGATGGTATTTAAAGTGACTAAGACTCCTTGACACTACACTAGCTTTTTGGGGTTTCACTCATTAGCCTTTTCTGCTCTTCTCTTTTCTTGATCACAATTATTTAGGATAGGTACAGTCTTTACTCAATTACTTATTCTTTTTCACAATTTTTTCTTTTCTTGCTCTTTTCCTCTGCACCCACTTTTTATTAGGGAAGTTCATTTAGGCTTAAGTGAGCTAATATTAAAATGGCCTATGATCCTTTCAAACTCAAATAGATCCACCGAAGTTTGTCTACTACTCACAGATACCACACATCCCCTATATACCCATTCAACAATGATTGAATCTCCTACCTAGGTAAAAATAGAAAATGGATCTAAAATAATATCTGGATTAAAACCAAAAGACACAGATATATAAGGAGTTACATAAGAAAGTGTAGAACCCAAATCGAAAAAATAATATACATCATAAGAGAAAAGTTATAACATACCAGTAACAACATCAAGTGATGCCTCGGATTCTTGATGGGATGCCAAAGCATACAAAATGTTTCCACCAGCACTGGAACCAAAAGAAATAGCAAAATTTGATGCCACACCACTGGGTATAGGAGTAGAAGATGAAGCCTCCAAAATCTTATTCTCCCCTATAGAAACCTTGTTAGTCGGACAATCCTAGAGCTAATGACTACTTGGACATACTTGAAGCACTTATCCCTTCCCTCCTCACAGACTCCCTAATGAGGATGACCATAAAACTGACAAAGAGGACACAAAAAAACAAACTGGGTTGTGCTTGACTAAGACTAGGCTCCCTGCACTCGAGAATTATCACTATAATGACAATGCCTGTAGCCCGACTACTGGGGGTAAGGAGCACCGGCAGTAGAGAAGGAACCAAAACTCTCCTACTTTTTTGTCTACAACTTTCCACCGTCTCAACCACCTTGAGTCTGGGCACATCCCTGATAAGAAAACTTACCCTGCTTACCCTACTTGTCTCCATATTCTACCTGACTTCTCTCTTCATCCTCAATCTGATATATATGAATAGTCAGCCTTAACATGTCTATATCCTTCATGAGCAAAATTGCCTTGCTCTCCATAATCAGATCTCTGTTTAGCCCAGAAGTGAACTTCCTGATTCTCGACCATATATTAGCCACAAAATTAGGGGCATAACTCAACAACTGATGAAACTTCAATACATAGTCCTTCACAAACAATGTCCCTTGCCTGAGGTTAACAAACTCCTTCATATTAGCTTTCGTCAATTCTTAAGGAAAGAATTGATCCATAAAGGTATTAGAAAAGGCCTCTAAAAAACCATCCTCTTCTACTTAACCCTTATTTTTGTCCTACTCCTCATACCACAGATAAGTAACCACTTTGACCTAATAAGCTGCAAATCTTAATCCTTCCGTATTAAGAGCCCTCATTACGCGAAAGATTTTCTCTATCTTATAAAGAAAGCCCTGTCAGTCTTCCTCCACCTTTACTCCTATAAAAGTAAGAGGATCCATCTACATAAACTTACAAAGCCTAGATATCTTTGAAAACACAATGCTACCGCACCCCTCTCGGCTTGAGCAATAACTACTTGGGTTGTAGCATGTATAAACTGATAAAACTTTTCATTCTCCATGTTACCCTGAGGGACCTAGAGAGTAGTAGAAGGAATAGGAGGAACTCTAAAACAATAAAGTATAAGACCATGATATCTAATTTGAGCCCTAGGAGTAGAACGTGCTCTCTCAATATCACTTCCAGATGAAGCAAAAAAATTTCCTTGTGTTCCAAATCTAGGAGGGATGACCATAACAATGAACAAACAAGGATTAAAGGAGATTCTAGGACTAAGAAGTCACTCTTGGAGAAAGAATACCAAGAAAGTAAAAAATTCCTAAATTCTTATAGCCTCTACCTTATGAGTGTGGCGGGCTACACACCCCTAAAAGAGACTCTACTCGACACGAATTTTTAGACTCCCAATTAACCATGAACCTAGGCTTTGATACTAACTTAGAATAGCCCAAACAATGGCCTTATTGCAATAGGAATCCTAAGTCTGATCAGGATAGGGGACCACCCCTAACCCAATCTGACCACCTTATAAAACCTTGGATGAGCTGAATTTTGAGCATATAATAAGATTTTGTAATGCTCTCATGATGAATCTAAGATAGGGTAATAACCATGACCGACCCAATTGAGTCTACTCATACCAAACCAACCATCCATACCATACTAAACTATTTAGAAAATATCACACATAATATGATAATCAAGCTAAAAAATAATATGATGGAACTGTGAAAAATTATGTTCAATGATTTCAGCCTCCCAGCTTGTACTAATTCCAAGGCCAACACCAATACTGATCTCACCTATACCAACCCGCAGAAGTACCACAAAGCCTCTATTCAAAATAATACAACTATCCAATTGGGACATGTCCATAACTAAGACCAAAACCAATATCCAAAAAGAAAGTAAAATGTCTAAGAATGTCTGACATGAAATAATGCCTTCAAAAAGGATTGAAGCTCACCACTTTAATCCAATAAGTTGTCCCCAAATCAAGTACTATAATAGAGGAGTCAAACAGCTGATTCCTACACAGCGTAGGTATAAAACCGCCAATAGATGGGTTAGTGGGTGAGCACTAGCATAAAACTTAGGATAAGGATATTGTAATGCCAGTTATCAAAACCAAGTAAAAACCATCAAATGGAAAAAACCATCCATATATATAAGTGATGGGAAAAGTGACTGAGTTTAGCATGCCATTTAAAACCTTTACCTGGGTTATGTATATTAGCCATCCAACCACCTACTGGCTATGTGGGTTAAGTTCTCTTTGTTGAAAAGGTCCCAGTATGTGCAGATGCATGACCAAGAAATATCCCTAGATGACTAGTAAATCCCTCCAGTATAAATGTGACACTCGCACATAGCATTTAAAGACCCCTTATATCAGTAAATATGAGTTTCATAATTTGATCCCCCCAGGACTGCCACCTTCTACGTATTAGCTTAAACTTCTAGCCTTTAATGCCTAATTAAAACCATTAAAAATAATCCAACAGTCTATTTATTAACCAAGACTATTCAATAAACCAGTGGTATCGTCATGCCACCATACTTGCAAGCATTATCTATAGTCAAACCATTTAGATTAAAGGGATATTTAAGTGCCATATCATTAGCCATACTAAACATCTTGGAAGACTAAAATGTTCTCTACAAGCTTAAATAATTAGCCTTAAGCCTTTGTAAACCATTTAAAAACATTTTAGGTTTCATGTATAAGCCGAAATTAAGCAAAAGTTCCGCTAAAATTAACCAATCCAATGAACATATCCTTATAAGAATTTTATCAAACACTTAGGGACATAATATAACAAAAACCAAATTCCATTTCCATTAAACCATTATGATTCAATTTAGTTGTACAAAACCACCATTAATGCTTAAAACATAATTAAAACCACAGAAAATTATAAAAAAACATTTAACATCATAATGTCCAAATCAATAGTTGAAAGCAATAATCGTTCAAGAGAAAAACCATGAAATCAACCATGTAACCATGAATTTAATTGAAATTATAACTAGGGAAGAGAATCATGCCTTAAATCAAGAAGATTGATGGAATAATTCACCAAGACAAGCCCAAAAGTTATCCCTTAGTTGAAACTCTAGCTGTTTGTCCTGAAAGCTCTTCAGAGAATTATAATATGTTTAGAAAGAGTTTGTAAGTATTTAATAGCAAAATAATAGGGTAAATAACTTCTTAATTCTATTATAAGCCATGGGTCCTTATTAGGGTAAGTAGGGAAATGTCAAGAATACCCCTACTTAAATCCTATAAAAACACGACAAAGGGTCACGACTAACATCCTTATGACATAGGGGCATAATATAACCAAAACGAAATCCTATTTACATTAAAACATTACCATGCAATTCAAATGTACAAAACCACCATTAATGCATAAAAACATAATTGATACCATAGGAAATCATAACTAAGCATTTAACATCAAAAACCCCAAATCAATAGTTGAAAGCCATAATCATGTAAGAGAAAAACCATGGAATCAACCATGTAACCATACCTTTAATTCAAATTACAATTAGCGAAGAGAATTATGCCTTAAACCAAGAATATTGATCTAATAATTCACTAAGACAAGCCCTAAAGTAATCCCTTAGTTGAAACCCTAGCTCTTTATCCCAAATGATCTTGAGAAAATTATAATATGTTTAGGAAGAGTTTCTAAGTATTTAAGATTAAAATAAGAGGTTAAATAATCTCCTAAGTGTATTAGAAGTCGTGGGTCCTTATTAGGGTAAGTAGGGAAATATCAAGAATACCCCAACTTCAATCCTATAATAACCCAACATAAGGTCATCACTGATATCCTTAGGAGTTATAACCCCCTTGTGGTTGATACCCACCCAATCATAACCAATCCTCAATGATGGATTAGATAATTTCCATTATCCAACTCATCCACCCAAGTCGTAACCTCAATATATGATCCGTGCCCATGTCTCGTATCCCTAGCAGAATGTAACACTAGGAGGATCTAAAACTGTCCACCTTATAAGTCACCTATATGATTCATACCAAACCATATGATACTTATCTATAAGTTATATCCATTCCATTAACCAACACCATACCACCAACACATATTTGTCATCTTATGATAGGACTTCACCACTCCTACCCCAATATATGGCTCATACCATGAGTCGTATTGGGTCTGAAGAATAGGATTCCAGGATATTTATAAGGGTCCAAATCTAGGATGCTTCGTAAATAAATCTTGAGGGGTTGGTAGAAACTTCCATGTTCAGCTAATGCATGATTTAGTTGATGTATCTGCTAAAGAAAACCATTGCTCACATTAGTAGAGGATTATTTAGAGGCCAGTGGTTGATTTAGTGGTCGTGTCTAGTATATGAAAGGATACTTTTATTAGAACCATATCGCTAAAGCGTGTTTCTTTTAGTGACACTTTCCCCGCTCCAGCAAAAGGTGACCCTAGCTGGGTACAACGTTAGCGATAACTACTTAAGTGGTCAAGTGGCCACTTAAGAGACACCTAGGAGGGCATTAAATTTACCTTTTACTTAGTTTTTTCCAATTTCTCACAAGATAAAGAGCAAAAAATCCCCAAAGTGTGTGGGAAATTAGGAGAATAATATTTGTGTGATTGTGGGGTGTCGGTAAGCTCGCAACAAAATTTACTCATCATAAACATTGTATGTTTCCACTTAATTATTTTTTTTATTTCCCCGAACTTATTCATAGATATGTAGTTTCTTGATGAGTTGATTATGGTGTTGTTTGAGATTGGAATTTTCCAATTTTTAAGGGTAAATGATCCTTGAGCATAGGGGATATAATGATCCTATTAAGTCATTTTTAATATTTACACTTATCTTCACCGTTTGAGCTTCTTCATAGATACCCTAAGTCATTTGTGAATTTTTGAGATCAAAATTTTTGTCACCGAGCAGTTCGTTAGGTTTATAGAATCAATTCCCTATTAAGAAGTCTTCACTGGTTTCAAATGTCCATCGGGTGATAAATTCAGTGAAACAATCTCAAATGCAAATTCCTACCATGCCAGAAAAACAAAAATATCGATTTTAGGCTAAGTAGACCTTTGGTTGGTGTCCTAATGCACCTGAGCTCATTTCAGCCTATCGATCAGAAAGTTGAAAATTTCAAAGCTATGGTGTGGGACCATATTTTGTCAAAATAACCTCAGATTGAAAATCCAACTTCTCAATTGCATCTAAAACTTTTAATTTAGTATGGTTACATATATTATTTGCAAAAATTGGATTCCAAATGCATCCCGAGGCATTTTCCCAAACTTAGAATCAAATTCCACATTTCAGCTATTATTTAGTGCAGAAAAGTACTGCGATCGTGGTGGCTTCATAGAAATCATTATTCCATGATCGTGAAATGCATGGTTCATGATTGTTCTAGATGAGGTCCTGGGAAGAGCTATTTAAATACTTATTTTTTAGGAGAATTCACAATTTCTTTCTCTATTGAGACCTAGAAACCCTAAATATTGTGCAAATCACAAATTGGTCATGGTGGATGACTTAGGATCTTAATTATCATATTTTATCATGATTATCTTCAAATTTAAAGTAAGAATCCCTTGAATTCATGCTTGAATATCCTAGTTCTGACCCAAAACCATAATTTACCTTAGGGCTTGATTTTAGCCCAAAGTGTGCATAATTTTCACCTATTTATTTAGTGTTATGATTCCTTGTTCATGTGGGAACATTGGGTTATCCTCAAAAATTTGTTTTTAATATGTGGGACCCACTTGGGGTTTTGGTGTTATTTTTTCACCCAATGCATAATAGTGTAATATGGATATCATTAGACTCGTATTGATGAGTGAATATGGTTTTGCTAGTGTTACAGCATATTGTGGAATGTGAATTAAAGTCGAACATATGATGCAAGAGATGAGGTTTTTTGGTTTAGTTTCAAGGTAGGCTTCTATCTACTCTTCTTCATAGATAACGTATTATATATATCCTGTGAATTGGATGTTAGGCTTGATTATAAGTAGAATAACTTAGCCTTTATTGTTGATATTTGAGGATTAAATAAGGGTTTTGGACCTGTAAGATAGTATGTTTATAATCCTTGAAAAATTCTATTGCCTTCTCCCTAATTTATATTAGTTTGTATTATGGATGCAATATAATTCTTAATTTGGGGATGTGTTTTTAGCATTGAAAGCAAGAATTGTATTTTTCAAACTTATTAGGCTAGTATGGCAGTATTGTAATTGTAATAGAGTAGAGTTAAGTTAAATACCCTTTTTTCTCGATGAAGTTCCTATTTTAGTATTGGTTATTGATTACTTAACATCTAGAAGTTAAACTAGATACCTTAGCCTATTTGGGACATAGGTTGCCTAATTATGGAAATTGAGGATTAGAAGTGGAATTGTTCGGACCACTTAGGCCAAGTCTTGTGTTAGCCTTGTGGACATAGTTGTGAATGTTAGTCATGGTTAAGACTAGTAAACCTTAGCATAAGGTTAATCCATGGCTTATTGAAAGATAATGTATTTTCCTCAGATAATGATATTTTGGCCTATAGAGATACTACTTCCTTCTTTATATGACGTTTGACGTATAGAGATGTTATTCCTTCTTAGACTTTATATTTTTCTCATAGAGATGATATTTCCTCTTAAATGTAATGTTGGGTCCTTAGACATGCTATTCCTCTAACATATGATGTTTGGCTAATAGAGATGTTATTCCTCTTAAATATAATGTTGGGCCTATAGAGATGCTATCTCTTTTTAGACCTGATTATCGGACCTATAGAGACAATATTCTTCTTAGATATGATAATTAGTTGTGATAGATGATATTCCTCTTAAGTCATGACGTATGATGTATTGATATCAGATATCTCATAAATGAATACATGTTTGTTAATAGTATGCCTCCTATATGTGAGATGCCTCCTATGTGAGAGATGATTACATGCTTATTGATATTATGCCTCATACATGTGAGATGCCTCCTATGTGAGAGATGATTATATACTTATTGATATTATGCATCCTATATGTGAGATTCCATATATGTAAGAGATGATTACATGCTTATTGTTATTGTGCATCCTATATGCAACATGCCTCATATATGTAAGATGATTAGAGATATGCTACAACTTATAAATATGATTATCAATATGTGTTCGTATATGTATATGTGTCAAAGTTCGGGATTATGATGTTGTGATTATTCTAGGCATATTATTGGGTCGTTGGCTGTTTTATGATATTGATTAGATATTCGAGAAGTGTTTTTATTATAATTATGCAATTACAGTTTTTGAATATATATATATATATATATATATTTGTATAAACATCTCTCTGATAGGATGGAGGAAGATACAGTATGATGTTTATTGTTCCACTAATTGAGTGTTGGTGATGGCATGCATAAATTTGGTACATTCATGATTATTATATTGATAATTGATATGATTTTTGCTGGAATACAATCTTATGATTGTTCTTCCTACTTAAGGGTTAAGCTATGTAGTAGTTAGTTGTCTATAACGTGACTATAGCACTTGATGGTTAAGAATGTAATGCTCTAGTTAATGAACCTTGCTTAGTTAATACATGGATAATAATGATGTCGTGTTTAATATAGGTGAAGAATACTTGATATTAATGACTAAGTTCATGATTTCAATTAGTTGTTAAACGAAGAGTCATGTGTTAATGAGGCAAGATAGTAAGAGATATTAGTGGTAAGAGATGACTAGTGAATAACGATCAATATTTTGTCAACATGGAATATTTGGTAAACAATGGTTAGTTAACAAATGGTGCAAGTTAATAATAGATGGTTAGATAATAAATGGTAATGTGTCGGCTAATAATTACTAATGGCTATACGTTGAATAATTGATAATGATGGTTGTGTATAAATGATGATTATAGCCTAGTGATGAATCTTTACTAGATGTTATAGGATACTTATTTAATAATGGTTAGTTGTTGTCCAATGAAAAAGGATTATGTGAAGGATAATGTTTAGGCTAATAATTAGAGGTCATGTAAAGACTACTGAATTAGGGTTTTAATGATCATAAGCATTGGTTAGCTAATATCAAATAATTGGGATGTATTGACAAGTTAGATATTTTTATGATGATATGATAGTGATTATGAGTATATTAACAAGCTTGTAGAGTTACCCTATTCCTGCCATATCTTGAGCCAGTGCACTTAATTATATGTATATCAATATAGGTATACTATTGTTTATGATTATATTGAAACTTGATGAGGATGGAAGATATTGTGATTACTATATTCATACTGTAATACCCCGAACTTTCTTTCAGTCAAATCTAGTCTCCAAAGAGTTAATGATGACTTCCTAAATTATTAATATTTAAACCAGATAGAATTTCCCTAATTTCAAAATCCTATCGTGTGGGAAATTGAATTAGCTTTCCAATGATACCAATTTTGTCCAAATATTGTATCAGAGTAGAAAGCTATGGATGTTTTACTGAGAGCTATCAGAACCGCCTAGGTATGATGGGCAGGTTAACGGACCATCGAGCTAGTGATGGACCATTGCCTAAACAGTCACAACTAAGTTAGTAAATCAATCTTTAGGCTAAGGTACGATATAAAGAATGACAGACCGTCGAGCCAGCAATGGACCATCTCCCAAACCATCGCTACTAAGGTAGTGAGTCTCTCTTCTGGCCCAAATATGATAGTCAGAACGACGGACCATCGAGCCAGCAACGGACCATCGTAAGAGATGGCACAGATCTTGTTTAGTGAATTCTAAGCCATTTTTAAAAGGGTATTTGGGTCTCTTCCACCAATTTTAACCCCTAATTATATCATACCATGGCTCATAAGTTCATTATTCATCTATAACATTAAATTAGGGTTTTGTCTCAAAGATAATCCCCAATAGCAAGATCCAATAATTCTTCAAGAAACTAAGAGAATCCAAGTTCTTCAAGTCCAAGAACTTCAAGAAACTCACAGCCCAGGTTTGTCATGTTTTGATTTGAGGGTTCCTTTCACCCATGAAGCTCAAGAATCTCTTTTTAAAATCTAATATTTGTGTATTTATGAATGTTCATGATTTAAATTAAATTGAAGTTCATGTTCATGAAGTTGTGGGGTTTTGATTCATGTTTGAAATTACATATTCCAATTATTGACCCTAGGATGTGGTGATTTGCATAATAATCAAGATAAACCCTTACATTTACATATTGATTGATGTATCCATGATTATTAGATGTGTTGATAATTGTATCACCATAGCAAGCTCCCCATGTGTTCGATTAAATGCCTATGTGCAGGAAAAGTCCCATACTAGTATATAATATGAAATCCCCATTTATGTATAAGTTTATCCATGTCTAGTGTTTGATGAAACATCTTAGCCAATGAATTAGGGATATACGTGTAGCCATTTTGGTGCTTTAGAACGTGTACTTTTTGAAATCTCTAATTTATTGTTTTATGGATTGTGATGTTGGTCATGTATTAAAGAAAGTCATGCTTTGTCAGTTTCTTCTCACATGCATTCAAGAAAGTCATGCTTTGTCAGTTTCTTCTCATAGAGTACCAGGGGTACTTGTACCTCAAAATTTAGTTGTGTGCCTAGAATCAGTGTCATGTTTTCAAAATACTCTCAGTTAAGCCATGATCCATAGAATTCAGTTAGTCTCATGACTCCAGAAAACTCAGTAATCTCAATAATATTCCGTCAGTTAATAAAACTCAATTAACTCAGTCCAGTTCAGTTTCATTAATCATGTTCTGTGTCTTTTCAGATGGGAGTAAAAACTAGCACCGAGTGAACCCAAGGATGGGAACCCACCTGTTATATGAGGTTTTGATTCTTAGAAGCAACCCTTGCATTAGAAAACTACATAGCTAGCGTAGGTTGAGATGTCACAACCTGTTATATGAGGGCATATAAGGTAGCTTAACCTATTATATGAGGGTTATCACCATTCTTACTAGATTTACCTGTGATATGAGGGTTACTCATAGATTGTCTTTACGAATGGCACGGTATTGACACCCTTCTAATTAGGGTTACAGATTAGACCCCAACTCATCTATGTTGCATTATTTGTAGCATGTTGGTTTGATGACTACTTACCATAGTTTTAGTTTCAAAATTAGGACTGTTAGATACATTCATTCAGTCTTAGTAATAGAACTCAGATATTTCTACAAAATTCAGGGCTGTTAGATACAGTGAATCAGAATAGCACGAAACTCATCTAGTTCCATCAGAATCTAGAATCTCAGATACAGTCACTCTATATTAGTTATTTCATCTATACAATTATCAGTATCTCATGATATCTGTACTCAAGCTCAGTAATCAAGTTATCATTGAACTTAGTTATAGTTATAATGTATTCATGCATGCATTCTCATGTTTATGTTACCCAGTCAGTTAGTATAGTTTATGCATAAGTACCCTTTGCATTCATCCTACCTCACATGCATACCATTACATTCAAATATACTAACGTATTTGCGCTATGCTGTTTTATAACATAGGTTTAGAAGCGCAAGCTCCAGAGCATCAGTAGCATTCTAGTCTCAGCAGTCTGAGCTAGCAGTGATTCCTCATCCTTCGAGGACTTGACCATTACTTTATTATCTCATTAATTAATTTATTTTAGTAGTTGGAGTTAGTTGGGGACACACTCCATCAACTCCTTATTTAGACAATTTAGAGGCTTTCCGAGTAGAATGTTTAGACAGTTATGTCAGTTGTTTTGGGTATTTCATACCCCCTCCAGATGTTATGTTTTATCAGTTATGTTATAGTTTTGAACCTTATGGCCTTTCATCCTTTATTTATATATTTATACAGTATATTATGCAATGTACAAGTACAAATATCAGTCATGGGTTAGCTTATGGTCCTTTTGGGTCATGAGCACCATGTGGCATTTTGGGTACCAGACTCAGGGTGTTACAAACTTGGTATCAGAGCCTAAGGTTCAATTGTGTCCTAGGAAGTCTGAAAACCGCATCTAGTAGGGTCTTGTGCATGGGTGTGTTGCACGCCACATAATGTACATGAGGCTATGAGATGTTTTAGGAATAGTTTCCCAACTTTCAGTATTTATGTCATGCCAGTGAGTATAATCTCAAGTTAATCCCTCTGTCTAATCCTTTTCTCTTCTGTTTATAGAATATGCCTCCCAAGAAAAGAACTGGGAATCGGTCATCACCTCAGCCCAATGATCTTTAAGGTGAACATGTCTCTCATGCAGAGTTTATAGCTATATTCACTACCCTTGCATAGTTAGTTATTGCTCAGAATGAATAACTGGTTGTTATTCCAACCAACCCAGTGGCTAATTTAGCTGTAGCCAGGTTCGGGACTTCACCTGAATGAATCCTCCATCTTTTTTAGGTATAAGTCAGATGAGGACCCTCATGAACTCTTTGATCAGGTTCAGAAGGTTACCGAAATCATGGGGGTTACTCTTAGTGAGAGTGTTGAGTTAGTTGCATATCATTTACTGGATGTTACTCACACTTGGTTCAAATAGTAGAAGTTATAAAGGTTAGTTGATGCAGGATCCATAGAGTGGAGGAGTTTGTCACCACATTCCTTGAGAGGTTCTTTCCCCTAGAATTGAGAGAAGCTAAGGTGTTAGAATTTATGAAGCTCCGACAGGGCAACATAACGGTGAAAGAGTATTCTCTTAAGTCTACTCAATTATCCAGATATATTCCTCATGTCGTTGCAGATAGCAGGGCCAAAATGAGTAAGTTTGTCTCTGGATAAATGATAGTGTGGTCAATAAGTGCAAGTCCACGATGTTAAATAGCGATATAAACATAGCCAGGCTTATAACCCCTGATCAATAGACAGAAGATCAAAAGATTAATATGAGAGAGAAGTGGAATAAGAGAACAAGGACCGGTAGTTTCAACTTTACTCAGCCCAAATCAGAAGGAGAAAATCATTCTCAATTTTATCCTAAGTCATTAGTTTCAGCTCCATCTTCAACTAGTGCTCCAGCTCCTATATTCAAAGATGGTAATAGAGATAGAGCGCCCGACTCTAAGTCTCAAGGTAGTGTTAGCAGTGCCTGAACCTATCCTCTTTGCCAGACTTGTGGAAAGCACCATCAGGGTACTTGCAGAGCTGGTAATGGTATTTGTTTTTGATGTGGCAAGCCAGGCTACAAAGTCATAGACTGTCCTCAGCCAGGTCCTCAAGGTCAGCAAAACCATTCCTCAACTAAGTCTGGTCACCTAAACCAGTAGGGTGCCACCTCTAACGCTACTAGTGGGAAACATCCAAATCAACGTTAAGCTCTCCAATTTTGACAGGATCAGGCAACTTCTCTTGATGTGGTTGTTGGTATGTTATAGATATTTCATTTGCATGTTTACGCTTTGCTAGATCCAAGAGATTTCTTGACTTTTGTTTCTCCTTACATAGCATTTGATTTTAGAGTCAGTCCCAAAATTCTAGCAAAGCCCATCTCAGTATCTACCTCAGTAGGTAAAACAATCATAGACCGATGGGTATGCAGGAATTGTCCAGTTATGGTATCTCAGAAAATCACTTCAGCAGACTTAGTCAAATTAGACAAGACTAATTTTGATATCATTCTCGTCATGGATTGTCTTCATTTCTACTATGCCATAGTCGACTGTAGAAACAGAGTTTTCTAATTTCAATTTCCAATAAACGTGTCCTAGAATGGAGGGGTAGTACTTTAGCTTTCAAAGGTCGTCTTGTTTCCTACCTTCGAGCACGAAAATTGATATCTAAGGGATGTGTCTATCATCTTGTTTGAGTTAAGGACACTAGTTCTAAAAATCCTAGTCTTGAACTAGTCCTAGTCGTGAATGAATATTAAGATGTCTTTCCCAAAAATCTTCGAGGAATTCCTCCCAAAAGGGAAATAGACTTCGGGATTGATCTCCTTCCAGATACTCAATCAATATCTAATTCACCATATAGAACGACACTAGAAGAACTTAAAGAATAAAAGAAATAGTTGAAGGATCTCCTAGATAAGGGATTCATCATAGCCAGTGTATCCCCATAGGGTGTACCAGTCTTATTCGTAAGGAAGAAAGACTGTTCTCTCAGAATGTGTATAGACTACCATCAACTCAATAAAGTAATGGTCATGAAAAAGTATCCAATTCCTAGAATTGACGACATATTCAATCAACTGTAGGGTGCCAGCTATTTTTTTAAGATAGACCTCAGATCAGGCTATTATCATCTTAGAGTCAGAGAATGTGACATTCTAAAAATAGCCTTTCGTACTCGGTATGGTCACTTTGAATTCTTAGTTATGTCCTTTGGTCTTAACAATGCCCTATAAGATTTCATCGACTTGATGAAATGTGTGTTCAAGTAGTACTTGGACATGTTCATCATAGTCTTCATAGATGACATCCTTGTTTATTCCCGCAATGAGCATGATCATGCAGACCATCTCAGAATAGTATTGTAGATTCTCAGAAATCATCAGTTGTTTGCCAAATTTAGTAAGTGTGAATTTTTTCTAAGGTTAGCAGTATTCATTGGTCATATCATTTCCGGTGATGGCATTAGAGTTGATCCTCAAAAGACCAAAGTAGTAAGAAACTGGCCTCGCTCAGTATCTCTATTAGATATCAGCAGTTTCTTGGGTTTGGATGGCTATTACCGATTGTTTATTGAGATATTTTCTTCAATTACATCCCCTATGTCTAGATTTACTCAGAAGAAAGTTAAGTTTCAGTGATGAGATCCTTTCGAGAAGAGTTTTCAAGAGTTGAAGACTCAACTCACCTCAGCTTTAGTTTTGGCTCTTCTAGATGGTTCTAATAGGTTTATAGTGTATTGTGATGCATCCAAAATAGGTTTGGGTTATGGACTAGGTTTGGGTTCTGGCCTCATACATCATGGTAAGGTCATAGCCTACG
>JAPEIP010000008.1:143861250-143902907 GCA_026120095.1 Capsicum chinense | reverse complement strand
ATCAGGCTATTATCATCTTAGAGTCAGAGAATGTGACATTCTAAAAATAGCCTTTCGTACTCGGTATGGTCACTTTGAATTCTTAGTTATGTCCTTTGGTCTTAACAATGCCCTATAAGATTTCATCGACTTGATGAAATGTGTGTTCAAGTAGTACTTGGACATGTTCATCATAGTCTTCATAGATGACATCCTTGTTTATTCCCGCAATGAGCATGATCATGCAGACCATCTCAGAATAGTATTGTAGATTCTCAGAAATCATCAGTTGTTTGCCAAATTTAGTAAGTGTGAATTTTTTCTAAGGTTAGCAGTATTCATTGGTCATATCATTTCCGGTGATGGCATTAGAGTTGATCCTCAAAAGACCAAAGTAGTAAGAAACTGGCCTCGCTCAGTATCTCTATTAGATATCAGCAGTTTCTTGGGTTTGGATGGCTATTACCGATTGTTTATTGAGATATTTTCTTCAATTACATCCCCTATGTCTAGATTTACTCAGAAGAAAGTTAAGTTTCAGTGATGAGATCCTTTCGAGAAGAGTTTTCAAGAGTTGAAGACTCAACTCACCTCAGCTTTAGTTTTGGCTCTTCTAGATGGTTCTAATAGGTTTATAGTGTATTGTGATGCATCCAAAATAGGTTTGGGTTATGGACTAGGTTTGGGTTCTGGCCTCATACATCATGGTAAGGTCATAGCCTACGCCTCTAGACAGCTTAAACCTATGAGAATAATTATCCTACTCATGATCTCGAGTTAGAAGTCATAGTTTTTGCCTTAAAGATTTGGCGGTATTATCTATATTGAGTTTATGTAGATGCATTCACAGATCATAAGTGTCTTCAGTATGTTTTTCTCAAAAAGATCGTAATCTTTATAAAAAAAAGGTGGTTAGAGCTCTTGAAAGATTATGACATGAGTGTCCTTTATTATCTGGGCAAGGCCAACGTCATGGCCAATGCTCTTAATAGACTATCTTTGGGTTATGTTGCTCATGTTGAGGACAGTAAGAAGAATTTAGCTCAAATAATCCATTAGCTTCCCAGAGTTGGCATTCATTTAGTCGATTCAGAGGAGGGTTACATATGGGACCACAGTAGTTTAGAATCATCTCTAGGTTTTGAGGTGAAAGAAAAGCAAGATAGAGATCCCAACCTTTTTAAGATAAAAGAAAAAGTCAAGGATCAGAAAGTAGAGGTTTTCTCCGAAGAGGGAGATGGTATATTACATTGTCAGGGTTATCTGTGTGTTCAAGGTGTAGACGGCTTAAGGCAGTGAATTCTTGTAGAAGTGCATGGTGTGCACTACTCTATTTATCTAAGGGCCACAAAAATGTACCATGACTTGCGAGAAATCAATTGGTGGAGTGGGATGAAGAGAGATGTTACTGATTTTAAGGCTAAGTGCTTGACATATTAGTTGGTTAAGATAGAGCATCAGAAGCCTAGTAGGTCCATGTAGGAGTACAGTATTTTTACTATGAAGTGTGAAGAAGTGAACATAGACTTTGTGATGGGTTTGCCTCGTACTCATTGCTAGCATGATTTAGTTTGGGTCATCGTAGCTAGGATGACCAAATCAGATCATTTCCTTCCAGTACATACCTCTTATTCAGCCAAACTCTATATTAGAGAGTTGGTCAGATTGCACGGTGTTCCATTATCTATTATCTCAGACAGAGGTACTCAATTTACCTCTTAATTTTGGAAAGTATTCCAAAAGGGTCTGGGTACCCAGGTTCATCTCAGTACAGCCTTTTATTCTCAGAAATATAATCAAAAAGAAAGGACCATTCAAACATTAAAAGATATGCTTAAGGGCGTGTGCAATCGATTTCAACGGTAGTTGGGATGACCACTTGCCTTTGATTGAGTTTGCATACAACAATAGCTATTATTCCAGTATTTGGATAGATCCATTTGAAGCTCTCTATGGTAGGAGGTGCATATCTCAAATTGGTCAGCTCAAAGTTAGTGAGGCTTCAGTTATAGGGCCTGACTTGGTATTTAATTCATTAGAGAAAGTCCAGTTGATCAAAAAAAGACTCTGGGCTACTCAGAGTCGACAAAAGTCTTATGCAGATGTACGTAGAAAGGATCTCAAGTTTTATATTGGTGATTATGTTTATCTAAAGATCTCTACCATAAAGGGAGTGAAGGTATTCGACAATAAGGGAAAGCTAAGATAGTAATTCAATCTTCTAGCTAAGGTGCGACAGACAGAATGATGGACCATTGAGCCAGTGATGGACTGTCGTCTAAGCCATTGCTACTAAGGCAGTGAGTCCCTATGCTAGCCCAGGTGCGACAGCCAGAACGACGGACCATCTCTCTAGCGATGGACCATCACACGAGCCATCCCAAATCCCGTTCAGCAAATTCTAAGCCATTTTTAAAAGGGTATTTAGGTATTTTTCTTCCGTTTTACCCCTAATTATATCAGAAAAAGGCTCATTAGTTCATTATCCAGCCATAACATCAAATTAGGGATTTCTCTCAAAGATAATCCCGAAGAACAAGATCCAAATCATTGTTCAAGAAACTAAGAGATTCCAAGTTCTTCAAGTCCAAGGACTTCAAGAAACTCACAACACAGGTATGTCATATTTTGATTTATGGATCCTTTCACCCATGAAGCTCAAGAATCTCTTTTCAAAATCCAAGATTTGTGTATTTATGAATGTTCATGATTTAAATTTAATTGAAATTCATGTTCTTGATGTTGTGGGGTTTTTGTTCATATTTGAAATTACATATTCCATTGACTGACCCTAGGATGTGGAGATTTGCATAATGATCATGATAAACCCTTAAATGTACACATTTATTAATGTATTCATGATTATTAGATGTGTTGATGATTGTATAAGCAAGGCATGCTTCCCATGTGTTCAATTAAATGACTATGTGAAGGAAAAGTTCCATAGTAGTATGATAATATGAAATCCCTATTTATGTACAATTTTATGCATGTCCAGTGTTTAGTGAAATGTCTTAGTCAATGAATTATGAATATATGTGTTGCCATTGTGGTGCTTTAGAATTTATACATCATGAAATCTCCAACTTATTAAGTTATGGATTGTGATGTTGGTCATATATTCAAGAAATTCATGCTTTGTCAGTTTCTTCCCATCGAGTCCTTGGGGAACTTGTACCTAAAAACTTAGTTTTTTTCCTAGAATCAGTATCATGATTTCAAGATACTTTCAGTCAAGCCATGATTCATAGAATTCAGTCAGTGCCATGATTCATAGAATTCAGTCAGCCTCATGACTCAGGAAAACTCAGTAATCTCTGTAGTATTCATTCAGTCAAGAAAACTTAGTTAACTCAATCCAGTTTAGTTTAGTTAATCATGTTCAGTGACTATTCAGATAAGAGTAGAAATTAGCACCGAGTGAACCCAAGGATGGGAACCCACCTGTTATATGAGTGTGTGATTCTTAAAAGAAATCCTTGCATTCTAGAACTACGTAGCCAGTTAGGTTGAGACATCATAACCTGTTATATAAGGGCAGATGAGGAGGCTTAAACTGTTATATGAGGGTTCCCACTTTTCTCACTAGTTTTACCTATTATATAAGGGTTACTCACAGATTGTCCTTACCAGTAGCATGGTATTAACACCCTTCCAATTGGGGTTACAGATTGGACCCCAACTCAGCTATGCTACATTATTAGGGGCAAGTCAGTTATATGACCAATTTTCATTATTTTAGTTATAGAATCAAGACTGTCAAATATTGTCATTCAATCTTAGTAATAAAACTCAGATAGTTGTACAAAATTCAGGATTGTTAGATACAGTCAATTAAGAATAGTATGAAATTCAGCTAGTTTCCTCAGAATCCAGACTGGAAGATACAGTCGCTCCATATTAGTTATTTCAAGAATATATTTATCAGTATCTCATGTTATCAATACTGAGGCTCAGTAATCATGTTATCATTGAACTCAATTATTGTAATTATGTATTCATGCATGTATTCTCATGTTCATGTTGCTCAGTCAGTTAGTATAGTTCATGCATATGAACCCTTTTTATTAAGCCTACCTAACATGCATACCTGCATATTCAAATGCACTGACGTATTTTTACTAAGGTGTTTTATACCATAGTTTAATAAGCATGAGCTCCAAAGCATCGGTAGCATTCCAGTCTTAGCAGTCACAGTTAGGAGTGAGTCCTCATCCTTTGAGGACATGACCACTACTTTATTATCTCATTAATTAAACTATTTCAGTAGTTGGAGTTAGTTGGGGACATGTCCTATCAACTCTTTATTAAGATAGTCTAGAGGCTTTCAAACTAGCATGTTTAGACTATAATTTTAGTTGTTTTGGGCATTTCATACCCCCTCCAAAGGTTATGTTTTATCAGTTATGTTATAGTTTTGAATCTTATGGCTTTTCATCCTTTATTACTGCATTTATACTATATATTATGCAGTGTACAGATATAGATATCAATTATGGGTTAGCTTATGGTCTTCAGGATCATGAGGACTATGTTGCATTCTGGGTACAAAACTCGGGGCGTTACAGATACCCGGCAAGGTCACTGAATATTATGATGATATATTGATACCCAATAATGTCGAAGGATATTTTGATGATATATTGATACTCAACAAGTTCGGATAATATTATTATGATGATATTGATACCCGACATGACCAAAAGATATTATGATGATATTTTGATACTCGGAAAGGCCAAAGGATATTGTGATATTATATTGATACCCGACAAAGATGAAGGATATTGTAATGATGATATTGATACTTGACAAGGATGGAAAATACTAAGATGATTTATTGATACATAGCAAGGCCAGATGATACACTGATGAAGATTATTATGGTAATAATTATGACGGAGATGGTTATGATGATTAGATTGTGTTATTAATTATGTACTTTGCATTCATTCCAGAATGCATATCGCCTATCACTAGTATGTACCTATGTTTATTAAAGGCATGGTATTATTGCATAGAGATAGGTGAAAAGTATTCCTTGTGTTTTTTATGTTTGTTGTACCTTTCAATTCTAGGGTGGTGGAGGTACGCATAGGCTCAGCTAGGTATTTTGTTGTCCTGAGTAAGAGATTATTTACATTGTAAGTTATGTTGTTGTTATCATTGTTATGATTATTATTAAGGCTAGCTTATGAAAGATTGGTCATTGGTCCGGTATTGAGATCTGAGGTATGTCTATTACATCTTCTATCTTATGATGGTATTGCATGATTATTTCATGTCTAGCCATGTGAATCAAAAGCCTTGAGTATGATAGAATTAACTCCTGGTAGTATTAAAATTAGGTCCTAGAATGAGGATATGATGATCTAGGTTATGCTTGAGATGACCTCATATTTATATGTCTAAATATATATATATATATATATATATATATATAGAGTTATATAAAGTTATGAAATTACCATATATCCATTCCTTTGTTTGTACATATTGTATATTTTTTCTTGTCCTTGTATATTACTATATATATTTCTTTCGTTGCTTTTCATTCTAAAATTGGACAGGCATATATGGTATAGTATTGACGTCTATTGATTGTGGATGGAATAGGATAGCTTACCCCGATACTTAGTTTTACTAAGTTAGACTTTTTGGACTTGAATAGGATAGTCCCTTATTATTCTCAATGACTTGTTATATGATTTTCTGACTCCAGGGTGTAGATTCCATTCTATTTAAAAGTTATATATATTTTCTTTATCTTTGGTACTCATTTGGAAGCTTCCTACTGAGTACCGTTCATTTGGTACTATACTACACTTCTGCAGACTGTATATCATAGAATGGGTTATCGCTGTTGATGTGTGCACCGTGCAAAACATACATTGTTCAAAGACTTAAAGTAAACTCCTAATGTTTGGAGTATTACTTATCTCTCCTATTTGTATTAGGATCTTCTGTATATTGTGCTCACAGATAAGTGGTTTTAGTATAGTTCCATTATTGTTTCACTTTTTACCTCTTGTGAAATTAGAAGCTTTTATACTGATACCACTAGGTATTAGGATTCTTTTATGTATTGATCATTATTTCATTTATTCCTTATTGTTCTCCTTATATTATTGAGTAGACTATTACTAACCGTTCTGGACTATAGGGTAGCTTGCCTAGTGGTGGGTTATGGTATGAGCCATCATGACCGGAGAAATAAGGTCATAAAAAAATAAATCAGAGCCTAGATTTTACTGGTGTGTTAGTACAATAGCTAAATGTTAGTAGATTCCTGCCGATCGGTGCCGAGATGTCTATAAACTATATTTGGGAGGCTACAAGAACATTTTAGGTAATTTACCTCTTGTATCCTTATCGTGTATACGTATTTCTATAAACCTCAAACAGATACTTTGCTCTATTCTATCACCAAAGGATGATGCAATATTGTCGACAGTTACGAATGAGACTTTAACCTACATTTCTGATGTTTTAGCATTACGTCGGACTAAAGAGTCAGAGATGGATATCAAAGATCTTTAGAAATAGAAAAAAAGAATTTGGGCTAGCTTAGGCTCTAGTTGACCTTGTGAATACTTTAGCCTTTGATATTTTGAATAGGGAATTTGAGTTATATTGTAGATCTCTCTCGGCCATTGATGATGTTTGATTCATAGAGAAGTCCTCAGACCAAGGTTGTATCTATTGGTGTTCATCAGGGTTCTCTACCTTTTTTGAGTATGAAATTAGATTTCTCATGTGGTTTAGGCATTTTCTTATGCCACATCCTTTTTAACTAGACATTTATGTATGAATGTATTACAAGGTTAGTATTGTCCCTTTTTTTGGGGTCTAAGCACTTGATAGCCGTTGAGTCTTACTTTTATCAAGATGTTGATTATATAAGGACCATAAAGAACACAAGTATTGAGATTTATAGAAATGGAAGAAAGAGAAAAGTGATCAGTATAGTGATCTTTGTATTTTACCTAGGAGTGAGGATTCTTCCAGTATAACATTGCGCAGACAGTATTCCATTCTATGAGTAGTTCTCAGATTAGCGGTGATAATTATAGTGGGAAGAGTCCCCATCAGACTTGCGATGTGTGGTATGATTCTTCAAGCCATGGTGATCATCAGGATTATGAAGGGTAGTATGTCGAAGTATTCTAGGATCTTAGTTTTGTTGTAACATTATGAGACATTGTTTTAGTAAATATCCCTGATATATACGATGGATGATCAGCTAGAGTTAGCATGTACTCCCTGCCATCCTAGAGTTTCTAAGATAGACTATGATTTTAGAAGTTTAGATATAACTTTGTGGATTATGCTCTGCTTCAGTTGGCCATCCATTTAGGCTCGATTTGTGTTGTCACTATGCTAGTCCATCATCCAATAGCAATTTTTATATTGATCTTAAGATACTGTGGATTCGTCTCATACGTTTGCGGGGTTCGTTTCCTTAGGAGTGTTGCCTTGTTGTTAGTGTAGGGGAATCAGATACTCCTTTATGATTGTGATATGGTTTTTTCTAGTGGAATTGGGAAATAGAGGCAAGTGGCCTTTTCTGTTATCACTTCATGAGTTGGAAAGTTGGAAATTCTTTATCTCGAGTCATCGCCTTTCTAGTGGTGGTTTTTGACTTTGAACTTGGTTTTGAGATTGGTATATTTCTTTTTTTGCTGATGTGATTCTTTGGTGGATAAGGAGATCCCTATTTAAGAGTTTGTATGGCCTGGTGAGACTTTTATGGAGTGTTTCTCCTTGATGATATATGACTGTGGCTATTCCTTGCTGGGATGGAGTTTTATATTGATTAGTTATTGCAAAAGTTGCATTTATCTGAGTTGTTAGATTTTTTGCCTTTACTGTGTGGACTCCAACCTTGGGAATTTGTTGAGTATATTTGGATAGTCCATTGTCTCCAGCAGATATGGAGTGGGTTATTTGCATTTTTAGCCCGTGACTTATCCTTTGGCATGATTTCTATTTTGTGGCTATTTTTTTGTACTATCCAGCTGAGATAGAGTTTTTTACTTGCATTTCAGTATACGATTATCCTTGTGGTAATTTTCGCTCTTCAGATATGTATTAACTATTGATTGGTATGATTTATCTAAGAAATGTCAAATTTGGATACTAGCATCGAGTTGTGATAGTTGGCATTGTAATATTCCTATTGGCTCAGTTTTAGGGTAAACACCTTCAAATGGAGATTTAGAAGTATGATAGATTTGGAGCATGAATTCCTACCCTTTTTTAGTTTTGGTTTAGATATTTGAGACCAAGCAATTGAAACATGGTGTTGAGATTTTAGTTTGGTGTTGTAGAGCTTATGCACTGCCTTTGTTTTGGACACTTCCTTGCTCAGATTTCATTCATAGGGTGGTTGAGCCTACTCCGTGATTGCCTATTTAATTTTCTCAACGTCAGTTGGATTATAATTGATATGTGTTCAGATAAAATCCCATGGGCACTATATTGGTTATTTTAGTTTTGACCTCGAGCTTCAATTTTATTTGAAAATTTTAGATGATTTACATAATGGAAGTAATATACTCGAGTTGGATTCATTATGACTTCATTCTCGATATATGAGACATCCTTGAGTGGAATGTTCAGCGATGAGTAGTTATACCTTTGATTTTGAGGACTCAATTTGATTTTTGTTTGGACTAGTTGAAGTATTGGTATGGATTAAATTCCTCGATTATATCTATTTGTATGCCCGAACAGCTCCTTATAAGCTTATTCTATTGATTTCCATATGGAATTTCATCGGATCAACTTCAATTCTTTGAGTTCTCAATGATGAGGTAGTATCGGCGAAACATAAGTGATTTTCCTCCTGGCTTGGAGTATATAGAATTTGTAAAATGGTAAGTGGAGTGTATATTTGGTGGCATAATTCACGACTCAGGTTGACTTTGGATCAGATGAGCCTTTGTTGATTTATGCCAATATAGAGATGGTATCAACATGATATGGTTTAGATGTGAGTGCATTATTCTTCTTGCTTCAGTTTGGGGACAGATAGTGGTTAAGTTCAATTTAGGTTGTTTGGAAGTATAATGAGAATGCTGGTTGAAGAGGGATACCTGTGCTAGAATCTGTTAGAAGTATTTTCTCTCCACTGAGGTTATCTGGGATGTCAAGCTTGGTGCATGCACGCCTATTATCTCATCACTTTAAGCTTTTGAGATTCTTTCTATCCTTTGACTTTTAGGGACAAAATTCCTCTAAGAAGTCGATAATAAAATGATCCTTCAAGTTATTTTCCATATTTATGCTTATCTTTGTTGTTTGAGCTTCCCCGTAGTGCCCCAAGTAATTTGTGACTTGTTCGGACAAACGGTTCAGTCAACGGGCAATTTATTTGGCTTTTAGAACCAACTCCCTATTTAAAAATCTTTGTTGGTTCCAAATGGCCATGGGTTTAAAACTTCAGTGAAACGATCTTAAATGCAAATTCCGACTGTACCGGCAGATCCAAAATATAAATTTTAGGCTAGGTAGACCTTTAGTTTGGGTCCGAATGCACCCGAGCTCATTTTGACCTATTAATCAAAAAGTTAAAAATTTTAAAGTTTAGGTGTGGGGCCCATATTTGGTCTAAATGACCTTAGATTTAAAATCCAACTTTACCAACGCGTCTAAAACATCGAATTTAGTGTGGTTACAATTCTTGTTTGTGAAATTTGGATTCCGGATATATTTCGAGGCATTGGCCAAAACATAGAATCAAATTCCAAGTTTCAGTTGTCATTTAGTGCAAAAAATTACCACGCACGGTGGTTTCACAGCTATCATAATGCCGTGATTTAGGCATGCGTGGGTTCATAATCGCCCTAGCTGAAGGGCTAGGAAGGATTGTTTAAATACTTATTTTAAACGAGAATTGGCTATTTCTTCCTCTATTGAGAACTAGACACCCTAATATGGTATGTAAATCACAAATTGGTCATGGTGGGTCACTTGGAAGCATGATTATCATCTTTTTTCATGATAATCTTCAAATTTAAGGTAAGAATCCCTTGAATGCATGCTTGAATTTCCTAGTTAGGACCCAAAACCCCCATTTAACTTAGGACTTGAATATAGCCCAAAGTATGCTTAATTTTTACCCATTTCTTCAGGGTTATGTATACTAACCCGATTGTTCCTTAATCCTGCATCTGTCTTTTGAGTGGATAGGGATGGCTTCTAAAGTGATTGATGTTTATATTTTATTGTATTTCTCTAATTTCTACTTTCTATCATGTAGAGCATTGAATAAGCTTTTCATTGATACCAATTTCATCAAAATCTAACATCAAACGAGGAATTTATGGTCATTTTAATGAGCGTTGTTGGAATCGTCGAGGTTTGACGGTCTATCTGGTGGAATGTCAAGTCCTTGGCGGACCACCAGTTGTCCCGTTAAGTCAAGGCAGTAACCCTTTTTTCTGGCCATCGTGCGACGGCCAATATGGTGGCCGCCAAAAATTTGATGGACCATTAAGAGGACTGTCAGGTAAAGGAAGAATGTCCCATTTCTAACCCCCGATTGATGGACAATCTGGTGGACTATCAATTTCTAGATTGATTGTCACTTCGATCATCACATCGAGGCAGAATGTCCCATTTTTGACCCCCGAGTGAAGGACGATATGGTGGACCGTCAGTTTCCTGATAGATTGTTACTTTGACCATCACGTTAAGGCAGAATGTCCCAGTTTTAGCTCTCGAGTGACGGACGATCTGGTAGATCGTCAGTTTCTCTGACGGACCATCAGTTCGACCATCACAGACCCCAATCAGCAATTTTCAACTCTTTTTAAAAGGGCATTTTGGTAATTTCCCACCACTTTTGGTCTTATATATATATCCAAGTAGAGAAGAGCCATTCATTTTCTCTTCAATCTCTTCTAAGAAATATCTAGAGAACTAGGGTTTCTCTTTTCCAAATCCAAATCATCTCCAAGAAATTCAAGAATCTTCTATAGATTTCTCCAATTTGTTCAAGAATTAAGTTCCCCAAGTCAAAGGCATCATGAATCTTAGCCTAAAAGTGTGAGAAATAAGTTTCAATCAAGTCTTTTATTCTCAAATTTATACTCCAAGGTATGTGGGGGTTGAACAAGAATATCATTTCATTCTTGTGCCCAAAGAACTAATTTTTTTAACAATGGGAATTTCATGATCTTTGCAAGTGGGTTAACACCCAAATTACTTTATTGATGAATTACAAGATTTGACTTGATTAAGTTTGTTATTATGATTTATTTACCGTCATATTTATTAAATTAAGGATTTATACCATGAGATGCATATTGTTATTACATATTGATGATTTCTAAATAATTTGAGATAAGTGCCATGATTAAAGCTTTTCTACAAAATGTTGATTATTGAATATATATATTGATATTTGGGACTGAAAGCCAAGAATGAGTCCTTTGATGTCTTCCTAAAGTTTTGACATTTGACATGATTTGAAGAGCAATACACCTAGTGTTGAGAAAGATTTTTTTGTTTTTGAGTCGAGTTAGGAATCCACAGTTGTATATGATTTACAGATGAGATATATTTATGTTTTGGTCTCTGTGATAGACCCATGAGTTGATATTGATGAAGATGGATATCTTAATGAATTCTGAGTTGAGTCTGGGAGGAGTATTTAGCACCGAGCGAGAAATATGGTATTCCCCAAAACTATGTGCCACCGTAGGATTGATATTGATAATTGTGGGCCAGAGGCCGAGTATGAGATTGTGATAACAAAATTGAGGTTATACTCTCTAGAAAGAGTATGACGCTCCCGCCAATGTGGGTTTCTCTCCTTAGGAGGGCAAAAAGTTGGACTCGATGCGGCTCACATGGTTTAGTTTATGTCAGTTATAAGAAACTCCCAATTCCATAATGATCTAAATTCCTTGAGTTACCGAGTCAGTCTAAGTCATGAGTTAAAGAGTTTGAGTTGAGTCCAATGATTTATGAGATTTATGTAGCAAGTGTTATTATTGATAATTTATGGGAATTATGTTTCAGGAAATTCAAGTGAAGAGAGTCATTATTATCAGTATGCATGATTTTATTTTATATTTATGATATTATTTAAAAACATTGCATACATCCCCACATACTCAGTACATTCCCAAGTACTGATTCCCATACTCTTCTGTTTTCTATATTTCCTCGTGATGTAGGTTCAGGTGCTCAGTCTTAGCAGCAACAGTGATCTTTGAGTACCTTCATCTATATTTCTATTGTTGGTGAGTCCTCATGGTTTGAGTAACTTTGTCCCTGATTTTGTCTTATTAATAGATGGTTGTTGCCTTTCAGTTCAGTACGAGTCCGTCCAGGAATCTATCCTAATGACTCCTCAGTCTTATGTAGTAGAGGCTTTATCAGACTAGAGTACCAATATGTACAGAATTTCAGTATTTTGTTTGTACAGGACAATATTTCTTTGTATTACAGTATGTTCATGACATGATTATTTTTCTTTATTACAGTGTCATTATTGTTATAGTGAGTTATAGAAGCGAATATAGGCTTAGAGGGTTAGCTTGAGGCGGCGTATGGCCTTAAGCACCGTGTGACATCCCGGGATGGGATCTTGGGGCATTACAGGCTTGGTATCAGAGCCTAAGGTTCAAAGAGTTCTAAGGAGTCTGACAAGCCGTGTTATGTAGAGTCTTGATCATTGGTGTGTAGCGCACTACATCTATGAGCAAGAGGCTATAGGAAGTTTTAGGAAAAAGTCATTTCTTTCTTTCTGAAGTTGATCGTGCCTACGACTATTTCTCTCTGCTATTAATTCGTGCTCTCTTATGATAGAAAATGCCTCCTCGTAAATCTCACAGAAACAACGAATGACTTCAACCCTTTGATCTTTTAGGTTAGATAGTGCCCTACATTGAGTTTCGGGCATCTTTTCAAGCGCTAGCCCAGGCAGTTACCGCCAATGCTCTGGCCAATGTTCAGGCCACAATTTTACCTCCACAAGAAGGTAATTCAGTGGCAGTTCCGGTTCATAATTTTATGTGGATAAATTCACCACAGTTTTATGGGTCAAGGGCTGGTAAGGACCCATAAATGTATCTTGATGAGGTGAAGAAGATTACCCAAATTATGCATGTAACAGAAGAAGAAAGTGTGGACTTAGCTTCCTATCGCTTGAAAGATGTTGCTTATGATTGGATGGAGATGTGGAGGAAGAGTAGAGGGGAAGATGCCACTCCCATGACCTGGTAGTTATTCCAGGATGCGCTCTTAGACTGATTCTTTCCCCCTGAGCTGAGAAAAACAAAGCTAGAAGAATTTATGAACTTGAGACAGGTCTCCATGACAGTTAAGGAGTATTGTCATAAGATCAATCAATTATCTAAGTATGCTCCCGGTATGATGGTTGATTCTAGAACTAGTATGAGTAAGTTTTTGGCTGGTGCATCTGGTTAGGTTATGCAAGAGTGTAGGTCCGCTATGGTTAATAGGGACATGGACCTTTCTATATTAATAATACATGCTTAGTAGATTGAGGCAGACAAGTGAAAGAGAGAAAGAGAATGAGAAGGAATAAGAGAGTTAGATTCGAGCAGCAGGGGTATGGTCAGACTAGATTTTCTGGAAGGAATCACCCTCAGACCCAGAACCGTTCACTTGTGCTATCACTTCATTAGCCAGTGCTCCCGTATTCAGAATCAGGTAGGAGCAGGGTAATAGGTCTACTATATCCAGGTCCGAGGATAGTGTGAGTAACAAACCTTATCCTCTCCTATGTCCGAAGTGCAGTTGGGCCATCCTAGTGAGTTCTTAGTCGATCAAAGGGGTTGTTTTGGTTGCGGTAAGTTGGGCCACAGATTCATGGATTGCCTATATGCCAGACAGGGGAGTCATAATGTTCGTCCTCAGAGTCAGGCTATTAGTGCTCCAGCCCCTTTAGTTCATCCTACTCCTCCTCAGGGTGCCTCATCTAGTACTGCAGGTGGTCAACACTAGAATCACTTTTATGCTATACCACCCTGCCAGGAGTAGGAGGATTCACCAGATGTTGTTACTGGTATGTTTATGTATTTCATTTTTATGTGTATGTATTGATGGAACCTGGGTGAAGCCTTTCTTATGTGACTCCGTTGGTGGCTGTGAATTTTGAAATCAGTACTGAAAAGATTCATGAGCCTTTTCTAGTTTCTTACTAGTGGGTGAATTTGTTGTTGCTAAGCAAGTGTATAAGAAGTGTCCTATCATTGTCCTTAACAAAATCATGGTTGCAGACTTGATTGAGCTAGACATGGTTGATTTTGACATTATTCTAGGTACGGATTGGCTTAACTCTTGCTATACATCTATAGATTATCGTACCCATGTAGTAAAGTTTTAGTTTCCCAACGAGCCATTTTTTGAGTGGTTCGGAAATTCTGTAGCTCCCAAGAGTCATTTTATATCCTACCTTAAAGCTAGGAAATTGATATCTAAGGGTTGTATCTATCATTTTGTTTGATTTAAAGAGACTGAGTCCGAGACTCTGACTATTCAGTCTATTAGTGTTGTCAATGAGTTTCTTGATGTTTTCCCAGAATATCACCCAAGGGTATCTCCCGATAGAGAGATAGAATTTGGTACTGATCTTCTTCTCGATACGTAGCCTATTTCTATTCCTCTGTATCATCTGGCCCCCGCAGAACTTTAGGAGTTGAAAGAGAAACTCAGAGATCTTCTAGATAAGGGTTTCATAAGGCCTAGTATTCCTCCATGGGGTGCACCCATTCTATTCGTGGGAAAGAAATATAGTTCATTGTGCATATCCATCGTCTATCGTCAGCTCAACAAGGTAACAGTCAAGAATAAGTACCCTCTTCCCAGGATTGATGATCTGTTTGATCAGCTGGATGGTGCCAATTATTTCTCAAAAATAGATTTGAGATTTTGCTATCACCAACTTAAAGTCAGAGAGTTTGATATTCCAAAGATAGCTTTCCGCACCCGTTATCTTGATTTTGAATTCTTGGTCATGTCCTTCGGGCTAACAAATGCCCCAGCAGCTTTTATGGACCTTATGAATCAGGTGTTCAGATGGTACCTCAATATGTTTGTTATTGTATTCCTAGATGATAT
Source organism: Capsicum chinense (assembly GCA_026120095.1). Taxonomy (NCBI): domain Eukaryota; kingdom Viridiplantae; phylum Streptophyta; class Magnoliopsida; order Solanales; family Solanaceae; genus Capsicum; species Capsicum chinense. The sequence goes on along the minus strand of JAPEIP010000008.1, from coordinate 143,887,829 downwards.
TCTTGTGTACTCCTAAAATGAAAATGACCATGCAGATCATTTTTAAATTATCTTATAGACCCTTAGAGATCATCAGTTGTTCGCTAAATTTAGCAAGTGTGAATTTTGGCTAAGGTTAGTTGCCTTCTTGGTTTATATTGTTTCTTCTAAAGGTATTCGAGTTGATCCTCAAAAGGTATAAGCTGTGAAAAATTGGGCTAGACCTTTCTATCCATATGATATTAGTTGTTTCTTGGTCTTAGCCGGTTACTACCGTCATTTTGTGGAAGGTTTCTATTCCATTATTGCTCCTTTGACCCGGTTAACAAAAAAGAAAGTTAATTCCTATAGTCAGATTCTTGCGAGAGGAGTTTTCAGGAGTTGAAGACTCAACTCACTTCAGCCCCTGTGATGACCCTACCTAATGGTGTAGATAATTTTGTGGTATATTGTGATGCTGTGAGAGTTGGTTTGGGGTGCGTGTTTATGTAGAAAGGTAAGCTTATAGCCTATGCCTCCCGATAGTTGAAACCACATGAGAAGAATTATCTGATCCATGATCTTGAATTAGCTACTGTGGTTTTTGCCTTAAAAATATAGAGACACTACTTGTACGGTGTTCATGTTAATGTCTTTACGGATCACAAGAGTTTGCAGTATGTTTTTACTCAGAGAGAGTTGAATCTTCGATAGAGACGATGGTTGGAATTGCTAAAAGACTATCATATGAATATGTTATATCACCCGAGCAAGGACAATGTAGTGGCAGATGCCCTTAGCAGATCATCCATGGGTAGTGTAGCGCAAATAGAAGAAGATAAGAAGAAGTTGGCCCGCGAAGTGCATCATTTGGCTAAGTTAGGTGTTAGATTGCTTGACTCAGCTGAGGGTAATCCTTGGTTTCAGAGTAGTTCTGAATCTCCCCTAGTTTCAAAAGTGAAAAAGAAGCAGGATATGGATTCTCGTTTGGTTAAACTGAAAGGGTCCGTCAAAGACCAAAAGGTGGAGGTTTTCTTCCAAGGGGGAGATGATGTATTGAGATTTTAGAATAGATTATGTGTGCCAGATGTTGATGATTTGAGAGAGAGAATTATGACTGAAATGCATGGCGCGTGATACTCTATTTATCCTGGTGCTACCAAGATATACCGCAATTTGCGGGAAATTTATTGATGGAATGGTATGAAAAAGGATATAGCAAAGTTCGTAGAGAAGTGTTCAATTTGACAACAAGTTAAGATAGAGCACCAAAGACCTAGTGGGACAATGCAAGAATTTAGCATTCCTACATAGAATTGGAAAGTGTTGAACATGGATTTCGTGATGGGCTTACCTCGTTCTAATCGTCATCATGATTCTATATGGGTCATTGTATACAGGTTGACTAAGTCTGCACATTTCCTGCCAGTACATACATCTTTCACCGCTGAGGACTATGTTAAGCTGTACCTCTGAGAGTTAGTCAGGTCGCATGGAGTTCCGTTGTCTATCATCTCTGATAGAGGTACTCAATTTACTTCTCAGTTTTGGAGAGCCTTCAAGAAGGGTCTTGACACCTAAGTTTAACTTAGCTCCACTTTTTATCCACAGATAGATGGTTGGGCTGAGAGGACTATCCAGACTTTGAAGGATATGTTGACAGCATGTGTTCTTGATTTCAAAGGAAGTTGGGATAAATATTTGTCATTGATTGAATTTGCGTATAACAATAGTTTTCATGCTAGCATTAGAATGGCTCCATTTGAGGCTTTGTATTGTTGGAGGTGTAGATCACCCATAGCTTGGTTTGAAGTAGGTGAGGCTACCATAATTGGACCTGATGTTGTATTTGAGGATATGGAGAAAGTTACGTTGATTCAGGAGAGGTTGAAGACAACCCAGAGTCATCAGAAGTCATATGCAGTTGTGAGGAGAAGAGCTCTTGAGTTTAAAGTTGATGATTTGGTGTACTTGAAAATTTGTCCAATAAAAGGGGTGAAGAGATTTGGAAAAAAAGAAAGCTTAGTCCCCGTTATGTTGGCCCTTATAGAGTGTTGAATCGTGATGGGAAAGTAGCTTATGAGATTGATTTACCTGCAGAGTTGTCAGTTATCCACTCTGTCTTCCACGTTTCAATGCTCAAGAAGCACATTGGTAACTCTGTTGTTATTGATCCATCAGAAAGCTTTGATGTGCAAAATAGCCTTTTATATGATGAAGTTCCAGTCGAGATCATAGATTATCAAATTTGAAAACTAAGGAACAAGAAAGCTGAAGCAGACATGCGAGCCAAGTACCATCATCTGTTCTCCACGAGTTCAAATCATGCCGAAGGTACTATTCTTTCTTAATTCAGTTGTGTATTCATCTATATGGTTACTCTCTCTATAATTCGTGCATTCTGTGCAGTAGCCAAAAGTTTAAAGTAAAGTAATCCCTTCGAGTGGGTCATTCCAGTTATGCGTCCTCATTTTTCCTCTTGTTCTTGACCTATCTGGAAACATTTGAGGACGAATGTTTCCAAGGGGGAGATATTGTAATACCTCAAATGGTCCTTAATCCTAAATCTATCTTTTGAATGGATAGGGGTAGCTTCAAAAGTTATTGATGTTTATATTATGTTGTACTTATCTAATTTCTATCGATACCAATTTCATCAAAATTCGACATCGGACGAGGAAGTTATGGCCGTTTTAATGAGCATTGTTGGAATCGCCCAGATTTGACTGTAGATCTGGTAGACCGATAAGTCCTCGGTGGATCGTTATTTATCCTATCAAGCCAAGGAATCAACCCCCTTTTTTTGGCCATCGTGCGACAACCAAAATGGTGGGCTGCCAAAAATTTGATGGGCCGTCAAGAAGAATGTCAAGTCGAGGCAAAATGTCCCATTTTTGACCCCCAAGTGATGAACGATTTGGTGGACCATCATTTTACTAACGGATCATCACTTTGACCATCACGTAAAGGTAGAATGTCCTATTTCTGACCCCCAAGTGATAGACAATCTAGAGGAACGTCAGTTTCCTAATAAATCATCACTTCGACCATCACGTCGAGGTAAAATGTCTAAGTTTTGGCACTCAAGTGATGGACGATCGGGTGGACCATCAGTTGCTCTGATGGTCCATCAGTTCGACCATTACATACCTCGATCAACAATTTTCAACTCTTTTTAAAGGGCATTTTGATCATTTCCGCCCCTTTTGGTCTCTTATATATATCCAAGTAGAGAAGAGCCATTAATTTTCTCTTCAATCTCTTCTAAGAAATATCTAGAGAACTAGGGTTTCTCGTTTCCAAATCCAAATCATCTCCAAGAAATTCAAGAATCTTCCATAGATTTCTCCAACTTATTCAAGAATTCAGTTCCCAAAGTAAAGGCATCAAGAATCTTAACCAAAAATTGAGAGAAATAAGTTCCAATCAAGTCTCTTATACTCAAATTTAAAATCCAAAGTATGTGGGGTTTGAACAAAAATATCCTTTCATTCTTGTGTCCAAAGAATTGATTTTTTTTACTATGGTAATTTTATGATCTTTGCAAGTTGGTTCACTCCCAAATTACTTTATTGATGAATTACGATATTTAAGTTGATTAAGTTTGTTATTATGATTTATTTACCATCATATTTCTTAAATTGAGGATTTATGCTATGAGATGCATATTGTTATTACGTTTTGATGATTTCTAAATGATTTAAGATAAGTGTCATGATTCAAGATTTTCTATGAAATGTTGATTATTGAATATATATATTGATATTTGGGACTGAAAGTCAAGAATGAGTCTTTTGATGTCTTCCTAAAGTTTTGACATCTGACATGATTTGATGAGCAATAAACTTGATGTTGAGAAAGATTGTTTTAATTTTGAGTCGAGTTAGGAATCCACAATTATATATGATATACAGATGAGATATATTTGTTTTGGTATCTATGATAGACCCATGATTTGATATTGATTAAGGTCGATTTCCTGACGCGTTCTGAGCTGAGTCTGGGAGGAGTATTTAGCACCGAGCGAGAAATATGGTATTTCCTCAAAACTATGTGCCACCGTAGGATTAATATTGATAATTATGGGGCATAGGTCGAGTATAGGATTATGATTATGAAATTGAGGTTGTACTCCTTGGCAAGAGTACGCCGCTACCACTAATGTGGGGTTCTCTCTTTAGTAGGGAAAAATGTTGGACTCGATGCGGCTCACATGGTTTAGTTTATGTCGGTTATAATAAACTCCCAATTCCATAGTGATCTAAGTTCCTTGAGTTACTGAGTCAATCTAAGTCATGAGTTAAAGCGTTTTAGTTGAGTCCAGTGATTTATGAGATTTATGAAGCATGTGTTATTATTGATGATTCATGGAAATTATATTTCAGGAAATTCAAGCAAAGAGTCATTATTGTCAGCATACATGATTTTATTTTATTTTTATGATATAATTTAAAAGCGTTGCATACAGCTCCACATACTTAGTACATTCCCAAGTACTGATTCCCATACTCTTTAGTGTTCTATATTTCCTCGTGATGTAGGTTCAGGAGCTCCGTCTCAATAGCGACAGTGATCTACGAAAACCTTCATCTATATTTCTGAAGTTGGTAAGTCCTCATGGTTCGAGGACCTATGTCACTGATTTTGTCTTATTAATAGATGGTTGTTGCCTTTCAGTTCAGTACGAGTAAGTTGGAGAATCTGTCCCAGTGGCTCCTCAGTCTTATGCAGTAGAGGCTTTTTCAGACTAAAGTACCAATATGTAGAGAATTTTAGTGTTTTATTTGAACAGCACAATATTTCTTTGTATTCCAGTATGTTCATGACATGATTATTCTTCCTTATTACAACGTCATTATTGTCATAGTGAGTTATAGATGTTAAGACAGGCTTAGATGGTTAGCTTGAGGTCACATGTGGCCTAAAGCACCATGTGACATCCCAGGATGGGATCTTGGAGCATTACATTTTGATTCCTTGTTCCTGTGGGAACAATGGGTTGGCCTCGAAAACCTTTTTTCCTTATGTGGGACCCACTTGAGTTTTTGGTATTATTATTGGAGTTGAAGCATAATAGTGTAATATAGGTATCGTTAGACTCATATTGATGACTAGATTATTATTTTGTTAGTGTGATGCTATTTTGAGGATTATAAAGTAAAGTCAAGCATATGGTGTATGATGTAAGGTTTTGTGGTTTGACTTTGAGGTAAGGTTCTGTTTACTCTTCTTTATAGATGACGTGTGCTATATATTACGTGTGAATTGGATGTTAGGCTTGATTATTAGTATAATAACTTAGTCTTGATTATTAATGTTTGGGGATTAGATGAGGGTTTTAGACCTGTAAGATGGTATGTTTCTAACCCTTGAAAATCCAATTGCTTTCTCCCTAGTTTAGATTAGTTTGTATAATGGATACAATATAATGCTAGATTTAGGAATGTGGTTTTAGCATTGGAATCATGATTAACATATTTCAATCCTATTGTACTAGTGTGGAGTACTGTAATCGTAAATGGGTAGAGTTTCCTTAAATACCCTTATTTCTAGATGATGTTCCGATTTTCAGATTGGTTATGGATTACGTAACATCTAGAAGTTGAAATAGATATCTTAGCCAAATTGGGGCATAGTTTTCCTAAATATGGAAATTGATGATTAAACGTGTAATTATTTGGCCCACTTAGGCTATGTATTATGTTAGCCTTGTGGACCTAGTAATAGATGTTAGCCATTGTCGAGACTAGTAAACGTTACTATAAAGTTACTCTGTGGCTTATTAAATGATGATGTATTTTCCTTAAATAATTATACTTTTGCTTATACCAATACTACTTTCTTCTAGATATGATATTTGACCTATGTAGATGATATTCCCTCGTAGACTTGATATTTTGCTCATAGAGATGATATTTCCTCTTAGACATAACATTGTGTTTTTAAAGATGCTATTCATCTAACATATGATGTTGGGCCTATAGGGATGCTATTTCTCTTAGATATGTTGTTGGTCCTATAAAGATGATATCTTCTTTTAGATATGATAATATGACCTATAGAGACAATATTTCTCTTAGATATGACAATTGGCTGAGAGAGGCGATATTTGCCATATGTCATGATGTATGACCTATTGATAAGAGATATGTTATAAATGAATACATGCTTATTGATATTATGCCTCATATATGTGAGATGTGTCTTATGTGAGAGATGATTATGTGCTTATTGATATTATGCCGCCTATATATGAGATTCCTCCTATATCAGAGATGATTATATAATTATTGATATTATGCATCCTATATATGAGATTCCCCCTATGTGAGAGATGATTAAATGCTTATTGATATTTTCCTCCTATATTCGAGATGCCTCCTATATGTGGGATGATTAGAGATATGCTACAGCTTGTAAATATGATTATCAATATGTATTCGGATATGCATATAGGTCGAAGGCTGTGATTATGATATTATTATTATTCTATGCATATTATTGTGCCAAGGGCATTGTTATGATATTCATTGGATATTTGAGAATAATTTATCATTATAAAGGATGCGATTATAGTTTATGAATATGCATATGTATGTTTGTATGCACAGTATGGGATGGAGGAAGATACGGTATGATGCTTATTATTCCACTGATTGAATATTGGTGATGGAATGCATAGATTTGGTACATTCATGATATTATATTGGTAATTGATGTGATTCTTGATGGAATATGATCTTATGACTGTTCTTCCTATATAAAGGTTAAGCTATGTTGTAGGAATTTGTCTGTTAGGTAACTATAGCACAAGATGGTTAGGAATTTAATGTTCTAGTTAATGAACCTTGCTTAGTTGAAATATGACAGCTAGCAATGGTTCATACGTGGCTAATGGTGATGTCGGTTTTAGCTTAGGTAAAGATTAGTTGATATTAATGACTATGTTCATGATGTCGATTAGTTGTCAAACGAGGAGTCGTGAATTAATGAGGCTAGATAGTAAGAGATGTTAGTGATAAAAGACTAGTTAATAATAATGAATAGTTGGTAAATGTTGAATTATTCATACATGATGGTTGGTAAACAAATGGTTTTAGTTAATAAAATATGGTTATATTATAAATGATAATGTGTCAGCTAATAATGATTATCGACTATACGTGATTAGTTCATAATGATGATTAATTGATAAATGACGATTATGGCCTAGTGATGAACCTTAACTAGATGTCAGGTATTGGCTACTATATTAAAAATGGTTAGTTTTTGTCCAATGAATAAGGATTACGTGAAGGATAATGTTTAGACTAATAGTTAGAGGTCATGTGAAGACTAGTGATTTACTGGTTTAATGATCATAAGCGTTGGTTAGCTAATAATGAATAGTTGGGTAGTATTGACAAGGATAATAACCAATGGTGATTGTCAATATATTACTAGGCTTATAGATTTACCTTTTTTCTGCTATATCTTAAGCACATATTATATGTCTATAAATATACGTGTATTTATGTTTATGATTATATTGATACTCGCTGATGCCGGAGGATATTATGACATTGCTAATGATACCTGACAAGGCCAGAGGATATTGTGTTGATATATTTACAGCCGGTAAGGCTAGAGAATATTGTTATGATATATTGATACCCAAAAAGGCTAGAGGATATTATGATGTTGATATTGATACCCAGCAAGGCCGAAGGATATTGTGATGATATATTGATACACGGTAAGGCTGGAGGATATTATGATGATATACAAATACCCAACAAGACCGAAGGATATTGTGATGATGATATTGATACGCGATAAGGCTAGAGGATACTGTGATGGTGTATTAATACAAAAAGATAGAGGTTGATTAATGATGGTCCTGATGAAGATAGTTGTGATAAAGATAGTTATGATGATGAAAATTTGATATTGATTGTGTACTCTGCATTCATTCATGTATGTGCATCGTCTATCACAGTATTATCCTATGTCTATCATCCAGTATGGGATAGTTGCATAGATATGGGTGAAAAGTATGCCTTATGTTTGTATATTAGTTTAATCTTCTAAATTTAGGGCAGTAGGGGTACGTATAGGCTCTGCTAGGTATTGTGTTTTCTGGAGTAGACTATTATTCACGGTGTTATTGATTTTGTTATTATCATTTTTATGATCCTTATTATGGCTAACTTCTGACATATTGGTCATCGATCCAGTATTGAAATCTAAGGTGCGTCTACAACCTTCTCTATATTATGATGTTACTATCATGCATGATTATGTCATGTCTAGCCAGGTGGATTAGAAGCCATGAGTATGATAGTATTAAATCCTGGTAGAATTATAATGAGGTCCTAGAATGAGAATATGATGATCTAGGTTATCCTTGAGATGACCTCACGTTTATATGTATCTCTGTATATATATCGAGTGATATGATGTTATGGAACTATCATATATCCCTTTATTCATTTGTACATATTGTAAATTGTTTCTTGGCCTTGTATATTTCTATATATATATATATATCTTTCTTCGCTCTTCTTTCGTATATTGGCCTGGGATATATGGTATAGTATTAACATCCATTGATTGTAGTTGGAATAGGATATTTCACCCTGATAATTCCTTAGTTTTAATATGTTATAATCCTTGACTTTAATAGGATAGTTGTCCCTTATTATTCTCATTGAAATTTTATATGATTTCCGGACTCTTTGGTTTAGATTCTACTTTTTTTATATGTTGTATATTTTTACTTTACCATTGGAGCTCAGTGGGTAGTTTTGAACTAAGTACTATTCATTTTGTACTCACTCTATGCTTATGTAGCCTCTAGATCATAGTACTAGTTATTGCCTGTAAGACCCCGCCAAGTTCCCTCATAGTTCGAGCCTTAGAGTGTGTGAAGTAAAATCTAATTCTGGCCCTAAAAGATTGATAAGATATTCCTAAGTGATTGGTATTTAAACCATATAGAATTTTCTTAAATTTGACTTTTTGTCATGTAGAGAATTGAATTAGCTTTCCAATGTTACCAATATCATCTAAATCCGGAATTGGGGTGAGAAGTTATGGCCGTTTTACTAAGAGTTGTTGGAACGATCCAGGTGCGACGGATGATTCGATGGACCATCGAGTTTGTGATACACCGTCGCTCGGACCATCGCAAAAAGGGCAGAAACTCTCTTTCCTAGCCCAAGTGTGACGGCCAAGACGACGGACCGTCAAAGCTACGATAGACCGTTATTGAGACCGTCGCCACTAAGGCTGTATGGTCTCATCCTGGCCAACGTGTGATGGATGTCTTGACAGACCGCCAAGACTATGACTGACTGTTGCTACAACCATCTCATAGAGACAGTGAGTTCTTTTTCTGACTAGCATGCGATGGATAATCCGACGAACGGTCAGGCTAGCGACGGACTGTTGCTCCGACCATCACAACCCCCATTCAGTATTTTTAACTTATTTTTAAAAGGGTTTTTTGGTCTTTTCCACTCTTTAATCAATTATATATATTCCTAATGAATAAAATGGCTTCATTCATCATCCAAAACACAAGAGAGCTAGGGTTTCTCTCTCAAGATCAAATCTAAAACCCATCTCCAAGAAATCCAAGAACTCAGCATATATTCTATAAATTAAGTTGAGATTTGAGTTCTCCAAATTCAAAGGTTTGCAAGAACCCTCTCACAAGAGTAAGAACAAGAGGTTAAAGCAAGCTTGTTCATCCTATTTCATAATATAAGTTGTGTGGGGTTTTGAACATGGATAATCATTTCACCCTTGTGCCCAAAAGCTTATTTAAACTATAATTTTCTATAACTTATGAGATTTTACATGAAATTGAATTAGGTTGCAAGCTTTTGATGTTTCCGATGAATTGAGAGTTTAATGACATGATTTTTACATATTTTCTTGAGAAATTGCAGATAGGTCTGTACCCCATGATTTTAATCCTTGAGAAGTTAATAGTTAAAATATTTGAGATATTAAAGTATATGAGTATGTTGAGATTATGAGATAAATTGCTATAAATTCCAGATTTCTATATGATTTATGAATCTGTATGCTATCTAACATACATTTTGATGAGTTTTAACTTGAGATTGAATTATGGGTCACTAAGCCCTACTTGAAACTTGCAATTTTATGAACTTTTATTTTATAAGCACCCATGATTTGAGTATTCTGAGATTATTGAGAAATGTTTTGACCTAATAGTCACAGAGCTTTGAAATCCACTTTACTACATGAGATTACAGATTTGATTGTTGGGTTATTAGGAACCATAAGATTATTTTGAAAGTTGATTTTCATAAGATCAATGATATAAACTAAGGGAGTAGTATTTAGCACCGAGTTGAGTAAGTTACTGTGGCTTCTTACCCCAAAACTACGTGCCACCGTAGGTTTGAGATTTTTGGCCTAAGGCCGAGATGATTGGGCCTGAGGCCGAGATAAGTGATCATTGAGTTAATGTTATACTACTTGGCAAAAGTACGATGCCTCTCCCCAATGTGAGGTTTCTTCCTTAGGTGGACAAGAAGTTTGACTCCACGTAGCTCGCATGGTTTATGTTGGTTAAGAGAACCTCCCTAAACTAAAGTATTTTCCATTGAGATAGATTATTTCCCCTAAAGCTTTGAGATGAGATATTTCCTAAAGTGAACGAATTGCTTTTGAGTATTTTACAAAAAATGAAGTAGTTTTCTCTACTAATACGAGTTGATCACCAGTTTTTAAACAAAAGTTATATGATTCTGAGTTCCAAGTGTTTGAGTTCAAAAGAGTTATAATTCTTGAGCAATAAAGAAGTTTTACTCTCTATGAGACATAGGCATAAGTTGAAAGTATTGTTTAAATCTTCTTTTATCCTATGAGTAATAAGAATAAGAGGAGAGTGCAGATTTTCAAGCTAAAGTATAATAACTCATGAGATTTTTGTTACCTGCTTCATTCTATATGATTTATGAGCTTTACATTTTGACTTATTCAAGCCATGTGAGTCATTCCTATTTGCATGCATGATTTGATTAAAGACTATTGATATTGTTTTATGTAAATGTATACACCCTCATATACTCAGTGCATTCCCAAGTATTGATCCACATATACGTCTATGTGCTTCATTGTCTTATAATGTAGGTTTAGGTGCTCATTCCCAACCTCGTTAGTTATTTTTGAGTACCTTTGTCTACATCTCCCTAGTGGTGAGTCCTTATGGTTCGAGGACCTATCTTCAGACATTTTAGTATTTGAGTATTTATGATATTACTTTCAGTTTAGTTTGAGTCAGTTGGGGACCTATCCCAATGAATCTCGAGTTCATGGAGTAGAAGAGGCTTTGTCAGGCTAGTTATTAGACTATGGTTGTGTTGAGATTTCCAGTATTATGGTAGTTTGGACTGAGTATTATCTCCGTATTTCCGTTCATTTGATATTACAGTGCTAGTGTTTTCTATATTTTTTCTTGAATGAGTTATTATGAGAAATAATAGGCTCTAAGAGTTAGCTTGGGGATACTTGTAGCCCAAAGCATCGTGTGACGCCCGAGAGATGATTTTGGGTTGTTACTGACTTGGTATTAGAGACTAAGGTTTTTAAGGAGTCCTAGGGAGTTAGACAAGCCGCGTTGAGTATACTCTTAATCATTGGTGTGTAGCACGCCACATCTATAAGCAAAAGGCTACAAGACGGTTTATGAAAAAGTTGTTTCTTTCTTTCAGATTCCATTGTGCCTACAGTTGTCCCTCTCATCTAATAATTTGTGCTCTCCTATTTTAGAAAATACTCTTTTGAAGAGCGAATGCTCGCAGAAATAATGATAAGCAACCCCCACCTGTTGATCCTTTGAATGATACTATGTATCATGCTGATTTTTAGGTGGCCTTTCAACCATTAGCCCAACCAGTCATTGCTAATATTTGGGCCAATAAGTAGGTCGCAGTTGCAAATCAACAGAGGGGTGATTTAGCTGCTGCTAGGATTCGTTATTTCATACAGATGAATCCACCAGAGTTTTATGAGTCCAAGGACAGTGAGAACCCACAGTTATGCCTTGAGGAGGTGAGAAAGATCAGGTAGGTGATGCATGTTTCTAAGGAGAAAAGTGTTGAGTTAGCGTCTTACAGGTTGAAGGATACAACTTATGGCTGGGTTGTATCGTAGATAAGTGGTAGAGGTGAGGATGCTGCTCCTATAACTTGGCAGGTGTTCCAAGATGCATTCTTGGATAAGTTCTTTCTGCTTGAGATGAGTGAAGGAAAGATAGAGGAGTTTATGAACTTGAGGAAGGGCTCCATAACTATTAAGGAATACTGCTTAAAGTTCAACCAGTTGGCCAAGTATGCTCTTGATTTGATTTTTGACACCCAAGCAAGTATGACCAAGTTCATGATAGGTGTTTCTGGTTTGGTGCTGAAAGAGTGAAGGACTACGATGCTGCATAGAGATAGAGATCTATCTTGGTTGATGATGCATGCACAACAGATAGAGGTGGATAAAATTATAGAGACAGATAGAGTAAGGGGTAAAAAGAGGGCTAGATCTGAGCAACATGAGTATAGTCAGCCTAGGTTCCATGGAGGAAACCGCCCTCAGTTTAAGAGACATCCAACTATTGCAGTGAATTCATCAGCTAGTGCTTCCTCACCTAGAGGCAGGTAGGAGTAAGGGAGTAGGTCTTTTATGTCTAGGTCATAAAATAGTGTAGGTAACAGTCCTCGTTATCCTTCTTGTGCTAAGTATTGTAAGGATTATCCTGGTTATTGTTTCACAGATTGGAGGGGTTGTTTTGGTTGTGGTAAGCAGGGCCACAGACTTAAAGATTGTCTGCATGCTAGGCAGGGGACTAGATATGCCCGACCTCAGGTACAAAATAGTAGTACACCTACTTCTGTCCCTCATCCCACCCCTATTCAGGGTGCTTCATCTAGCACTACTGGCGGTCAGTGCCAGAACAGATTCTGCCTTACCATCCCATCAAGAGCAGGAGGATGTTGTCACTGGTGTGCTCCATGTCTTTTGTTTTGATGTCTATGTGTTGTTGGACCTCGGGTTAAGTCTCTCCTATGTGACCCTACTTATGGCTGTTAATTTCAAAATAAGTCCCAAAAAGATTCCTGAGCCTTTTTTATTCTCCATACCAGTAGGGGAGTCGGTTGTTGCTAAACAAGCGGATAGAGATTGTCCTATTAGTGTTCTTCATAGAGTCATACTTTCTAATTTAATAGAGTTAGACATGATGGATTTTGAACTTCTTCTGTGTATGGATTAGCTTTATTCTTGTAATGTATCAATAGACTGCCGTACCCATATGGTCAAGTTACAGTTCCCTGATGAGCTAGTTTTTTAGTGGTCTGGGAGTTTGGCATCTCCTAAGATTCATTTTATCTCCTATCTCAAATCCAAAAAGCTAATATCCAAGGGTTGCATCGATCACTTAGTTTGATTCAAGGACACTAAGTTTGAGGCTCCAACTATTCAGTCAATCGAAATTGTTAATGAGTTTCTAGATATTTTTTAGAAAGATCTAGTCATGTCTTTCGGTCTAACCAATGCTCCAGGAGCTTTTATGAACCTCATGAATATAGTGTTCAAGCAATATCTTGATACATTTGTCATAGTGTTCCTACATGACATCCTTGTCTACTCCTGCAGTGATCATGATCATGCAGATCACCTTAGAATTTCTTGCAAACTCTTAGAGATCACCAGTTGTTCGCCAAATTCAGTAAATGAGAGTTTTTGCTAAGTTCTGCAGCCTTTCTGGGTCATATTATTTCAGCCAAAGGTATTAGAGTTGATCCTCAAAAGACTGAAGCTGTAACAAATTAGTCTATACCTATCTCTCTATCTGACATTAGAAGTTTCTTGGGTCTAGCGGGCTACTACCATCGTTTAATTGAAGGTTTCTCTTTTATTACATCTCCTATGACCCAGTCGACCCAAAAGAAAGTTAAGTTCAAGTTGCCAGATTCCTATTAGAAAAGTTTTTAGGAGTTAAAGACTTGACTTATTCAACCCCGGTGTTGATTTTGCCTGATGGTACAGATGTTTTTGTGGTGTATTATGATGCCTCTAGAATTGGTTTGGGTTGTGTGTTGATATAAAGAGGTAAGGTTATAGCCTATGCCTCCAGACAGTTAAAACTGCATGAGAAGAATTGCCCAACCCATGATCTTGAGTTAGTTGTGGTGTTCTTTGCTTTGAAAATCTGGAGACACTACCTTTATGGTGTTCATGTTGATGTGTTTACTGATCATAAGACCCTGCAGTATGTGTTTACTTAGAGAGAGTTGAATCTTAGGCAGAGGAAATGGTTAGAGTTATTAAAAGACTATGATATGAGTGTGTTGTATCACCCGGGCAAGGCCCATGTAGTGGAGGATGCCCTTGCAGATTGTCTATAGGTAGTGTTGCTCATATAGGGAAAGGTAAGAAAGAGTTAGCTCATGATGTGCATTTTCTGGCTAGATTGGGTGTTAGGTTGCTTGATTCAGCTGAGGGAAATACTTTTGTGCATAGTAGTTCCAAATCCTCTTTAGTTTAGGAAGTAAAGGAGAAGTAAGATAGATATCCTGGTTTGGTCAGACTGAAAGGAGGCAGTTAAGGACCAAAAGGTAGAGGTTTTCTCCCAAGGGGGAGATGACGTGTTGAGATTGCATGGTAGATTAGGTGTTTTGTGTGTTGATGATCTAAGGCAGAGGATTATGGCAGAAGCGCATGTCGCGCAGTATTTAATTCATCCCAACACTACCAAGAAGTACTGCGACTTGCGAGAAAGCTATTGGTGAAATGGTATGAAGAAGGATATAGCAGTGTTTGTAGCAAAGTGTACAATGTGCCAATAGGTTAAGGTAGAACACCAAAAACCTGGTGGTGTGATGCAAGAGTTTAGTATACCCACTTGGAAGGGGGAGATGGTGAATATGGACTTTGCGACTGGGTTACCTCTTTTTCGTCATCATCATGATTCTATTTGGGTTGTTGTAGATAGGTTGACTAAGTCCGCGCACTTCTTGCCCATACATATATCTTATACATTAGTGGATTATGCTAGATTGTATATCTGGGAGTTAGTATGGCTGCATGGAGTTTCCTCGTCTATCATTTTGGATAGGGGTACTCAATTTACTTCTCAGTTTTGGAGGACGTTTGAGAAAGGTCTTGGTACCAAAGTTCTTTTGAGTTTCGCTTTTTATCCGCAGACAGATGGTCAGGCTGAGAGGACCACTCAGACCCTAGAAGATATGTTGAGGACGTGTGCTCTTGATTTCAAAGGTAGTTGGGATGAGCATTTTCCATTAATAGAGTTCGCCTATAACAATAGTTACCATGCTAGCATTGGGATGTCACTATTTGAGGCCTTGTATGGTTGTAGATGTAGATCATCCATAGGTTGGTTTGAAGTTGGTAAAGCTACTGTGATTGGGCCTGATGCAGTATTTGAAGCTATGAAGAAAGTTAAGTTGATTAGAGAGAGGTTAAAGACAACTCAAAGTCGTCCAAAGTCATATGGTGATGTAAGGAGAAGTGATCTTGAGTTTGAAGTGGGTGATTTGGTGTACTTGAAGATTTCAACCATGAAAGGGGTGAAGTTGTTTGCTAAAAAGGGAAAGCTTAGTCCTCGTTATATTGGCCCGTATAGAGTTTTGAGCTGTGTTAGGAAAGTAGCCAATGAGGTTGAGTTGCCTGTGGAGTTGTCAGCCGTTCATCCTATTTATCATGTCTCCATGCTTATAAAGCATATTGGTGATTCCGTTGTGGTAGTTCCTTTAGAGAGTGCTGATATTCAGAATAGTCTTTCATTCGATGAGATTCCCGTTGAGATCCTAGATTTTCTGATCCGTAGACTGAGGAACGAAGAGGTTCCCTTGGTCAAAATGTTGTGGCAGAACCAGTCAGTTGAGGGCGCTACTTGGGAGGCAGTAGCAAACATACGAGCCAAGTACCCATACATCTTTTTCGCGAGTTTAGATCGATCCGAAGGTATTATTCTTCCTTAATTCAGCCCTTCTAATCCAAAGTTCAGCTATATATTAACTCTTCCATGAGTTCTTGCAATTTTCAAGGTATTCAAGAGTTTAGAAAGTTTTTGAGCCCGTTTAGAAAATTGCTTCAGCTATGTGTACTCCATTTTCCTGTGTTCCTAGTCTAACTGGGGACATTCGAGGATAAATGTTTCCAACTGGTAGATATTGTAAGACCACGCAAAGTTCCCTCGTTGTTCGAGCCTTAGAGAGTGTCAAGTGAAGTGTAATTCTAGCCCTAAAAGATTGAGAAGAGACTTCCCAAGTGATTGGTATTTAAACAATATATGATTTTCTTAAATTTGACTTTTTTTCATGTAGAGAATTAAATTTTCTTTCGTCCAAATCCGGCATCGGGGTGAGAAGTTATGGCTATTTTACTATGAGTTGTCAGAACAGCCCAGGTGCGATGGATGATCCGATAGACCATCGAGTCCGCGACATACCATCGTACATACCATCGTGACCAGGTAAAAACTCCCTTTCTTTGCCCAAGTACGATGGCCAGGAGGAAGGACTGTCAAGGCTGTGATGGACCGTCGTTGAGACCATCGCCACTAAGGTAGTGTGGTCTCATCCTGGCCAATGTGCGAGGTACGTTCCAACGTACCATCAAGACTGTGACGGACCGTCATTACGACCGTCATATTAAAGTAGTATGTTCTTTTTTCGACTGGCATACGACGGAGGATCCGACGAACCGTCAGGCTAGCGACAGACCGTCGCTCCGACCATCGCAGCCCCTGTTCAGTATTTTTAACTTGTTTTTAAAAGAGCTTTTTGTTCTTTTCCACTCTTTTATCAACAAGATATATTCCAAATAAAGTAAATGGCTTCATTCATTATCCAAAACACAAGAGAGCTAGCGTTTCTCCCTCAAGATCAAATCTAAAACCTTTCTCCAAGAAATCCAAGAACTCACAATAGATTCTATAAATTGAGTTGAGATGTGAGTTCCCCAAGCTCAAGGGTTGCAAGAACCCTCTATTAAGAGTAAGAAGAAGAGTTTAAAGCAATCTTGTTCATCCAATTTCTTAATTTAATTTATGTGGGGTTGTGAACATGGGTAATCCTTTAACCCTTATGCCTAAAAGATTATTTAAACTACAATTTTCTACAACTTATGAGAATCTACATGAAATTGAATTAGGGTTTTTTCATCCATTGTTATTAGTTCCAAGCTTTTGATGTTTCCAATGAATTGTGAGTCTAATGGCATGATTTTTACATATTTCCTTGAGAATTGCAGCTAGGTCTAAACCACCTAATTTTAATCCTTGAGAAGTTAATAGTTAAAAAGTTTCAGATATTGAAGTATCTGAATATGTTGAGATTATGAGCTAAATTGCTGTAAATTCAAGATTTCTATATGATTTATGAATCTATATGCTATGTGTATGCATTTTGATGAGTTTTAACTTGAGATTGAATTATGGGTCATTAAGCCCTACTTGAGACTTGCAATTTTATGAACTTTTGTGCTATAAGCACCCATGATTTAAGTATTCTGAGATTATTGAGAAATGTTTTGACCTAATGGTCATAGAGCTTTGAAATCCACTTCACTATATGAGATTACAGATTTTACTGTTGGGTTCTTAGGAACCATGAGATTATTTTGAAATTGGATTTTTGTGAGATGAGCGATATAAATTAAAGGGAGTAGTATTTAGCACCGAGTTGGGTAAGTTACTATAATTTTTTACACCAGAACTATGTGCCACCATAGGTTTGAAATTTTAGGCCTAAGGCCGAGATGATTGGGCCCAAGGATGAGATAAGTGATCACTGAGTTGAGGTTATATTCCTTGGCAAGAGTATGATACCTCTCCCCAATATGAGGTTTCTTCCTTAGGAGGACAAGACGTTGGACTCCATGTAGCTCGCGTGGTTTATGTCAGTTCAGAGAACCTCCTTAAACTAAATTATTTTCCATTGAGATAGAATATTTTCTCTAAAGCTTTGACATGAGGTAGTTTCTAAAGTGAATGAATTGTTTTTGAGTATTTTTGGAAGAAGAAAGTAGTTTTATATACTAATACGAGTTGATCACTGGTTTATAAACAAAAGTTATATGATTCCGAGTTCCAAGTGTTTGAGTTCAAAAGAGTTATAATTCTTGAGCAATAAAGAAGTTTTACTCTTTATGAGACATATGCATGAGTTGAAAGTATTGTTTAAAGCTTCCTTCATCCTATGAGTAATGAGAATAATAGGAGGGCATAGATTTTAAAGATAAAGTGTAATGACTCATGGATTTGTGTTACCTGTTTCATTATACATAATTTATGAGCTTTACATTTTGACTTATTCAAGCCATGTGAGTCATTCCTATTTGCATGCATGATTTGATTAAAGAGTATTGATATTGTTTTATGTAAATGCATACACCCTCATATACTTAATACATTCCCAAGTGCTAATCCACATATATGTCTATGTGCTACATTGTCATATAATGTAGGTTCAGGTGCTCATTCCTAGCCTCATCAGTGATTTTTGAGCACCTTTATCTATATCTCCCCAGTGGTGAGTCCTCATGGTTCGAGGACCTATCTTCAGAAATTTTAGTATTCGAGTGTTTATGTTATTACTTTCAGTTCAGTTTGATCCAGTTGGGTACCTATTCCAATGGCTCTCGAGTTCATGATGTTGTAGACGCTTTGTCAGACTAGTTACCAGACCATGGTTATGTTGAGATTTCTAGTATTGTGGTATTTAGACTGAGTATTATCTTCGTATTTCCTTTTATTTTATATGACAGTGCCAATGTTTTGTATATTTCATCTTGAATGAGTTATTATGAGAAGTGATAGGCTCAAATAGTTAGCATGGGGCTACTTGTATCCCTAAGCACCGCGTAATGTCCTAGGAGGTGATTTTGGGTCGTTACATCGCCGTTGATGGGTGCATCATGCAAAGCAACCATAGTTTAGAGACTTAGAGTGAACTCCTGTCATTTGTCTATTACTTATCCTTCTCTTTTGTATTAGGCTAATCTCTATAATATGTTTAAACATAAGTTGTATATATGTAGTTCAATAGTTGTTTCACTTTTATACTCTTGTGATATTAGAAGATCTTGTGTTATTACCATAAGGTTTTATGATTCTCTCATGTGTTGAACTTTATTTCATCTACCCTGCATTGATTTCCTTATATTATTGAGTAGTCTGTTACTAGCCATTCTGGACTATGGGTTGGCTTAACTACTGGTGGATTATAGTTGGCGTCATTATAATCTAAGAAATTAGGTCATGATAAGGGACGTGTTAATGGTTTTAAAAGAGGAATTCCACAAGCCCCACACAGGATTTTTGACTTGATTTTTGACCCAAAGCATAAAAATAAAATATAGGTACCATTGTTCTCGTATTAATGCATAGATTAGTCTTTTGATAGTGAGGCATCATGTAGAAGCTTCTCGAAATAGGAAATCATCTATTTAGCAGACTTTATTGGGCTTTCTTAGGTATTCAGGTAGGCTAGGCTTACCTTTGTATTAGAATGAGCTTAGTTATAGTATCAATATGATATTAGGCTTTTTTTGGGAATTATGAATTGGAAGTATGTTTTGTGTGAATTGTAGTATTTAGCCAATTAAGGGACAATAATTAGGAGTATTTGACTGAACTACCGACTCATTAGGAAAAAATATTATTTTTGGATGCCATGAGGCTAAAGTATTGCCTTATAGTGGGATTTGACACCATATCCTCGTTCGGGGTAAAATTTGACTGAGAGTAGATTTTTGGGGTTATGAGTAGGCCCTTCTAGTCCACCTTATGCCAAGGTTACAGTTAGCTCCTTGTAGACTCAATAGGCCTTTACACATTATTAGTTACATTCTTGATCTTGAAGAGTCTATACGCATATTATGGCTTGTTCTAGATTTTTCCTTAGGAGATGATAAGACCGGTTTAAGTTTGACATTTATGATATTAAGATCTGTTCAGGTCCAGCATCTAAAGAATACTATATTCAGTTTAAGTCCGACAATCATGATATCATTTTTGGTTTATGTCTAGCTTTTGAGGCACTACTTTTGGTTTAAGTTAGTCCATGAGAGGTTATTTATGATGGTTATGGAACCAGTTTTAGTTCATTATTTATGGTATGGAATAATCTATGGTTATGGTATCGAGATTGGAATGGTTATGATATTTACTATTGTTACATCTTCTTTGTTTCATCTACCTTGCTTTTGGGGGATCTCATTGTAATGTAATTTCATTTGCTTTTTGTAGAAATATGTGGCCCAGTTATGCTACAAACAACAATGTTCTCTCTAATATTTATATTTTAGTTGTTTACTTTTAATATTTTTAGGAATTATCCCAGGTTATCCCTTCTTCACTAGACTTAGATTATTACCTCGCATTATATTATATTTATATTATAATTTTGCAATGTCAGTTGATGATCCCTTCTAACTACCCATTGCTTTGGTACTCATACTAGACTTTTGTACATTTTTTTGGTGCAGATTTGAATACTAGCTGCCACCACTATATTTGTGTAGGTCAGAGTTTAGAGAAAGGGTGATCTCTTTCAGTTTTGAGACTATTATACAGTGACATTAATAATACTCTTGTTCTTTTTCTAGTGGCTCTTGTACTGACCTTACTAGGTTATGGAATGTTATTAATCGTTTTACTATTTCTCTTCAGTTATAGTATTATCCTTCAGTTGTATGGTCTGTATTCTACTTATTTGTATAATTTCACATTTATGCCATTTCCACTAATTAGTCCATTACTTGTAGTTCTGGGCTTTGGTGTAGCTTTCCTACTGGCAGGGGTAGGTGTCATAATGACTCATGAAGTTGGGAGACAAATTGGAATTAAAGATTAGGTACTCTGTAATTCTTGGTGCAAGATCAAGGGTCTAGTAGTGTTCGGCAGATCAAAACGATGATGTCCATTTCTTATCTTTATGAGGCTAGAGGACATTCTTAGGATATCTTCTCTTCCTTCAAGGAGGTGATCATCTAGGGTCCTAAGGGTGTGGTTTTCTTTGAATTTATTTGCAATAAAGGCATGTACCTCTTTCCATAAACATTTATTTTATTAATGGCATAAAAATTTGTTTATTATTCATGGTTTTGTTGTTGGGTTTTGAACTATGGGTTGGGGGTTTTGAATATATTTGGTTTAAATGATTTCCCATGATTATTATTGAATTTTTATGCATTGAATTGGTGATTTATGAAATCTTTGGGTGCATAGGATGGTGAATGAATTTAAGGGTGCAATGGATTCCCCAAATAAGTGGTTTATGATAGAAATAGATAATAACCTCGACCTACAAGCATAATTGGCTTTGGAATATGATTTATCACTTAGTTTTGTTATTCTTTATGAAACCTTGCATTGCATAAATGGTAAATGGAACATGAATTTGTTTGGTTTGGATTTCAAATGGTCTTGGAAATTCCTTGGTGGCCATGCCTTTGGTTTTTAAATTGGAAATCGTGGAGGAAACTTGTCTTTAAGGTTTTGTATGGATAAGATTAAATAGACGTGGAAGCTCTAATTTTTGTATTATGATACTAACGGGAAATGCCTAATTACAAGAATCCTTGGTAAATGGTTGGGAATGTGTAAATTGTCTTCATAGGGACTTAAAGGGCGTTGTGTAGTGATCATGATCAACTTACTCCATGATATCTGGGAAATGCGATAATTGTCAAATATAATAACCCAACTTGATTTGGGGTCGAATCATCCAGGAGTGGAATTAGTATTCAAATCCTAAGGGTGTTGAAAGCTACTAAAGGTGCACCTGTAATGTAAATGAAATTCAAGACATGAATTAAAATTGGGGGTATGGTTTGTAAGATTGTTTTGACTAAACTACTCAAACTACCAAATTAGAGTGACAATTGTAGATAAGATTCTGATATGGGAATGGTCTTAGGATTATGTTTTCCTAGGGAAAATAGTGCATGGGTATTGTTAACCAAGTGCAAACTCTAATTAATGACTACACAGGTGAGCTAGGTTAGGCGTTCTTGATGCTAGTTTTTCAACCAAACATCAAGAATATTACCCATGGGTCCTTTTGGATACCTCGTGGATGTGGAAAAAAAATCCACCCAATACCTCAATTTGGCCTCCCTATTACTAGGAAGATGCAACAATGAAGAAAATTCAAAATCCACCCTTATTTATAAGATAATAAAAAAGAATAAGCTACCATCTAGTTATTGTTTACTAATACCTTGTCACCCATATCTCTCTTTCATGGATTATATAGGACCTAAAAGTATGATCACATCCCTCTTTCAAGGATGATGTTAGATTTTGGGAATTTGGGTTTTTCAGCCACAATTTCCTACTTTATCGAGGAAGAATTAGTGAAACCCAACACCATTAACCAAGAATCTATGAAAATAAGTCACAACTAACACATATTTGAACCCTATGCCAACATAACCCAAAGATAGATGTTTAGCTACTCATGAGGTTAGAGAAAAAGAATATACCAAAATTATAATTCAATGATTCCATTGAAGATGCTAAAAAGAGTATTCTCCAATTTAACTTCAATTTCAACGAAACTAAACTGGAAAATTAAGCACAAGAATCTTGCCCAATTTAGTAGGGTTTTACAAAGCCAAAACATCAAAATCTAGTTTGTGATCTCCAAAAAATTAAAGGCTTTTCATCCTACAGGGAATTGGATCCAGCTGTGGGAAATAACAAATCTGCCCCTTAGATATTTTCCCTTCACTCGCGATCACCGGAGCTTGAGCGAGATCACAGTAAGTCAATCACAATTGCCCTCTTGATTATTCATAACTTGTCGCAATCTCGACCCTCGGACTGCGATCACGGTAACTGAGGGATAGCTCTTGCTCCTGCTTCCAACTTTTGCAGTACTTTTTCCCCTTATAATCTCTTTTCCACTCAGTTTGCTTCTTTTCTTCCCATTACCAATATACCTGCAAAACATGGAAATTAATATATTCAAATGACAAAATCGTCTCATTAACACCTTTTAATCATAGTAGTGTGCACTAATTTGGACATAAATTAGTGGTAAATTTAACACTCATCAACACCCCCAACTTAAACCTTTGCTTGTCCTAAAAAAACTCTACTTCTTGCTCAATGAGACCATACAATTGTAAGCACATTTGAATGATTAAATGATCACAATGACTTTGAACTTGATTAACACCAACAATTATCTCTCAAACATGGGCAAAGATATTCTCACGACTAACCTCAACATGAAACACAATTTCAAAGATGAAAAGGACTTCAAATAAAAACAACACACTAATCCCCAACTCTTTAGATGTGACTCTCTATCGATAGCAGCTCTACTACACTCCTTTTTCCTTATTTTTAAAAATATGAAAATTTCACCCGCCTCAATTTTTCTACTTGCCTCCTCACAAGAAGGAAATCCCACACACACCAAATTATCTATTATTCAAGAAGGGATTTTAGTGCAAGCACTCACTCTCACAAAGATTCTCTCAATTCTAGAAAGTACCATACCATATGCTTGCCCATATTTTCAACCACCACTACAATGAATATACTTGGTTGGAGATATCGAAGGGCATTTCAAGCTTGTAATGTATGTTCGGTAAAGGGTATGATATCATTTAGGAACAAAGTGACTACACCCTCCTTGAACGTCTGCATTACACTATTCATCCTAACTTTTTACCTTGGACCACTTCATTTATTTCTAAAATTCACGCATGCGTACTTTTGTTACCTTTATTTACCCATCTATTTGAAAGAATTTTCTTTTCAACCAATTCTTTTGTAATCCACACTATTCCTTCTTTTGATGATTCCTTTCTTTTCACTTTTTTCAATTCCTTTCTTTGCTAGCATTATAGACATCCACTTATATTATCATGGCCCAAGTTCATCTCATCCAAACTTACCATCCCTAACTTAGGCATTTGTCCTCAAGTTTCATTATCCGAGTTCAAGGAGGGTATGATTCAAAATAGGGAAAAGCTTTGAATGGTTCAAAGCTTGTAATGTTGTTTCCAAAAAAGGCTTAAATTCTTAAAATGGGTATCTAAGGATAATATTCTATGTAAGAGTAGGCTATTTAGGATATAGTGGAATACTATGTTCACAAAGAGGGCCTAAGATGATTTCACCAACCAAGTATAATCATAATTAGCCTTGAGAGACTAACGGGGAAAGTACTATATGTTAAAAGTATTCATGAGAGTTATACAATTATACTTATCATACATGGCATTCAAGCTTTTCAAGGAGGCTCAATTACACTTCCTACTAGAGACAAAAGGGAGAATTTATCAAATATTACAAACTAAAGACTTTAGAGTCACAAAAAAGGTAAATTATTGTTACAAAATTATTCACGTCAATGCTCTTGGTTTTAAAACTTTTTGGATGGAGAAGGGCATTTTCTTTTCATTTACACCACACAAAATTTATTATTGATGGTATTAAACCAATCTGTCATCTCACATAATGGCTCTCAAGAGGGCAATCTATATGACTACTTAGACTTTACCATAGGTATAAGGGTGATCCCTAAACTCCAATGCTACGGGTACTCAGACTTCCACTGCATCTATGGCTCAAAACCAAATCATGAAGATTTTCCCTTAAGAATGTCGTTATTTAGTCTATGTAACACCCCGATTTGCTAAACCGGAATGCTACACGGTGCTCATGACCCCGAGGGACTATAAGCTAACCCATGACTAATATTTGTACCTGTATAATGCAAATCATGATATAATAATACGGAATACATAGAACTGTCAGGCCATAACGTTCAACTGAATACAATCATGTGGGTGAAAATACCCAAAACAACTTAATCTGAACGTAAATCTGAACATAAATCTGAAAGCCTCTAAACTATCTAAATAAGGAGTTTAAAGAACATGTCTCCAACTAACTCCGTAAAACTAAACTGAAGAAATAAATGAATGAATCAAATCATATTGTCCTCGAGTCAATGAGGACTCACTGTGTCTCTGCGACTGCAATGCTACCGCTATTGCTGGGCTGGAACTCGTGTCTCAGAACCTATGGTGTAACATGAAAAGAAAGCACCATAGCACAAATGCATAAGCACAACTGGAGTACTAAGTATACGAGGAAGGTAGGCTGAACATAAAGGGTTTCATGCATGAACAACACTGACTGACTAATATAAATGTGGGAGTGCAAATACATATATATAGAAACAGGGACCGTGAATACATGAGAGCTGACCTGTAAGCTAATACATGGTTTACTGATAACTATCATGACTGATACTGAAACTGATAACATGGATAACTGTATCTAACAGTCCTATATGAACTGAAATCTAAAGAACGCCCTGAGTTTTTTTACTGAGACTGATACTGAAACTGTGGGAAGTAGTGTTTAACCGACATGCCCTATGTATGCCGTTATGGCTAAGCTAGAGTCCAATCTTTGCCCTGACTGAAGGGGTGTCAATACCGTGCCTCGAGTAAGGACAGCCTGTGAGTGACCCTTATCTCGCAGGTACTCAATGAGAATGGTCGGAACCCTAAACTGACGGGTTAAGCCACTTCATCAACCCTAATCTGACGGGTTAAGATGTCTCAACCTACACTGACCTGTAAGCTAATACATGATTTACTGATAACTATCATGACTGATACTGAAACTGATAACATAGATAACTGTATCTAACAGTCCTGTATAAACTGAAATCTGAAGAATGCCCTGAGTTCTTTTACTGAGACTGATACTGAAACTGTGGGAAGTAGTGTTTAACCGACATGTCTTATGTATGTCGTTATGGCTAAGCTACAGTCCAATCTCTGCCCTAACTGAAGGGGTGTCAATACCGTGCCTTGGGTAAGGACAGCCTGTGAGTGACCCTTATCTGGTGGGTACTCAATGAGAATGGTGGGAACCCTAAACTGATGGGTTAAGCCACCTTATCAACCCTAATTTGACGGGTTAAGATGTCTCAACCTACACTGTCTAAGTAGTTCTGGAACACAAGGATGACTACCAGGAATCACACCCTGAACTGGTCGGTGAATAACTATTCTAGGGTTCACTCGGTGCTAACCTCTACTCTCATCTGGAGGTACTAGACATGAATAACTGACTGTGTATGGCTTACTTTTACTGAATTCTATTAACCGGCAGAGTGTTACTGATATCTGATAACTGACTAAGATCATAAGGTTTTTCTGAGTCACATGACTGACTGAAGTCTATGGAATCATTGCTTGAGTTTGGATATCGTGAAACATGACATGGATCTAGGCACATAGCTATAGTTTTTGGGTACAAGTACCCCCAGGACTCGATGGAAGGAAACTGACACACATGAATGACTTGATCATAAGACTAGAGTCCATAATTTATAATATCATAAGTAGGGATCTCATACTAAGCATGGTTATCAACAATGTATTACATCGAAAGAATTTCATATAACATGGAAGTACTTGCACAATCTTAATATCATGTTCATTGCATAATCATATTGGCAACACATACCAATAGCATAGAAGTTCATGTGGATTGCATGGTTATCATACATCTTGTTCATAAGTAGGATTTGAAAGTAAACATA
>JAPEIP010000008.1:143833473-143847138 GCA_026120095.1 Capsicum chinense | reverse complement strand
CTATGTTCAGTCCACTACTTAAATGCACCAAACTTTTCCTTTCTCAACCTAATTCAAAATACTTCATAGTACCACAATTTCATGGATTAATCACCAACAAAAATGAAAGTTATTCTACTTAATAAACAACAAAGGATACAGGCCAATTTCATGGCATTGATGGGTTTTCTCCCATCCATTGCCTAATTTATCATCGTGGCATGACATTCTTCAATTTTTAATAGGGATCCTTAAGAGATCCATCATTCACTTCTGTGTCCCCTACATCAAGAAAGGACGCCACTTGTAGTTCCATGGATTGTTTCTTAGTCTTACATACTTGAAATAACACTTTATCATTTTGGACCCAAAATTTCATTTCTCCTAACTCCATATTAACACTAGCTCTTTCGATTGCAAGGAAAGGTCAGCCAAGGATAATTGGAATCTCTTGATCGATTTCACAATCAAGCACAATGAAGACCGCCGAAAGAATGAAGTGATGCACCTTCACTAAAACATGAAAAAAAACTCTAACCGGTCTCTTGATAGAATTGTCCACAATCAATAGTATCATTGTTATTGGAGTAGGAGTGCCCAAACCAAGTATTCGATAGATTGTAAGGGCATGATATTTATTCTTTCACCAAGGTCACACAAGGATTTCTCAAACATGTGTGTCCCTATGGTGCAAGGGATTTTAAAGGCCCCGGGGTTCTCTTTTTTTTCCGCTATATCACTAGTCATGATAGCGCTACACCTATGAGTAACATCAATGGTCCCACCATCAACAAGAATTTTCTTTGACATCAAATAATTCATTAGTTTATCATGTCCCAAAATCTCTTGAATGGCCTTTATCAACAGTATATTAATTGAAATATTGCTATGCTTAGGAATGCTTTGAATTTGGCATTGTCCTCCTTATTTTTGAGTCTTAGATGGAATGGACGAGAAACATTCAAGTTAGGAAATGGATCACTTTGCGATTCATCATTCTCAATACCTTAGGATCACCATCCCCATCAACTATTTCTTTAATTATTGTTGGCTCTTTGTCCTCCCTTTCTTGAGACTTTGGATCTTCCTCGTTTGAATCAAACACAAGCTTCTTCTTCAAATTTTTGTTCAATGTTTATCTCTTTTTCAAATTCACCCATATGATCACAGAGGGTATTTCTAATTATAGTGACGATTGCCAATAGTTGGACATCATTCGTTGGATTCACAACAGTATTACTAGGAAGGCCCCTTTTTTGTCTAGCATTAAGTTGAATGGAGATTTGGACAATTTAAGTCTCTAATCATTTGATTGAGGTGGAGTGTGATATAACCATTTGGTTGATTTGTGAAAAGTCGCCTTTTTAATTCTCGGACCATCTTGTCCGTCCCCTCCACTGTCATCAAAATTCATGCTAATATATCATCTGTCTTGAATTTTTTGGCATCAACAAAATTAGACACTTTTCTCTTTACTCAGTCATGGGGGGAAAATATCGATAATGTAAACTTTATTTGTCCCTTTGTTAACAATATCTATCCCTATCATTCCATTACTATTCTCTTTCATGATAGGTCCAACTATGGTTCCCACTTTGCCTTTAATAGGTCGGGAGGGAACCCACCAGATAGTTAGCCAAATATCTACTTTATTTATTAAGACTCTCGGCCTCTCATTCATAATATCCCTTGGATTCCATGACATTTATCATTTTTTTGGATGCACCCATCACATCCTTCATTTGGAGCTCTAGTTGCATCATTATTTTTTCCATGTTTTTCTCTCTTTCTTTTTCTTTATTCCTTTGCTCTATTTCAACATAGGTGGTGGTAAAGGATCTTTTAGCTACCTTGGTGTCACGGGTGTTCCACCCACTATTTTTCTTTGTAACTTCCTCAAGCAATGTTATGAGACCACTTCACAAGTATCCCCCCGAACACATTATCCATCATGATTTTGTTTGGTTGATCAAAATCTCGGTAGAAGATTTATGGAAGCATCTTCTCTACGACCTCATGGTTAGGACATTGCATAAGCTTTCAGTTAAATCCCTACCATACCTCATATAGAGGCTCTATATTTAATTAATGAAAGTTTGTGATTTCGTCCCACAACAGCAACATCTTTGATGGTGGAAAGTGTCTATCTAAGAAAGAAACAATAAGTTTATCGGACAATGTGATGGAGCCAATGGGAAGAGATCATAGACCCAATACCACCTCACCAATTATAGAATGTGAAATCAGTTGCAATCGTATTGTTATTTTTAGATGTGAGTAATGTCGAAAAGGGCATACGCTTTCGCAAAATTCTTTAAGTGCAAATTTGTGTCTTCATTAGCTTGAACCCCAAAGACACCTTTCATCTGAAGCATGATAAATAACACTTATGACGTAGAATACCCCATTCCCTTTATTAGGTGGGATACAAATAGAACTCGCACATCTAACATTATGGAGTTGCTCTTCATTATCAAGGGACCTATCAAAGAGCCCAACATTACTTGAATGATCAATTATTGTGTCATGGACACTATTGAAATCACGTATAAAGAAATAAAATCAACAACCAAAATAAATAGCAACCACTACAGGTAAACCCAAATCTACTATCAATACCATACAAGTGAAAACTAAGATTCTCTCCTCAGCAACAACGACATATATATCGCACTCTACTTACTCCATGATTTATGGGAAAGGCATTCATTGTCAAATATAATAACCCAATTTGAGTTGGGGTTGAATCCTCGAGGAGTGGAATTAGCATTCAAATCCTATGGGTGTTGACGGCTACTAAAGTTTTACCTGTAATGTTAACGAAATTAAAGGCATGAATTAAAATTGAGGGATATGGATTTTAAGATTGTTTTTACTAAACTACTCAAACTAAAAAATTAGAGTGACAATTAAAGATAAGATTCTAATATGCGAAAGGTCTTGGGATTATGTTTTCCTAGAGAAAACTAGTGCATGGGTTTATGATAATCAAGTGAAAACACAAAATAATGACTACATAGGTAGGCTAGGTTAGGGGTTCTTGAAGATAGTTTTTTCAACCAAACATCAAGAATATCACCCATGGACCCTTTCAGATACCTCATAGATGTGGAAATCAAATCCACCAAATACCTCAATTGGGCATCCCTATTTCGAGGAAGATGCCCAAGATAAAGTAAATTTGCAATCCACTCTTATTTGAAAGATAATGAAAAGCAATAATCTTCCTTCTAGTTAGTTTTCACTAATACCTTGTCACCTTTATCCCTCTTTCATGCATTATATAGGATCTAAAAGTATACTCACATCCTTCTTTCAAGGATGATGTGAGATTTTGGGAATTTGTGATTTTCACAAAATTTCCAACTCTATCAAGCAAGCATTAGTGAAACCCAACATCATTAACAAAGAATCTACGCTAATAAATGATAGTCCACACATATTTGTACCCTATTCCAACATCACCCCAAGATAGATTTTTAGCTAATAATGATTTTAGGTAAAAGAAACATACCAAAATTGTCATTCAATGCTTCTATTGAAGATGCTAATAAGAGTATTCTCCAATTTAACTTCAATTTCAACTAAACTAAATTGGAAAATTAAGCACAAGAAAATTGCCCAATTTAGTAGGGTTTTACAGAGCCAAAACTTCAAAAACTAGTTTGTGATCTCTAAAAAATAGAAGGGTTTACGGCCTGTAGAGAGTCGGAACCACCATTGGGAAATGACAAATTTACCCTAGGCTATTTTCAGCTCACTCACGATCATCAGAGCTTGAGCACGATCGCGGCCCCCACAATAGTGGTAAGTCCATCACGATTGTGACCCTTAAAATTGCGATTGCAGAAACTGAGGGTCAACTCATGCTCCTGCTTTCTAGCTTTTGCACTACTTCTTCCCTTTTTTATTACTTTTTTACTCACTTTACTTCTTTTCTTCCTATCACCTACATACCTGAAAAACATGGAAATTAGTGCATTCCAATGACATATTCTTCTCATTAACACCATTTAACAATAGTAGTGTGCACTAATTTTGATGTGAATAAGTGGTGAATTTACCGCTCATCATGAGTAAAGTCATAGAGAGTGGGGGTTCCGATAGGACCGATACTGAAAACTCATGTTTGCTGATGTGAGGTTTGGTTATAGTGACCGTGTACAAGAGACACACTTTATACAATGGGGATGTCATTATCCTTCTTGGTTTTTCTCCGGTACATGCAGCTAACACACACTGGGCCCTTTTAGCAGAATGAGTTAATCCTATATAGCCCATAGGTGCCAATAGGATGGTAGAGCTAGATAGTTCAGGTTAATGATCTTAAAATACATGTTAAACCTTATTACTTTTCCCCGGCATATGATATACATATATATGTACATATTGTATATAATGTTGTACACTAGTTTTAATGGGTTCGGTATTATGGTTAATGGTAATATTTGATCCTTTATACCTGAGGTACATGCTAGCATTCTAACTGCTAACTGTCTTCAGATATTGTATCCCCATGCGATGAAGGATACGAAGTCAAGTATACTTTTCCTGCACAGTGATTAGGTGTTCATGGTTAGATCGAGAGTTGACTTGAAGTGGCGAGCTTCCATCCTTCAGAAGACTTTATTTCATGTTTTGATTTCCCTTATCTTAGACTTTATCTTTGATTTGTTGTGGCTATCATCGGGGGCATGTCCCAATGTTTTACTAGTATTTGATTTTGTTAGAGGCTTTGCTAAACTATTTTGGATATGTGCATTATGGTTGATGTTCAGTATTAGTTTTCATATCGTGGATTGATTTTGGATACTGATCTATTATAGGCTTTTGGTTATATCTTTTCTATCTTGTCATGTATATATTGGTTACATTAGAATAGACTAAGGGGGTGATCTTCAATCCTCGGTGGACTTGAGATACCTATCATAACCAATCCCTAGTTCAGGTCATGGTAGAATCACATGAGGAACTTTCTAACAAGGTTGGCCCAAGTTGTGATTCAATTTGAAGATTCTTCCTTCAAATTTTTCTTGGCTCCCCCCAAAAGTAATAATGGGAAAAAAGTGTGCCTCACATAATTAGTACAGACTCTTCTGAGAATAGAAGTTTCATTATACTCTAGAAAGCTCTACAAATACTGTTGTGAATCCTCATGTGACAAGCCTGTAAAGTACACATTATGGTGCAACAATTGTATCATATTTTTCTTCAACTCAAATATACCTCATGGTACCACTTTATGTATATTGTAGGTAATATAAGTTACCAATAGATCACCACTTGCAAAATAGTCTCTGAGTCATTACGTTAGAAATAACCTTATCTTATTAATTTTGCTGAACTTGCATTATATTATATATAAGTGTTGTATTTCTCCTTTATTGATGCAAACATCACTCAAAGTTTAGGATGTGGTTCGACAAAACCCTTTTACCTTGATCATTTGCTATAAATTAAAACCTATGCAGGCAAATTCAGGTTCTATGACCAAGTTATAACTTAAAATAGTAAGACTAAAAATTAGAAGTTTGCTAATTTTTTCAAGTCACTGGCAAAGGTTCTAAAACAAAGTTGCATCTAAACAAACACACAAGTGTACGTGATCATACAAGTAGTATTGTGGCCATTTTGAGTCAAATTTTGAACCCACATGGACTTGGTAGTCAGCAAATATCCAACTCAAGTAATACTTTTAGGTTAACAAAGTTCATTTTTGTTCCAAGCTAATTCATGAGTCATGATGGCAGCGACTAAGATCCACCAATAGGTAAGCCAACACAATAATCCAGAGCTAAGGCAATGGGTTACTTTGATAGAACTGTTTGACAGGGGTCACAACACATGAACCCAATCATAAATAATAATGTTACACAATATACAATCAACTATGTATACCAATTCCCATGACCTGGTAATATCAGTATAAGAGAATATAAGTACGATAGTAGGAAATACAACTCAAAGTCTAAATAGTCTTATACATTCATCTCAAATACAAAAGTCTAAATAAATATAAGAGGGAAAATGGTGGCTTGAAACTCCACGAGCTCACCCTATCTCCAAAAGATCAACACAGCATGATCTCAACTCAGCAGTGGAAACTAGTAATCGGGTATTCACCAAAATATACAGAGATATAGTATAAGTACTAAGACAACGGGTACTCAGTAGTAATCATCAGCCGACTGAGCTAAATTATGATATAAAGGAGATATAAAGAAAGACAATATATATATAAGTCAAGGTATAGAATTGAATCTGAATAGTCGTCATCATCACTGCAGAAGTAACTAATTAACTAGAATAATAATATGACAAATCATATCGATACATAACACATCCTTAATATGAAATGAACATTCAATACGAAAGCATAGACCAACAAATATACGATTACAATCGCATAATTTCCAAGTTCAATATGCATACAACCAGTAGAGTATAAAGTAAAAGAAATTACCATGGCGTCCCATACCACCGGGAATTACATCCCAAAGAACATAAAGTAAATAACTCATCAAGGTGTCCCACACCACTGGAGAGTGCATCAATAGATAATCATCATCATATCCAGATAAATATATAACCAACTCACATTTATCCATGGTTTACAGATTTCCCATCAACGGGCAATACGCATAAATTGAGAATCATCACCATTTACCGCAATTGCATTAACTTATACTAAAGTACTCACAAATATAGTCATATATCCATTTAAACATATAAGATGTATATAGACTATACCTAGTCATTATTAATTAACCATCACTTATTATTAAACGACTAGTTTTCTAGTCATCATACGGACTCAAGTCATTAGCCTAAGCGACACAATTATAGACTCCACCTTTATTAAGTAGCAACTAATTATTTATTCACTAAATAGCAAACATTTACATCTAGTCAAGAAGCACAACTAAACAATAGTCATCGTTTAGCCAAGGTTCATTCCTAGTCATCATAGGTGCACTAGTCAGCACATAGGATGGAGATTACACATTATCAAACACATTTATCTATCTATTAATCAACACCTCTTAATAATTAGAACAATAAATATCTAAGTCAATATTTAAGACACCAAAGGCATTACATACTAGACATCAATATCACTAATCATCAACAATGCTTAGTCTATTATCATCATTAGCCATTTTACAACCATAAGTACTAGTTACCACAACTTAACTACACAAGGTCCACTAACTTGTATTCTAGTCTTTTAGCCATCAAGTAATATAACCACTTCACATAGACAACTAGTTATCACACAACATTTTTTTACCGGGAATCCCATAATTTATCCATTTATTCGAGCAAAGTATATCAACTAAGTAATTCCTTAGTTCTACACATGGCTACTCTTACCAAGTATTCTTAACTCAATATTCAGCATATTCTATTTTTATTCACTAATTAGATTAACAATAGCTTTATTACTTAACAAGAGATTAAAGGTAGCGAATTGTAGACAACTTTCCAAGAAAAATATCATATCCTTAATGCGCGGGTGGGCATAATCATCCAAGGGGATAACCACACATATACCTATGTATTTATATGTATACTTACCATATATAGCATAATTATTTAATCAATATATCCTCCAGATTTAGGAAGAATCATCATAACATCAATACCTCTTCCGGATTCATCGGGTAGCATCATAACCATAATATATCTTCCGGGTTCACCAGGCATCATCATATCATCAATATAATATCTTTTCTTATCGGGCATCAACATAACATCAATATATCCTCCGGATGTACCGAGCATCATAATATCATCAATATATCCTCCAGATGTACTGAGCATCATATTATCATCAATATTCACCATAGCATCCATATTCATCCAAGAAATAATATATATATATATATATATATGTATATAGCCAAATCAGTATCAAGTACAAGCCCCTCAAATAATAGAGTGTAAGAAAAGTAAGGGAAGGCATAACATGGTACCTCACAGATTATCATCAATACTTTATAATAATAAGTGCAAGAACACAAATATTCATATGGTCTGAACACTCAATACTTACCAGCTTGACATGAATATGAGCATGGTCAATCACAATCCATGGTCATACTTTCTAGAATCTCTCTTATTAGGTATGATTTATAATACTAGCAAAAAGGGGTTCTTTGTCATAAACATAAGTTTAGTCACTAGGCTTGAAATAAAATGAGTAATGTCATAATTCAAGAATCACATGGTAAACAAGCCAAAGCTAAGTGATAGCATAGCCATAGGTTTAACTTATGAGACTTCCCAATGTTATCTAAATAATGACAACAAGATATTCAATCATGTATGCACATTATTTCAAAAATAAACATCATGAATAACCCACTTACAGAGTTTATCCACCATATTACTAGAGTATATTCAAGACATTTATAAAATATCTACGTCACTAATGAAGTTGCGTAGTTCAAGCTTAAGGTGGGTCAAGTTCTGCTTTTAACATACCAAATTATCTTCTATAAGTCTAACTTCTACTCGGAATTAGACTAAGTTATCTAAATTATATCTTAAAGGTTTATCAATCCACACTAGTTTTACAGGACAATTCTTCCTCAAGTATTACTCTTAAATCATCCAGGCATCTAAGGACAATTTGATAACTAGGAATGTCTAAAGTCAACCTACCTTTAAGATGAGTGCACAAGGTCACTCCCTTCCAACAAGAACAATAGAGCATTATCAAGGTATTCATGAGATAACAAGTAAAACTAACCAAGGTTCTAAACTAGGGGTCAATTATCATATTTTATGTATTCAAAAGCTTAAGTGATTCAATTAGCTCCAAATACTACCAGCTACCAATTCAATACCTAATAACCCGCCCAATCTTATCAAAATATCACAATTATACTACAACAAAGATCAATCTAAGTACAAGTAAGCCTGACCTACCTTGAATCCAATAATCTCACAAACCAACAATCTTTTCGTTCCCTTTTCTCAAAGTTTTTTCAAAGAGAGATGCTATCAAAACATATTCTATACATTATTACAAAAATAACAACACCCATATTGGACCATTATGCTTCAGATCCAAAACAACACTAAACGACCCCAAAGTGGATCCCACATATATAAAATGAGTTTCTGAGACAAACCCAATGTTCAAATACCATTAGGGAGTTACAACTCTCAAGAAAATTATGTAAATAAATAATATCTAGGGATAAAATCAAGCCTCAATCTATTAAGGATTTTGGGTCTAATAATCAAGAAATCAATACAAAAATTTGAGGAATCTTACCTTAGATTTCATGTTAATCATGCATATACAAGTTGTTTATGCTCCCAATAAACACCAAGGACTCACTTTAAGGACTACTCTGTCTATTTCGGTTTTTAGAGACTTAAGAAAGTGGGGAAATGGTAAAATCTTAGCAAAGAAGATTTTTTAAGTGACCCTTCCCAGCCCTTCAACTATGGCAAACATGCACACACGTGTGCCGCAACCATGGCATTTGCGATTACACCAAGGGCCCCCGCAATCATGGTACCTCGGTTGCATCAGATCAAATCTAGAAATTTTTGGCTAATACCTCGGGATGCATCCAAAGTCCAATATGAGCAAACGAGATATGCAACCATACTGATTTCAATATTTGGGATGCATAGGTAAAGTCAAATTTTGCATCCAATATTGTTTTACTGATGTTTTCTCTTGGTGGAAATTTTGAACTAACGAAGACTTCTAAACACAAAAATGGTTAAAAAATGAACTATCAGGTCACCGAACTATTAATTCCAGCAAGTCATAAATGACATAGGACGGTTATGAGAAAGCTCTATCGGTTAAAATAAGTGGAATTATGAGAAATGACCTGAAGGGTTAATAAAAATTTATGACCATGACCAGGTTGGTGTTTATATATTTGTTAAAAAATAATTAAAGCAAAGAGGTAACAAAATAAGTTATAAATAGTATTAAGCAGGGTTCCAGGGTCAAGGAATAATTCATAATCATATATTGAAATCCTCTCACATTAATTTAATCATCTAGCATTGTTATTGATTCAGGGGGTTAGTAATATGATTCATAAATGGTCACTCTCTAATTATATATCTAAACGAGCCTTATAGCTACATTATTGAGTGGGGATGTGAAGATATAATTCAAATACTTTTATATTTCTTCTTGTATAGAAACCAAATAAGGAGAATTAGGAATATTTCTATCCGAACAACAAATCAAGACCTTAACTACTAAAGAAGAGATCTCATTTCTTATGTTCTTTATTCTAACCATGCATTCCCTTGGTCTATGAAATTTGGACTTAATGATTTATTTTAAAGTTAGCTAATCCTTAAAATAGTGAATGCAAGAACATAAGAACAACCAATACAAGATGAAAAAATCCCAACCAACTAAGAATAACATTATACAATCATGTTTGTAGCCTCAACTATAAAAGAAGGTTTTTAGCAACTCATACTTTAAATAGAAACTACAAAATTAATGTCATTCATATAGAAATTTGTTAATGAAAAAGAGTAGAATAATAATCCTAAGAGAAGCCTACTGCATATTTTCTCCTTTATAAAGTCATCCAAAGTTGTCCACCCCCTTAAAATAAAAGCTAAGTGTCCTATTTATAGTGTAGGACTATGCGTAGCTAAAAAACTAAGGTCAATTCCACTTTAATATTATGGAGCCTAAGCTCCATGGAATGGACTTATCATGGAGACTCACTGGTCTGCTACGCTCTCATCTCACAGACCAATTCGTATGACTTACCCTTATCTCAGTAATGGACTTCCCAACTACCTCAACTCATTCAAAATTTATTTATTCCACTCCTTGACACTGTGTCACTCTAATATCAAGGATAACCCCTATTTTTACAATTGAAATTCTCTCAATATTTATTTGTATCCCCTTTCCATGGAATTAAATGCATCATAACTTATTTATGTTAAGTTTTTCATGCAAAAATTTGTAGCCTCCATCTTTAAGATTAGCTCCATTGTCTTGTCTTAGTTTTGATCCTCTTTCAATTTTGTCCTACAGAAAATCTAATCACATATGTTAGTTCACAAAATCATATTAAACAAAATACATCAGAATATAATAGAATAACTCCAGAACATAGCTTTAATATGAGAATAAAGTTACACTTGAACATATAAATATGCCAAAGATAAAAAATTATTTCATTTTAATTCTTATAATTTAAATGTTTTTAAATTATGTTAATATTATTTTGAGTGTATTCTTATGTTTGATGTCTTGTTATGTCTAGGTCATACCATCCATGTTTTTAGATGTTAGCCATGCCTAAGGTGTAGGCTTGAAATGGGAAACTTGGTTTTAAAGCACTAGGCTCAAATGTCTAAAAGTGTGTATGAAGTTGTGTTAGTAGAGTATCATATATCATTATAAGGTCCCCATTCTATATTTGTGGAACTGTGGACTTCTATGAGAATTCTGATTATTTGGTATTCTCTTGTTTTTATGAATCATGCATATGAGGTTAATGTAATATGTGCACTCAATTACCTCTTAAAACTTGATATGGACAACACATTGAGCGAGAAAGCATTTATCTCAACACTTGTTGAAGGTTGCCACATGTGGGATAGCATGATTGAGGTGTTGTAAGCCATAAGTTGTAGAATTATTTAGGAGTCATGATATGAAGTCAAAATGTAGTTGAAAAAATAGATATAGTTATTTATTGTCACAAACCGATCATTCATGATTGGTACCCATCCT
The DNA here is from genome assembly GCA_026120095.1 of Capsicum chinense. Lineage (NCBI taxonomy): Eukaryota > Viridiplantae > Streptophyta > Magnoliopsida > Solanales > Solanaceae > Capsicum > Capsicum chinense. The sequence goes on along the minus strand of JAPEIP010000008.1, from coordinate 143,835,407 downwards.
AACCTATGGCAGGAGAACCATACTAGTGTCACCCTTACTAACTCAGATGTGGCTTTTATATACACCTTATACTAATTATCAGTTTTAAACAAGTGCAAAAGGAAGTCCATGTAATAATTCAAAAAAATTCAAACCAACATTAATTCAAAACCCATACAACATGAAAACCTCTATTTATTGCATCCCTAGTATTTGAAGCCACCATACAATAACATATAAGAAAAAAGTAAGTTTTAATCATCTAAACATATCAAAAGACATAAGTAACATGGAATTTCCTAATTTGAAAACAAGGAATATCAACATCAATAGGAATATTTACAGGTTGGTCGGTCATGGTGCTCACCTTTAAAATCATACCTAAATTGATAAATAGAGATGAGGTCATGTGTTAGTTGCTAGAAATGTTCTACACTATGCAAAAGAAGCGTACAAGTAACATCAATACATCATCAAGTATTGGTAATCATCATAGGCCGACTAATACAACAATGCATGTGAGCAAGCTAGAAAACTATAAAATAGATCATAATAGAACTCCTAAGCAATCGTATCAATGACAAATATATCATACTAATAGAATTCAAAAGCTTACTTTCATATACTTTAGTACTTAGTTACTTTTATGAACAACTCATCACTGTATATAATTATCATAAAGACACTAATGCATATGACTGCATGTATGCAAGATGTGCACAACATCTCTTACTCTTCTTATTATCATCAACAACTTCATATCATATCAGCATAGTACCGAACCCTATATCACAACATAGCATAATTGTATTGTTGTGGTACCCGATCCTTCATCACCTAATATCATCATAATGAATTTGAAAAGCAATACTTCCAATTAAATCACAAGACATTCTAGAAGGCAATCAAATATCCTTAGTTTACAAATAAGCAGATAGCCAAGAAAGTCGAAGTGCTACAAAAAAACCATAGCCTATCTCAATTCTTTGCACAAGCAACCTATAAGCCACAATTTTTCCCTTTCATTCTCCTTCAACACATTCTTGATAAATAACAACAACAATATATACCTATTTAAATAGTTTACCACCTTTTTAACTACAAGAGTTAAAAAACAACTGATTTTAGTCTTTAATTCACCCCATTTCATCATCTTTGGATTTTCTAACTCTTAAACCATTGTGGATTCTATTTAAATTAGCATAAATAATTTTAATTTCACCCCGATTAATGTTTTCTCACACCCTTGAATCATTCTTTACAGAATTTATACACACTCCCACCACTTTTCAATAATTTTTATAACTAAGGTTAAACCTTAATTTTCTATGATAAATTTGTTTCTAAGTTTTTCTAAGGTAATGAGAAGTAATTTCAAATCTATAATGTAATGACATACCTCTAAAGATGAATAACCTTAAAAACCCTCTAAAAATTGCCTTACCCAAAGCTCTCTTGCATTATTTGAAAAAGATGGGAATGAAAACATTTTTTGGTTTTTCAAACTATCAAATTTTATCTGCTATTGTTGAATCAATTAATTACAACTGCAGTAGCTCCCTTGCAGTGGTTTGCTCTTATCAATGGATGTCTGCCGCTAAAATACCTATTACCACTACAACTACTACTATTTCTAATGCAGTGGTTTGAGGCAGAAACTTAAGAACTCTACCCAATTTTGCTCATTTTGCAACATACACCACAAATTATAACATCATGAACTAGCCCCTCCACGATAATTTCTATAACCAGATTTCTACAACTCCATTCCTAGTGCTAAAAAGTAATATAACTCTCTAAACTAAATGTCCACCTTGTTATTTCATCAAACATCACCACAAAAAATCATATTATTATTAGATATTATTTGATTAAAACTCCCTCTAAAATTATTAAATCGTAGTCTAGTATTGAATTTCTCAAAAAATAAGTTAGGGGTGTCTATGTGCAGATTT
>JAPEIP010000008.1:143819365-143833373 GCA_026120095.1 Capsicum chinense | reverse complement strand
AAAAAAATAAGTTTGGGGTTTCTATGTGCATATTTTACCCCCCCCCCCCCCTCTTTCATCATAACAATTATTTGGGATGTTATAATAAATACAATTTACCTATTTTTTGTCCCCAAACAATATTTATCCCCTATGGACATGTCAAGGTGAATGAAAAGTACATGGGTTAATGAATAGATACAGATATCGCTTGCGCATATCTATCTGTGATTCCCAATTAGCCTCTCTAGTAGTATAGTTTCCCCATTGAACCTTCACACAAACTCAGGTCCTCAACTTCCTCGCATCTTTATCTAATACAATAACTGGTTCGTATTCATAGGACAATCCCTTATCAAATAATTTAGGGTTCCAATAAATAATGTAAAAACCATACAATGATACTTCTTTAGAATTGACATGTGAAAATACTGGTGAACCACCCAAATACTAGGTGATAAAGCCAGTCTATATACTACCAACACCACTCTTTTCAAGAATTCAAAGGTTCCAATGTATCTTGGGATCCACTTGCCTTTGCCAAACTGTATTGCACCCACCATGGATGACACCTTTAGAAGTACATTTTCTCTTTCCATGAGTTTCAAATCTCTTACCTTATTGAGTACATACTTTTTCTACTGACACTGATATTTTACAAGATTTTACTTAATGAACCTCACTTTTTACATCAAATCTAGAGTATATCAGTACTCCAAGGCCTTAACTTAAATATATCAAACCATCCAATTAGAGACCTACACCTCCTACCATATAAGGCCTTAAAAGGCGTTATGTCAATATTAGAGTGCTAGATATTATTGGAGGTAAATTCACATAACTATAATAATTGGTCCTACTGACCCTCGAAGTCCATAACAAAAGCCCAAAGTATGTCCTGAAGCACCTGGAATGTTCGCTTCAACTAACTATCAATTTATGGATAAAAAATCGTACTCAGGTCCTACCTAGACCCTAATTCTGACTGGATATCTCTTTATAATTTGATGTGAACCATGTTTTTTTCCTAACACAACAAAAACTGGTATCCCTTTTTCTTAGGTGGATTTATGCACCTAAGTATTATTATATAGCCTTAATTAGCTTAGTTTTGAGGACTTTTGTGTGTAATGAGTTAATATTTATATAAATGAGAATATAAGTGTTAAGTTAGTTTTGTATAATCTTTAAGGGGTGTTCAAATCTAAGTTTGAAGGAAAAAATCCATTTAGAGTTTAAATGAGGATAATAGTATTCTTAGCTTGAGCTATTTGCTATTCTAGTTGATCTTGTTGGACTTTGTTGAGTTATGAGCTCTGATATTTAGTGTTTTCTTTTATATAGAAGCTTGGAGAGATGATAAATGTGATTATTGGTTGTTATACCAGATGGAATTTATGAGGAAAAGTTAACTTAAAGCAAGGTAGCAAAGGCCAAACACATGGTACAAAGCATGACAAAATCTAGAAATTTTTGGCCTAGGGGTGTGCCACGCTCCCTATCCACATATTTAAGGGTCTTCCATTCCCATAGTGTCAAAAATAAATTTGCAATTCCATTGAGAATCCATGATACAAGCGTACTACACTCTTATTGCATCCATATCATATATTAGTGTGTCAAAATCGGGCTTTGGCTTCCAACTATAAATTGGACACTCCAACTATTTTGTAAACATCTTGGAATACCTTGGAGTAGTGGGATACACTTAGGATTCTCATAGGGTTTTTATTCCATTATTTTATCTCACTTTTGGATTATTACATGAATTTCATCAATATGATTCCTTGTAAGTCCATAAGAGGTGAAACACCCTTATCTAGGGTTATGACCAAGAATATGAGTACTTACATTTATTAATTTAGTTGGTTTATGTTATTATTATTGTTGGTTGTTAATGTATCCTTGTTTTAACTATTATATATATTTGTGTCCCTTAGGATAAATACATCTTTCTATCGTGAGCCTTAAAGGTGGAATGTTAAAATAAAATAAGGGATATATAAGTTGGGATCATAATCATTCAATGAATTGAAGTCTAAGTTTGATAGTTGATTAAAGGTTTAGATGACCATAATCATGTTATCAACTCTGTGTATAACAAACAAAGATAATTGACTAAACCAATGAAGTTACATAGCTAAATAGGATTGTTCGTAGTGCCTTAACCCTGGTTTCTCCTAATTATTGCCCAAGAACTTTACTGTACCACATTGTTTACGTTTACTTTGGGTTTTTATTCCCAAAAACTTTTTCTTACTTTATCATTTGTTTAATCTTCATAGTGATACTAAAATATGATGTTTATTTAAAACAAGTCCCTAAGGGATTGTGCTTGGCTTTATCAAGGTCATTTTACTACTTGTGGACCATATACACTTGCGTGTATGCTTTGGTTCAATAAGTTTTTGTCATCATTGTCGGGGACTTATACATTTGCAACTATCTTAATCTTAGATTTTCTATTTGTTTTCGTAAGTGCTAAAAACTTGATCTTAACATCCAATTTTGTAGGTTCAGGTCTGAAAAGTATGTAAGCTAACAAGGAAAAGGGATTTGGTTGATCCATATCTCAAACATAAGTGACACTTACACCTGTTGAGAAGAGAAAGACTACTTTGATACTGGATACCTTAAATTTAGCATGAGAAAGATATTCCTAATCTTATGGATGAAGATCCACAAGCCTGTAGGATAGTATACAAAGTGGCAATCCCACTCGCAATAAATATTTCCTCCGCCATCTACAGACCAACACCAGGAGGTAGATTTGAGCTGAAACAGAGCATGGTGCATCTTTTCACAACAGTGTGCAATTTACTGACCTATCATATGAGGATCCACAGGTCTATTTGCATAACTTCTTAGAGATCAGTGACACATTCATCCCTACTGGGGTCTCCACAGACTATATGAGGCTCGCACTCTTTCCTTTATCACATTTGGGGAAATTTAAGAAGTGGTTAAATGCAGAGACAACAAATTCCATCACTATATGGAAAGATCTAGTGAAGAAGTTCCTTGTTTATTTCTTCCCATCTAGAAAGACTGCATGGCAATGTAGTGAAATCATGAGCTTTAAGCAGAAGTTAGATGAAAAACTATATCGTATATGAGAGAGGTTTAAATCTCTTTTTAAGGACATTCCACATCACCAACAATTTAATGAAGTATTATCGCACACTTATAAAGAAGATCTTGACCATATTACTAAGATATTATATTCAACTGCATGTGGTAAAGCATTGGAAAAAACATATGATGAGTTATATACCTTGTTAAACCAAATTGCATAAGGTAATTCTGACTAGCATGGTGACATCTTGAGGTGATTAATGAAAAAGCTTATGGGTATGATAGATGTTGGTAGAATCACATCCTTAGCCTCCCAATTGTTAGCTCTTCAAAATCAAATGATCACACAGTTAAGCAAATTGGGTATGAAACAATCTCAGTCTCAGGTAAATGTAGTTTAGTAGGCTTTGTAATGGTGTGAGATTTGTGGCAATAATGGTCACTCTGCAGACTTGTATCGAGCAAAATTAGAGTGTGTAAATTTTTAGGTAATTCACAGAAGCCAAATTATGAAAATGCCTACAACCACAAGTGGAAGAGTCAGCCCAATTATGCATAGAGGAATAATAAGACTCAACATTTTCAGCAGCAGCATAGACATGCTTCATCTCGTATTTAAATATATGATTCGTTTCTAAGTTTACTAGATCAAAAATTTATAACATTGAAAAATGTATAGACCCAATGTCATATTCGGTAAAAATTTATGATATATGTATAGGATCATCCCGGTCAAGCGTCAATGAGAACATTGAACTATCTATATCGCTGAGAGCCCTAACAACTCAGTCATAATAAAGCAATTATCATGGGTGCGCTCTACCACTGACCTAATAGCCCATCGTACTAGCCTTTCACTAGGGGCCTGTTATGCCAAAAGCCAGAGAAACTTTATCCTGCTCTTGTATTTTTTCCCCCTCTCATAGGGCTATAAAAAGGGGTTCCTATCAATTTATTCCATCCTTGGATAATAAGCTCATGAGCTTGGTCTTACTTCACCTTTGATAAAGGAAAAAAGACTTTCATCTCCAAGTTTAACTCAGATGTAGCTCCCTTCTTTTTTTTGAAGGGGGGGAGGGTATGAAGCAGTGTCCAACCAAAATACCCAACATATGGTACTTAGTAGGCGATTACCGATTAAACTCAAAATATAATGCAAATATAGATAACATGCAAGCAGTAATGCAAACTATAGCAAAATATCTCGGCATCTTACATAATAAAAATTAGATATGCAATAACAATAAACTATCATATTCTAGTCGTACTCAGGAACTAAGGCACGATACCGTACATCATTGGCCAGTGTACAAATATAGAGTAGAAAAAGGATATATAGTAGTATAAAAGGCCAAGGAATGGATGTACAATATGAATAACCAATGTGAGAGAGAAATATTCAATAATACTATAGATAGATATACAGACACACATTTATACACATATGCATATATATATATATATATATATTACATGACTAACTCAAAGTAACAGCATAAGGTAGCCAACCTAACCCCTCTAGAGAATCCTAACCAAGTAAGAAAGCTAACACTAGCATGATATAGGCCTATAACCACAAGGTATAACCATGAGAGAATTATTGATTTTACAATACTAGTAAGATAAAGAAATTGGAATCATACCTCATACCTTAGTATCAATCTATAAAAAAACTACCACGAACTAACCACAATAATAACAATAAATTAATTGGCTAGTACAGGCTAACAGTACCGTAATTAGGCCCTATAACCCAGAAGTTTCAGTTAGTACACAACATACGACAAACAACACTAATACCCTATACCCTTGCAGTCTCCCATAAGGATGATAGATATAGGGATCAAAAAATATATTGGCGATAGACAATGCCCATGCATGGATGAATGCAAATAAATCCATAATACCATAACAAGTCCAACTACCATAAAGTAACCCAAGGTATGCATGTCCTCTCAATCGACAACTTGCAAAGGCAGTACCTACGATGACCTTTTTTCTCCTGCACAATGGCTCACAAAAGAAAGGGCATCTAGGGGTTTGGGAGTACCCTATACACCAACTTGGTCCTGATCCAAGATTTTCAATCATCATCAAACTACTCTGTCAAGTATTAGAAATATATATATATATATATATATATATATACATATATATAATCAATGCACTGACTCAAACCATGGATAAAAAAGTTCACATTTGGAAATCCATTTCTCGAGGTCAATTCAAAGAATAATCATCATCAAAGTGTACAAATGATCAAAATCTCTCTTGACTGAAGAAAATAGAAGTAATAAAATTGTGGACTAGAATCTATCTTAGCCAAATCTCTAAAACATTTTTTTTAGTTTTCAAAAGTTCATAATTCATCCATAAAAAGGTAACATTCTTATTATGAAAGAATCCATTTTAAAAGTGAAAAGTGGAAATAAATCCCATTTTAGGAAAATAGTAGTAAAATCTAATTTACGTTAGAGTCATAGCACTAAGTAAGAATGGATGTACTAAACCTGTGCATTCCATCATTAGAATCCAAAAAATAAAATCATACGCATCTAAACATTCATTGACTACTATGACGTCCTTTATAGGAATAAATCACTCACACAGAGTCCAACTAATATCTCAAAACGGCTTTAGTCCTAATAATATATAATTATCACAACAAAAATACTATAATCCAAGAAACTATGCTAATCCACTAAGTCATGTAATAAACCCTTTACTAAGGCATCCTTAGTCTCAACTATATCTAACATGCTAGTAACCTAGGGTAATAGAATCCTATAGCCATAACAAGTATTTTATCTTAAGGGTCGATTCACCCTTCTATCTCTAAACTTCTAAATTAGGCTAAGTTATGGCACTGCTAGATATTCAAATTTTTTCCACAGCTAATGAAGTCAGAAGGTAGTTAGAAAATAAGGTATTTCTAATAAACTATCAATCGGTTTAGGGTAGTCGGAATAGAGCTTGTCGGAAAAATATTTCTGACTACTTTACTCGGTAAGTTCCAACTATAGTAGTCAAAAAATATAAATTATCAAATGACCAAATAAAAATAATATTCTTACTAGTGTAATCGGAAGATTAATAAAATAATTATTTAATAATTATAAATATTTTAAAAATTGTAGTCAGAATATTAATAAATAATTATTTAATACAATAATTATTTTGACTGTTGTTGTCAGAATATTTATAATTACTTATTTAATATATAAAATATTTTCGAAAGTTGTGGTTGAAAATTAATAAAATAATTATTTCGACAGTTGTAGTCAAAATATTTATAATTATTTATTTAATATATAAAACCCTTCCGACTATCGTAGTCGAAAATAATAAAGTGGGTGTTTGGATGGGCATATAAGCAAGTTAAAATACCGTTTATGCTATTTTTAACTCTTTAAATTGGGAAATTTAAAACATGCTTAAAAAATGCCAAAATTTGTTTTTGATAAACTACTTTTTAAAAGTACTTGTTATGAACTCAACCAGTGAACCAATATTAGACAACGAAGTAAATGGGTTGGCCGTTCAAACTGAAGAAATTGGGCCTGAGAAGCAGCCACGTAGGAGCAATAGGCAGAAACATGTCAATAGACTTTTCAAGGATTATATATGGCAATCGGGATGAGAAACGTGTATATTATTCATTATCTAGGATAAAAGTAGGGCATCATCGTATTATGTTGTAGCGTATTCTCGTATCCTCGCCTCTCTTTCTCTCTATAATATTTCTCATCTTTACATTCTTCTTCTAGCAGTAGTAACTATATCGGTTAGTATCATTCATGTTTGCTTTCGTTCTAATAAAATTCACATATGCTACTTGTTATTGAAAGTTTAGGTTAGAACATTGGTGCTTCCATTGTTGTATTCCAATGGTGGATACTCGACTCAAGCAACTTGAAGAGGCACAAACGGGCATGGCCCGGGAGATGTCAGAACTTTGATTGGCAGTTGACGGTCAGCAAAAATTTATCCAAGAAGTTCTTAATCAAGTGTCTTATATTTGTTCTAAATTAAAAGCTCATTGGTAGAATCTTCTCGCTCAAAATCAGCCGAAGTTGTTCTGTCTTTCCACATCGATGGTGGTAACCCAGTTATGCTCCGACACAAACAAGCATCTATGGAGCTAATTAATTTTTCTAGTGAACACCCAGATACTTGGGTATTTCCAGTTGAACGATATTTTACATTTTACTCTATCCTCCTAGAGCAACAATTATCTTTGCCTTCTTTTTATTTGGATGGGTCTGCTCTTGAATGGTATTGATGGCTCTTTCGAAATAATAAGTTGGTTGATTGACCTCATTTTGCTTCTAATATACTCATTTGATTTTGAAAAAGGGAATTGGAGGATCCAAAAGGCTGGCTAGTGAAACTTCGCCGCCATCGACTATCAGGCTAGGTTTGAAGCTATCGCTAATGAGACTGTGGATATACCAGACACCTTAATGGTTGAGTTATTTGTATCTGGGCTTTATTTTGATATTAAAACTAATGTGTTGGTTCATAAACCCAGCACTCTTAATGAGGCTATTTCCTTGGCCCATACCCATGAGCAGCATCTTAATCTAGAAAAAGGGCCAATGCAACCATCTTTTGCTAGGACCTAACCTCTACTACCCAACCCTCAGTCTCTATCTCTAGCACCCTTTAGAAATACGGATGTTCCCTCTTCTAAGTTTTCTATCAAACGTTTTTCTCCAGTTGAGATATAACAATATCGGGAAAAAGAATTGTGTTATTATTGTGATGAGAAATATTTGGCTAATCATCGATGCCCAAATCTGCCTTAAATCCTTCTACTCAAAGATGATTCAGACCCTCTACATCCGGCATTAGACAATACCACCATGGAGGAATTATTAACTGCGGAGCTCCAAGGCTTGGAATTGCAAGCTCAATCCATAATTTCATACCATGGCTTGGCTGGAGGCCATTCTCCTACTATTTTATGTTTCAAAAGGAACATACAGGGGTCTCCAATCAACGTTTTGGTTGATGGGGGAAGTACACATACTTTTATTCAAACTCGAGTTGTTAAGTTCCTGAACCTCACGGTTACACCCATTACTAATTTTGCGGTAGTTGTGGGTAATGTCCAACATCTCCAGTGTTAAGGGGTGATTTGAGATGTATGATTCTTGATCCAAGGGACTGACCTTGCTATGGACTTGCATTTATTGGACTTTCATGGGGCAGATGTGGTGTTTGTAGGGGCTTGGCTAGCCACTCTAGCACCTATTCTTACTGATCATTCCAAATGTCATATGGAATTTTATTTGGACAGCAAGTAAGTGCAATGGGTAGGTACCTCACCAAACGATATTCAATAGGCTCAGTTGAAACACTACGCCACTATTTAGCCACCGATGCAATTGCTTCATTTTTTTGCCTTGTCCTGGTGCACGAAGGCACTATGATTAAGAAGGATAAAGATATACAACTTAGAGGCATTATTGAATTCATATTCTGGAGTATTAAACAAACCATAGGGGTTGCCTCCTATTTGGGCTATGGATTATACATTTCACATCACTCCCAATATTGGTCCTGTTAATGTTAACCCTATCGTTATCCACATTTTCAGAAACAAATTATGGAGCAATTAGTTTCTGATATGTTAAGGGATAGAATTATCTAGCCTAGTACAAGTCCCTTTTTATCACCCGTGTTATTAGTTCACAAGAAAGATGGTTCTTGGCATTTTTGTGTTGATTATCGAGCTCTCAATCCCATCACGATGCAATATAGGTTTTTGATTTCTTCTATTGATGAGCTATTTGAGGAACTGTATGGGGTTTAATTTTTCTCCAAGTTGGACTTACTATCTGGCTATCTTAAATCAGAGTTCATCCTGTTGATGCCCTGAAGACTGCATTTAGGACCCATGATGGCCATTACGAGTTTTTGGTCATGCCATTTGGTTTAACTAATGCCCCCTCCACCTATCAAGCGACCATGAATAATGTATTTTTCCCATATTTTTGCAAGCTTGTGTTGGTCTTCTTCGATGATACTCTTATTTATCATACGTTGTGGTTGAAAAAATTGGAACATCTAAACTTGGTTTTCAAATTTCTCCAACAACATCAACTAGTGGCTAAATGTAGTAAATGCCAATTTGGGAAGAGAACTATTGATTAGTTGGTCCATATGATCTCCCCCGATGGACTGGCAGTAGATTCTTTAAAAATTTTCACTATTAAATAGTGGCTTGCATGAAACACGCTAAAGAAAGTACATAGATTTTTGGTCCTCGCCGGGTACTACAGATAACTCATTCATCACTTTGTGATTATTGCTAGTCCTTTGTTTGATTTACTATGAACGTACACCTTCTTGTGAACTGCTCAAACCCAACAAGCTTTAGAAGAATTGAAAGTTTGACTCAGTTCCACCCCTGTCTTGGCCTTGCCCAACTTTGATGATGACTTTCACGTGGAAACTAATGCTTCCAGTATTGGTATCTGTGCTATTCTTTCACAGAAGGGACATCCGATTACCTACTATAGTTAGAAGTTAAGCCCTTAAATGCAAAAGGCTTCCACTTATCATCGTGAAATGTATGCAATTACTCAAGCCGTGGCAAAATTGAGGTAGTACTTGTTGGGTTAATATTTCACCATTTTCACTGGTCAGCAGTCCCTCAAAAACCTCACTAATCAGGTATTTCAAACATCGAAACAACAAAAGTGGCTTGTAAAGATGGTGGGATATGATTTCACGATATGTTACCGACCAGGAATGAATAATAAGGCCACTGATGCCTTGTCCAGACCACCTGATGCTGGAGTGTTGTTTGCTATTTCAAAACACACTTATGAGTGGCTTATGGAACTATTAGAAGTGAATAAATACCACACAAAATTGTTGTCCGTTCAACAGGGGTTCGGGACCGAACCTGCTGCATAAGCTGACTATACTTTTTGCAAAGGGCTCCACTCATACAAAGGATTTTTGGTAATACTATGAGATTCTCCCTTGAAAAATTGTTACTTTCAGAATTTCATGATTCGAATATAGGGGGTTATACTGGAGTTGCTTGTTCTTTTCATCGTTTGGCCTCGAATTTTTATTGGGCAACAATGCATAATGATGTTAAGGTTTATGTTGCTTTGTGCTAGACATTTCATTGATCTACGGACATTATTCAATTCCCAACAGGTCTTTATAACCATTACTAATATCGGAGATGGTTTTTGAAGAGATAGCACTAGAATTTATTACTTGTTTACCAAGCTCTAAAGGGAAAGCTACCATTGTGACTGTGGTTGATAGACTGTCCAAGTATAGATATTTTATTCCTCTCCCAGTAACTTTTAATGCTCAAACTATGGCTGCAACTTTTGTTATTCATGTGATTAAGCTTCACGACCCACCGCAAACAATCTTAACTGATCGTGACCCTCATTTCTTGCATACTTTATGGAAAGAGATAAATAGATTATAGGGAACTATTTTTTCTATGAGCACGGCGTATCACCAATAGAAAGATGGACAATCTGAGGCATTGAACAAATATGTTGGGCACTACTTACGATGCTTTGTAGCCGATAGCCCTCATGAATGGGTATCTATGCTGCCATGGGCTGAATTTTGGTATAATATAGCATTTCATACATCAGTTGGCTTAACACATTTTAAAGCTTTATACGGGAGAGAACCTCCTAACATAGCTCGATATATTCTTGGCAGTGCTTATGATGATCTCGTTGAGCAATACATGTTGCGTTGGGATGAAGTTTTTGATCTATTAAAGCTCAATCGCTCTAAGGCACAAGATCAAAAGAAAAATTACGCTGATAAGGGTCGAATTGAGAATCATTTTGAAGAAGGTGACTGGGTCTTTGTGAAGTTGTAGCCATATAAACAAAAATCCTTACAAAGCAACCAACAACATAAACTGAGCAGGAAATACTTTGGCCCATATAAGGTGCTCAAGCGCATTGGGCTGGTGGCATATAAAATCCAGCTACCCGAGGAGGCTTACATTCATCCGGTGTTTCATATTTCATTCCTTAAACGATGTAGAAGACAACCCGATCAACAAATTACTCCATTGAATCTCCAAGATTCAACTACTTAGAACCTTGAGGACAAGGTTCTCCTTTCAGGAGGGAGTAATGTTATGAACCCAACCAGTGAACCAAAATTAGACAATGAAGTAAATGGGCTGGCCGTTCAAACTGAAGATATTGGGCCTTAGAAGCAGCTACGTAGGAGCAATAGGAAGAAATATGTCAATAGGCTTTGGAAGGATTATGTATGGAAATCGGGATGAGGCACGTGTATATTATGCAGTATCTAGGATAGAAGTAGGGCATCATCATATTATGTTGCAGCGTATTCTCGTATCCTCGCCTCTCTTTCTCTCTATAATCTTTCTTATCATTACTCTCTTCTTCTAGTAATAGTAACTATATTAGTTAGTATCGTTTATCTTTGCTTTCGTTTTAATAAAATTCAGTTGTGCTACTTGTTATTGAAAGTTCAGGTTACAACAAAGCAGCTCATTGGGTACTTATTTTTTTTGGCTTATAAGTCATTGTGTTTTGACCCACTAAAAGATATTTTTATGCCTAAAAAATTTTCCTGATACCAATAGTCACGAGAATGGAAGTGCAAGCTGCTTTTGTTTGAAACAAATTTGTAGTTTAAGTATAGTACATGAAAGACATGAAGCTCCTAGGATGGTTCCAGTAACTAGTCTAACTGTTGAATTAATTTTAGAGAAGGTCAATTACAGGTGTTGTAGTAGTAGTAAAGTTATATTGTAACTTTGTAGATGATTTTATGGTATTTGATAACATTGATCAATATCCTCCTTTGTTTTCTCTTGTACAGGATCACATTAACAATATCCTCCTCTATGAGGATAATTTATCTTCTCTACCTTCTCCTTGTAAGTGGAATCTTAGGGACAAAGTAGGCAGCATTGTTTGGTCCATGTAAAAATAGTTGCTTGCAATTGTTGAGTTCTTTAACTATTTAATTCTAGGTGTTGTAATGTTTAATGCTTGTACTAATTGAATATTTCCACTTCTTGTATTTATGGTGAATTAAACTCTAGCTATATTAGTACTTCTTTTGTATGAAATTTCTAATTTATGAAATATGAATTTTTATATATTATTCTCCTTGTTTAATATATTCTTTTAAATATGGACGATTATCATTGTACAACATATTAATTTCTCTAATAAAAAAATACTCACCAACCAAAATATATGGAAAATACTCATTGAAGATATACAACTTCATGAATGATTATTGAATGATCCTTCTATATTTCACGACGCAACATTCATATTCACCAACGTTTTAATAGTGATAGTCATTACTCAATCAATGAGTAACATATATTCTAATTAAGAGTCATTTTATTAAATAAATAATATCATTTGTGACCAACTATTTATCTATTAATGTAATTATAATGACTAGTAACATATATATTTTTTGTTTGATGATTTAAACTCTTTTAACAAAAAAAAAATTGCGGAAAAATAAATAGTCATTCAAGAAAATATTTTATATATATAGATATATAGATATAGATATAGATATAGATATAGATATAGACATACATATACATATACATATACATATATATGTATATATTAAAATGTATATTAATTTTAGATATATTAAAATATATATTATTTTTTAATTTAAAGTATTTTAAAAATAAAAATTAATAATAATCAACTATATATATTATTAACAACTTTAAAAATATTTCAGACATTTTGACAAAAAAAAAAACTTAAAAGCACTTGTTTACCAAATACATCAACAACTTTTTCTCAATTTCAGCATTTTTATCTAACACGTAAATGCTTATTTCTAAAATAAATTCTAACACTTCCCAAAGCTTTTAATGAACTTTGAAAAAGTTACTTCTTCAGCCTATTAAAACAGGTCTCTTGCATTTTACACCCCAAAGTGTCTTCCTTTTTTTTAACTTGCACCCTATCCTATTTATTTTTGCAATTTACACCCTAACCTCTTGGGTCCCTTGCATTTTACACTCCAAAGTGTCTTCTTTTTTTAACTTACATCTTATCCTATTTTTTTTTTACAATTTACACCCTAACCTTTGTATTTCCTTACAAAACAGTAAAATTATTTTTTTCATAATTTTTTCATGAGGGCAAAATAGGAATAACAATATACTCCCTCCGTTTTATTTGACTCATTTCAATTTGACATTGCACATTGATTAAGAAAAATAATTAATAACATGACTATTTTACCATTGTACCTTTATTAAATAATGTTTATATTTTAATTTGGAGATAAAACAATTAATACTAAGGGTAAAAAAGGGAAAAAAATTATCTTGTCTTGATTAATGAAAAATAACAAGTAAAATCAAAAATCGAATTAGGAAATTTGGAACGAGTAAAATGGAACGGAGGAAGTATTATTTTTTAAAATAAATTTATTTAATTTTTAGTGTAACGAACTTTCAAGGTATGTTCTTGCATTCGCATTTATCATCTAACAATAGTCATGTGATAAGTATTCTCACTTTAATTTGTAACTGCTAAACTTTTGTAGTGGTGTTGCTTCTGAGTGGTGAAAGTACGGTGCAGTGAAATTTCTGGAGCCATGTCAATCTTAATGCGATCATAATCACCTATACTACCTATCAGAAAGAAAATAATAACGTAAAGAAAGGACCAAAATATTGAGGGAAAATGAATAGAATAACAGTAGTTAAGGATAAAGCAAAAAATATCACACATGAATTGATGGAATTTGTATATAACAATGTCTTTCTATATCACTAGTTCTGCAATATCAATCTTCTCTTAACTCAGATGACATTCGTTTGTAATTTTTTAAAAATTTGAGTTTGCAAATTTTTCATCTAACTTCCTACACTAAAAATTAAATAAATTTATTTTAAAAAATAATACTTCCTCCATTCCAT
>JAPEIP010000008.1:143802908-143819265 GCA_026120095.1 Capsicum chinense | reverse complement strand
AAATCGAATTAGGAAATTTGGAACGAGTAAAATGGAACGGAGGAAGTATTATTTTTTAAAATAAATTTATTTAATTTTTAGTGTAACGAACTTTCAAGGTATGTTCTTGCATTCGCATTTATCATCTAACAATAGTCATGTGATAAGTATTCTCACTTTAATTTGTAACTGCTAAACTTTTGTAGTGGTGTTGCTTCTGAGTGGTGAAAGTACGGTGCAGTGAAATTTCTGGAGCCATGTCAATCTTAATGCGATCATAATCACCTATACTACCTATCAGAAAGAAAATAATAACGTAAAGAAAGGACCAAAATATTGAGGGAAAATGAATAGAATAACAGTAGTTAAGGATAAAGCAAAAAATATCACACATGAATTGATGGAATTTGTATATAACAATGTCTTTCTATATCACTAGTTCTGCAATATCAATCTTCTCTTAACTCAGATGACATTCGTTTGTAATTTTTTAAAAATTTGAGTTTGCAAATTTTTCATCTAACTTCCTACACTAAAAATTAAATAAATTTATTTTAAAAAATAATACTTCCTCCATTCCATTTTACTTGTCCCAAATTTCATAATTTGGTTTTTAATTTTACTTGTTATTTTTCATTAATCAAGACAAGATAATTTTTTTTTACCCTTAGTATTAATTATTTTATCTCCAAATTAAAATATAAACATTATTTAATAAAGGTACTATGGTAAAATAGTCATGTTATTAATTATTTTTCTTAATCAATGTGCAATGTCAAATTGAAACGAGTAAAATGAAACGGAGGAAGTATATTGTTATTCCTATTTTGCCCTAATGAAAAAATTATTAAAAAAATAATTTTACTGTTTTGTAAGAAAATACAAAGGTTAGGGAGTAAATTGTAAAAAAAAATAGGATAAAATATAGGTTAAAAAAAGAAGAAACCTTGGGGTGTAAAATGCAAGGGACCCAAGAGGTTAGGATGTAAATTGTAAAAAATAAATAGGATAAAGTTCAAGTTAAAAAAAGGAAACACTTTGGGGTGTAAAATGCAAGGACCCTATTAAAACGGGCCCAAAATAATTATTCCTTAATTTTCCCAGGCAAACACTATAAAAAATTGACTATAATATAAGCATACTTCAAATGAACAAGAATAATTTGATTCTATTTCAAAGAAATGAATTAAATAATGTAGAATGTAGTATCAAACCATTCTGTAGAAATTTAACTGATTCCAAGAAACAAATGACTTGCTGGCTTCTTAGCTACAAACACTGGAAACAAAAAATACATGTAAAAGGCAAACAATATATGTTAAGATGCTATTAGAATGAAATTGTTTCTTTCACTTAATAAACAAGAGGAAGGACTAACTTCTAACTTATGCTATGTATGTTAATATGTCAAATAATATTATCAGACTTCGTCGGTGGGTAGTGAAACTCATCAAACCTCCAGTGGGCAACGAGCCACTTGTTTCAGATGTTCGATTTGCCTTTTTCTATTCACCCCTCACCTTAATTCAAGAGTATCCATATTTCCAAGAACATTACCCACACTTCATTGGACTGCCAACCAGGATTTTGCCTTTTTCTCCGAACCTCATACAAGTGTTCTTTGATCCGTAAAGTTGTTTTCAATGGGAAAATTGCATCTATTTCATCTTCATGACATGACATCCAGGCACACTTTACCTGCAAAATAGTTTAAAATAAAGTAATAAAATGAGTTGATGAATACAAAGGAAAACATACTTAATAAACATCATGCTCTCTTTAAGAAACTACTTCTCTGCTTGTTAAAGTTCAAATATTTATCCACTAAAGCTACTGCAGTCTATCTTGGTTTGCTTTAATTATAGCACTATGAACTTGTCATTGTAATACACACCTAAAATAGCCTACAGGTTATTCAGTTCTTCATCTTATAAAACTGCTGCAGGGGATCAGGAAAGGGAAGTATTTCTATAAAACTACTAAAACTTATAACGCAACTTATACAAGTGTTGCAACCTATAACAACTTCAATCAGTGTGGATAACAAGACTGCCACTTCTATATACCAGTACAAGGGAGTATTACTAAGGCTCAATCCTCCTAGCTTGTAAAGGATCTGGCGATCATCTACATGAATCCTCATTGACTATATCGCTCCATTAAAAAATCCTATAGAAAAAAAACATAGTACAAAAGATTATATGGGCTAATTATTGCATCCATCAGCCATCATTTCTTTAAACATTTCAAAATTAACAAATCTACCACCATTTTTAATGATCCCTTTAATCATTCTTCTGCACTCATTAACACTGCAATTTACACAACCAAGACTAATTACAACTCTCCTCAACTCCTTAGCATCAACAAGCCCAATTTTATCAGCATCAAATACAAGAAAAACTTCATAATTAATTCATCAATATCCTTGACAGGATAACCAAAAACATAACCTTCTTCCACTCCCATAACGTTCAAGAACTCATCCTAATCCACAAATCCATCCCCATCACAATCCATTTCTTTTAGCATTACTTCATTAATTAAGAAAATAAAATGAGTTGTTTTGTCAAAATGATATAAAGGTGACATTAAATGGTTTAGCTCAAGTCTTCTTTACCATAATATACTTTCGTACATTGATGTTGATCAGATTTTCGCAAAATAAAGTTATAACATCTGCATTGGATCCTAAAAAAATACAAGTCATAACTCGACATCTATCAATAACATTGAGTAGTAACTAGTAAACCATGAAATCTAACAAAGAGAATTAAAACAAAAATGAATTACTAATAATAACACAATAAAAATTGATCATTCAACTAATAACATAAAATCTAGAAAATTACATTACCTACCAAGATTTTAAGTTACTTTTTTAGCAAAAAATGTTCCGATCTATACCTATGAGTCTTAAAATTTATGTTATGACAGATTTGACCTCTGAATTTATACTTATGTCAAATCCCCACAGTCGTATCTGAGCTATATAGCTATTTCCATATTAAGAAGTCATTGGTTACTTTTCTAGTTGCCTGTTTTTAAGATGTTGGACCATGATCATTCTCCACAAGATTTTGAAAATGAAAAGAGGGTGCAAAATCACAAAGAAATAGAGAGCATAACAAAGGGTGAACTATTTATAAGGGATGACTAAAATGAACCTAGGGACACTTAAAAAATTTCATACATAATCCATTTCTTCCTTGATGAAGGCAATTTGTTGCCTTGAAATTCCTTAATCACTATTGTCGATTACTTTGGTTACCTTTATCCAACCAAACATGTTGAAAATGTTTTTTCTATTGCCTACGTGACTTTCTCTCTCTTAATTCTTGTTTTGATATTAGGTTAGAGTAAATGAAACCAAACAATGAGCCAATATGCTGTCTCATAACTCATCAGTAAAGTTGTTTTCAATTCCACTGCAAAAATAGTAATCCAAGATATCAACTTGTTGTCGGTGAAGTCATATTTTTTCCATGTCCATGGGTACAATTTATTTGTTGTTGGAGATGGAATCTAATTTAGAAGTTCATAAACCCTAGTAGAGAATTAATTGCAGGCAAGATTTAGAATTAGTATCGTAGTCACTAATAGCCTGTAAGGCCAAGTTTCTAAAATCTACTTGTATTTAATGAGTAACATTTTAAAAGTACTTGAAAATTCAGAAGAGACACAGTAGAGAATTTTGTTGGTCCCATAGTTTCACATACCTTCATCTTAATTTGAAGAGAAAAAAAGGGTTAGATACCAGTAGCATACCTCTAACTTCTCTTTCTTTTATTTTTCAAAATTATATGTTGTTATTTTCTTTTTTACATCAGAGTAATAACTCTAACTTCCCATTTTTTTCAGAACTGAAATTAGCTTTCAGATGTACATATTAATAGCAAGTATGTGAAATCAAATCAACAAAGCCAATGAGAAAGAGCAAACATAGAAACCTTAAGAAAGAGATAGTGGAACTTCAGTGTTGCACCATCTGCTTGATACACAATACAAAGTTTTAGCAGTGCTATAGCCCTTTTATCATTATAGTGTCACATAACTCATTCCATTCCTATCTCATTTTCAGACATCAAAGACCACATATATGATATAACCAGTTGCCAAATTTATGATAACATATCCAGTGTAATCCCATAAGTGGGATTGGGAGGATAGTGTATATGCTACCTTAACCTTAATAAAAAGTAGAGAGGTTGTTTCTGATAGTCGCCAAATTATAACGACAATAAAGACTATTCTTTCTTAAATTAACTGTAATAGACAGTCTTTGATTACTCTATCTTCTGCAACTAAAGCTTTACAATTCAACATCATATTTGTTTCAGTTCAATAGGTGCTAGCCATTTTTTTCTCCAAATTATTAAGTATTCAAGGTGACAATGTTGGGCTTTAAAAATCAAAATTTAAGACACATAAAACAAACACAGGAAGCAGAAGAAAAATAGGATTCTCATAAAATAAACTCAAACACATACACACACAATTCTTTTTCAAAACTATAATGAATTTAGGGAAAAGTTTTGAGCTTTAGTACCAGTAAAGCATAACAATTCAATTTCACATGTGCACGCGCACTACTTTTTAAAATTATAAAGAATCTAGGCGATTTTGAGCTTTACTACAAGTTAATAATTCGATATCACACGTGCACATACACACAAATTAGAACATATAAATTACAGAGAAAACTCGAAACTCTACAACTCATCTCAGTGATAAATCCCATTTTAGTGAATGAAATTGAGAAAGTAGAGAAGAAATCAACGTCAAATAGATGTTCCTAGTTTATAGAGAACTAATTCACCATCTCTGTCACCATCAAAACTTCCCCAAGTCACCATCGCCGTCACCACCACACCTTCAAACCATGTACTTGGTTTAGAGAGAGAAGGGAAAGTGAATGAAACCTAGTTCATAGAGAGGGGGTCTGTCAGATATTTTTTTATGAGAGTAATATATTTATTTAATTATTAATGCTTCCCACTACAATGGTTCAATATTTATTTAATTAATTATTTTTTAAGTAAGAGTCTGATTGTATATTTAGTAATATATTTATTTAATTAGTTATGTTTTAAATTACAATGGTTGGATATATATAGTTACTTAATTAATTATTTTTTGTATAAGAGTCTGATTATCTAGTTAATAATATATCTATTTAATTATTTATGTTTTTGACTATAGTAGTCATATATATAATTAATAATATATTTAATTATTTATTTATAAAATTTTTGACTATAAATATTAGATTATAATTACATTAATGATTAATCTTCTTAAAATATTCCAACCGAAATGGTTGAAATATTTAATTAAAATATTATTGAAAATTTTTATAAGACTTCCTTGACTACTGTAGTCAGAATATATATTTCTCAGAATTACCGCCAAATCTTATGATTGTTGTTGTCGCAAATAGCATGGGAGAAATATTTTGTCAAAAATAAAAATAAAAAAATAAATTTTTCGACTGAAGTAGTCAGAAATTAGGGGCTGAGTTTTTTTAGTCAGAATTTTCAATTGGAAATATACGAATTTCTGATACTCTCGTACTCTATACATAATCATATCCTCAAATTCTTACCTAACATACAATGTATAATACACTATCTCATGAAGAAGAGTAGACTTAAGCCTACCTCAATGGTGAACCACAAGTACTTGAGTCGTCGACAAATCATCCACCTTTGCTCTACAATCATGAAATGCCGTTGCGCAATTCAAATAGTAATTAGTAGTAGTAAAACAAGACTCACATTGCTATATAAAGGGTTGGGTCAAAAATCAAGTCAAGAATGGGTCAGTAAGGGCCTTAAATATAATAAAAAATTTAATCCTTCTAGAGGTCCCTCGAAGGATATGAAATGTGTGCTCAAAAGTTGAGCACAAATGGTGATTTAATCGGGGCCAAAATTAGTCCCTGGGTTTTAGAGATTTAAAGACCTAATTTCTAAGAATTTAGCATGAAATAGGATGAAAATTAATGGGAAATGACCAAGGAGTGTTAGGCTTGCTCGCCTTAGCTTCAGTGGATTACTCCCCACTTTTTCCCTATCTTTAAACTCTCAAATAGTGTAAAAACTGGTGATGGAAATAATAGAAATTTCGGTGAATAAAGGGTACTTAACCTCCCCTAAGTGCTGCTAAAGAGGCTAAATATCTGCTTTAGTATCTACCTATCAAGTGGCAACCAAAGTAAATTGATCCTACACAAGTGTAGTGGGTACTGCTAAAGCGGCCTCCCGGACGCTAAAGTGGAGCCCGCTTTATAGGCCCCTTATAGCTAAATCGGTCTTTAGCCAAATTATCAAAGAAGCTAAATTACCTCATGGACACTAAAATGGTTATTGCTAACGCGGCTCCATGACTTCTAAAGCGGTTATCCCGGATGTTAGGCACCAAATTTAACCAAGTCATAAAATAGACTCCGACAGGGTGTTTAGGATTCCTTCGGAACCTCGTGCACTGATACACCATAGTTTCCTAGCACTTTTGGTGCTTAAAACCAAAAAATATGTTTGTACATAGGTTCGTTTTGTTAGATATAATGTTGTTTTGTATTTGTTTTGCATGAAACTATATTCTTGGAGCTTAAGGGAAGAAAAAAAGTTAAAGCATGAAGAAGGCACTACTTACGAGACAACTGTAATGCCCCGAGTCTATACCCCAAATGCTACACAGTGCTTATGACCCCAAAGGACCACAATATTACCCATGACTGATATCTGCAGTGATATCTGAAACATGATACTGTAATAAATACAGAAAAATAGGTTGAAATGCCATAAGGTTCAAAATTGGTAAATATTGATAAAGTGTATCAACTGAAATAACAATCTGTAAAAGTAAACATTGTCTGAAAACTAGTTTGAAAAGCCTCGAATCTGAAACTTTTTAAAAGTGGAGTTGATGTGACAATCCCTTAACTAACTCCATCTACTGAAATACTGAGTCTACTGTAATAATGAAATAAAAAAATATCCTCGAATAATGAGGACTCACTATAAAATCTATTGATGGGTGAATCTGGATCTATTTATGCGCAGTCAGGAACCTGAACATCTAAAACTATGATATAAGACATCATAGAGCAAAGAAAGAGTATGCATCAGTACGTGGATTGTACTGGTATGCTAGATGGGGTAAGGCTGAATGCAAGGGTTCATATGCATAAACAATAACTGACTGCATGATATAGAGTAACTAAATATAATGGTACATGGATAACTGATACTTCTGTAAATACTGAGTATGCGCTACTATGCATATAAATAAATATTGTGTCTAAGCTTATCTGAGGCTAAGTCAAGAGTTGTGATACTGAGTAATTGATATCTGAAGTTACTGCTACTGGTTGACTGTATCTGATAGTCCTGATTTACTAGAACTGAACTGAAGACTAAAATTGAGACTGTATGAGGTAATCATCTAACCGACATGCCCCTAAATAAGATAAGATAAATGAGTTGGGGTCCAATCTATAACCCCAATTGGAAGGATGTCAGTATCGTGCCACGGGTAAAGATAGGTTGAGAGTTACCCTCATCTAGTAGGTTAAGACACCTCATTACCCTGAACTGGTAGGTTGATGTCTCAACCTATGGTGGCTACGTAGCTTTGGAGTGCCAGGATTGCTTCTTAGGGTTACACCTTCTTCTGGCAGGTGAGTCCCCATCCTTGGGTTTACTCGATACTGAATCCTACTCCCAACTGAAAGATATTAAACTGAGTATACTAAACTAGACTGAACTGATAATAAGCTTAGTGACTTTTTCTTGAGTTCTGTAACTGACTGACTTCTACTGAGTTTTGTAACTGATTAAGAGAACTACTGATCGTGACAGGACTGAGACTATTCTGTAACTGACACTGGCTCTAGGTAAATAGCTAAATTATCGGGTATTAAGTACCCAAGGACTCGATAGCATGAAAAATAAAGCATAACATGATCTTGAGATACACAACAATGTACACTTGTCTATAATTCATTTATAAAGGCATTTCATCAAACACTTGTAGGGCATAAACTTATACATGATTGGGACCACATAATGACCTGTCAAGATTCCACTATATACTTCACATAGGCATTTTAGCAAACACTTAGGGAGCATGGAGTATTTCACTTGATGATGGTCAACACATGAAATCATGAATAAAACATTCAATTTCAACTTCAAGGGTTAAGCATGCAATTCATATAATTCACCACATAACTATCTTAATTTCATGATAACCTATAATTAAACATGCATTGGATCCTAATTACTATCATAATCACAAATACATTTAATTCCAAGCATGGAAATCATAAATAATAACTCTTGAAGTTTTAAAAATGGATTCTTGGACTCAATGGGTGAAAAGGACCCATAGCTGAACACGTAACATACCTTGGAATGTTAATTCTTGAAGGTGCTTGAAGAATTTCTTGAGTTTTGATCTTGATTCTTAAAGTTAGGGTTTGTTTCTTGAGAGAGAATGCCTTTTATTTGGGGAAAATTGAGTAATAATGATGTAAATAGGTTAATTTGGGGTAATTTACGTGTTATAGGCTGACTTGGGTCATGGAAAAATACTCAATGTATTTTAAAAAATTTATATTAGATAACTCATGGACTGAGAGTTAATTTAGGCTTTGGAAATATCACGTATTACAATATCTCCTCCTTGGGAACATTCGTCCCCAAATAAAACTAATTAAACTGAGAAACACTGATAAAGTGAGTTGACACACTGAACATGCATATCTGATACATGACTACATGATTGAGCTACTGACAAACTGAGCTCTTGCACTGAACATGCATATCAGATGCATGGAATACATGACTAAAGCTACTGATAAGCTGGGTTTTCATATTGAACAGGCATATTTGATGCATGAGTACATGACTGAACTGATTTATGGATGCATGACTAAATATGCAATGGTAATGGATACCAAGATATAGTTATAGATGAACATGGAACTGAGTAAAGCTAAAGAAGACTGTTACCTTAAGATGGATATGAGGTTGTGGAGAAGAGGTGAGGATACTTGGTCCGCATATCTTCTTCTACTTCCTAAGTAGTTCCCTCTACGGACTAATTCTGCCAAATAACTTTGACTAAGTGAATTTCTTTATTCCTCATTCTGCAAATTTGATGATCGAGGTTCTGAATGGGAACCTCTTCAAAAGAGATCATTCTGAATATTTACATTCTCTAAGGGGACTATGACTGCTGGATCACCAATGCATTTCTTTAGCACAGAGACATGGAATACTGGATGTATTGAAGCTATTTCTAAAGGCAACTCAATCTCATAAGGTACCTTTTCAAAATGACTGAGAATCTTGTAAGGACCGACATATAGGGGACTGAGGTTTCCCTTCTTATTGAACCTCTTTATACCTTTCATGGGAGAGATTTTCAAATACATAAAATCACTGATCTGAAACTTGAGATCCTTTCTCCTTACATCTGTATACAATTTCTCTCGGTTTGGGCAGCCCTAAGTCTTTCTCTGATTAACTGAACCTTCTCTAAGGCATCGTATACTAGGTCAGGCCCTGCTACTGTGGCCTCACCTACCTCGAACCAACCAATTGGAGATCTATATCTTCTACCATAGAGAGCCTTAAATAAATCGATCTGAATACTGGAATGATAGTTGATATTATATGCGAGCTAGATCAAAGGCAAGTGGTCATCCAAACTACCCTTAAAATTAACAATGTATGCTCTCAACATATCTTCTAGAGTCTGAATGGTCCTTTCTTCTTGACTATTTGTCTGAGGGTGGAAGGCTATACTGAGGTGAACTCGGGTACCAACACCCTTTTGGAATGCTTTCCAGAAATAAGAGGTGAACTAGGCACCTCTATCTGAGATGATAGATACTGTGACTTCGTGTAACCTGACTAACTCTCGAATATAGATTTTGGCATAGTCCTCGGCTAAATAAGAAGTATGAACTGGAAAAAAATGAGTTAATTTGGTTATTCTATGATAACCTAAATGGAATCATGCTGATGACGAGTACGAGGCAAACCCGTCCCAAAGTCCATGTTTACTTCTTCTTATTTCCATGTGAGAATACTGAACTCTTGCATGGACCCACTAGGATTTTGGTGCTCAATCTTAACATGCTAACATGTAGAGCACTTAGCTACAAACTCTGCAATATCTCACTTGATCCCACTCTAATAATAGAGCTCCCGCATATCGCGGTATATCTTAGTGGCCCTTGGATGAATAGAGTATCGTGCACCATACGCTTATGCAAGAATTTGTTGCCTCAAGTCATCTACACCTGACATACATAGATGACCCCAGCAACGTAAAAAACCATCTCCTCCTTGGGAGAAAACCTCTATTTTTCTAATCTCTGATTGACTCTTTCAGCTTAACTAGACTGGGATCTCTATCCTACTTTTCCTTCACTTTAGAAACTAGAGATGATTCAGAACCTTTTTGCACCCATACACTACCTTCTGCTGAATCGACTAAGCGGACACCTAGTTTGGTAAACTGATGAACTTCCTGAGCTAACTTCTTCTAACTATCCTCAACAAAAGAAAAACTACGCATAGACAATCTACTAAGAGCATCAACCACTACATTGGCTTTGCCTGGATGATCTTTCAATAACTCTAACCACCCTCTCTAACGTAAATTTAAATATTTCTAAGAATAGATATATTGCAAGCTCTTGTGATTTATGAACACATCTACATACACCCCATATAAATAGTGCCTCCAAATCTTTAAGGCAAACACTATAGCTGCTACCTCAAGATCATGAGTCAGATAATTATTCTCATGGGGCTTAAGTTATCTAGAGGTGTAAGCTATGACTTTACCTCTCTACATGAGGACACAACCCAAACCTACTCTGGATGCATCAAAGTACACAAAAAACCCATCTGAACCATCTGGTAGAGTCAAAATTGGGGCTGAGGTGAGCCGAGTCTTCAACTCCAGAAAACACTTCTCGCAAGAATCTGACAACTAAAACTGTACTTTCTTCTAAGTCAATCTATACATGGGGTATGCAATAGATGAGAAACCTTCAGCAAATCGATGGTAATATCCAGTTAAACCCAAGAAACTCCTGATATCTGATGGAGAGATAGGTCTTGGCCAGTTTCTCACCACTTTAATCTTCTTAAGGATCAACTCTAATGACATCACCAGAAGTAATATGATTAAGAAACTCTACTGAACTTACTGAATTTGGTGAAAAACTGATGAGTTCTGAGAGTCTGAAGTACGATTCTATGGTGGTCTGCGTGATCATTCTCGCTACGAGAATAAACAAGAATGTCATCAATGAAGACTATAACAAACATGTCAAAGTACACCTTGAACATGTTGTTTATTAAGTCCATGAAAGCTGTTAGGGCATTAGTAAGACCAAAGGACATGACTAGAAACTCGAAGTGACCATATCGAGTTTTGAAAGCTATTTTCGAAATTGCATATTCTCTCATTCTGAGCTGATGATAGCCTTATTTAAGGTCTATTTTAGAAAAGTAACTAGCACTCTGAAGTTGGTCAAACAAGTCATCGATTCTTGGAAGTGGGTATTTATTTTTGATTGTGACTTTATTTAACTAATGGTAGTCAATACACATTTTGAGAGAATTATCTTTCTTACGCATGTATAGAAATAGTGCACCCCACGGGGAAATACTGGGCCTGATGAATCCCTTATTTAGGTGATTCTTTAACTATTTCTTTAACTATCTGAGTTCTGCTGGAGCCATTCTATACGGCGGAATAAATATGGTATAAGTATCTAGAAGAAGGTCTATTCCAAAGTCTATTTCCCTTTTGGGAGGAACTCCAGAAAGATCTTCGAAA
The DNA here is from genome assembly GCA_026120095.1 of Capsicum chinense. NCBI lineage: Eukaryota > Viridiplantae > Streptophyta > Magnoliopsida > Solanales > Solanaceae > Capsicum > Capsicum chinense. Next base: position 143,807,415 of record JAPEIP010000008.1, on the reverse strand, counting down.
AATACATCAGAAATTTATTTACTACTGGAACTGAATCAAAAGTTAGAGTTTTTGAGTTAGAGCATTTGACTCGCACAAGATGGTAGATACATCCCTTGGATATCATTTTTCTCGCTCTACGGTATGAAATTCACTAACTCTTGAGCACTATGGTACTACCCCTCCATTCAAGGATGAAAGACCCGCAAAATCTTAAGCTTAACTTAGTACATTAGAGCTTGATAAGGGGTCCCAAACTTAGAAAATTTTAGATAAGTATTCATACTTAGTGTTATTTTAGCCTTCGAAACTTAGTGACTCTATTTCACAACCCTTATGATCTTAAAGTATCGATCTTTAGATTAATTCATGATCAGGAATGTCATTGATATCCTCGAACAAGTTTCAGATTCTTTGGACTTCATTTGAAGCACCTTTGAAAGCTCAAACTAGTGAATCAACGCGATCTTTATGCATCGTATTGCCTATCACGTTGTTGAATATTTTTCTCAATCTTCCAGTGTAAATTTCAATGAACCGACATAGAGTCGATAGGCTCGTCGGCTATTGCATCGACCCCATAGATGTGGTGCGTTGATCTATGCGTCGCTAGACTTATTTTCTGTCATCAAAAAGTCATATCCACAGGGTTATTTTGGTCATTTTCCCACGTCTATCAGCCCCCAAAACATGAAATTAAACCCTTCTAAGAGCAAAAATTCATTCATTTTACACAAGTTGTTCTTAAGAACAAAACCTAGGAGATTTAAATTCAAATTCAAGACTCAAGGACTTACCACCAATCTTTTCAGAATTCAATCATTAAGGTTTGTTAAGTATTTATCCAAGGGTTTTCTTTCACTCTTGGAATTTAAGAAACCATTTTAAATTACAGTTTAATAGATTTGATAAATTTTATGATTTAATTTGATTGTGTTCATGAATATGATGTTAGTTGAGACAAGAATCCATGATTAATTGCAAGTTCATGAGAAATAAATGGCATGCGTGGGTTGTTGTATGGTTTTATGTTAAAACCTCATTAAATCTGTGAGCTGAGATTATACTTATAATACTTGTTTGATGTATTACAATCATGTGCATAAATTATGCCCTCCAGGTGTTTGGTGAATTATTTATGTGAGCTGAATAGTGAAATTATATCATGTTATCATGTATACAAGTTAATGTCATGCAAGTGTTTGTTAAAATACCCTAGTGAATGAATGGTTACCAAGCAATTAGTTATCATGTTCCAAGATAGTGCTATGTCTTATAATTTATGCTATCGAGTCCTGGGGTATCTAATACCTGAAAAATCTAGTTGTAAACTAGAGCTTTAGTAGTAACGAAAAAGACTCGGTAGTATAATGCTCAGTAGTGCAGTAATCAGCTCTAGTCTCAGTCAACAATCAGTTCAGAGCCCAGTGAACCCAATTCTGCTAAGTTAGTTAACATGATCAGTAATAGTTTAGTCTAGTCTAGTACAGTTTAGAACTCAGTCTAGTGTCTATTCATTTGGGAGTAGGATTCAGCACGGAGTGAACCCAAGGAGGGGGACTCACCTGCCAGCAGAGGGTGTGATCCTTAGAAGTAGTCCTTGTGTTCTAGAACTACATAGTCAGCGTAGGTTGAGACATCAACCTACCAGTTGAGGGTTGATGAGGTATTTTAGCCTGCTAGTTGAGGGCACCACCATTCTCTTTCAAAGCACCATCCAAATCAGGGTGACTCAGCACCTGTGTTTACCTATGGCACGGTACTGACACCCTTCCAACTGGAGTTATAGGTTAGACCACAAATCAATTTAGAGAAGGGCCATGTCAGCTAGAGGATTACCTCCCACAGTCGTAGTTTTGATTTTAGCCTCAGTATAGAACTCAATTAAGTTCTACAGAAAATCAGGACTGTCAGACACAGTCACTCAACTCAGTATGAAACTCAGCACAATTTCATAGAATCAGGAATGTCAGAAATAGTCACTCAGTTAATAGTATTTTAGTTATGAGTAAACTTAGATATTAGTTAATTAGTACTGAGAATTCAATATTCAGTGTTATTATGATCTCAGTTACATTTTATGAATTCATGCATGTACTCTTATTCAGTTATCTTCATCTTATTCAGTCAGTTATTGTTCATACACATGAACCCATGCATATCACCCTACCTCACTTAGCATAATAGTACATTCAAAGTAATGATGCATACCCTTCTTTTATGCTATGATATCTTAGTTGTCAGTATTTAGTTTGTCCAGTAGTCGAAGTTAGTTGGGGATATGTCCCATCAACTCTATGTTCAGACAGTAGAGGCTTTTAAAACTAGAGTATTTTCAGACAGCTATTCAATTTTAGTATGGATGTTCATTATTATTTCAAATTTAAACCTTATGGAAGATTTTATGATTTATTTCAGTTATATTGTTATTACAGTATTACTATTATTCAGTGCTCACAATAGTTACCAGTCATGGGTTAACTAGTGGTCCTTCGGGGTCGGTAGCACTGTGTAGCGTCTAGGGTATAGACTCGGGGCGATACAAATATGGTATCACAGCCTAAAGCTCAACAAAGACCTAGGAAGTCTAAAAGTCACATCAAGTAGAGTCTTGTGCATGGGTATGTAGCACGCCACACTTATGAACAGGAGGCTATGAGATGTTGTAGGAAAGGTTTCTCCTCTTTTAGTATTCATGTCGTGGGAGTGAGCATGAGCTTAAATTAAACATTTAATCTAATCCTTTCTCCATTTTGTTTACGGAACATGCCTCCCAAGAAGCATAAAAGAAGGATAGGAGATCAGCCAACCCCTTATCCCATCAAGGTAGATCCTCTGGATGAGTACGTCTCCCATGCAGAATTCAGGGTTGTATTTACTACACTAGCTTATTCAGTAGCAACTCAAAATGAACGTCGAACTGCTTTTTTGGCCAATCCAGTGGCCAATACTACTGTAGCCAGAATTTGGGACTTTACCCTAATGAATCCCTGTCATTTACAAGGTCTAAGTCAGATTAGGACCCATAGAAATTCCTTGATTAGGTGTAGAAGGTCACGAATATTATGGGGTTGACATCTAGTAAGTTTTCTGAGTTGGCTGCATACCAGTTGCAGGATTTGGCTCACTCATGGGTCAAGTAGTGGAAGGTAGAAAGGGCCGCAAACTTAGGGCCCGTTGAATGGGAGGAATTTGTCACTGTTTTTCTTGATAGGTTCTTCCCACTAGAGTTGAGAGAAGCTAAGGTTTTGGATTTCATTTATCTAAAGTGGGGCAATATAAGAGTGAAAGAGTATTCTCTTAAGTTTACTCAATTAGCCAGATATGCCCCTTATGTCGTAGCAGACAATAGATTAAAATAAGTAAGTTTGTGTTGGGTGTGTCTAACAGTGGGGTCAAGGAGTGTAGGACTGCAATGGGGATTAAGAAGATGGACATATCCAGGTTCATGGTCCATATTCAACAGTTAGAGGAATCTAAGAATACAGACAAAGAGTGAGAGAGAATAAGAAAGCTAGAATAGGTCTTAGCCTAAGTTAGAGGGTGGAAATCATTTTCAATTACGCTTAAAATCTTCAGTTCCATTTCTATCCTCAGCCAGTGCTCCAGCACTGAATTTAGAGATGACTCCAGGGGTTGGGCTCCAGGTCCTAAACCTTAGGGTAGTGTCAGCAGCCCTGAACCAACCCTCTTTGCCAGAAGTATAGCAGAAACCACTAGGGTATCTGCAGAGATGGTAACAATATATGTTTTGGGTATGGAAATTTACGTCTTAGAGCCAGAGACTATTCTTAGTCAGGTTCCCAGGGCCAGTATAGCAGTCCTCCAACTCAGTTTGATCACCCGAATCAGCGAGGTACTACTTCTAGTGTCACCAGTAGGCAATTCCCAAATGGACTCTATGCACTTTAGTCCCGATAGGATTAGAAAAGTTCCCCTGATGTGGTCACTGGTATGCTGCAAGTTTTCCATTTACATGTTTATGCTTTTCTAGATGCAGGAGCTTTCTTGTCTTTTGAAACTCTATATATATAGCTGTTGACTTCGGAGTCAGTCCCAAAATCCTAGCAGAGCCTTTCTCAGTCTCTACCCCAGTGGGTAAATCCATCATAGCTTGGTGGGTATACAGGAACTGTCCGGTTATGGTATCCCCAAAATTAACTTCAACAGACTTAGTAAAATTGTAAATGATAGATTTTTACATCATTCTCGACATAGATTGGCTTTAGTCATGCTATACCTTAGTTGACTGTAGAAATAGAATTGTCCATTTTCAGTTTCCGAATGAACCTATCCAAGAGTGGAGAGGTAGTACTTTATCACTTAGGGGTCAACTTGTTTCCTACCTAAGAGCAAGAAAAATGATACCTAAGGGATGTATCTGCCATCTCGTTAGAGTCGAACACTCTAGTTCAGAAGTCCCTAATCTTAAATCAGTGTTAGTAGCATGTGAATTCCCAGATATATTCCCTAAAGATCTTCCAGGAGTTCCTCCCAAGAGGGAAATTGACTTTAGAATAGACTTTCT
>JAPEIP010000008.1:143783790-143802808 GCA_026120095.1 Capsicum chinense | reverse complement strand
GCCTAAAGCTCAACAAAGACCTAGGAAGTCTAAAAGTCACATCAAGTAGAGTCTTGTGCATGGGTATGTAGCACGCCACACTTATGAACAGGAGGCTATGAGATGTTGTAGGAAAGGTTTCTCCTCTTTTAGTATTCATGTCGTGGGAGTGAGCATGAGCTTAAATTAAACATTTAATCTAATCCTTTCTCCATTTTGTTTACGGAACATGCCTCCCAAGAAGCATAAAAGAAGGATAGGAGATCAGCCAACCCCTTATCCCATCAAGGTAGATCCTCTGGATGAGTACGTCTCCCATGCAGAATTCAGGGTTGTATTTACTACACTAGCTTATTCAGTAGCAACTCAAAATGAACGTCGAACTGCTTTTTTGGCCAATCCAGTGGCCAATACTACTGTAGCCAGAATTTGGGACTTTACCCTAATGAATCCCTGTCATTTACAAGGTCTAAGTCAGATTAGGACCCATAGAAATTCCTTGATTAGGTGTAGAAGGTCACGAATATTATGGGGTTGACATCTAGTAAGTTTTCTGAGTTGGCTGCATACCAGTTGCAGGATTTGGCTCACTCATGGGTCAAGTAGTGGAAGGTAGAAAGGGCCGCAAACTTAGGGCCCGTTGAATGGGAGGAATTTGTCACTGTTTTTCTTGATAGGTTCTTCCCACTAGAGTTGAGAGAAGCTAAGGTTTTGGATTTCATTTATCTAAAGTGGGGCAATATAAGAGTGAAAGAGTATTCTCTTAAGTTTACTCAATTAGCCAGATATGCCCCTTATGTCGTAGCAGACAATAGATTAAAATAAGTAAGTTTGTGTTGGGTGTGTCTAACAGTGGGGTCAAGGAGTGTAGGACTGCAATGGGGATTAAGAAGATGGACATATCCAGGTTCATGGTCCATATTCAACAGTTAGAGGAATCTAAGAATACAGACAAAGAGTGAGAGAGAATAAGAAAGCTAGAATAGGTCTTAGCCTAAGTTAGAGGGTGGAAATCATTTTCAATTACGCTTAAAATCTTCAGTTCCATTTCTATCCTCAGCCAGTGCTCCAGCACTGAATTTAGAGATGACTCCAGGGGTTGGGCTCCAGGTCCTAAACCTTAGGGTAGTGTCAGCAGCCCTGAACCAACCCTCTTTGCCAGAAGTATAGCAGAAACCACTAGGGTATCTGCAGAGATGGTAACAATATATGTTTTGGGTATGGAAATTTACGTCTTAGAGCCAGAGACTATTCTTAGTCAGGTTCCCAGGGCCAGTATAGCAGTCCTCCAACTCAGTTTGATCACCCGAATCAGCGAGGTACTACTTCTAGTGTCACCAGTAGGCAATTCCCAAATGGACTCTATGCACTTTAGTCCCGATAGGATTAGAAAAGTTCCCCTGATGTGGTCACTGGTATGCTGCAAGTTTTCCATTTACATGTTTATGCTTTTCTAGATGCAGGAGCTTTCTTGTCTTTTGAAACTCTATATATATAGCTGTTGACTTCGGAGTCAGTCCCAAAATCCTAGCAGAGCCTTTCTCAGTCTCTACCCCAGTGGGTAAATCCATCATAGCTTGGTGGGTATACAGGAACTGTCCGGTTATGGTATCCCCAAAATTAACTTCAACAGACTTAGTAAAATTGTAAATGATAGATTTTTACATCATTCTCGACATAGATTGGCTTTAGTCATGCTATACCTTAGTTGACTGTAGAAATAGAATTGTCCATTTTCAGTTTCCGAATGAACCTATCCAAGAGTGGAGAGGTAGTACTTTATCACTTAGGGGTCAACTTGTTTCCTACCTAAGAGCAAGAAAAATGATACCTAAGGGATGTATCTGCCATCTCGTTAGAGTCGAACACTCTAGTTCAGAAGTCCCTAATCTTAAATCAGTGTTAGTAGCATGTGAATTCCCAGATATATTCCCTAAAGATCTTCCAGGAGTTCCTCCCAAGAGGGAAATTGACTTTAGAATAGACTTTCTCCTAGATTCTCAGCCCATCTCGATTCCACCATATAGAATGGCTCCAGCAGAACTCAAAGAATTAAAAAAGCAGTTGAAATATCTTTTAGATAAGTGATTCATTAGACCCAGTGTATCCCCGTAGGGTAAACCAATTCTATTCGTGCTTAAGAAAGATCTTTCCCTCGGAATGTCTATAGACTACCGTCAACTAAATAAAATTACAGTAAAAAACAAGTATCCACTTCCAAGAATTGATTACTTATTCGACCAAATTCAGATTCCCAGTCTAAGATTGACCTCAGATCAGGCTATCATCAGCTCAATGTCAGAAAATGTGACATTCTTAAGACAACCTTCAGAACTCAGTATGGTCACTTTTAATTCTTGGTCATTTCATTTGGTCTTACCAATGCTTCAATAGCTATCATGGACTTGATGAACCATGTGTTCAAGAAGTACTTGGATATGTCCATCATAGTCTTCATAGATGATATTCTTGTTTACTCCCGCAGTGAGCATGATTATGCAGACTATCCCAGAATACTATTGGAGACTCTCAGAAACCATCAGCTATTCGCCAAATTCATCAATTGTGAATTTTGGCTAAAATCGGTAGCTTTCCTCGGCCATATCATTTCTGGTGATGGCATTAGACTTGATCCCTGAAAGACCAAAGTAGTGAAAAATTGCGTAGACCCATCTCTTCATCAGATATTAGGAGTTTCTTGGGTTTGGCTGGCTATTACAAATGGTTTGTTGAGGGATTTTTATCTATTACATCCCCTAATCTAGAATGACTTAGAAGAAAGTCAAATTTTAGTGGTCAAATTCTTGTGAGAAAAGTTTACAAGAGTTGAAGACCCGACTTACTACAGCTTCAGTCTTGATGCTACCAGATGGTTCAGACAGATTTGTGGTATATTATGATGCTTCTAGAGTTAGTTTGGGGTGTGATTTGATTCATAGAGGTAAGGTTGTAGCCTATGCCGCTAGATAGCTCAAGCCCCATGAAAAGAACTATCCAACATGTTATCTTAACTTAGCAGCTATGGTATTTGCCTTAAAGATATAAAGACATTAATTGTATAGGGTTCACGTTGATATGTGCACAGACCATACGAGCCTGCAGTATGTGTTCTCTCAAAAAGACCTAAACCTTTATTAGAGAAGGTAGTTGGAGTTGCTGATAGACTATGATATAAGTGTTCTATGTCATTCGGGCAAGGATAATGTAGTAACTGATGCTCTCAATAGGATGTCTATGGGTAGTGTTGCTTATGTAGAGGATTATAAGAAGAAATTAGCTTAGTAAGTTCATCAGCTTGCCCGACTGGGTGTCTACTTTGTTGATTCAACAAAAGGTAATGTATGGGTTCAGAGTAGTTCAGAATCATCTCTGGTCTCCGAGTTGAAGGAAAAGCAGTATAGGGATCCCAACCTAGTTAAGTTGAAAGAATTAGTCAGTGATCATAAGATAGAGATTTTCTCCCAAGGAGAAGATAGTGCATTGCATTGTTAGGGCCGACTATTTGTGCTAGGTGTAGATAACTTGAGGTAATAGATTCTTACAGAAGCATATGGTGTGCATTACTCGATCCATTGAGCGGCCACTAAGATTTACTGTAATTTGTGGGAGATCAATTGGTGGTGTGGAATGAAGAGAGACATTGTAAATTTTGTAGCTAAGTGCTTAATATGTCAGCAAGTTAATATTGAGCACTAGAATACTAGTGGGTCCATACAGGAGTTTAGTATTCCTAATTGAAAATGGGAAGAAGTACATATGGATTTTGTGATAGGTTTGCCTCATACTCGTCGTTAGCATAATTTAGTTTGGGTCATTATTGACAGAATGACTAAATCAGCTCATTTCCTACCAATCCATACCTCCTATTTAGTTGAGGACTATGCCAAGCTCTATATCTAGGTGTTTGTTAGATTCTACAGAGTTCTGTTATCCATAATTTCAGATAGATGTACCCAATTTTCTTCTTATTTTTGGAAAGCCTTCAAAAAGGGTCTTGGTACCCATGTTCACCTCAATATAGCCTTTTATCCTCAAAAAGATGGCCAAGCAGAAAGGACCATTCAGACTTTAGAGGACATTCTCCGAGCGTGTGCGATTGACTTGAGGGGCAGTTAGGATGACCATTTGCCACTAATTGAATTTGCATATAATAACAGTTACCATTCTAGCATTCATATGACTCTATTTAAGGCGCTCTATGGGAGGAGCTGTAGATCTCCCCTTGGCTAGTTTGAAGTGGGGAAGGCTGCAGTGGTAGGGCCTGACTTGGTATTTGATACCTTAGAAAAAGTTCAGTTGATCAGGGAAAGGTTTAAGACAACTCAGAGCCAACAAAAATCAAATGTTGTTACGTGTAGAAAGGACCTCGAGTTTGAGGTTGGTGACTATCTGTACATGAAAATCTCTACAATGAAAGGAGTGAAGAGGTTTGGCAAGAAGGGAAAACTCAGTCCCGATATATCGGTCCTTACTGAATTCTCAGTCGTTTCAAAATGGTAGCTTACGAGCTCGAGTTACCTTCAGACTTAGCTTCAGTACATCTAGTGTGTTCATGTTTCCTTAAGAAGTGTATAGGTGACCCAATATTTTTAGTCCATATAGAGGGCCTGAATATTCAAAACACCTATCGAAATCCTTGATTATCATATTCACAGATTGACAAACAAAGAAGTCCCCCTAGTCAAAGTTCTTTGGCAGAGCCTGTACGTTGAGAGAGATACTTGGGAAGCAAAAGCATATATGCGGACTAAGTATCCTCACCTCTTCTCCACAAACTCAGACTTAGCCCAAGGTAATAGTTTTTCCTTAAACTTACCTAATTCCATGCTCAAATTTCCCTCTCTAGACTTGGTATAATTTACCATTGCATATTTAGTTGTATATTCATGCATCAGATATGTGTGTTCAGTATAAGAAACTCAGCTTCTCAGCAATCCCAATCATGCATTCATGAATCATGTTCATCTATATACTCATGCATCAGATATGCCTGTTCAGTATAAAATTTTAGCATATTAGTAGTGTCAGTCATGAAATCATGTTACAGTTCTGCATGTACTGTAAGCAATTTTAGTCTGTCAGTATTCCTAACCTCGTCAGTCCAATTTGAGGACGAATGTCCCCAGGAGAAGATATTGTAAGACCCCTCAAAATATTAAGCTTAACTCAGCCTCTTAGAGCTTGATAAGGGGTCCTAGACTTAGAAAATTTTAGCTAAGTATTCATACTTAGTGTTATTTAAGCCTATGGAATTTAGCAACTCTATTTCACGGCCTTTATGACCTTAAAGTATCAATCTTTAGGTTGATTCATGATCAGGAATGTCATTAGGTGTTCTCGGACAAGTTTTGGATTTTTAGGACTTCGTTTGAATAACCTTTAGAAGCTCAAACCAGTGAATCAACGTGATCTCGATGCGTCTGTCGCCTATCACGTTGATGAATATTTTTTCCCAGCTCCCACTACAAATTCCAGTAAACCAACGTGAAGTGGATGTGGGATGTCGGCTATCGCATCGACCCCATCGACGCGGCACGCCGATTTGTGCATCGCTAGGCCAGTTTTTAGTAATTAAAAAGCCGCATCCACAGGGTTATTTGGATCTTTTTTTCACATCTATCAGCCCCCAAAACACTAAATTAAACCCTTCTAAGAGCAAATTTCATTCACTTTTCTAAAGTTGATCTCAATAATAAATCCTAGGAGATTTAAATTCAAATTCAAGACTCAAGAACTTACCATCAATCTTTTCAGAATTCAATCATTATAGTATGTCAAGTGTTCATCCAAGGGTTTCCTTCCATCCTTGGAGTTCAAGAAACCTTTTTAAATTACAAGTTAATAGATTTGATGAATTTCATGATTTAATATGATTGTGTTCATGACTATGATGTTAGATTAGACTAGAATAAATGATTAATTTCAAGTTCATGAGAAATAAATGACATGTGTGGGTTGTTGTATGGTTTCATGTTAAAACCCCTTCAAATCTGTGAGTTGAGATTATACTTATGATACTTGTATGATGTATTACAATCGTGTGTACAAATTATTCCCTCCAAGTGTTTGATGATTTATTCATGTGAGTTGAATAGTAAAATTATATCATGTTATCATGTATACAAGTTTATGTCATGCAAGTGTTTGTTAAAATGCCCCAATGAATAAATGGTAGCCAAGTAATTAGTTATCATATTTCAAGATAGTGCTATGTATTATAATTTATTCAATCAAGTCTTGGGGTATCTAATTCTCAAAAAATCTTGTTGTAACCTAGAGCTGTAGTAGTTACGGAATAGACTCAGTAGTATCATGATCAGTAGTACAATAATTAGCTCTAGTCTCAGTCAACAATCAGTTTAGAACCCAGTGAACCCAGTTCAGCTTAGTCAGTTAACATGATCAGTAATAGTTTAGTCTAGCCTAGTACAGTTTAGAACTCAGTCCAGTGTCTTTTCAGTTAGGAGTAGGATTCAGTACTGACTGAACCTAAGGATGGGGAATTATCTGTTAGTAGATGGTGTGATCCTTTGAAGCAGTCTTATTACTCCAGAACTATATAGACAACGTAGGTTGAGACATTAACCTGCTAGTTAAGGGTTGATGAAGTGTTTTAACCTGCCAGTTAAGGGTACCACTATTCTCTTTTAGAGCACCAGCCAGATGAGGGTGACTCAGCACTTGTCTTTACCCGTGGCATAGTACTGACACCCTTCAAATTGAGGTTATAGGTTGGACCCCAAATTAGTTTGGAGAAGGGGCATGTCGGTTAGATGATTACCTCCCACAGTCTCACTTTTAGTTTCAATCTCAGTATAGAACTCAGTTCAGTTCTATAGAAATCAGAACAATCAAACAAAGTCACTCATGTCAGTATGGAACTCAACACAGTTCCACAAAATTAGAACTGTCAGAAATAATCACTCAGCTAATAGTATTTCAGTTATTAGTAAACTCAAATATTAGTTAATTAGTACTCAAAACTCAATATTCAGTGTTATCATTATCTCAATTACAGTTTATGTATTCATGCATGTACTCTTATTCAGTTATCTTCATGTTATTCAGTCAGTTATTGTTCTTGCATATGAACCCATTCATATCAGCCTACCTTACTTAGCATAATAGTACATTCAAAGTAATGACGCATACCCTTATTTTATGCTATGATACCTTATATCATAGATGCAGATGCACGGGATCCTGATCTCTCTTAGCAACACAAATTATCAGCAATAGGTTTAGTGGTGAGTCCTCATAGTTTTAGGATAAAGTTATCATTTCAGTTGTCAAAATTCAGTTTGTCCCACTAGTTGAAGTTAGTTGGAGACTTGTCCCATCAACTCTATGTTCAAACAGTAGAGGCTTTTCAGACTAGAGTATTTTTAGATAGATGTTTAGTTTTAATATGGATGTTCAGTATTTATCTCAAATTTGAACATTATGGAAGATTTTTACATTTATTTCAGTCATATTGTTATTATAGTATTACTATTATTCAGTGCTCACTATAGGTACCAGTCATGGGTTAGCTAGATGTCCTTCTGGGTTACTAGCATCGTGTAGCATCCGGGGTACAGACTCAAGGCATTACAAAGGACTAGTTTATTTGGAAACTGAAAATGAACTATTCTATTTCTACAATAAACTGAGGCATAACATGAGTGGAGCCAATATATACTGAGAATGACATCAAAAGCTGCCATCTCTAGCTCTACAAGGTCTGATGATGTAACTCTCTGAGATATCATAATCGGGAAGTTCCTGTATACCCATTCGGCTATGATAGATTTACCCATGGGGTAGAAACTGAGAAAGGATTTGATAGAATTTCTAGACTAACTCTAAAGTTAACGGCTAGATAAGGAGTTACAAAAGATAAAGAAGCCCCTGGATCTAACAAGGCATAAATATATAAATGGAAGATCTGTAATGTACCAGTGACCACATTAGGATAATTTTTCTGATCTTGTCTAGACTAATGTACATAAAGCCTATTTGGGCATCGCCTACTAGAGGCACTGGAAGTGGAACCCTGCTAATTCGATCCACTGGACTGATCTAGGGGACAGTTATGCTGACCCTGGGAACCTGGCCGAAGACAATATCTAACTGTGTGTCCCGGCTTGCCACACCCAAAACAAATATTACTTCTAGCTCTGCAGAAACCTTGGTAGCTCTTACCACATTACTGACATAGAGGATTCATTCGAGCACTGCTGACACTACCCTGGAATTTAGAGCCTAGTGCCCTATCCTTATTACTAATTTTAAACATAGAAACTAGAGCACTGGCTGAGGTCGGAGCCAAAACTAAAGACTTTTGGAAAAATTGTGAACGATTATCGCCTTCTGACTTAGGCTGATTAAATTGAAGCTACTTGTTCTAGCTCTCTTGTTCTGCCTCTCTCTCTCTCTCTGATCTTAGCCTCTTATATCTGTTGAGCATGGACCATGAGCCTGGATATATCCATCTCCTTAATCAACATCGTTGTTCTGTACTATATACTATCTGACACCCTAGAAATGAACTTGCTTATTTTGGACCTACTGTCTACTACTACATGTTTAGCATACTTGGCTAACTGAGTAAACTCGTGGGAATAATCTTTCACGCTCATACTGCCTTGCTTATGGTTGATGAACTCTAACACCTTTCCTTCTCTCAACTCTAAGGGAAAAAATTTATCTAGGAAGGCAGTAGTAAACTCTTCCAACTCTATGGGCTCTACATTTGTGCCCTTGTCCAGCTTCTACTACTTAAACCATGTATAAGCTACATTTTGTAGCTCATAGGTGGATAAGTTAACACTCTTACTGGAAGTCACTCCTATGATATTGTGACTTTTTAAACCTAATCGAGAAACTCCTCTGGATCCTCTTCTGACTTAGATCCTGAGAATAGAAGAGAATTCAATTAGGTGAAGTCCTAAATCCAGGATGTCGCAGTATTGGCCATTGGGTTTGCTGGAACAACAGCTGGACATTTATTTTGATCTTATATGGAATTAGATAGGGTAGTGAATGCAACTCTAAGTTCTACATGAGAGACATGTTCATCCAGGAGATCTACTAGAATGGGCTAAGGGGATGATTGATTACCGGTTCTCCTTTTGTTAGTCTTTTTGGGAGGCATATTCTATAAATAAAAGGAAGAAATGGATTAGACTAAGAGTTTAGCTTGAGCTCATGATCACTCGCACGACATGAATACTAAAAGAAGGGAAACATTTCCTAAGACATCTCATAGCCTCCCATCAATAAATGTGGTGCACTACACGGCCATGCACAAGAATTTACTAGATGCGGTTTTTAGGATTCCTAGGAATCTGTTGAACCTTATGCTCTGATACCAAGTTTGTAATGCCCCGAGTCTGTACCTCAGATACTACACAGTGCTTATGACCCCGAAGGACCACAAGCTAACCCATGACTGATATCTACTGTGAGCACTAAAATATGATACTGTAGTAAATATAGAAAAATAGGCTGAAATACCATAAGGTTTAAAATTTATAAATACTGATAAAGTGTATAAACTAAAATAATAATCTGTAAAATTGAACACTATCTAAAAACTAGTCTAAAAAGCCTCTAATCTAAAACTGTTTGAAAGTGTAGTTGATTGGATAATCCCCCAACTAACTCCATCTACTGAAATACTGAGTCTACTGTAATAATAAAATAAAATAATATCCTCAAATGTTTAGGCCTCATTGCCAAATCTACTGTTGGCTGAATCTGGATCTATCTATGCATGATCAGGAACCTGAGTATTCGTACCTATGATATGAGACATCATAGAGCAAAGAAATAGTATCCGTCAGTACGTGGAATCTAATGGTATGCTAGATGGAGTAAGAATGAATGCAAGGGTTCATATGCATGAACAATAACTGACTGTACGATATAGAGTAACTGAACATAAGAATACATGGATAACTGATACTACTATAAATACTGAGTTTGTGCTACTGTACATATAAATAAATACTATGACTAAAATTATTTGAAGCTAAGTCCTGAGTTTTGATACTGAGTAATTGATATATTAAGTTACTAATACTAGTTGACTCTATTAGACAGTCCTGACTCTGTAGAACTGAACTGAGTTCTATTCTGAAGACTAAAACTGAAACTGTGGGAGGTAATCATCTAATTGACATACCCCAAATAAGATAAGATAATTGAGTTAGGGTCCAATCTGTAAACCCAATTGAAAGGGTGTCAGTACTGTGCCATGGGTAAAGACAAGCTGAGTGTTACCCTCATCTGTCAGGTACTCTAACGAGAATGGTGGAACTATTATCTGGCAGGTTAAGACACCTCATCAAGCCTCAATTGGTAGGTTGATATCTCATCCTATGTTGGCTATGTAGTTCTGGATTTCCAAGATTGCTTCTAAGGGTCACACCCTCTTTTGCCAGGTGAGCCCCCATCCTTAGGTTCACTTAGTGCTGAATCCTACTTCCTACAAAAAGGCACTAAACTGAGTATACTGAACTGATACTGAGTTTACTGAATTTTTCCTAAGTTATGTAACTAATTTAGTTCTACTAACTTTTGTAACTGATGGAGAGTACTACTGATCATGACAGGACTGAAACTATTCTGTAACTGACAGTGGCTCTAGGTAAACAACTAAATTATCAGTTATAAAATACCCCAGGACTCAATAGCATGAAAAATAAAGCATAGCATGATCTTGAGATATACAATAATGTACACTTGTCCATAATTCATTCATAAAGGCATTTCATCAAACAGTTGTAGGGAATAAGCTTGTACATGATTGGGACCACATAATAACATGTCAAGATTCCACTCTCTACTTCACATAGGCATTTTAGCAAACAATTGGGGTACATGGAGTATTTATCATGATGACGGTCAACACATGTAACCATGAATGCAACATTCAAGGTTTAAGCATGCATTTCATATAATTCACCACATAACTATCTTAATTTCATGGAAACTTATAATTAAACATGCACTGGATCCCAATTACTATCATAATCATGAATACATTCAATTCAAGCATGGAAATCATAAATCATAACTCTTGATATTTTTAAAATGGATTCTTAGACTCTATGGGTGAAAAAGACCCATAGATGAACTCTAAACATACCTTTGAAAGTTAATTCTTGAAGGTTCTTGAAGAGTTTCTTGAGTTTTGATCTTGATTCTTAAAGTTAGGGTTTGTTTATTGTGAGAGAATGCCTTTGATTTGGGGAAAATTGAATAATAATAATGTAACTAGGTTAATTTGGGGTAATTTACATGTTAAAGGCTTACTTAGGTCATGTAAAAATACTCAATTGTCGACCTGCTGGTCTTATAATTGAAGGCCCTCCCATATAAATCTTGAAATGCATTTTTACGGGCTAATAATTCCATGTCGCTTATTATTGCTGCTATTTTATTGGATTCACAACTTGAAGCATTGATTTCAGTCTTGAAGATATTTAAGAGGCCAATCATATTGACTATTACAGATGTTGTGCGGATCTCACTCAGGATTTGTACTGATAGAACTTATATTGAACTCGATTGTACTCCTAGCATCAAGCGCCAATGCCATTTGAACCCACCTTATTAATAGATGGTGAAGAAAAATTTCATAAAGTGGTTTGATGTGGGCATGGTTTACCCTATTGTGGATAATAATTTGGTCATCCCAATTAAATTGTTACCTAAGAAGCATGGAAATACTTTTTTCCCAAATAAGAATAATGAGTTACTACCCATGAGATTGGTTAATGGATGTAGATTATGTATGGATTACCAAAATCTTAACACTTCTACATATATAGACTATTTTTCTATGATGTTTATAGATCTTATGCTAGAAAGACTTGAAGGCAACAATTGGTACAATTTTCTTGATGATTATTTGGGGTACCATAAGATTTCCATTTCCCTTGAAGACCAAGAGAAGGCTAATTTTACTTGTCAATATGGTACCTTTGTGTTCAAGAGAATGTCGTTTGGACCTTGCAATGCTCTGACAAGTTTTCTGCATTGTATGTTATTGATATTTTATGAGTTGGTGGAGCATACTATCAAGGTCTTTATGGATAATTTTTAAGTTGTTGGGACTCTTTTGATAATTGTTTGGTTCATTTAGCCAATGTACTTAAGTAATGTCATAAGTTCAACCGGATTTTAATTGGGAAAAGTACCACTTTATGGTGAAGGAAGGCATTGTTCTCTGACACAATATTTTTAAAATGGGTATTGAGGTTGATAGGGTAAAGATAGAGATGATTGAAAAGTTACCTCCTCCTGTTTCAATTAAAGGTATTAGATATTTCTTGGGTCACTCTAGGTTTTATTAGAGATTCATCAAAGACTTCTCTAAAATTACTAAACCATTATGCAAGATTTTAGAGAAGGAGGTGGTGTTCATGTTTGATGATAGTTGTCTGAAATCCTTTGAGTGCCATAAGAAGCATTTGATCATGGTTCCTATTATTGTGTCTCCTGATTAATCCATAGGAGTTGTACTAGGCCAACAATATGAGACGATCCCTCACCCCATCTACTATGCCACCAAAGCATTAAACCTTGTGCAGAAAAAATTATACTGTTACTGAGTAGAAGTTACTCGCAGTGGTTTTTTCTTTGATGAATTCTGATCCTATTTGATAGGGGAAAAATTCATAGTTCATACTACTCTTTTACAATTGAGGTATTGTATGGAAGAAATATAGTAAACCAAGGCTGATTTACTTAGTACTCTTGTTGCAAGAATTTTACATTAAGGTGAAAGACTAGAAATGCATTGACAACTATGTTGCAGATCACTTATCCTACCTTGAGTAGGAGGTAAAGATGAAATTAGGGGATGAGCTTCATATAGATGATACTTTTCCAGATGAGCAGGTATTTGCAATATCTCAAGACTTAATCCCCTGATTTGTGGATTTTGTTAACTTTTTGGAAATTAATTTTGTTTCTTAAGATTTATCATTTCAACAACATAAGAGGTTCATGCCTGAGGTGAGAATTTTTTTTAGGGATGACTATTATTTTTTCAAATTTGTGAGGATGAAATTATTCAAAGATATATTGTTGAGGTGGAGATTATGATCATCCTTGAGGCTTATAGTTCATCACCAATTATGGGTCATCATGGTGGTACTCGTAAATCCTAAAAAATTCTACAGAATGGGTACTATTTGCCAACTATTTGTAAGGATAATCATGATTTTGCTTGAGCCTATGATCAGTGTTAGCGACAAGTTAATATTTTGCGGAAACATAAACTCCCCATGAACTGAGTTTTATAATGAGACTAAAACTGAAACTGTAGGAAGTAATCTTCTAACCGACATACCCCTTTCTTAATAGATATAGGGTCTAACCCGTAACCCCAGTTGGAAGGGTATGAGTACCATGCCACGGGTAAACATAACTAAAAAGTCACCCTCATCCGGCAGGTGCCCTAAATGAGATTGGTGCTACCCTCAACTAGCAGGTTAAAACACCTTATCAACCCTCGACTGGAAGGTTGATGTCTTAACCTACACTAGATACATAGTTCTGGAATACAAGGACTATTTTTAAGGATCACACACTCTACTGGTAAGTAAGCCCCCATCCTTGGGTTCATTTGGTGCTAAATCCTACTTTCACCTGAATAGAACATGGACTGATTACTAGACTGTACTGGATTTAATTGAATGGTTACTGATTGTGTTGACTAACTGAACTGGACTGAGTTTACTAACTTCTGTAACTGACTGAGTACTACTATTTCATGACATGACTGAGACTATTTGGTAACTATTGTAGCTCTAGGTAAACAGTTAGATTTTTTGGTATTAGATACCCCAGGACTCGATAGCATGAAAACTAAACTATAGCATGATTTTGAAATGCATAACAAGGTCCACTTGTTCATAGTTCCTTCATAGAGATATTTTATCAAACACTTGTAGGGCATAAGCTTGTACATATGCCAGTATGTCATGATTTCACCATTTAATTCACATGGACATTCTATCAAACACATGGGGAGCACAACTTAATGAATATAATCATTGACAACATGTAAAAATTTTAACTACAATACCCAAACTTGCTAATTCAAGGATTATATTATGGGAATTACACAATTTAATATACATGCTATTTCAATTTCATAGAACTTACAATTAATCATGGATTGAAATTCAATTAATGTCCTGAACATGAATACAATCTAATTTAAGCATGTAAATCATGAATCATTATGCTTGTAGTTTATAAAAGGATTCTTAGACTCTATGGGTGAAAGGAACCTACAGATGAACACCTGACATGTGACAAAATTATTCTTGAAGGTTCTTAGAGGAATTCCTGAGTTTGCTCTTAATTTCATGAAGCTAGGTTTTTTGACTTTTTTGAGATAGAATGATTTATTTTTTGAGTAAGTAATGAAATAATGAGCAATTGGTGCTCTTTTAAGGTTTAATTACGTGTTTAGGCTAACTGGGATGAGGGAAAAAATACTTTAATGGCCAAAGAATTAAAACTTGGAATTGACTGAAAAATTCATTTTTATATGTTGGCGTGATGCGGTGAGATCACACCAGCTCACTAGAAACAGGAAGCTTGGCGTGATGCGGTAAAAATGCGGTACCTCACTGCTTGCAAATTTAACCCTTGGTATGATGTGCCATGATCATGGAGTCACACTGGAAAGTGAAAATAGGGAAACTGGGCATTGGATCGATGTGGTGGGATCGCGATATCTCACTAGATTTTGACAATTTCCATTTGCACCCTCTCTGCGATGTGGTGAAGTACCTAGTGGTACACTGTTTTACAAAAATAGGTATAACTCTTCACCTGGGTATGAATTTGGGTAAATTTTATATCATTGGAAAGATGGCTGAATTTCCTAGGAAATTGTAAGCTATAAAAATGAAAAATTCTGAGTATTTAGAAAAAATTATATAGGATTACTCATGTACTGAGAGTTAAATTAAGTTGTGGAAATATGAGGTATTACAATATCTACACTTTGGGAACATTCATCCTCAAATGAGACTGATTAAGCAAAGAAATATTGATAAACTGAGTTTACACATTGAATATGCATAACCGAATCATGATTGCATGACTGAAATCACTGATAAACTGCGTTTTCATACTAAACATGCACAACTAAAACATGATTGCATGACGGAAATCACTGATAAGCTGTGTTTTTATACTGAACATGCATATCTAATGCATAAGTACATAACTGATATAATTTATTAATGCATGATTAAATATACAACGGTAATGGATACCAAGTTTGTAACTATAACTGAAAAGGAAACTGAGCAAAGCTAAAGAAGTCTGTTACCTCAAGTTGAATCTGAGTTTGCGGAGAAGAGGTGAGGATACTAGGTCCACATATCTACTTCTGCTTCCCAAGTAGCTCCATCAATGAACTAATTCTGCTAAAGAGCTTTGACCAAGGAAACTTCTTTGTTCCTCAGTTTGTGAATCTGACGATTGAGAATTTAGAATAAAACCTCTTTGAAAGATAGATCATTCTAAATATCTACACCCTCAAGGGAACTATGACTGCTAGGTCACCAATGCATTTCTTTAGAAAGGAGACGTGGAATACTGGGTGTAATGAAGGTAGATCTTAAGGCAACACAAGCTCATAAGCTACCTTTTCAAAATGGTTGAGAATTCTATATGGACCAACATATCAAGGACTGAGCTTTCCCTTCTTTCTGAACCTTTTTTCCTCCTTCATGGGCTAGATTTTCAAGTACACAAAATCGCCGACCTCAAACTCAAAATCTTTTCTCCTCACACGTACATACGATTTCTGTCAGCTCTGGGCTATCCTAAGACTTTCTCTGATCAACTGAAACTTATCTACGGTATTGAACACGAGATTAGGCCTTACTACTACGGCCTCACCTACATTAAACCTACCAACTAGAGATCTACATCTCCTACCATAAAGAGCCTCAAATGAAGGCATCTGAATACTGGAATGATAGCTGCTATTATATGCAAATTCAATCAAAGGCAATTGGTCATCCAAACTACCTTTAAAATCAACAACAAATGCTTTTAACATATCTTCTAGAGTCTTAATGGATCTTTTTTCTTGACCATCTGTCTAAGGGTGGAGGCTGTACTAAGATGAACTTGGGTACCAAGACCCTTTTGGAATGCTTTCTAGAACTGGGAGGTAAATTAGGTATCTCTATCTAATATAATGTATACTGGGACTCCGTGTAACCTGAACAACTCTCTGACATAGTCCTCAGCTGAATAGGTGGTATGGACTTGCTAGAAATGAGCGGATTTGGTTATCCTGTCTACGATGACCCAAATAGAATCATGTCGATGGTGGCTGTAAGGCAGACCCATCATAAAGTCCATGTTCACTTCTTCCTATTTCAATGTAGGAATACTGAACTCCTGCATGAACCTACTAGGATTATGGTGCTCAATCTTAACCTGCTAACATGTAGAGCACTTAGCTACAAACTCTGTAATGTGTCTCTTTTTGCCACTTCACCAATAGATCTCCCACAAATCGCGGTACATGTTAGTGGCCCCTGGATGAATCAAGTAATGCACACCATGCACTTCTGAAGGAATTCATTGCCTCAAGTCATCTACACCTGGCACGCATAGCCGACCCTAGAAACGTAACATATTATCTCCCCACATAGGAGAAAACCTCTACTTTCTGATCTCTGATTTACTCTTTCAACTTAACATGGCTGGGATCCCTATCCTGTTTTTCCTTCACTTTAGAAACTAGTGATAGATTTGAACTATTCTAAACCCACACACTACCCTCGGCTAAATCAACTACCTTGAAAACATTTCCAGTAAAGTGGATTAGTATGACAACTGTTCAAACTGTCCCGAGTCTTTGAGCCTGGCGCTCTATCTGGAATATATTGTCTAAACTTAGGCATTGCCGCACTAGCTTAAGATGGTGTTGGGGCTGAAATTTTTTTATGAAACTGATAAAGATTAGTGCCTTCTAACCATGGCTGAGAAAAGTTAAAACTACCTATTCTAACCCTCTTATTCTCTTTCTCCTTCTCCTTGTGCTTCTCCTCCTAAATCTACTGATATGAACCATAATTCTAGATAGGTCCATATTCTTAATCAACATGGTGGTCCTATACTTCTTAACCACACTATCAGCTACACCAGATGCAAATTTAATCATTCCAGACCTATAGTCAACAAACATAGTAGGAGCATACCTCCCCAACTGAGTAAACTTAAATGAGTACTCCTTCACACTTATATTATGCTGCTTTAAGTTGATCAACCCTTGAACCTTATCTTTCTTCAACTCGAGAGGATAAAACCTATCTAAGAATGTCATGGTAAACTCTACACACTCTATAGGCCCTGTATCAACACCTCAGTCCATTCCACTACTTAAACTATATGTGAGTTACATCCTTCAATTACTGTATAGCCAACTCTGCACTCTCACTCAAAGTAATGCCCATGGTATTTGTTACTTTCTAAACCATGTCTAGAGATTCTTATGGAGCTTTCTCAGACATAGATACCAAAAATAGAGGGGGATTCATCCGTATGAAATCACAAATCCTAACTGTAGCTGTATATGCAATATTGGTACGGGCTGATCCCCATTCCTTCTTAAAAGGCATTATCTATAAACAAAATAAAGAATAAATTAGAAAGAGCAATTAAATAGAGCTCATGGTTTTTTGCCTAACATAAACACTAAAAGAAGGGAAGTTTTTCCTAAACTGTTTTATAGCCTCTTGTCCATAAGTGTGGCGTGATTCATACCAATGTACAAAACTCTACTAAACGCGGCTTTCAAACTCCCTCGAAGAATTTAAAACCTTAGGCTCAAATACTATGTTTATTCACGACCTGATGCTAACCCCTAGTCGCGACAAAGTTGCTTATAGTCACAAGTGACCACAAGCAAACCTATTAGTTGGTACCCATTGTCTCCATTGAATAATAGCAATACAATGCATAAATGAAAGATAAAGTAGTAAGATACTAAAATCTGAATACTAAGATATGTGTTAATATCATGTATGAAATATTTGATATAATACTGAAAACTAAATTATTTATCTGAAGCAACTTATATTACTGAAAGGACTAACTGACTACCGAACTGATTGTATGAAAGCCTCTAAACACCATGAGGAGTTGATGGGACAAGGTCCCAACAAACTCTAACTGACTGAATATAAGGAAATACAAAAATAACTAGGATCAATAAATCATGTCCTCGATAGATGAGGACTTACCACTACTGCTGCTGAGTAACGTTGAGCTGTCTAAGAACGGTCGAGAAACTGAGCGTCCGAGCATATGTTATAAATGATATAGTCCAAAGAAAATTATGCAGTCAGTACTTTAAATGTACTGGCATATGTGATAAGGACTTGCTGAAATGCATAAGATAACTGGGCATGAATGCATGAACATGTAATATCTGAGAATGCAAGACCAAGCATAAACATAATACTGGAGTAATCTATAAGATGTAAGGTTGAAATCTGTATAACTAAATAATTGACAATCCGTACACTTGATTAAGAAAAATTGAGCTGACATACTGACTGAAATAGTGGGAGGTATCATATAACGGACATGCCCCAATCTAACCAAATCAGGGTCCAACTTGCAAACCCAATTAGAAGGGTGTTAGTATTGTACCATGGTTACTAATATTAGCTGTGTGGATCTACTAAACTGGTGTCCTGAAGTACTAAGGAGTCACCCTCTACTGGCAGGTGTTGTCATGAGATATACATCAACCCTCGACTGGTAGGTAGAATCTCTAACCTACGTTGACTACATAGTTTTGTAACTCAAGAATTTCTACTAAGGGTCAAACCCTCTACTGGTACGTAAGACCCCACCCCTGGGTTCGCTCGGTGCTAAATCCTACTCCCAACAGCAACTAACATTGCTCATCGTGAACATAACAACTGAAAAATGGTAATATTTATAGTTTAATTGAAATTATCACTTGAAAGATCTAAAATGTAAGTAAATACGT
>JAPEIP010000008.1:143747710-143777682 GCA_026120095.1 Capsicum chinense | reverse complement strand
TAGAAGTGTAGCTTGTTAGCCGAGAAAAAACTCTGATGGACCCACCATAAACTAGGGGCTGATCTTTGATACATGATGCATCTACAATAGGTGTAGCCATATTGGATGCATAAACTTCAACAACAATGACTAAATTGGACCTAGGTGGAATCACTTAGATGAGATCCTAGAAAAAGCATAAAGAAGGCCCGGACCTCACCCAATAGTCTCTCCAGTCTAAGAAGAGAGAGGCAACATTTGTGGATGGTTCAAAGAATGAGGTGGATTCATATTTTTTTTCTTGATAGAAGGTTGAGTATTGATTAGAATCAAGGTCTATAGAAGAGGATAATTCTCCCGACTTCCAGTCTTAGAAGGGGTCAGAAGAGGCATTAAGATAAAAAAAGTAAGTCAGATTCTGGCACATTTGTACCCCAGTGTGAGGAGGGTGCAAACCAGGTCTCACAAGACATTTATTAATCATCATCACAGGATGGTTTACCTACTACACAATACACCCAACATCCTATTTCACCACCTGCTGCCCCAATGTTTAACACTAAAAAAGTCATGGCTATGCCTATAACTGAGATAAACCTGAGATAGTATGTAGATACGACAAAACATATATTTTATAGGGATACTTCATCATGGAGCATAGTTTACATAAGAGGGGTATTACAGCTAAGTAAAGGATTGATCTGATTAGTCTAGTGGGGGCATTAGATCTATGAGCCACTTTTGATTATCATCCGTTGGGGTGGATGACTCAACCCTAAGGATCATACAATCCTACTGTGGTTCAGGATTTTTATTCCTCTTACGCCTCTATAATGTATTTGATTACTCCATGATAGGGTTGAGGTGTAGAGTATCCTTGCTAGAATATGCTTTAGTCTGAGGTGGGTAAGAGTAGACATTAATATAGTGTCCATCCACAGGGTACTATTTGGGCCGGAGTATGTGGAAACCATATCTAAAGTAGAGTTTGACTTTCATACAAGACTAGAGTGGTATAGATGCACTATGATAGATGTTGACTTCAGATGATAGAGACTTGACGGATTTGTGGATAGCGATAAAGGTACATTGGGTTGATTATGGTATGTTTTAGGTTGACTTTTACTGTATTAGACAACATTATTACATAGGAGAGAGCCACATTTGTTACCATCCTACTTATTAGTTATTAGATAATGTTTGTGGCACCGATAAGGATAAAGATCCAGTCACCTCATTCGATAAGACCAATACTCTCTCTTTCCATTATTTGATCCAAGAGTTTTTTTATGTGGCTTGGATAATAGCCATTCAAAATATTGGTCATAGGATTAAGGTGAAGAACATAGCTGATAATAGTTTAATCAAGGACCTAACAAATTCTATCCTTTCTTAGAGAGCTCAACTATCTCCTAATTTGATTCTAGTCCATTTTGAGGGATTTAAATTTTTGTTAAGCCTATTGATAGGAGAGACAGTGGTGATGATATTTATATAGCAGTGTAATGAGTTAAGCTTGAGATTTTTATAGAGGGGGAGAGGGCCATGCCTATAACTATTTTAGCTCTTATTTTTACATTTGAGCTAACTAGGGAATCTGCTATGCCTGCTCTCCCACTACTATTAGTATTATTAGGTTGCCGTAAGAGTTTTTACAATATTTTTTAGAGCGATAGTATAAGTTGACAACCCGCCTTACATATATAGTTACTCAACTTACTATATCATATACATAGATTTAGCCTCAGATCTGGATTACTTAAAAGAATATTAAGAATTAGATTAGTGATAAGATGAGGGCCGAAATGGTAGATTTTATGATTAAGTTGCAAGCCCGTATGGATGCCTTTGAGGGGAGAGTGAGTGCATGATTTAGTGAGGTACAAGCTCTGGATCTATTTGGCATTTATGAGGAGATGGTCTCCTTATGCGCTGAGGTATGTTCTCTTATAGAAAGCCTTATTTTATTCATTCCCTTAATTATCACCTTATCTATACAGTCATTGCTAACATGTTGGGCTATGCAGTTTGATCTTTTTGTGAGAAGGAGATGGTCCCGACTATTGAAAGAAAAAGTAGTAAAGAGGAGGAGGTGCAAGACCCCACCATATCATATCATCAGGACCTAAAAAGGGAAACCATCAATTATATGGTGTCTCAGATATTTCAACTGCAAATATAAGATGAGATAGTAGTAGGCACATCTTTCAGTCGTTAGCCACCACCACCTCAACCAGTTGAGCCACTTCCTACCCTATACAGGAGCAAGTCTAAGATAGATGCCTAGATTTTCCTAGTCATGTCCTCTTTCCTATTTTTGGATTTTAGTTGTATATTTAGAATAGTGTACGACAAATAAGGGTTTGTCTTGACGTGCTTCTTTTCCCATTGGCTGCAGTATCTTTGTAAAACTAACATGTTTAGGTGGTTTTGTTTCTTTTTTCATATATGATTTCTATTGTGTTTATGTTTAACTTACAAAAAAAATAAGGAATCTAAGAGCATTTAATGTTTAGCAAAAAATGAAACCCCTCAAAAATTTTGTTTTGAACTATGTGATATGTTTATATATGTGACCACTATGAATCTTGTTATAGAATTTTGACTTAGGGACAAACTAATCACAGTTATATTTTGCATGAACTTGATAGGTATTAGCTTGTAATATAACCTGATACAGTGTGTGAGAGAGATGCTTACCTAGTTCCCTTTGTGTATTTAATCTAAAACTTGCCCGGCCAGTTTTGCCTAGGGTACAGGATAGTTAGTTAGAATGGGATCATAGGTAATTTTTTATTTAATCCACTCTTAGCCTAAATAACCATAAAAATATTAAAAAGCATCCCTTCATCCCCATTTTGAGCCTTCCTAGACATATTTTTTTATTTTCACTTTTTACCATACCAGTTTATATGCAATGGCCTCGGTCCTTCCTTGGACATTGTGCACTTCAACTCAGGAAAATATTCTAAATTATGGGTGGATATCATAGGGGTGCATAGTTAAAATTAGATATGAAAAGGGTTTATATAAGAGAAAATAAAGTAGGGTTGGGTGTGGTAAAGAAAAAAAATAAAAGGAAACACTGAAAAAGAAAAGAAAGAGAAAAAAGGTAGGATAAAACAAACTACACCAAACCTTAATAAGCAATAAAAAAAAACAAGTGAGAAACAAAATAAAAGTTGGGTTAAAGAATTTGGCCCCAAAGGTAATTGTTGTGTGAAAGACGGTTAGTCACTAATTCCCAAATGAAAAATACTAGCATCCAAGCCTACGTTACAAGACGAATCAAGTCCTATAGTGAACCTAGTATGACTGCCCTAAAAACTGAGGAAAGGAAAATAAGGGCAAGCCTGTGGTATTTTATGCACATTTATTGGAACTTTTATTATGAGTGTGAGTGTTTTGATATCAACCTAGAATTGACATGCATGATTATATTGTAAGAGTGGGACTTTTTTATTGTAAGGGTAGTTGGTTATGTTGCTGTCTATTAATCTTTTCGGGTAGTGTAACTTGTGTATCCTCTTTATTATTTGTTACTAATGTTATGCCATTGCTTGATTCCTTTTAGTTGTATTGTTGAGCTATATAGATCCCCATAATTGGTTTTTAAAAGCTTAAAATAGGAGGGGTTGATGTGTTTTGAGCTAAAATAGAGTTGATTGTATTAGGTACATTAATTTTCTCTTGGTTAAGCATCATGTCGTATCTCTGTTTGTTATGTGTTTGTTGCTTGAGGACATGCAAACGTTCTAAGTTGAAGGTGTTGATGTTCCATGGTTTCATGGACGTTCGATGATTAAAACTAGAAAATATGCAAGTACGTATATCCATTTTGTATACATGATGTGTTTTTGTGTTTGTTAAAGAGGAAACTAGGTTTTTGTAACTTAAAAGAAGAAAAAGAGTTTAAATGTCCAGACGATACTACTTACGACACAATGTAAGTGCAGTAAGTGCCACCTATGGCCATCCTAAGTGTCTTCATAAGTATAAGAGGAGATAGTCTTGAGAAACTTAAAGTTGAAGACTTATTTGACAGTGATGAAGGGGCAACTTATGGGCCGTAAGTTCCACTTAAGGTCACCATAACTGGCCATGTAAGTAGTAGAAAAAAGGACGACTTGGGATTGAATTTATATGAATTTTCTGATTGTTATGAAAGGGGAACTTACGTGGTGTTAGTGGCACTTATGTTGTTGTAAGTGCCCTCGTGGGTACAAGTTCTACAACATGATGAAGCTTTGAAGATGTCGGAAACTTATGACACATACTTATGAGCCTTAAGTTCAACTTATGGCACCTAAGTGGGGTCAATAAGATGTCACCGACCCAGTTTTCCTTATTTATTTTTGTTTTGATTTTAGGGTATGGATGTAGTCTGTAAATACCCTTTTGATGTTTTTATATTAGTTTAAGCACTCTTTACATTCACCAACATATATTGATTCTAATATTCGACTTTTGTCTTTGAATCCATTATTCTTGATTATTTGGTTGATTATTAATTTTAGAGTTTGAGTTTTCTTCTTAAATTATTATACGGTTAATCCGACTGTTTGAAATATGAAATCCATGGATGTTTTTGCAAACATGAGAGGCTAAACCACCTAACTAGGGTTGTGGGGAACCTTGCAGAATAATGAACTAGAGGAAGTGTGAGTTCCTTATAAATTATTGTTTATGCATGTATTCTAATATTTTTTGGTTTGTATGCTTTCTAAACTACCACAAAAGTTAAGAATTTGCTTGTATTCGAGATTATCTTCACAAGAGAGGTTGAAATTAGGAAAAGAAGATAACAATAGAAATTTAAGGCTACCAACCCTCGTCTAATTATCCTGACACAAAAAAGTAGATACTTAATCTAGGATCAAATGGATGGTATAGTAAAGCAACACTCTGAGACTCACAAGGTGAAGATGAAGTTCACTAATGGCGTTCACTAGATAGTTGTTGATACATATCTTTTCAGGCTATGCATGTTGGGCATCAGATATTCAGATTGAGTGTTGATAACTCTACGAAGTTAGGATATCAGGGGGAACATAGTCCTAATATTCATCGCAGATTAATTTGAACTAAAGAGATCAAGACTTGTTACTACTATCGTTTTTACCACAAAACCCCCATTTACTTTCCTATAGTTTTCTGGATACTTCAGTAAATTTGAGAGAGATATTTTGCCTATTCCATGTTGGTTGGACCCCAACCTTTGTTGGCTCACTATATTTGACATCGATCGTATTATACTTCTTGGAGGTGTAGTTTGGGAAATATTAAGTGTGCAAACAAACTATGCTACCATAAAAAATTCAACATTCCATACTCAATGGAGCTATCAAAACTTTCATCTGAGATCATTTCGACTAAATATGGGGCTCACATCTAGAGTTCCATTTTACATATAATCCACCCAAAAAACTAGAAAAAGTTTGTAATCCTCTGGACCTCAACCAAGGGTTGCCCATGCCTAAAATCAATGTTCCAAAGTTGTTGGTCTTTTTAAAATTCTCATTCGAGGCTGTCTACTTGGAGTTTTAGACTAAGACCAATTCATTAAGAGTGACATCTCCAAAATGGGGAAATTAGCCTAAAACATAGATGAACTATCTGATAACCAAATAGATAGTTTAGGCAAGTTATAAGTGACCTGCAACCATTGTAGAAAGGCTCGGAATAACACAAATGTGCATAATCCAATGAAATGACCTAGAAGGTCATTATAATATCCACTACAAAAAAAGACTTTCATCCGCAAAATTCAATGGATAGGAAGAGCATGAAAGTTTCAAGGGACGAGGTACTAAGCCTGTATGCTCCGAGCATGACTCCCTAGATAACCTCCGAGAAGTGGTAATTCTATCAAGGGAATTTGCCACAGGCATCTCTTATTCAACCAACCTCCTACCTTCACATTTTAAATAACCCAAACTAAACTTCAACAACCAACTAACCTCCAACTGAATGAATAATGGATGAAGCACACAAATCCAAGCCACAACACACTGATACAACACCGATACAAGCATAACAAAGGAAAGAATCACCCAAGCTAAAGGCAATCCAAGGAACAAATCAAGAGACCAACTCAAAAGTTTAAATATAGCCTTTTTTTTTCCCAAACCTTTCATCTACTCTGAACATCCCAAAATGTAACCCAAGTCCTCTCTACACAACTCCATACAAATAACCTTAATGAACGAAAGATAGTCCTCTGAAAATCCATATAGAAAGTAAGAGATTAAGCCCATAAGGCACTACCTATATACATACTTCGTGATAAGAAGTGTCTGCAATCTATATCAATGCTTCAACTGGTCCAACTAACCTTCAAAACTGAGTGTCAAGAGTCTGAAGCACAAACATTCACTATTGAATGATATTCTCCAAGATATCTCATCAATCGAGGATAATGCCATGGTGAATTAAACTTAAGCATACTATTGCTACTGAGTATATCATCAAAAACCCTAATAAAAACATAAAATAAAGGTTAAGGGATGGAAAAACTATACTCTAGTGCCAATGGGCCACAATCCTGACATCAATCAACCATAATATATTGGACCTAGAGATGACCGAATAGGTAGCGAAAGTGTAGGACTGGCTAGCCCAAAAATGCAACCCTAAATGAGAAAAATCTAATAATAAAGGCTACACCCAAATTCTATAACTCCCAGTTGAAATCTCAATAACAAGGCAGAACCATTTGATCTCAACTATCAAAACCAATCATGTAGATGGGTAAGCATTCACATTCTAAGTCTTTATAATAAGGCATCAAATCCAAACTAAATATGACAAGTCCAAACTAAGGCCAATTACATAAATCGACCTAATTGTCCAAATCAAACATATCCTTACTGGTCCGTACCAGAGCCGAGATCAAAATATAGTCCCAAAATCATAACGGAGGATAAACCAACTAGCTAAAAGCACAAGCAATGAACTATATACTAGCTGGAAGGAATGAGTCATCAAGGCACACCCAAGAACTCACCAAGTCTACAAACCACCCTAAAGATAACCACAACTCTAGCAAATCAGAGAAATATAACATTACATATAAACTGGTCAATCCAATAATCTATCATAGCCATAGATAACAATTTTTAAACTTAAGAAGCAGTCATTTAAGAATATCACTTTTATCCATCTCCCTTATCTCTACCAAAACAAGAACTAAATCACAGCAAGGATCAAGAATATAACTTCATACCAAGAACTAGATAAAAGTTATCACTAGGACACAAACTCAAGGAACTTGAAAGGAAAGTCCAACACCTTTCAACACCAACATCAAGGACACTAACAATCGATGAACTAGCTAAATTAGAAAAATAAATCTCAAACTAGTCAACCTCAGAAATATGCTACAGAAAAGGATAGCCAATACTGAAATCCTAGAAAAATCCAAGGTATACCGCATAATCTAAAACTCCAAAATGGTTTATAAAACCAAATTTCTGACGCTAGAACTACAACAGAACCATAGAAGTCCTACTTACTTTCACTAATATAACCCACTCAAAAACTGATCTAGCCTAGCCAACAAAAAAGGAATAGGACCAATCTCACATCGGTATAAGAGAGAAATAATCGAACTAAGCTAGCCACTTATTCCAATGAATAAGGATAACTAGGAAGGGAATTCTAACTAGATATACTAGTCTAACAGTCAACCAAGAAAGTATTTGTCAACATCAAATGATGGCAATAATAAAAACAATAATAGAAATACAACTTTAAAGAGTAGGTGGTATAAAAAATGAAAGCCAATAGAAGTATCACTCTATGTCCATAAGAAATCTAATAAGACATGGTAATTGGACTCAAACCCAAATGCTACACCCATAGGGAAATACCAATATTGATCTACCCTATCCCCTTCTAATAAAAATCATCTACAAGGTTTAGTCATATAATTATGAAATCTATACCAAGGCATACAACAATTATTATAAACCTACAAAGTTATAGAATCATCGATGGATACAAGAACCCTAATACACTTAATGAAAATATATAATAGGAAAAAAGGGCAACTATCACAATGGAAATCTATAGTGACATGTCTAATTTGCATGAGGGAGTATGAATCTGGGAGGTTCCAAATATGACTAAGTGTTTGAATTAGAAACTGAGGTACTAAGAACATTGCCTCTAACTAAAGGTGCAACAACATCATGAGACTTTTCTAGATGAGTTGAATGATTGATAATCCCACACTAAGGACAATCTCTAGATCAATGATCTGTCTCTCTGTAATCATAGAGAACCCCTAAAGACTTGAACTAGAAAAAAACACGAGCTAACCCAACTAGTTGACAAACTGACATCGGGGCCACTCTGTACTGAGATGACCATCTTGAGTGTAATCATAACATAACCCAGGAGCCCTAGACTGGAAGTTAACATATGCTTACTATGTCTAAAAAACCAACTCACATCTGAGCACTCTCTAGATAAATGTCCAATATTTCCATAATCATTTGAAGCCCCTAGAAAATTAAAAAGTGTTGTACCCATAAATCTAGAATGACCACTATGAATAAAAACCAATGTTGAATTCTCTATAGAACTCTGCCCACTGTGATCACCACGACTGATCTAAGAGTCACCTATAGTCTAAAATAGTACCTATGCAAAACTGATATGCTATAAGTGAAGCTGATCTCATCCCAAAGGTCCTCACTCATAGACGAAATAACTATAGTGTTGTACTGATTACATGGCCTCTTATGGCCACCTCTATAAGCCTCAATACATGATCTCTCTATTTCAGTTGTATGATTGACAACATAAGAGAAGGATGACATAGTTTTTATCCAATGCTCTAATGCCAAATATAGTGGAAAGCAAATTCTCTAATAAATCCATGCACTATCTTATGCTCTAAATAATATAGCAAAGTAATATGCTTGGACCAGTCAAGAAGTCTAATTGGATTATGCTTACCCCACCCAAGAAGACTAATTTAATACGCTAAAACCAACATGGAACACTACTAAACAACAATAAATCTAGCTCTAGCCTGAGAACTACTCGATATGCTAAATCTCATATCTATGTTTCAGGTATAGTAAAAAGGTTTGAAATCCCCAACGCCGAATATTGGAAGGCTAAATCAAGTACAAACTCTTTCAATGTCTGGGTTGCTCCTAATTCCTCTGGCTGATTATATAGATTTTTGATATTAACCTTTGACTCCCTTATTTGATTCTATACTAAAGCTCTAAAAATAGATGCCAAAGTCCCATCTACATCTATTGATAACCTTATATCATCTATCTGGGAAAAAATATGACTAAATAATATACTTAAGGCCCATAGAA
This sequence comes from Capsicum chinense, assembly GCA_026120095.1. Taxonomy (NCBI): domain Eukaryota; kingdom Viridiplantae; phylum Streptophyta; class Magnoliopsida; order Solanales; family Solanaceae; genus Capsicum; species Capsicum chinense. The sequence continues at coordinate 143,768,362 of JAPEIP010000008.1, read as the reverse complement.
GTATGAACATATCAGGAGTCAAAATTAAAAATTTTTAAAAATTCCCTGTAGCCTCTCAAATATAAGAGATAGATGTCTCAACACTAATCTAAAGGACTCTAGTAGACACATAGCTCTTATACTAACATATCAATAAACCTAGGCTCTAACACCAATTTTTCAAAAATTAATTTTTTAGGTTATGATGGCACCTACTATAACCGGCCAGCAGGCAACCCATAATCAAGAACCGCTACTAATAAACTACCAAGAGAAATGCATGAAAATTGTAGAATAATTATGCTAAAAATCTAATACATACAAGAAAGTCCTAAAACCTGGAGGAATCAAAACAAAAGTTTCTACTATAATAAAACACAACATAAAGTTATAAATGAATATATATAGAAATAACCCTTTCTAAATACAACATTGAGATCTGTATAATCCCTTAAATGGACAATAGTAATAATCCAAACTCCAGGATCTAACCCTAACTCTCCAATCCATAGCTTCCCAACACGATGAACACAACAATAGCGAGATCCCATACTATGATCTGCAAGCTGCAGAACTATATTATGATTACAAAACACATGATACTTAGTAGGCAACTGCCAACTGAAATCTAATGATATTGTAAATATAGATAACATACAAGCAGGAATGTAAATTACAACCAAATATCCAGGGAGCTAACATAATAAAACCTATAGAGGCAACAAGGATAAACTATCTTATTAGATCTGTACACAGGAAATAATGCACTATATATTATATCACCGGCCAATGTACAAATCAAAAGTGGAAGAATGACATATAGTAGTTTACAAGTCCAAAAAATAGATATATAACATAAATATATGAGGGGAGAGAGGGATATACAGTAATACTATAGCAAGATACATACATATATATGTATACAAAACTAACTAAAAGCTAATAACCTAAGGTATCCAATCGAACCCTTCTAGGGAATCCTAACATAGTAGAAAAGCTAATACTAGCATAATCTGGACTATAACCACAATGTCTAACCATGAGATAATTATATGTAATGTAATAACTATAAAAGAAAAGAATACATCAAACATTAGTATAAGTCTATAAAGAACTTTACATGAACTAACAACAATAATAATAATAAAGTAACTAACTAGTCAGGGAAAATAATACATTAACCAGGCCCAATAACCTAAAATTTTCAATTAACATACTACACATAACAAATAACTCATAACCTATACCTATGTAACCCCTCATAAGGATGATAAATATAGGGACCAAACAATATACTAGTGATAGGCAATGCATATGCATGATTAAATGAAAATAAATCAATAGTACTATAATCGATCATGTGCCATAAAATAACATAGTATATTTACCTCCTCCATCTTAACAACTCGCAAAGGCAGGACCTTCGATGACCTATTTTCCCCGACACCATGTCTCACAGACATAGAGTCCCCTATGGATTTTGGGATTACCCATGTACATAAACCTAGTCCTGATCTAGGATTTCTAATCATCACTATCATCATCAGTCTACAATGTCTAGTACCCGAGAGATGTATTTATAATAAATGAACAGACTCAAAAAGTTACTAAAAGATTAAAAGTACATAAACCTATTTCCCAGGGTCAATTCTCAAACTAAGTCATCATAAAAGATAAAAAGTGTCAGAATCTCTCTCGACAAAAGTCAATAGTAGTAGTAAAATTGTGAACTAGAATCTACCTCAATAAAATCACCGTAGCATCATTTTTAGTTTCAAAGCTCACAAGTCTTCCACTAAGGTGGCATGATACCCATTATGATATGTTCTATTTTAAAAGTGAAAAGTAGGAGTAAACCCCTTTTTAGGAAAACATTAGTAAAACTATGATTTTTGTTAGAATCGTACCACTAAGTGAGAATTAAAGTACCAAATCTATGCATTCCATCACAAGTATCAAAACAATACAATTATAAGAATCTAAACATCCGTAGACTACAACTATATCTTTTATAAGGAAATTCCTTCACTTGGAGTCCAACTAATATCATCACCACAACCTTGGGCCCAATGATATTTCATAGTATAATCGCAATACCGTAGTAAAAAAAACCATGGTAATCTACTAAGACAAGTTATAAACCCTGTACTAAAGGGTCCTTATCCTCAACTCTGTCCAACGTGCTAGTAACCTAGGGTAATATAATCCTACAAGCATAACAAGTATTTATTCTTAAGGTTATATTCACCCTACTATCCCTAATTATCTAAATTAGGCAAAGTCCTTGTATTCTACCCATAACCATATCATAACATTCTTACCTAACATGTAATATATATAAGACACAATTTGTGAGACAGAAGCTTACTTTATGTTAAGCAACAAGTCCTTGAGTAGTCCATAAATTGGTCATATTGGCTCCACCATCAAAAATGCTACCACACAATCAAAATATTAATTTACAAATTATTAGGAGTTAAATAAGACCCATATTTCTAACTAAAAGGTCAGGTCAAAAATTGAGTCAAGAATTAGATTGCAAGACCCACAAATGGATGACAAAATTAAATCTATCATGAGGTTCCTCTAAGGACAAGGAATATGTGCTAAAAAGTTGAGCGCAAATGGTGCAAGAATTGAGGCCCAAATAAACCCCTAAAACTTTGGGATTTAAGGACATTATTTCTAAGAATTTACCATGAAATATAAGGGAAATTTAAAGGATAATCAATGGAAAATGAGAAGTATTAGGATAACTTAACTTAGTATTAGTGGATGATTCCCCACTTTTCCCTTTTTTTTTATTATCCTAATAGTGTAACAATGGTTTAAGGAAATGATGGAAAATCAGGTGAAAAATCTATTTAACATCCCCAAGTGTCGCCAAAGTAGCAAGCTATCTATTTAAGCATCTATATCTTATACGACATAAGTCCACTAATGCGGTCATACACTAGGGTCGCGTGTACCGGTAAAGCATTTTCCTGGCTAATTAAGTGGCCCCTTCCTCCTAAAGTGGTCCTTAGGCAACTATCCAAGGACAATAAAGAGGATAATGTGCGCTAAATACTTTGCCGCTAATGTGGCTCCATAAATTCTAAAGCGATCATACCAGATACCATGTACAAAATTTTGCTAAGTCCAAAAATAGACTTTGACTGGGTGATCAGGAATTGTTTAGAATCTAGTGCACACAAACATACTATGCTACCATACCATTCAACATTTCAAACTCAATAGAACCATGAAAATTTTTATCCAAGATCTATTTGATGAAATGTGGAGCCCACATCTATAGTTCATCTTTTCATCTAATTCATTTAATAGCCCAAAATGTGTCTGGAAGCCTCGAGACTTAAACTAAGTGTACCCCAACCTAAAATTAATATTCTAGAGCTAACGACATTAATGGAGATTGAACTATAAGTTATTTACTAGGAGTTTTTGTCTGAGACCATTTCTTTAATAGTAAAAGATCCAAAGAGGGGAAATGAGCCTTAAACCCAAATAAATTATACGAGAACCAAATTAATTATTTGATAACAAAAATGATAGTTTAGGCAAGAAATAAATGACCATTAGTTGTTGTGGGAAGGCTGAAAATGCCTGAAAGTGCCTAAATCATGAAAATTACATAGTGGATCATAACACTTGCTCTACCATGTAACACCTTTTGTCTGAGATTATTTAGATTTTTGTCCTCAAAATGCCTGTTTTTTATTTAATCACAGAATATGGACCTAGCCTCCATATATGCTAATATCCTTATGTCACTACTTTGTTGTAATCTCAAAGAACCATTAGCCAAAAACTTTACCTCTCCTACCAATAGATGCTGGATACCTTAAGTAATGCTAAACTTTCCGTGTTTGCAGGTTTATGGATTAGTCCATCATTCTATATAATGGCATTACCTAGTGGATTTAGATTGACATGTCATAGTATTTAATCAGATTCATCCATTTTCTTTTGTCTTACATTCAGATAACTCTGTTTGTGAATAATTCATACATTATCCAATAGAGATAGTGCCTCTAAAATTTTAAAGCAAACAATATATCTTTCAATTCTATGTCATGTGTGGGGTAATTTTTGTCATAAGGCTTTAGTTGGCTTGAAGCATCAGAGTTTACATTACAATTTTCTATAAAAATAAAACCTAAACCCAACCATGAGTGATCATAATATATAATAAAATCCTTGCCCTATATAGGAAACACGTGAATTGGGACAGAGGTCAACAAAGTTTTAATCTTTTGGAAGCTCTCTTCACACTTGTCATACCATAGAAATAGGACTTCCTTTTAAGTAGGGTAGGTCATAGTCAAAGAAATAGCAAAGAATCTATTAATGAATAAATGGTAGTAACCATCCAACTTGACAAAACTCTAAATTTTTATTCTATTTATTGGTTTTTGCCAAATTTCTAATGGCTTCAACCTTCTATGTGTCTACCATAACTCCTTCCATAGAAACCATGTGCCCCAAAAAGAAAATAAAGAAACAAAAAATTCTCACTTTGAATAGATAGCATATAGTTGCTTCTCCTTGAGCAACCCAAATGTAAATAAGCTTTATGCTCTTTATCCCAACACTTATAGTTTGTGATAGCAAAGCTACCCATAAATCTCAACACATTTTAAATCTTCTTCACAAACAAAGGTACTAGAGCTGTACTATTTAGTGTTGGATCTGTATTCCCTAGTGGTACACCTCCTCTTCCTCAACTACCTCTTCTTTATTTTGAGCATGGTTTAGGATATTCTGTTATTAAGGAGTAGATGATATTATTATCTTTTTTGATTTTTTAGTTGCCTAGGCTCTACCCCTTATAGGTGTTGCCCTTCGTCCTCTCTATCTAGCCCCAGTGGCTAGTATAGGCATTGCTACTAGTGCTGTTATGTGTGAACCTATTGCAACTTTAGTAAAATGAGTATTCACTATCTATAGGCAAGATTGTATTAGTTATATTGTAATTTGGATTGCCAAATACCTATTGGAATCAAGTCATAACACCTAAAAAGAAAGAAAGTCATTCAATCCTAATTTTTTATAACCTCCCGAAGAAAAGTACATACATTTCTATATCGTTCGATAGGACTCTACTAGAAATGATTTTGTATGATAAGATCGATAAACCCAGTGCACTGATACTATCCTTTCATGATCCAACTAGTCATGATTGGCAACCAACCTAACCTATGGTAGGAGAACCATACTAGTATAACCATGTCAACTGAAATGTTTCTTTTATACTCACCTGTATATCAATTCTCTATTTTTAAAAGTGAAAAAAGAAGTATAATAAATACTTTAAACCAATTGTTGAACCAATATCAATCTAAAGCCAATAAAGTATGGAAACTTGTATTTACATCCTTAGAACCTGAAGCACCATACAAGAACACCTAAGAAAAAACTAAGTATGAAACAACAAGATAATCCCAAGACATAGTTATGATGAATTGTCTTATTCCTAGAAAAAGGGACATCAACATCAATAGAAAGATCCAAAGGTTCCTCAGTTATGGTGCTCACCCTCAAAAACAAGTCTGACCCACAAACTAGAGCCGAGGTTATATGTCAGCTATTGAATGATATTTTGCACTCAACAAGAAAAAGTACTAGCATTGGTACATCAAAAAGTATTAGTAAGCATCATATGCTGACTAACTCTATAATGAACAAGTAAGCAAGCTAGACAACTAAAAAAGTAATCATAATAGAACTCATAATCAATGAATCAATGGCAAAATAGATTATAAATATATATTTCAAAAGTTTAGCTTCACAGATATTTGTATGCAATGAATGACTATATATATGCAAGACGTGCATATTAACTTTTACTCTTCTCATCATCGGCGACAACATATTTTAATGATTAATATTCGACCCTCTATCACAATATATCATTGCTATTCTAACATGATACCTAATTATCTATCATCTAATATTATCACAATGCATATAAAAAAGAACACATTCAATATATCACAAGTCATACTAGAAGACAATCATTGATGTTTAGCTTACAAATAAGATCAACGCCAAAAGAGTCTAGGTACTACAATAAAATCATAGCCTTTCATAATTCCTTTCTCAAGTCACCTTTAAGCCACACATTTAACATTTTTTTCTCATTTAACTCATTATTGAACTATAAGAGTAAGAGTATCCACCAATTTTAGTAATTTAACCCCTTTTTTGAAAATGAGGGATCAAAAACCACTGATTTAGTCATTAATTCACCCTATTCCATCATCATAGGATTTCCTTTATCTTAAGTACATGAATTTTACTTGAATTAGATAGACAACCATAATTTTACCTCCATTAATGCTCTATAATATGATACAATCATTCCTTACTAAATTTATATAAAAATGCACTACTTTTCTTTAATTTCTATAACTAGGATAGACCTAATTTTCTATGATAAATTCTTTCAAATGATGATATAATGTTATAAAAAGTAATATAAAGTCTAGAATGTAATGACTTATCTCTAAAGAAGAAAATAACTCAAAAACCCTCTAAAAATTGCCTTACCCAAGGTTTCTTTGTGTTTGTCAAAAAACAGGGGAAACAAAATATTCTCTAATTTTAAAAAATGTCAAATCCTATGTGTTACCAATAGAGCAATTAATTGATGTTGCAGTGGTACCACTACTGCAATTAAAGTTTTGCTATAGTGGTGCATTCTTGTTCTAAGATAAAAACTCAAGATATCTCCTTAGTTTTCTTGATTTTACAACACACCATGAATTATAATACTACTAACCAACCATTCCATGGTAAACTCTATAATAATAGTTCTATAGCTCTATTTTTTATGTCAACAAATTTCATGGCTTCCTAAACTTATCATCCTTCTAGCTATTATATTAAACAGTACACAAACCATTACTCTATTACCTAATTCAATTGATAAACACATCTCCTAGAATAATTTAATCCTTCATTAGCCTTGTTTTTTTTTAAATTCAGTTATGGGAAATCTAAGTGTAGATTTTAACCCTATTTTATCTTATTGATGATTTACATTATTATTGAAATATGTAGCTAGTGTCATGCACCAATTCAGTAAATAATGGGATTTCTATGGGCATAAACCATTGAATAAGGTGCAAGGAGATTTATGTAGATTTCATTATATTAGTAGTGGAAAGTTTATTAGATTAGATGACTTAGAGTATTCTCAAACTAGTGAAGAATGTCTTGGTGGTCCATCATTATCTTACTAAATGTCAAGTATCAAAAGTGACTTGAGTGGATAAGTTAGTTAAGAATAATAGTAGAATACACTTTTTATTCTAGAGAAGGGACTCATTTAATTTGAAGGGTTGTAAACATAAATCAGGCAAAGGATTAACAATGAATGAATATAAATAATGACTTTATGAAATGTTATGTACTATGAGGTTAAAGATAGATGGATTGTATGATAAGGGTGGAAAAATTTTGCATGTATTTTCAGTGGACTATAAAAAAATTGACTATAAAAGGATTTCTGTTACTATTCATTTTTGGTGCTAAACATTGGGCTAGAACTCTAGATAATGATTATGCTGAAAGAATAATTGTTTAAGGGTGATAATGGTAGTTTTGGGAATTTTATATAGTAGACTTGATATATTTTATGAAATAACATAAGTCAATAATTTATGACTTTTGCTTAACTCCCAACAAGGTGTAAACATGAAATATATGAGATCTAGATGAATGAGTGAATGAAGGCTTTGTTATTAGATAAATATGAGACCTTAAGAATTATAATTTAAGATGTGTGAACTAGGAGGTACATTTTACATGAGATACTAAATAATTTATGTTCCTGAGTTAGTATTCTTAAAATATGAAAGGAGAGCAATTCTAGGTTAAATTTTATGGTGTCCCTAATATCTCAATTTGGAAGATTACATATATATTATGCTAAGTCTCTATTTACAGGTTTAAATTCATACAGATTGGATGGATAAAATTAGAAGGTATGATGTGAAAAAACTACTTTAAGAAAACCAAATTGTCAATTAATAGGGAGATTTATAAGTAAGACAATTAGTGTATCATTTATAGCATTAGTGGAAGAGAAAGTGAAGAGATATCTTTGATGAAGGTCCTATAAAAAATTTTAGTGTCTAGTAATATAATTTGTAAGGAAGAGCATGAAAATCATATATTTTGTAACAATACAATCATTCAAAGTAATCAAACTATGACTCAGTTTGCAAAAGAGGTTCATAGACATAGAAATTTAAATTTTGATAGAGATGACAAGTTGAAGATCCAAGGTAAGTCTTGATATTTAAATGGTGAAAATATCCAAGGTACGATCCATTTTAATCCTAATATACTCTTTGTAGTTTAGTAAAGATCACACCTTGCTCACTTCTTACATATTCATGCCATGCACATGTCTAACATACTATGGAAATTCATTCCTATGTTTTATTCTTTGACTAAGGAGATAATGTTTTTAACAATGATCCTAATCATACTCTATGATTCTATGATGTTAAGTCCTATGTTATCGATGAGTCAAAAATTACAAATCATTTTTCCTAAATAGCATAAAAAATCAAGTCCATAATGCGATTTTGAAGTATTTTTAATGTTGTTTTTGATTAATTTTAGGGTTAGGGACAAGAAATGGCTGTGTTTACAAAAGGAAGTAAAAAAAGAAGAAAAAATAGATTATGGAGATAGAAATGCTTGCTTAAGTAGCACAAGTTTGCTAAAGCAGTCTTGCACTAGGACTAAGGGTACCGCTAAAGCGATTGCCGAGCCACTAAATCGATGCACACTAAGTGTCCCCTTACCCCTAAAATAGTCCTTAGCCACTAATACAAGAACGTTAAAGCTACATATGGGTGCTAAAGCGCTCGCCGCTAAAATGGCTCAATAACTGCTAAAGTTGTCATACCAGATATCAGGTGCCAAATTTTGCTAAGTCAAAAAAAGGTCTAAGATGGAGTGCTTGAGATTCATTTGGGACCCTGTGAACATAAGAAAACTGTGCTATCATACCAAATTCAACATTTTAGACTCAATAGCATCATTAATAAAAGATTATTTATACTAAATATGGGTGCCACACAACTAGTCTATTCATATAATCCACCTAATAGCCTAAACTGAGTATGGAAGCATCAGGACTTATGTAAAGTTCTAGAGCTGATAGCATTGTCAAAATTATCATTCGAGGACTTTTACTTGTAGTTTTAGTCGAATAACAATTCCTTAATAGCAAAAGATATAAATGGAAAAATAATGCTAAACCTAAATACATTATTCAATAATAAAAGCGACAGTTCTGGTAAATAAAAAATAACTAGTAGCTGGTTTGGAAAGGCTTGAAATATCATAAAGTGCATAAATCGGGGAATAAACTAAGAGAGTTGTAATGACCCTTTAGGTTATTTTTTATATTTATGCTTATTTCCACCATTAGAGCTTCTCCATATCCGGTCCAAGTTATTTATAACTTATTGGTACTATCATTCTATTACCAGATAGTTTATTTTGTTTTGAGAGCTAATTTTTTATTAGAAGTCTTCGCTGGTTCTAAATTGCCACCGAGTGATAACTATAGTAAAATGATATTGGATGAAACTTCAAACTCCATTATCAGATCTAGAATATCAAATTTAGGCAGGGTAGACCTTCGATTTGGGTTCCAATACACTCGAGCTTATTTTGACCTATTGATCAAAAAGTTGAAAAGTTAGGAATATGAGTATGTGACCTACATTTGGTTGAAAGAACCATGGATGGAAAATTTGACTTTGCCATTACATCCAGAATATCAATTTTACATTATTGGTACCCTTGGTTTAGGTCCCAAGGCTTTCAAAATTATTTGGGCTATTATAAAAAAATGGGACTATATGTATGGGCCCCACTTTTTGCCAAAATGATTTGAGATGAAAGATTTGATGATTACATTGGATTTGAAATGTGGTTTACACTAACATCTCACTATTGTATCATGTTCATAGGGTTCTGAATGTGTTCTGAGAGTTAAAAAAGAATTTTTGATTTTGCTGATATCCGGTGCACAGGGGGGATACCTCCATCACACAAGTGGTATGGAATTTACGCAATCACAATAGAAATCCCTTTATTGCAATAGCAACATATCCATACTAGGTATGGGTATAAAATAACCCCTTAGGCCATATTCTGGCCATTTTCTCTTCATCTTTGAGAGCTAGAAATCCTAGAAGGATGTTATAACTCAAAATTAAGTTTTGTGGGTGAATTGGGAGCATGCTAATCATCTATTATCATGATTATCACCCTAATTAAGGTAAGATATCATCACCTTATATATTCATTCCTTGGCCTTGTATACTTATATATATATGTATCATTTTTTGCTCTTATTTGTATATTGGTTAGTAATAAATGGTATAGTATTGATATTCCTAAGTACGGTTGGAATATGATAGTGCATCCTTATTAATTCCTTAGCCTTAAAATACTAGTCTCTTGGACTTGAATATGATAGTTTATCCTTAATATCTCATAAGTTTCTTATATTGTGGCTAGACATTTGGGTGTAGTTTTCCATTCTATTTATATTTGGTATATATATATATGCCTATCTTTGTAGCTTTGTCGGTAGATTCCTACTAAGTACCATGTGTTTGGTACTCATACTACACTTCAGTAGCCTGTACATCATAGTAGGAGATATCGTCATTGATGTGTATGTCTGTAGAGTAGCCATGGTTCAAAGATTTAAAGTGAGCTCCTGCCTTTTGAATTAATACTTACCTCTCTCTTAAGTACAATATTTGTCTATATGTTTTATTCTGAGAAAAGTTATATTAGTGTAATCTATTTTATCTATTCCATTCTTCACACTTATTATATTAGATACTCTTACACTGATACCACCAAGTTTTGGGATTTTATTATGTAGTTGATCTCTTAGTATATTTTTTTACATTTTTTCTTTTATCTCTTTGGGTAGTTTGTTACTAGCTGTTCTGGCCCACGTGTTTTGCTTGCCAATTGGTGAGTCATAGTAAGTGCCATCATGATCCAAGAAATTAGGTCCTTACAATTTAGTATCAGCACCTAGGCTTCACTGGTGTGTTAGTACAAGAGCTAAGTGTTTAGTAGTGTCCTACGGATCGGTATAGAGACGTTTGTAACCTATCTTTGAAGGGCTACAAGGATATTTTAGGAAATTCACTTATTGACTCTTTGTCGTGTGTTTTCATTGATATAATCCTCAACCACACTCTTTGACTCAATGTTATCCCTAAAGGATGATGCAACATTGTCAAAAAATCTAGATGAGACTTTGACATGTATTTCTAGAGTTTTAACATATTGTTAGACCAGAGAGTCAAAGATGGATATCAATGATCTTCAGTGTCATCCAAAGTATTAGGAGACAATTCAGGCTCTAGTTGAGCTTGTGACTACTTTAGGACTTTGAGGTTAAGCATTAGGGATCCGAGTTATCAAAGATCTTTCACAACCATGGATGACATAAGAGTCATTGAATATTTCTTAGGCCAGAGTTGGATTAGTTGGTATTCGTCAGGGTTCTTGACTAGTTTCTAAGTACAAGATTAGGTTTCTTGAGTGGTCCTGGCTTATTTCTATGCTATATTCTTCTGAGTTATACTTGGTGTATGGGTTTATTCAAGGATTATAATTTGCACTCCATTTGGCATCGAAGCATATGATAACACTTAGGTCTCCCTTCTCTAAGATTTTTAATTTTGTGAGGTCCAGGAAGAAAACATGTATTAAGACTAACGAAGGTGATAGCAAGAGGCCATGCCATCAATATAATGCTATTGGTATTTTTTTGAGAGCTTGTATGGCTGTGATAGGATGAGATATTGGTTCAGAGAGCATCCCAGATTTTAGTTAGTTTATTAAACAGAGTTAACATATATTACCAACCAGCTTAGAGTTCATGATTTAGGCTATGATTCTAGGAAGAATGGACATTATGTTTTTTTATTGCTCTCAATGTCTGTTTGACAGTATTTGGGCTTACCTTGCATTTCACTCTGGGATTAAAGATTCAGAAGTCCATTACTACTCTAAGGAGATTGATTACTGGTCTAGAGAGTGTCCCCAGAATGGGATTTCTAGTCATTCAACTCATTTAAATCAGCCTTATGATATTGTGGCATTTTTTGTTAGAGGTAGTGCACTTAGCACTTAAGTTAATGATTTAGTTGGTTCATCTGAGTTTTGATCTATTCAGATTTATTCTGCCATAGATCTATCATGCATGTGATTATGGATTTCGGCATGATAGGTGTGCTTTTATTTTTTTGTATTTATCTTTACATTATGTGTAAGTTTAGTGTTGTGTTGCAGAAGACTGATATGGTTGTGAAGATGGATTCTCAGGAATTTCTGAAGAGGGAAAGTTTTAAGTATCTGGGGTCTATAATTCAGGTAGATAGTGAGATTAAAGGGGATGTCATGCATCGTATTGGGCTAAGGTAATTGAAATAGAGGCTTACTTTAGGAGTTTTGTATGATAAAAAGGAGCCCCCAAAGCTTAAAGGTAAGTTTTATAGAGTGGAACTCCGACCGGCTATATTGTATGGAGTGGAGTGTTAGACAGTTAAGAATTCTGACATCTAAAAGTTAAAAGTATCGTACATGAGGATATTGCAGTAGATGTATGGTTAGACTAGGAAGGATAGGGTGAGGAATGAGATTATTTAAAAAAAGTTTGGAGTGGATTCAATGGACAAAAATATATGAGAAGTGAGGTTATATTGGTTTGGGCACGTGATAAGGAGGGGTGCTAATATGCCAGTACGGAGGTATAAGACACTAACAATGGATGATTTTAGGTGGGGGAGAGGTAGGCCGAAGAAATATTAGAGGGAGATGATTAGACATAATATAGATTAGTTACAACTTATGGAGAACATAACCCTTGATAAAAAGGGGTGGAGGATTTTGATTAGGGTAAAGGGATAGAGGGTGGGATGGTGTCGGTTGGTTTGTATGTGTGTTTGAAGTTTCTTGGTAGTAGGTGTTGAGTGTTGTCTATGGTTTCAATATTATCTTGTGGCTAGCATTTTTAGTATATTTTGCATATTGCACAAGCTTATATTGCATTTATGTAATGTGTTTGTTATATTGTTATTGATTCTAAGCCGGGGGTCTATTGGAAACAACCTCTCTACTTCACTTAAGGTGGTGGTATGGACTGTGCACACTCTACCCTGCCCAGACCCCACTAAGTGGGAATACACTAGGTATGTTGTTGTTGTTGTTGTAGTGGATAAAGTAAATCTATATTGATATTTTTTCACTATGAAGGTAGTATTTGGGTCTGAGTCCTATTTATGTTAACACACAAGACTCGTTGTGGACTTAAGTTGTACTTCTTATTGATGTTTATTTTAGTTCCACCTATATATTATGTTGAAATTATATTTTTGTTGTTGTTGATATTACATGATATAATTGATCCTTATCGGGTAGCTGTTCAAACTACTATTGTCTAGTAAGAATTTTATTTATTTATGAATCTATTTGGTGGATTGAGTAGATATAGCCCAATTTGATGATTTTTTCCCATAACAGGACTAGGTTGATTGTTTTCCCTCTTGGTTAGCTATGTTAGATCGACTCTAGAATGTATTGTGGTATCAAAGGTAAGTTGACTTTCCATGGTTCTGTATGATTTTAGAGTTGGCAATTTAGTTATATTGCCCATTGTTGAGTTGAGGTTATTAGACTTGCCTCCTAGGTTGCAAAGGTTATTATATTAATTATCCCTTTCCATATAGCCCATTTTTTAGCTTGACCAATTTTGAGTTCATTCATTATTTGCATCTATTTCATCGCTTGATAGTTGTTTTGATATTGAATAATGAGATTTTCTAAATTCATCTTTTAGATTTACTGGGTTTATTCCATTTTGATGGTTCACCCATTATATTAGTATGGTAATCAGATGCTCTTTTACTGTCATGACATGGTCCTTGTCTAAAGTGAAATTGGAGAGTTAGATAAAGGTGGACTTTCCTGTGATCGCTTCTTTAGTTGGCAATTCAAAAATTCTTGTCTTTTGTGCTTTGTTCATTATCCTGTAGTGGCCTTGACTTTTGTATTGGTATCGAGATTTGTATTTTCTTCCTTACAGAGGTGATTTATGGTTTGTTTGAGTTATGATTGTTTTACTTAGGTGGATTTAGGAAATCCCTATTTCAGAGTTTGCTCGGCCTAATGAGGCTTGGTGGAGTGTTCTCTTTGATGATAGGTACCTAAGGTTGTTGCCAAGATGGAGTGTTGGATTTGATTTGTTGTTGTGTAAGAGTTGTATTTCTCTGAGTTGCTAGAGTATTGCCACTGCTAGTGCCATTTGAAACCTCGAGGAGTTTTGAGTATGTTTTGATAGTTTATGCCCTCCAATAATTTTGTAGTGGGTTATATGTTGTCCTTAGCAGATGATTTATCCATTAACATGGTTCCATTTTGTAGCTGTAGTACGTGCCCTCTAGCTGGTATAGAGTTGGTTGTTGCATTTTAGTTGATAGTTTATCCCTTTCGTGAGTTTATTCATCTACTATTTCTCGATTGCAGCTTGGTATGATTTATCCTGGATATGTCAAATTTGGATGCTAAAGTAAATTTGAGTAGTTAGAATTGGTATTGATTTGTTGCTTCAAATTTGACTTGATGGCTTAGAATGGTTATTTGGAAGTTATGATAAATTTGGAGTATGGATGCCTACAATCTTTTGGTTTGGTTTGGGTAGTTGAGATCAAACGATTCATCCTCAGTATTGAGATTTCAGCTTAGAGTTGTAGAGCTGAGTGCATTTTCATCTATGGATTTCCCTTAGTTAGAGTTTCAGTTATTAGCTAGTTGAGCCTACATTGTGGTTACCTATTTGGTCTTCTTGACTTCAGATGGATTACTGTTGATATGTGTTCCGATGATGGACCATGAATATAGTATTGGTTTTGTTAGCCTTGACCTCGAGTTTCTAGATTTCCTTGGGAATTTTTGATGATATGCTCAGTGGGAGTAATATACTTGAATAATATTCATTATGGTTTCATTCTCAATTAATGGGATATCCTGGAGTTGATCGTTCAGTGATGAGTAGTTATGCCTTGATCTTTTGGATTTCATTTTAATTATCATTTGGACTAGTTATAGCATTGGCATAGATTGTATTACTTGATTATCTCCATTTGTGTCCCCGGACAATGTCTTATGGGATTATTCTCATGTTTGCCGAATGGATTTTCAGAGGATCAACCTCATATAATACCCCGTATTTTCCTAGCTTAATTTAACTCTTAGTACATGAGTTATCGTATATAAAATTTTTGAAATACTCAGTATTTTTAAGTTTAGAGCCTGTCATTGCGTAGGACATTCAATTAGCTTTAAAATGATATAAAATTTGCTCAAATCCAATATCCGGGTGAAGAGTTAGAGAAATTTTTGTAGGACAATGTACCACCTAGAATGTTAGCGCGTTGCGAAGCCAAGCCAAAAGGCAATTGTCACTTTCCAGAGCTTCATCGCGATATTGGCGTATCACGGCATAGGCTCAGCCCACGATTGTCCTTTTCTAGTGTTCCAACGCCATTCTACCGCGTCGCACTGAGTTCAAAATTTAGAATCAAAGGGGCACCGCAATTCCACCACGTTCCACCAAGACCTCAGTTCCCAATTGTCATTTTCCAGTGACACAGCAAGATAGCGCCGTATCGCGCCAGGGCGTAAAATTGGGTTTTTCAGTGATGAATTTTCCTTTATTCCAAGGGTAAGTTTGGTATTTTTCCATGGCCCTAATTAGTCTAAACAAGAAATTAAACCCCTAGTACAAAAAACATTGTCTCTTAAAAAGGCAAAAAAACCCTAGTTCAAAAAAAAATCAAGAAAAAGCTTAAGAGTTCCTCCAAGAACCTTTAAGAAAGAATTTTCTAAGGTATGTTAGGTGTTCATTCATGAGTTCTTTTCGCCCATAAAGTCCAAGAACTCCTTTCAAACTTACAAGATCTCAGATTTATGATTTGTTCATTTGAGTAGAATTGAATTCATGTTATTGTTGGGTTTTAGTCCATGATTAAATTACAAGCTTTCATGAAATTAATCATTTTATGTGTTGAATCACATGAACTTCATTATAAACCCTTCAATACGCAAGTTGATTTATGTAGCCATGATAACTATATGTGTTGATTATTGTATGATCTAAGCATGCTCCCCATTTGTTTGATAAAATGCCTATGTGAATGAAATAGTGCCATTATAGCATGATAGTATGTATTCTCCATTCATGTATGAGTAAATGCATTTCAAGTGTTTGCTAAAATGTGTCAATGAGTGGATTGTGATCAAGTTGCCATTATTATGTTTTTAAGATTATGCTATGCTTTACTTTTCATGCTATTGAGTCCTGGGGGTATTGAATAGCCGATAATTTAGCTTTTTACCTAGAGCCAATGTTAGTTACTGAATAGTATCAGTGATGTCATGATTAGTAGTACTCTCTTTTAGTTACAGAACTCAGTAAGTTACAGAACTCAGGAAAACTCAGTTTACTCAGTCTCTGTCTAGTCCAGTTCTGAATACTCAGTTCAGTGTCTTTCAGTTGTGAGGAGGATTCAATACCGAGTGAACTCGAGGATGGGGGCTCACCTGCCATTAGAGTGTGTGACCCTTAGAGGCAATCCTGTCATTCTAGAACTATGTAGCCAGCATAGGTTGAGACATCAAAATTGCCAGTTGAGGGTTGATAAGGTGTTTTCACCTTCCATATTAGGGTTCCACCATTCTTATTATAGTACCTGCCAGATGAGGGTATCTCTTCAGTTGTTTTTACCTGTGGCATGGTACTAACACCATTCTATTCCAAAATCACAAATTATCAGTTACTTTATATTAGAACTCAGTACTTAGCTTTAGAAAAGCTCAGTTACAGTATATATATATATGCACAGTATTGCATGCCTAGTATTTATCGTAGTTCAGATTATCCATGTACTCTCATGTTCAGTTTCTCTATATCATTTAGTCAATTGTTGTTCATGGATATGAACCCTTGCATTAAGACTTACCTCATCTAGCATACCAATACATTCCATGTACTGATGCATACTCTTTCTTTGCGCTATGATGTCTTATATCATATATTCGGATGCTCAGGTTCCTGACCACGCATAGATAGATCCAGATTCAGCCAACAGTTGATTTATTAGTGAGTCCTCATCTATTGAGGATATTCTTTTAGTACATCATTACAGTAGACTTAGTATTTTAGTAGATGGAGTTAGTTGGGGGATTGTCCTATCAACTCCACTTTCAGGCAGTTTCAGATCAGAGGCTTTTCAAATTTGAGTTCAGACAGTATTCAGTTTTATAGATTATTATTTTAGTTGAAACACTTTATCAGTATTTATAGATTTTTTGAACCTTATGGTATTTTAGCATATTATTCTGCATTTATTACAGTATCATGTTTCAGTGCTTACAATAGATATTAGTCATGGGTTAGCTTATGCTCCTTCGGGGTAAGAACCGTGTAGTGTTCGAGGTACAAAATGGAGTGTTACTAACTTAGTATCAGAGCCTAAGATTCAATAGAGTCCTAGAAAGTCTAAAAGCCGCATCAAGTAGAGTCTTGTGCATGGTATGTTACGCGCCACACTTATGGACAAGAGGCTATGATATATTTTAGGAAATAGTTTCCCCTCTTTCAATATTCATGTCATGTGAGTGAGCATGGGTTCAAGTTAATCTCTCAGTATAATCCATTTCTTTCTTTTATTTACAGAACATGCCTCCCAAAAGGACTAATGAAAGAAGAACCAAAAATCAGTCAGCACCTCAGCCCGTTCAGGCAGATCCCCTGGACGAGCAAGTCACTCATGAAAAATTCAGCGCTGGATTAATACTCTAGCTAATTTAGTAGCAACCTAGAATGAACAGCTAGCTGTTGTTCTAGCCAACCCAGTGGCCAATACTACTACATCCAGGATTCAGGACTTCACTCGAATGAATCCTCCTCTATTCTCAGGATCTAAGTCAGGAGAAAATCCGTAGAAGTTCCTCATCAGGTTTAGAAAGTCACATATATTTTTGGAGTGATTTCCAGTAAGAGTGCTGAGTTAGCCGCCTATCAGCTACAAGATGTAGCTTATTATGGTTTAAGAAGAAAAAGGTAGATAGAGGCATAGATGCAGAGCCCGTATAGTGGGAAGAGTTTGCTACTACTTTTCTAGATAAATTCTTATCCTTAGAGCTGAGAGAAGCCAAGGTGTTAGAGTTTATAAATTACAGGCAGGGAAGTATAAGCGTGAAAGAGTATTGCTTTAAGTTTACTCAGTTATCTAGGTATGCTTCCCACGTAGTAGCAAATAATAGGTCCAGAATGAGCAAGTTTGTATCTAGGGTATCTAATAGCCTGTTCAAGAAGTGTAGGACTGTGATGTTAATTATGGAGATAAAATATCTAGGCTTATGATCCATGCTCAACAGATTGAGGAGCAGAAGCTTAAGAAGAAGGAGAGAGAGAATAAGAGAGACAGGATGGGTAGCTTTAGTTTTTCTCAGCCTAAGTCAGAAGGAGGTAACCATTCCCAGTTTAATCCAAGATCTTAAGTTCCAGCTCCATCTTCATCTAGTAAGCCTGTACCAAAGTCTATGAATGACTGTTGGGATGGGGCGCCAGGCTCCAAAACCCAGGGTAGTGTGACTAGTGGTCCTACCCATCCACTTTGCGAGAAATGTTGTAGAAATCACCTAGGAATGTGTAAAGCCGATAATGATGTATGCATTGAATGTGGCGTGTCAGGTCACAAAGTTCGATAATATCCTAAGGCTGGTCTGCAAAGTCATCACAGTCATCCTCCAATTTTATTGGGTCGCCCAACTCAACAGGGCGCCACTTATTGTACTAATAGTGGTCAACGCCTGAATGGATTCTATGCACTCCAATCTTACCATGATCTAGGAAGTTCTCCTGATATAGTTATGGGTACGTTATGAGTCTTTTATCTTTAGGTTTATGCCTTGTTATATCGCGAGGCTTTACTTTCTTTTTAAGCCCTATATATGTAATGATCCAAAATTGTCTCCTAGGACGTCACATGGTGCCTAAGGCTACGATTAGCCCCAACCGTACTCTTAGAGCCAGTTTCTACCAATGACACTCAATTCAAGATAAAAATAGACACAACACTAGCATAGTCATTTCATATGAAAGGAAATATGGAAAAGATACTCGGTCCATAAAACCACAATATAGAGAAATCTCAACAAAACCACAATATCGAACCCTCGACACATCACAAGTCTTACACTAGACTAACAAGCCTCTACAAATCAAAATCTAGGGAGCCGTTGGGATAGGTCCCCAACTGACTCGAAATGATCTGAAGATAAAACATAGTCTCTCAAGTACGGTAAATATATGAAGATCTGTCCTATAACAATGATAACTCACCACTATAGATAACGTAGGCAAAGAACTCAAAGAATCACGGGCGAGGCTGGGGCTGAGCACCTGAACCTATATTATGACATAATGTAGCACATAGACATATATGTCGATCATTACTTGGAATGTACTGAGTATGCGGGGGTGAATGCATATGAATAAAATAGTAACAATGTTCTTTAATCAAATTATGTATGCATTATGAGATGACTCACATGGCTTGAACAGGTATAAAATATAGAGCTCATAAGTCATGTAGAATGGAGCATGTAACACAAATCGTATGAGTCATCAATGTTCAATGTCAACATTCAAAATTTTCTCTTATTCTGAATACCCAAAGGCTAAGGGACTTTAAACAATACTTTCAACTAATGCATGCCTCATGTAGAGTAAAAATTCTTCAATGCTCAACATTTCATAACTATTTAGAACTCATATACTTAGAATTTTGAATCATATAACTTGAAAATAGACTTGAAGGCATTTCATTCAGTTTAGGAAAATATCTCATCTCAAGCTTTAGGGAAATCACTACATCTCAAATGGCAAGGCATTCTAGTTTGTCGAAACAACTTATCTCAAGGCTTTATAGAAAGTACTATAACAAGGAAAGATTCTTTCATTTAGGAAATAACTCACATCAAGAAAATACTTTATTTGGGGAAACATCTTTGCAATTCAACCCTTTAGGAAAATATCTTATAGGGAAGGAAAATAAGTATTTGATCTCGAAGTCTAGATGTCAAGGGAGGTTCTCGTAACCGACATAAACCATACGAACTACATGGAGTCCAACATTTTGTCCTCCTAAGGAAGAGAACCCACATTGGGGAGAAGCATCATACTCTTGCTAGGGAGTATAACCTAGGTTTAGTTATCACTAAACAAAACTCAGCCTCGGGCCCAATCATAATCATTATAAAGTTAGGCACAGGCCCAACGTACGGTGGTAAGTAGTTTTGGGGTAGAAACCATAGTATCTTACCCACTCGGTGCTAAATACTACACCCTTTAGATTATTTGTGCTCAACTCATAAAAAACCCACTTTCAGAATAATCACATGGTTCACCACGAACCCAATAATCAAATCAATAATCTCATATAGTGAAGTGGATTTCAAAGCTCAAGGACCATTAGGTCAATTCATTTCTCAATCATCTCAAAATACTCAAAACATGGGTGCTCATAGCACAAAAGTTCATAA
>JAPEIP010000008.1:143729453-143747610 GCA_026120095.1 Capsicum chinense | reverse complement strand
CACATGGTTCACCACGAACCCAATAATCAAATCAATAATCTCATATAGTGAAGTGGATTTCAAAGCTCAAGGACCATTAGGTCAATTCATTTCTCAATCATCTCAAAATACTCAAAACATGGGTGCTCATAGCACAAAAGTTCATAACTTCACAAGTCTCAAATAGGGCTTACTAACCCATAATTAAATCTCAAGTTAACGCTTATCAAAAGCATAATATATAGCATATAAATTTATAAATCATGTGGAAATCAGGGAATTTTAGCAAATTTCCTCAAAATATCAATATAGCCATAAGCTTCAATATCTCAACAATGCATATATTTGCTTATTAAGGAGTAAAATCATAGGTTTTATACCCAGCTGTTAATACTCAAGAAAATCTATAGAAATCATGCTATTTGACTCTTAATTCATGGGAAATATCAATATAATGCATTCAATAATAATGGGTGAAAAACACAATTTAAATTCATGTAAAAACCTCATATATTTCAAGAATTTCATGATGTAAATAGCCTTTTGGGTACAAGCGTGAAAGGGTTACCCTTGTTGAAAAACCCCATATACCTTGAATTAAAAGATTTTGATGAACTCTAACTTTTGGGACTCTATTTGTGCTCTAGAATTAGGTTTCTTGAGGTCCTTGACTTGGGAACCTTGAATCTTGACTCAATTTAGGAAATCCATGGTGGATTTTTGAGATTCTTGGAAGAGGTTTTGGATACTTAGGGTTTATGTTTAGTGAAAACTTGAGAAAAACCTCATAAGATGCTTGTAAATGGCTTTGATTTAGTGGTTACACGATTTTATAGGCTTGGAAGAGGTCCAAAGTTCCCTTTTAAACATCTGTGCAAAATTGAAAAAATTGAAGGGGAACCTAATTTTATTGGCCTCCATGACGTGCCACTTACCATAGTGGCTCACTGGAATTTGACAATTAGGAAATTGGCAGCCTCCACGATGCGGAGCCATCATGTTTTCTCACTATTTGGGACCTGTAACTCCTATGTTATGTGCCACTATTGTAGGGTTCCATTAGAAATTGACAATTGCCAAATCAACCCTCTCCGCGATGCGTCAGGCAGTTAAATGATGCAGTTTTACGACTAAGGCTTAAATTAGTCATAACTTCTTAACCAAGTGTCAGATTTGGGAAAATCTTCTATCGATGGAAAGCTTATCAGATTTGTTACATGAAAAAAAGTAGAAATTAGGGAAATTCTATATGCTTAACATTTTAGTCACTTAGGAAACAACTTCTCTATCTTTTAGGGCCAAAATCATGCCTCACTCGACATGCCCTATGGCTTAAACTATGTGGTAACTTTGTGGGGACATACAATATAGCCATCAACTTCGGTGTCATACCTGAAATATTAGCAGAGCCCTCCTTAATATCTACCTCAGATTTTAGAGTAAAGTGCTGCCAGTCTAATTTAGAGGCGTTGATTAAGTGGTTCATAATTTTAGAATGATGGCTTTAAGATAAGAGGGAGATGTTAGAACAATTCACCAAGTTAGGATTTTAGATTTTAGTAGTAATGTCAGTACTCATGCCTTACATATTATCTCTATGATCCTAGCTCATATTCTGGCACGTTATCGAAAATCAGGTGTGCTTACAGTTCCTAGTTTAAGGAGTTCTAGTTCACTCAGTATGACAAATCATGTTCCATGAATACAAAAACTCCAACTAAGGTCAACTTATGCAGGTCATGATTTAGGTACTCATACCTAACAGTATGCTCAGTGCCCATGACTCATGCAATGCTCCTAGTGATCAGTTAAATTTAGACTATGTCATGTATATCTTTGGTTTAGACCTTTTGATAAATCCATGATTTAAATGTTCTATTGCTCAGACCTCAGTAGGTAGCGTTATCAGTGTGCATAGTACATAATTTTTTGGCCAGCACTTCAGTTTAGCAATTAGGGGGACAAATTTTTATGGTTTTCCATATTTCCATCTAGTCGTCCTATCCAAAAATGGAACATCCTATTAGGTTCTAATTTAGCTCAGTTCTTATATCATGCCTTAGTTTTAGATATTAGATATTTTGTCATGATTCTGTCTGTAGGTGCCTCGTGAATTATCCCAACTTTTCCTTAGTATTTCAGCAAAGTCAGCATTCCTTGAGGAACATAATGTCCCAAGGGGTCGATGCGCTATAATCCCCAAGATTTCATGTCTAAACCTTACAATTTATATTCACGTAACGCATCCAGTTTGGAGTAGTAGGTACTAATAAGTTGACCATCAAGTTGCAATATAAGCCGTATGATATGTATCCAATGAAACAATTCAGTTCAAGATATTCAGTTCATATATATCATGTTTCAGACCCAGTAATGTTCTCATATTCCCGTTCATATACGTCTAGTAAATGATCTCCGGTTCATCAATATTCTCAGTTCACGATATTCAGTTCATATATATCATCTTCCCTTGTTATAGTAACTGAATTTTCTAAGGTATGTTAGGTATTCATTTATGGGTTCCTTTCGCCCATGAAGTCCAAGAACCCTTTTCAAACTTATAAGATCTCAAATTTATGATTTATGTTTGATCTCAAAATTCAAAATTTTCTCTTATTCTCAATACCCAAAGGCTAAGAGACTTTAAACAATACTTTCAACTCATGCATAAGTCTCATGGAGGGTAAAACTTCTTCCATGCTCAATATTTCATAACTATTTAGAACTCATATACTTGGAATTCGGAATAATATAACTTGAAAATATACTTGAAGGCATTTCATTCACTTTATAAAAATATCTCATCTCAAGCTTTAGGGAAATCATTATATTTCAAATGGAAAGGCATTCTAGTTTATGGAAATAACTTATCTCAAGGCTTTATAAAAAGTACTATAACAAGGGAAGATGCTTTCATTTAGGAAATAACTCACATCAAGAAAATACTTTAGTTGGGGAAATATCTTTGTAATTCAACCCTTTAGGCAAATAGCTTATAGGGAAGGAAAATAAGTATTTGATCTCAAAGTTTAAATGTCGAGGGAGGTTCTTGTAACCAATATAAACCATGCGAGCTACATGGAGTCCAACATTTTGTCCTCCTAAGGAAGAGACCCCACGTTGGGGAGGAGCGTCATACTATTTCCAGGAAGTATAACCTAGGTCTAGTGATCACCAAACAAAACTTGACCTCGGGCGCAATCATAATCATCACAAACTCAGCGTCAGGCCCAACCTATGATGGTACGTAGTTTTGCGGTAGAAACCGTAATATCTTATCCACTCGGTGCTAAATACTACTCCCTTTAGATTATCTGTGGTCAACTCATAAAAATCTACTTTTAGAATTATCACATGGTTCACCACGAACCCAATAATCAAATCGATAATCTCATATAGTGAAGTGGATTTCAAAGCTTAAGGACCATTAGGTTAAATCATTTCTCAATCATCTCAAAATACTCAAAACATAGGTGCTCGTATAGTCTCAAATAGGGCTTACTAACCCATAATTAAATATCAAGTTAAAGATTATCAAAAACATAATATATAGCATATAGATTCATAAATCATATGGAAATCTAGGAATTTTAGCAAATTTTCCCAAAATCTCAACATAGCCATAAGCTGTAATATCTCAATAATGCAAATATTAGCTTATCAAGGAGTAAAATCATGGGGTTTATACCCAGCTTTAAATACTCAAGAAAACATATAGAAATAATGCCATTTGAATCTTAATTCGTGGGAAATATAAATATAATGCATTCAATAATAATGGATGAAAAACCCAATTCAAATTCAAGTAAAAACCTCTTATATTTAAAGAATTTCATGATGTAAATAGCCTTTTGGAAACAAAGGTGAAAGGGTTACCCTTGTTCAAAAACCCCACACACCTTGAATTAGAAGCTTTTGATAAACTCTTTCTTTTGGAGCTCTATTCATTCTCTAGAATGAGGGTTCTTGAGGTCCTTGACTTGGGAACCTTGAATCATGACTCAATTTAGGAAATTCATGGTGGATTATTCAGATTCTTAGAAGTGGTTTTGGATACTTAGGGTTTATGTTGAGAGAAAACTTGAGAAAAACCTCATAAGATGCTTGTAAATCGCTTTGATTTAGTGTTTCCATGATTTTTTAGGCTTGGAAAAGTTCCAAAGTGCCCTTTTAAACATCTGTGCGAAACTAGAAAAATTGAACTCGAACCCAATTTCATTGGCCTCTACAACACGCCACTTATCGTGCTGGCTCACTTATAATTGGGAAATTGGCAGCCTCCGCGATGAGGAGCCATCCTGTTTTCATACTGGTTGGGACCTGGGACTCCTCTGTGATGCACCACTATCACTGGGTTCTACTGGAAATTGACAATTGCTAAATCAACCCTCTCCGCGATGTGCCAGACAGTTAAATGATGCATTTTTATGACTAAGGCTTAAATTAGCCATAACTTCTTACCCAAGTGTCAAATTTGGGTAAATCTTATATCGATGGAAAGCTTATCTTATTCCCCATGTTATTCACTTAGGAAGAAACTTCTCAATCTTTTAGGGCCAAAACCATGCCTTACTCGATACACCTTACGGCTTAAACTATGAGGGAACTTTGTAAGGCCTTACAATTTTGTCAGACCTAAAATATTATCAGAGCCCTCCTCAATATATAACCTAGACTTTACAGTAAACTGGTGACAGTCCAGTTTAGAGGTATTGATTAAGTGGTTCATAATTTTAGAATGATGGCTTTAAGATAAGAGGGAGATATTAAAACAAGTAACCAAGTAAGGCTTTCAGATTTCAGTAGTAATGTCAACAATGTTAGTACTCATGCCTTAAATATCAGCTCTATGATCCTAGCTCATATTCGGGCACGTTATCAAAAATTCGGTATGCTTACAATTCCTAGTATAAGGAGTTATAGTTCACTCAGTATGACAAATCATGTTCCATGAATACAAAAACTCTAACTCAGGTCATGTCATGTAGCTCATGATTTAGGTACTCATGCCTCATAGTATGCTCAGTTCCCATGACTCATTCTACTCTCCGAATAATCAGTTAAATTTAGACTATGTCATCTATATCTTAAGTTTAGACCTCTTGATAAATCCGTGATATAAATATTCTATTCCTCAGATCTCAGTAGGTAGGGTTATCAGTGCACATAGTATATAATGTTTTGGCCATGTTGTGGTTTCTTATTCAGATGTGTTATTTAGACCATGCCAAGAGTCCTTACCCCCCCCAAAGTCATTAGAACCTTATAGGAAAAGCGTAAAAGAAATGCTTCAGTTAAGTAGAAGTTTTCAGTATGAGTTAGTCCATAAAGCCAGTACTTCAGTTTAGCAGTCAGGGGGACAAATTCAAATGGTTTTCCATCTTTCCATCTTGTCATCCTATCCAAAAATGGAACATCCTAGTAGTTACAAATTTAGATCAGTTCATGTATCATGCCTCAGTTTCAGATCCAGTAAATTTAGTCATGATTTAGTCTTTAGGTACCTCGTGAATCATCCCAGCTTTTCCTTAGTATTTCAGCAAAGTTAGCATTCCTTGAGGGACATAATGACCCAAGGGGTCGATGTGCTATAATCCCCAAGCTTTCATGTCTTAAACCTTACAATTTCTCTTCACATAACGAATCTAGTTTGGAGTAGTGGGTACTCATATGTTGACCCTCAAGTTCCAATCTAAGAAGTATGATATGTATCCAAGAAAACAATTTAGCTTACGATATTTAGTTCATATATATCATGTTTCAGACTCAGTAATGTTCTCATATTCCCGTTTATATACATCCAGTAAATTATCTTAGGTTCATCAATTTTCTCAGCCTAAGGTAAAAACCTTCCTTAGATTTACTCGGTTTTATGTTAAATTACAGTTATTAATTTGGTGCTTTTTACCGTTGCGTATTGAGTAATTCATTCATGAATTATTTTAGTCATATATTCCATGCAGATATGCATGTTCAGTATGGAAACTCAGTTTGTTAGTAGATCAATCATGTAGTTTGGTTACAGTTTTGCATGTTCATCATGTAGACTTAGTCTATCAGTGCTCCTTAGCTTAATTCTTCTCATTCGAGGATGAATTTTCCCAAGGAGGAGATATTGTAATGCCCCATATTTCCCTAGCTTAATTTAACTCTCACTTCATCAGTTATCCTATATAAAATTTTTGAAATACTTGGTATTTTTCCGTTTAGATCTTTCCATTGCATAGGAAAATCAATTAGCTTTCCAACGATATAAAATTCACCCAAATTCGATACCCGAGTGAAGAGTTAGAGCCAGTTTTGTAAGACAGTGTACCACCCAGAACATCAGAATGTCGCGATGCCAAGCCAAATGGCAATTGTCACTTTCCAGTGCTCCATCATGATATTGTCGTATTGCGCCATAGGCTCAGTTCATAATTGTCCTTTTCTAGTGTTCCAATGTGATTATACCACATTGCACTGAGTCCAAAATTCAGAATCAAAGAGGCACCACAATTCCACTACGTCGCTCAAGGTCCCCAGTTCCCAATTATCATTTTTCTGTGAAACGACGCAATAGCGCTGCATCACGCCAGGGCCCAAAATTAAGTTTTTCAGTGATTAGTTTTCCTTTATTCCTAGGGGTAGTTTGGTTTTTTTCCACGGCCCTAATCAGTCTAAAGACAAAATTAAACCCATAAATAACCTATTACCTCATTATTTCCTCACTTTCTCTCAAAAATAAAATATTTTCTTTTAAAGAGGAAAAAAAACCCTAGTTCAAGAAATTCAAGAACAAGCCTAAGAGTTTCTCCAAGAACCTTCAGGAATGAATTTTCTAAGGTATGTTAGGTGTTCATTTATGGGTTCCTTTCATCCATGAAGTCCAAGAACCCTTTTCAAACTTACAAGATCTTAGATTTATGATTTCTACATTTGAGTTGAAATGAATTCATTTTATTGTTGGATTTTAGTCCGTGATTAAATTACAAGCTTCTATGAAATTATTCATTTTATATGTTGAATCACATGATCTTCATGATAAAACCTTCAATTTTTAAGTTGATTTATGTAGCCATGATAACTATATGTTTTGATTATTGTATGATATACGCATGCTCCCCATTTTTTTGATAAAATGCCTATGTGAATGAAATAGTATCATTATAATGTGATAGCATGTATTCTCCATTCATGTATGAGTAAATGAATAAGAAGTATTTTCTAAAATGTCTCAATGATTGGATTGTGATCAAGTAGCCATTATTATGTTTTCAAGATTATGCTATGCTTTAATTTTCATGCTATCGTGTCCTATGGGTAATTAATACCCGACAATATAGCTATTTACCTAGATTTAATGTTAGTTACTGAATCGTATCAGTCATGTCATGATCAATAGTACTCTCAGTCAGTTATAGAACACAGTAAAAGTCAGTCAACTATAGAACTTAGAAAAACTCAGTAAACTCAGTCTCAGTCCAGTCCAGTTGAAAATACTCAATTCAGTTTCTTTTAGTTAGGAGTAGGATTCATCATTGAGTGAACCCGAGGATATCGGATTGACTGCCAGTAGATGGTATGACCCTTAGAAGCAATCTTGGTATTCCCAAACTATGTAGCCAACGTACGTTGAGACATCACACCTGCCAGTTGAGGGATGATGAGGTTTTTTAACATTCCAAATAAGGGTTTCACCAATCTCATTAGAGTACCTACCAGATGAGGGTATCTATTCAGTTGTTTTTACCGGCGGCACGATACTGACACCCTTCTAATTAGGGTTATAAATTAGACTCCAACCAGTTATCTTATCTTATTTGGGGCATGTCAGTTAGATGATTACCTCCCAGAGTTTTAATTTCATTCTTCAAAATAGAACTCAGTTTAGTTCTACAAAATTAGGATTGTTAGATACAGTCAATCAGTATCAGTATATCAGTTATCAAAATTCTCAGATATCATTTACTCTATATCAGAACTCAGTACTTAGCTTCAGAAAACACCAGTTATAGTATATATATATATAAGCACAATATTGCATGCTCAGTTTTTACAGTAGTTCAAATTATCCACATACTCTCATATTTAGTTTCTCCATACCATTCAGTAAGTTATTATTCATGCATATGAACCCTTGTATTCAGCCTTACCTCATTTAGCATGCAAGTATATTCCACTTACTAACGCATACTCTTTCTTTGCACTATGATGTCTTATATCATAGGTTCGGATGCTCTGGTTCCTGACCGTGCATAGATAGATCCAGATTTATCCAGAAGTATATTTAGTACTGAGTCCTCACCTATCGAGGATTTTATTTTATTTCATTATTAAAGTAGACTCAGTATTTCAATAGATGGAGTTAGTTGGGGCATTATCCCATCAACTCTACTTTCTGGCAGTTTTACATTAAGGCTTTTCAGACTAGAGTTCAAACACTATTTAATTTTACAGATTGTTATTAGTTGATAAACTTTATTAGTATTTATAGATATTGAACCTTATGGCATTTCAGCCTACTATTCTATATTTATTAGAGTATCATGTTTCAATGCTCACAGTAGATATAAGTCATAGATTAGCTTGTGATCCTTTAGGGTCATAAGCATCATGTGGCATCTATTATATAGAATTGGGATGTTACACCTTAGTTCTTTGAGTTAATTGTGATGAGATTACATAGGCAGGACTCAAGTGATTTTTCTCCTAATTTAGAGCGGATAGCAAGTGAAAAATAGTAAAGCAAAGATATCTTGGGATTTGTATTCTGTGGTATGACTCACGTCTTGGGTTGTTTTGGCTCTGCTAGGCCTTTGTAGATTTTTCTTAATATCAAGATAGTATCATTGTATTGTGGTTCAGATTTGATAGAATCAACTTTTCGGGTCAGTTGCAGTCCAGTTAGTAGTTTGAAATTGATGTTTGGATGTTTGGAAGTGAGCCGAGAGTGCTGGCTATAAAACTGATACCTGTGGTATAATCCCTTGGAAGTGTTATCTCTTTGTGGATGATATCTGGAAAGTCATAGTTGGAGCATATGCATCCAGTACCTCATCCTTCTGAGTTTTTGAAATTCATTCTATCTATTGACTTTCAAAGACGAAAGTCCTTTTAGTAATAGATATCGTAATGACCATTTCAGACATTTTTTATATGTTTGCTTATTTTCACCATTAGATCTTCTTCATAGCTACCCCATGTCATTTATGACTTACTAGAACGGAAAGTTTGATTATAGGAAAGTTTATTTGTTTTTTTAGAGGTAATTCCTTATTAGAAGTCTTCACTGGTTTAACATAGACACTGGGAAAAAACATTAGTAAATTAATAGAGGAATCAAATTTTGACTACTCTAGCAACTACAAAATATTAAATTTAGCCTAGGTATACCTTTGGTTTGGGTTTCGATGCACCCGAATGTATTTCAACATATTAGTTAAAAAGTTGGTAAATTTTGAATATTAATGTAGGATCGACATTTGTTCGAAACTACCTCATATGGAAAATTCGAATTCACAATTGCACATGAAAAATTAATTTTAGGCTGGAGGACCATTGGTTCAGGTCCTAAGACTTCCGAACTTCTTTTTGTCTATTGTATGGATTTTATTAAAAATGAAATATAGTGTGTGGGTCCCACTATTTGACTAAACAAACTCGGATGAAAGTTTTGATAATTCCATTGGATCTGAAATATGGCTTACACTCATATTTCACTATTGGATCATGTTCATAAGGTTCTGAATGTATTATGATTGTCAAAAATAAGTTTTTGACTTTGGTGATATTTGGCGCACAAGAGGGATACCACGGTTGAACAAGGTGTATAGCAATTGCGACAGCAATACCTAGATTGCAATAGCAACATCTCCATACCTCGTATGGGTATAAAATGACCCCTTAGTCTAGTGATCTTAAAATCATAATTTGAGTTGAGTTGACTTAAATACCCTTATTTCTAGATAGAGTTCCTATCTTAGCTTTTGTTATGGCTTACTTGACATCTAGAAGTTGAACTAGATACGTTAGCCTAGTTTGGGGGTATAAATTGCCTAAATATGGACATTGAGGGTTTGAAGTGAGTTCCTTAAACATGCTTTTGGCCAAGACGTGTATTAGCCCTTATGGAATTAGTTGTGGATGCTAGGCTTGGTTGAGACTATTGAGACTTTAGAATAAGTTTACATTGTATCTTGGTAAATTGTGATGACTTTTCTCAAATTATGATTAATGGATTTTGGCCATGATATTGGGCCCTTAGAGATGTTATTCCTTATAGATATGATATTTTTCATAGTCATGATACTTGACCTATACATGTGAGACACTTATTATTAATATGCCTTCTAGATGTGAGATGAGTATAATTATGGTTTATGGCTTGTAGAGATATTATGCCTCATAAATATGCTATAGCTTATAAATATGTGATGATTTATAAAGATGACAATTGATATGGGGGTTCTGGATATGTATATGGGAAGAAGGCCACGATTATTATGCTATAATTATTTAGGAAACATTATTTGGCCCAAGTCTGTGATATGATATGTGTTGACAATCCGGGAAGTGTCTATCCTTGTAAAGGATAAAATTATTGTTTATTCATATATTAATGCTTACGGTTCCATTGTATGAATACTAGTGATGGTATGCATAGATTTTGTATGTTCATGATCTTTGGATAGATGATTGACATAATTTTGATTAAATTATAATATTATTATTATTGTCACTAACAAAGGGATAAAGCCCACTTCCTACCTTAAAATGTATTTCATCATAATAATAAATGTTTATTTTAATGAATAAGTTATATGCAAAAGAGATTAATAAGGATGTTTTAAAGACTTAACCATGATAAGTTCCCGTCTATTATTTGATACTACTAATTATTTCGGTCATTAGAGATTTCTACCCTTTCTACACTGTTATAATGATTTAGTCCCAAAGTTTACTCTAGGCAACAGACTTACGAATTTACACAATTTTACCCACGGCTTGAGCCAGTGCACCTATCATATCTAATTATATATCTCTCATAAATATGATGGAGGAAGATGTTGAATTAATAATATAAATCTCTAGTACCCGATGAAAGTTATAATATTCATGTTATGTATATATGCTTATTGACAACTTGATATTGATGATGAGCGATGAATTGTGCAAGTATAATCTACTTTTCTTCTCTATTTATATTTTATTACGTTAGCCCTCATGGGGCTTGCACTTTGCCTTAGACCTTATAAGGCTCGCTCACTATTACTTGATATTGATTTGTATATTATTATAGTACGATAATGCTTGAAAAGGATAAATGATATTATAGTGATATGATGATAACCAACAATGACAGAGGATATTATAATGGTATGATGATACTCGACAAGTCAGGAGGATATTATGATGATGTGATGATACCTGGCAAGGATACAGGATGATTATATTAATGTACCTATGTGTATATCTACCGGTTCCAGTCTAGATATCCGTATGTATGGCAAATATATATATATATACCCAGCAAAGCCGGTGGATGATTATGATAAGGATGATGATGATGATGGTTATGAGGATGATGATGGTCATGATGATGATTATGATTGTTATGAGGATGATGATGGTTATGATGATGATGATGTTTATGGAATTGCAAATTCTATGTTGCATTCATACTTGTATGTACATCGCCTATCAACAATATGCGCTTATATCTATCAACTTATATAGAAGGGTTTCCTAGATATGGTTGATAGCTTGTCCTTGTGTTGTTATATGCTTATTAAACCTTTCGATCCTAGAATGGTGGGGTTAAGCATAGGCTCGTTTAGATATTTGGTTGTCTTTACTAATAGATTACTCACGTTGTTAATGACATTGTTATTATCATTGTTATTATAAATGTTATGATCATTGTTATTGCTAGTTTATGATAGATTGCGCATTTATTCGGTATCAAGACTTGAGTTATGATTATAGCCTCTTTATCTTATGATTATATTAATATGCATGACCAGCTGATGACATGATAAGGATTTGAATCCTGAGTATACTTGTACTAGCTCCTTGTATGATTATGAGGTCTTAAATAGCTATTCTTATGACTTAGGTTGTAATTTGAGTTGATCTTAGTTATGTACTTATATATATAAACACACATACACACATATCTCGATCTATAATATATTAAAAATGTGAAGGGCCTTAAAAATATTTTTTAAACTTTTTGTCTTTCATTAAAAGTTTTTGCTTTTAGACAACATAGTCTTTTCACTATTTTCCTAATATTTAAGAGTTGAAATTAATTAAATATATTTATGGTAAAAAAATTTCTTATTAGAAATCATCAAAATTAATGTCAATTAATACTTTTTTCATTAGTTTAGGAATTTTAAATCAACTAAATTTGATTTTAAGAAGATTTGAAAAAATCTAGAAATAAATATAAAAGCATTAGAATAAGAAAAATTTAAGAAGTACGTACCAAATTTTTAAATAATTTAAGTACGTAATAAGAATATAATTAATGATTTTATAAGAATTTGACTTTAAAAATAAGAATAGATTTTAAATTGATGTGTCTTTCTTAACCTCGGGCGGTAAAGGAAAGAGGTGTTGCATGACAAACACAAAAGTGCTAACCCATTAATTACTTAGAACTTCTGGTTGTAAAATTTATTGTATTTACTGCTTACATTAAAATATATATTTATTTTTACATTATTATATTAAAGTGCGTAGAATCTTTGAAAAGTGATGGCTTTTACATTTCATTAAAAATCTCCGCAATAAATAAAATTATTTAATTTTAAATAATCAAACATTACTCGTGCGATTAAACTAGTATATATATAAATTCAGACTTAGCTATATGTAGCTATGGTATTACAAGATATCCCTCTATTCCTTTATTTACTCCATTTGTATACTCATTACTTGGCCTTGTATACTTATATATATCTTCTTTCCACTCTAACTTGCATATTGGCCATTGATATGTTGTATGGTAATCATATTCCTAAATATGGTTAGAACAAGATAGGGCATCCTTATTACTTCCTTAGTCTTAAAATGTTATTCTCTTGGACATGTATAGGATAGTTTATCCTTATTCTCTCATTGGTTGTATTATATTATGGCTGGATATTTAGGTATAATTTTCCATTCTATTTATATGTTGTATATATCTGCTTATCTTTGAAGCTTAGTCGGCAGTTTCCTAATAAGTACCACATATTTATTACTCATACTAAACTTCTGCATCATATGAATTGTAGTACGTGTTATTTCCATTGATGTGTGTGTCAAGCGGAGAATCCATGGTTCGGAGACATAAAATGAGCTCCTAATTTTCGCAGTGTAACTTATCTCTCTCTTATGTACTAGATTTTTCTCCATATCCTTTTGAATAAAAGTACATACATTTCTATACCGTTCCGACGACTCTACTAGACATGTTCTTATACGATGAGATCTACAAACCTAATGCACTAGAACCATATCTTCACAACCCAAATAGTCATGATTGGCACCCACCCAAACCTATGGTCGGAGAACTATACTGGTATCACCCTTACTAACTCAAATGTTTCTTTTATATTCATATTTATATTAATTCTCTATTTTAAATAAGTGTAAAAGAAAGTCCAATCAATAATTTAAAGCAACGATCATATCGACATCAATCTAAAAACAATAAAGTACAAAAACCTCTATTTACATACTCAGGACCTAAAGTACTACGCATGAACTTCTAAGAAAAATCAATGTATAAAACAACTAAAAAAATCCAAAAACAAAGGTAATGATGAATTGTCTTATTTCTGGAAGATCTAAAGGTTCCCCGGTTAAGTTGATCACCATAAAAATCAAGTTAGATGCACCAACAAGAGTCGAGGTTTCATGCCAGTTGTTGGAAGATATTTAGCAATCAGTACATAAACAAATATTGATAAGCATCATATCCTGGCTAACTTTACAATGTACAAGTAATCAAGTTAGATAGGTATAAAAGTGATAATAATAGAACACATAATCAATACATCAATGGAAAAATACATCATACAAATGTAATTCACAAGTTTACTTTATCATACTTTTATACTTATTCACTTCCAATAACAACTCATCACAATATATAATCATCATAAGAACACCTAATAGATATGAATGACTGCATGTATGAAAAATGAGCACATTATTTTGTAGTCTTCTCATCATCGCAAAACATCATATCACACTGGTGTAGAACTCGTCCCTCTATCACAACATATCATAACACTATTGACATGGTACCCAATTCTCCACTACCTAGTATCATCACAATGCATAGTCAACAAAATGTAGTCAATAAATCAGAACTCATGCTAGAAGACCACCATAGATGTTTAGTTTACAATTAAGCACAAAGCCACAAAAGCCTAAGTGCTGTAAAAAAAACCATAGCTTACCTCAATTCCATTCTCAACTAACCTTTAAGGTATAATTGTGACCTTTTATTTTTATTCAACTCATTCTTGATCAGTAACATAAATAATGTACACCTATTTTAGTAATATACACCATTTTTGACTATGAGGGATCAAAAATTACTCATTTAGTCATTAATTCACCCTATTTAATTATCTCAGGGTTTTTTATCTATTAATCACATAAATTCTACTCTAATAAGATGAACAACAATAATATTACTTCCATTAATGCTTTCTAATGCCATACAATCATTCTTATCTGAATTTGTCCACAGTTCTACAACTTTTCATCAAGTATTATAACTACGCTAGACCTAATTTTCTACCATGAATTCATTTGTGATGATTATATAATGTTCCAAGAAGTAATTTTAAGTCTAGAATATAACAACTTACTTCAAAAGAAGAAAATAACTCAGAATCCCTCTTAAAATTGCCTTACCCAAAGATCCTTTGTGTTTTAAAAAAAAGAGAGGAATGAACATGTTCTCTGATTTTTAAAACTATCAAATCCTGTTTGTTACTACTACAGTAGCTAATTAACATTGTAGAGGTACCTCTACCGTGATTAAAGATATATTTTAGTAGTTTACTCTTGTTCTAAGGTAGAAACTTGAGATCTCTTTTAAGTTTTCTTCACCTTACGACACTCACCATGAATTAAAATATTACAAACCTTCCCCTCCATGGTAAACTCTATAATATGAGTTCTACAATTCCATTTCTTATGTCAAAAATATCTATTACTTCCTAAACTCATCATCCATCCATATATTATATCAAAAATAATTACCAACGATCACATTATTACCAGATGCTATTTTATTTACACATCCCCTAAAATCATTCAATCCTACATTAGCCTTGAATTTCTGAAAATTTGGCTAAGGGAAGTCTAAGCGCAGATTTTGGCCCCTATTATATCTTAACTCTGATTTGCATTGTTATTGAAATATGTAGCTAGTGTCATAAATCAGTTGACTAAATAATGGGATGTCTATGTACATAAGGTGTTGATTAAGATACAAAGAGACTTATGTAGATTTTATAATATTAATAGAGGAAGGTTTATTAATTTAGATGACTTAGATCAATCTCGATCTAGCGAAGAATGACTTGATAGTCTGTAATTATGTTATTGAAGATCAAGTATAGAAAGTGAATGAGTAGATAATGTAGTTACAAATAATAGTAGGCTATACTTTAGAATCAAGAATGAGTGGCACATATAGTTTGAAAGGTTGTGAACATAAATCACACAAAGGATTAATAATGAATGAATATGAATAATGACTTCATAAAAAGTTAATTTACTATGAGGTTGAAGTTAGATGGATTGTATGATTATGATTGACTAATTTGTCCTAGATTTTTAGTAGACTATAGTTTCTTGATTTTCCTTTGGTAGAAAAAATTATTTGAATATAAAAGGATTTATGTTGCTACCTATTTTTGGTGCTAAACAATAGGCTAGAACTAAAGATTATCATCATTATGAAAGAATGATTATTTCAGGGTTATAATGCTAGTTTTAGGAATTTGATTTAGTAGACGTGATATATTTTATACAAGAACATAATAATTTATCATATTTTCTTACCTCCAAACAAGGAGTAAGCATAAAGCATATGAGCTCTACATGAATGAATTCATAATGGCTATGTCATTAGATAAATGTGAAACCTTAAGAAATATAATTGTAGATATGTGCCCTAAGAGGTACATTTTACATGAGAAAAATACTTTATGTTCTTGAGTTAGTATTATCAATTTATTAAAGGAAAGCAATGGTAGGTGAATTTTTTTGGTGTCCCTAAGATCTTTATGGAGAGGATTACTGATAGATGATGGTGTGTCTCTTTGTAAAGGTTGAATTTCATATAGAATTTTATATGCAAGTGGTTCATCGACATAGAACTTTAAATTTTGATCTAAGGGGGAGATGATAGGTTAAAGAACAAAGATAAGTCTTGATACTCGAATAGTGAAATGTTCCAAACAGTGATGATTAGCTAGCAATCCATTTCATCCTCATGTACTCTATGTAGTTTAGTAAAGATCACATTCTACTCATGTCTTACATATTCATGCAATCCCAATGTCTAAAATCCAAACATACTATGCAAATTCATGCCCATGCTTTTTTCCTTGAATGAGGTGACAATGCTTCAAACAACGATCCTAATCATACTCTATGATTTTATGAGTTCAAGTCCTATGTTATTGATGCATCAGAAAATTGTAAACCTAAAAAGCATAAGAAATCAACTCCTTAATGCAATTTTGAATTACTTTTAATGTTGTTTTTGTTTAATTTTAGTGTTAGGGCCAAGAAGTGGTTGGAATGGCAAAAGAAAGAAAAAAAGATGGAATGTTGAAGCTAGAAATGCCCTATTAAGTAGCTATCAGTTAATTGATACAAGTCCGCTAAAGCGGTCTTGCACTAGTGTCATAGGTACAGCTAAAGTGGTAACCTGGCCGCTAAACGGGTGCACACTTAAGTGGCCCCTTTGTCATGACCCAGTTTCTTAGGTCGTGATGGTGCCTACAATAACCCACTAGTAGGCAAAAAAAATTTGTACACTGAAATAGCTAGTAACGGGCTACCAAATAAATAAATAAATAAATTGCGGAACAAATGAAATAAAGAAGCAATTAAATAATAATCCCTAAACTTGGTGGTATCACTACTAGAGCTGCTAATAATAAAAGAGTTTAGAGTGATGTTCAACTGAATACACTAATATAACTTATCTCTGAATACAACATAGAGTTTAGTCTAATACATAAGAGAGAGATAGGAAATACTCTGAATGTTAGGAGCTCACTCTAAGTCTTCAAACCATGGCTACTCCGCACCACGTGCATACATCATCGACAATAACCTGTACTATGATGTATAAGCTAGAAAAGCGTAGCATGAGTACCACTATAATGGGTACTTAGTATGCATCATCGACCAACTAAGGTAAGTCATGAAAGAAAGATGATACTATAACGCCCCGGAAATTGGGTCCCGGAGCGTCACATGGTGCTTGAGGCTACGAGTAGCCCAAAGCTAACTCTTTGAGCCATTTTCATTCAGTTCAGCATAAATCAATGGGGTTTTCATAAATAACCCTGAAATATCAACAGATTAATCATCATACAAGAATAAAAGAATTTTAGAAAGATAAAAAAATACGACTTATTAGTAACCTCCCAACATCTATACTAGTCTGACAAGCCTCTAAGAAAATCAATAAAACCAGCGAGCCATTGAAACATGCCCCAACTGACTCATACTAAGTTATCAAATGTAAACAATTCCGTGAAACCAACATCAGACATCACATACTCGGAACATGAGGACTCACCACAACAGAGGATGTAGAACAACATGCCCAAAGAATCATTGTCGAACCTGGAACTGAGCACCTGAACCTACATTCCAAGAAAATACATCCCACATCCGAAGATGTGGGTCAGTACCATAGAAAGGAATCGAGTATATTGGGGTGTATGCAGTTATATAAACATCATCATCACAAATATTTATAAGAAATATACAGGATGTATGAAAGACTCACACAGCCCAAAAAAATCATCATAATCATGAGAGGATGAAATAAGTACAATAACACATGTGAGTCATCATATAATTTGTCAATCACTTTTAGTTCATCAAGAATATCAATTCTCATAATGTAAATATCATTTAAATATTTCGAAAGAATAAC
>JAPEIP010000008.1:143682283-143721542 GCA_026120095.1 Capsicum chinense | reverse complement strand
CATCATAATCATGAGAGGATGAAATAAGTACAATAACACATGTGAGTCATCATATAATTTGTCAATCACTTTCAGTTCATCAAGAATATCAATTCTCATAATGTAAATATCATTTAAATCTTTCAAAAGTATAACTTTCACAATTCACTTTCAAATCACTTCACCATTCACCATAGACACAAGGAAACACACATACAGTGGGAGATCTTATAATCGACATAAACCATGTAAGCTACATAGAGTCCAACGTACAACCCACGTTGGGGAGAGCCATTCTATCCTTGCTATTGGAGTAGGACTATCGATATCAAATCCACACAAAATAGTGATCACTATATAAATCAACCTCAGACTCACTCCTATGGGGTCACGTAGTTCTAGGGAAGTAAGGTCGCTTTATACCTCCCACTCGGTGCTAAAGATTTCTCCCAGACTTAGCTTAGATCATTTCAAAGACAATCTATAGTAAAACAATTTCAGTAATATATAAATATACATCGGGAGCCATCATGCTTCCCATCTATCAAAATCAACCACATTGTGGATTTCTTTCACACTCGAGTTCAAAATAACTCCATTAATACTAAAAGGTCAAATCATTTAAAATATCTCAAATATTCAATAGAAATATGCTTATAACACACATTTTCTAAAAAAAACACAATTTCCAATGGAGATTCATGACCCAAAT
Organism: Capsicum chinense; assembly: GCA_026120095.1. Classification (NCBI taxonomy): domain Eukaryota; kingdom Viridiplantae; phylum Streptophyta; class Magnoliopsida; order Solanales; family Solanaceae; genus Capsicum; species Capsicum chinense. Next base: position 143,720,851 of record JAPEIP010000008.1, on the reverse strand, counting down.
ATCAAAATTATGATAAATATCGTTCAAGATTCATGCTTTATATATCTACACATGTAAATTCATCTTTCAAAATCATAAACATAAAGATTTGATAATAATCATCATAAAATATGGGTTCATGCTTCAAATTCACAAAAAAATCAAATGAAAATCATGCCTTTGTAAAGAAAAGTACTTTTGGGCACAAGAACGAAAGAGAGTTCTTGTTGAAAAATCCAACATACCTTGAATGATGAACTTTAGATCGATAATTATTTTTGAGATGTTAATCGTGCCTTTGAACGATGGTTCTTGAATTCTTGAACTAGGAACTTGGAATCTCGAATATATTTGCAGAATTAATGGTGAACTTTGGAGGTTCTTGAAGTTGGATGTAGGAACTTAGGGTTTTCTTTTTGAGGGAATTTGATGAAATATAACATATAATGCTTCTAATAGGCTTTAATATAGGGTTTGGACAGATTTTGAGTGAGGGAGAATGACGAAAATGCCCCTAAAAATCAAATAATTCTCGAATCTGTCCTGTGGTGGACTATTTTGATAGTCTGAAGTAGATCAACCATCACATTTTACTCCGATATCCAAATTAGATGAAACTAATTTCATTAGAAAGAGGACTCTCATATCTTTTGGTTGATATATAGTATCTCACTCAGATCATTATGTACAAGGAATTATGATTGTTTAAAGTTGACCCAAAAATTATATTTTGGTAGGCTGAAGTAGATCAACGATAACTTTTTGCTTCGACAGACAAATTGGATGAAACCAATTTCATTGGAAAGAGGACTCGCAGAGCTTTCCGTTGATATATAATAGATCACCCAAATCATTATGTAAAAGGAGTTATGATTGTTTAAAGTTGAAGCAAAAATACCCCAGGCCTCAATACTTTTTCTTGCATATTTTACTGTTCACTACTATTCATAGTTCGATCGGAATGTTCATAACTCGTTGCTCAGGTATTCATTTTGGATGGTCCACATATCGTTGGAAATATTATTTGATATTCTACGTAATGGTTGGTCATAATATAATACATTTCGTATAGAAAATTTGTAATTCATTCTAGATGATAGAACCAAACACGTTTATGCACAAAAGTTCAATGAAAAATTTCCCAGGGTATTATATATACAATGCAAGATGACCATCACTAAGACAAGGTATAGAATCATACCTGAATCATCTCCATTATTACTGTATTTAATAAGTTATCAAAATGGAATAAAAGTATAACATAAGGTATTAACACATGCTAATATCACTGTACATAACTTGTAATAAATATCAGAATAACAATAAAACATAAGGCATCAAGTCATGCCCATATCATTCTACATAAGAATTGGACAAATCAAAATAATAATGTATAAGAAAGCATCAACACAATAAATCACAATTACAAAGTTGGCTCCCATACGCCAATTGGTGTGTAAAGTAAAGAACTAATCACAATGTCCTATACAACTGGAGAGTACACCCAAGAGAAATATAAAGAAATCTAATCAACCATCTATCCAATCACCATTGTTATTTGACTATCATTCTATGATTACCATCATGGGTTAATTTATCAACACTTTGCAATTATCATCAATCGAAAGTTCTCCAATTTTCCTCCATTATCACCAACATTCATAATTAAATGATGTATGATAATATATACAGAACCATAACAATACCATCATTTAGACAATTGTATCCTTGATATGCCTAATATCTCTTTTTTATTGTAAGACCCCACAAAATTTCCAAGCTTAATTTAGTCCTTTAAGCTTGTCAAGGGGTCCAAGACTTAGAAAATTCTAGCTAAGTTTGTAGACTTAGTTTATTTTTTTCCTTCGAAAGTTGTCAATATCATTTTATGACCTTAATGTCCTTTAATGGTCTATATTTTTTTTAATTCATGATCAAGGAGGTCAATAGGTGTCCCCGGACAAGTTATAGATTTTTTGGACCTCGTCTTGACCCTGTTTGGAATCCCAAAATCGTGAGTCGATGCGATGTTGGCACATCGTGTTGCCAATCGCGTTGACAGTTAAAATTAACCTCAGCTTAAGCCAAATTCTAGTGAACCACTGTGATGTCAGTGCATTATGTCGGTTATCACGTTGGTACCCTCGACATGCCACATTGGCTATAGCATCGTTGGGCATGTTTTTTTATCTTTTAAATCCACATCCTTAAGGGTAATTAGGTCTTTTTTTCTGACCTTCAAACCTCATAACATGAAATTTATCCCTTTTTTGGCTAATGTTAGTCATTCTTTCACTAGTGGTCAAGAACAAGAAAAATCTAGGTGATTAATTTCAAATCAAGAACTTAAGATCTCTCCATTTACTCTTAACAAATTTCCATCCAAGGTATTTAAAGTGTTAATCCAAGGATCCCTTTCATCCTTGGAGCTCAAGAAACAAATTTTTAAATCATGAATTGTGATTTTCATGTTGTGGATTGTATTCCATACATGTTAATGTTAATGTATGGTTTCCAAGTTGAAAACTTTATTGTATCCCATGATATTATGATAGCATGTATGTTAGAATTGAATTCCCTTATGTTGATATCTTGAATTATGAACGAAATATTATAGTCATGATGCTATACCATGTTGTCCATGATCATGTACATGATTATCCTTCTAGGTGTTTGAGAAAATGCTTAAATGAATGAATTGTGCAATTGTGACTCAATTGTGATCGAAATGATATTCCCATGTTATATTCATGTGTTTAGGTTGACTCCCAGGCTAAGTCTATGACTTGTAATTGATTGATGGAATGCTCATGAGATTTGATTTGTGAACTTATGATATGTAAGAATGCATTCCTACTCATGTACAACATTATGATTATCAAATGCCTCATGAAATCCCTCAATGATTGTATTATGAATTGTTGATTATGGTTGTGCGTTCAAGAAGTGTCATATCCTATTTATGTTCATGGTATCGAATCCTGGGGGTACTTCATACTCGAAAATTTAGAGGTGTGCCTAGAGCCAGTGTTATTTTTTGAGATACTCTTAGTCAATCCATGATTAGTAGAATTTAGTCTGTCACATAACTCAGGAAAACACAGTAAATTCAGTATCAGTCCAGTCCCACTCAGTACATAGAAATCACAGTAAACTCAGTCAGTTAATAGAATTCAGTAGTATTCAGTGAGTCAATGAAAATTCAATGAACTTAGTCCAGTACAGTCCAGTATACTCAGTTAAGTATCTATTCAGTTGGGTGTAGGATACAGCACCGAGTGAACCCAAGGATGGGAACTCACCAAATAGCAGAGAGTGTGATTCTTAGAAGCAATCCTTGCATTCCAAAACTATGTAGCCAATGTAAGTTGAGACATCAAACCTGCTAGAAGAGGGTTGATGAAGTGGCTTAACCTATCAGATGAGAGTCCTACTACTCTCATTTGAGTACCTGATAGATGAGGATAACTCATAATTTGTTCTTACCAGTGGCGCGGTATTGAAACCCTTCTAATTGGTGTTATAGATTGGAGCTCAACTTAGCTAAATTATTCTATTTGGAGCATGTCAGTTAGATAATTACCTCCCACAGTCTCAGCCTCAGTCTTCAGTAAAGAACTCAGATAGTTCTACAGATTTTAGGACTGTCAGATATAGTCACTCATCTCAGTACAAAACTCAGCTAGTTCCATTAGAATCAGGATTGTCAGACACAGTCACTCAGTAATCAGTATATGAGTTATCAGTAAATCAGTTATCAGTAATCCATGTTATTAGTAATCCATGTTATCTGTAACCTTGAATCCATAATTCATATGATTTCAGTTACAGTTATGTATTCATGCATGTATCCTCATATAGTCATGTTCATGTAATTAAGTGAGTTATAGTTCATACATATGAACCCTTGCATTCAGCCTTACCTCACTTTGCATACCAGTACATTAACATGTACTGACACATACTTTTCTTTTGTGCTATGGTGTTTTATACCATATGTTCAGACGCTCAGGTTCCCGACCATGCATGGACAACTTCAGGTTCAGTCAGCAGCAGTACACTAGACGTGAGTCCTTATCATTCGAGGATGTTCTATTATTTTATTATTTCAGTACTTAGTGATTTTAGCAGTTGGAGTTAGTTGGGGACATGTCCCATCAACTCCTTATTCAGACAATTTAGAGGCTTTCAGAATAGATGTTCAGACTTTAGTATTTTCCATAATTATGTTCAGTTTTGGTATTTTTATACCTTGTTAAGAAATTATTTAGTTTTGAACCTTATGGCAGATGCCCATCAAATTTTTGCATTTATCTCAGTTTTATTGTTATTACTGTATTACTATATATATAGTACTCATAGCAGGTACCAATCATGGGTTATCTTGTGGTCATTTGGGATCGTTAGCACCGTGTAGCGTCCGGGGTACCAAACTCAGGGAGTTATATTTATATAGGCAACACTTTTTAGTAATCCAATTACTTACTAATCATCATATACCTTATAATTGATATTTATACACTATTAACCATATAATCACTATTTATGCGTTAGCATCTAGTCATTCTTCACCAACTAATCAATAACTAGCACATAGCCAAGATTCATTGCTAAGACACATATATCAACAAGCGAATATTTATTTTGAGCCAATAAAAATTCACTAATCACCATTGATCCAATAACTGCTAATCACCAGTTATATTCAATTTATTGACTAAACATCATTTAGTAACTAACATCACTAATCGACGAATCCTTGTTTGGCAACTAGTGACCATCATCGACAAAATCATTATTGTCAACTAATCATCATTGCTATAAGTCTTCTTTTATTCTCATTATCACTATAGTATAATCATCATAATTACTAGTCATCAATACTACTAGTACTCATTATTGCTAAGGATTACCTATTGATAAGTCATTATTAACCTCTTAATATTAACTACTAATCATCTTTTCAACCATAAATCAACAACTATGCTACTTTATACTTTGATTCCTAGAAAACCATGACTGGCATCTCTAATGTCTAATTATACCCAACTAAACATGAGCATAAATAACATATAGTTGCCATACATAGGGCTATCCAAACTCAAACCAATAGATGTACTCATAGGCACATCAATAATCATCATCAGGCCTTGCAGGGTATATACGTAACATCATAATCATCCTCCAGCCTTGTTGGGTATCATCATATCACCATAGTATCCTTCAGCCTTGCCAAGTATTATCATATCATCCTAATATCCTCTGAACTTGTCATTTATTATCATATAATCATAGCATGTCTGGCCTTTCCAGGAATCGTCATATCATTATAGTATCATCTGTCCATGCCAGGAATTATCATAATATCCAAATTAATATCAATAATAATGAGCAAGCCCCACGAGGGCTAAAGTAAAAGACAAGCCCCATGAGGGCTAAAGTAAAGAACAAGCCCTACGGGGGCTAAAGTTAATAAGAATAAAAGGAGAACCAAGAAGAGAATACATCCACATTTCCTTATTCATTATTAATGTCACATTATCCATAAGTGTATATGTATGTTACATGATTGTTATAAGTGATGAGTCAATAATATAGTCTATTAAACCATGAGCAAAACCATAAGAATTATTATGAGTAATGGACCACAATTAACCTATTAATTGGCCCTCCATTAGGGTAAAGAAAGTTTATCACTAACATAAGCAATATCAAATCCATGGTATAATGAATAGCTTATTCATTGGAAAGTCAATATTGTACCTTATGGATTTATCCATGTTGTATTCAAGGGCACATTCAATTAGTTCTTTGTTGGCCCATTTAATAGACAAGTAACAACCTAATAAATAGCCCGAGTAGTATCCATATCCATAGCTGAATGAACAACATGGTTATGGGCTTATCTAATATCATAACCAATCGCCCATTATGGCATCTTCAATAAACATACTATCAAGGTTCCTCAATAATTCCTCAAGGGGACTTTTCTAGGTATTCATAAGCATCTATAGGTCTCACAAAAACTACCTCAATATTGGCTTAAGGAGGGTCAAGGCCCACTTCTAAATCCCCCCAACATACCTTCTAAGTTCATTTCTACCCCAGACTAGGCTAAGGTATCTAATTTAACTCTTAGATATATAGAAAGCCACCATAAAGTCCAAGGTAGGGATCCTACTCATGTACTATCACTAAGTCCATGGGAACTAAAGAAACTTCATTAGAGTAAGAATCCAAGCACAATCTTTCCATAAGCTTGAGTGACAAGGCCACTCCCATCTAACTAGAGTACTTCTAATCATTCTCATGTTATGCATGAGACATTTAGTATAATCCGTTAATGTTCAAGACAACAAGCTAGGCATTTCCCTATATAAATATCCAACTAACCACAAGTCTTGAATAATCATCAAAAAAATACCTAAAATCCCACTAAATTTAGCAAGATATCATAATTATGCTATGATAAAGCTTATTCTAATAAGGGATAAACCTAACCTACCACAAATCCAAAGATTACTCATTAATCCAATAAACCTTCATTTTCCCTTTTCGAGAAGCCTCTTAAAGATGACAAACTATTAAAAACATAATCTACTCATTAATACGGGCATAATGGTTCCCATATTGCACTATTATGCTTCATGTTTCAAGTGGGTCCCACTTATGAAAAACACATTTTTGAGGTCAAAACAAAGTTCATACCCATAAAGGAACCATAACCCTCAAGAAATAGGTGAAACTAATCATATTTTTGATTAAAATCAAGCCCTCAAGCTATTTAGGGTTTTGGTCAAATAATAAAGAAATTCAAGCTTTAAATTAAAGGATTCGTAGCTTAAATCTGTAGATAATCACGAAAATATATGTTAACCAAGATTCCAAGTCACACCCAAGACTAAATTTAGAGTATCTCACCCTTTTAAGTAATTTAGGTCTCAAAGATAAAGAGAAAATGAATAAAATCATGACTTTTGTGTCCATTTATTACCCCTTCAGGTACATAGTTATCTCTATCGTAGTCCTAGGGACAACAATCTCACTATTGTGATCGCTATAGATCCTTGTGCGATTCCACACGCACCAGCACCAACACCAACAAAGCCAAAAACTTGTTTTTGACCATCGAAACTTATTCAGACTCTGATTTTCCCAAATGAACTATGTAACCCCACTAAATTTGATGTTTGAGATGTTTTGGTGAAGTTGAATTTTCAATCCAAGGTCGTTTAGAATAATTGTTGTCCCCACACCCATATCTATCGATTTTCCTATTTTTTGACCAATAGGTTGAAATCAGCTCAAGCGTATTTGGACATAAACCAATGGTCTACTAGCCTAAAATCAATATTCTAGTTCTGCTATCACAGTAGAGATTTTTATCGAAGATCTTATTACTAAAGATTTTTGGAAATTATGAACCAACGAAGATTTCAAAATAGGGAATTGGTTTTAAAATCCATACGAACTGCTTAATAATCGAACTAACATTCCCATCAAGTCATACAAGACTTGGGGAAGCTATGGAGAATCCCTTACAGTAAAGATAATCAGAAATACAAAAAATGGTCAAAAGGGTCATAAACCCTTACCCCTAAAGTGGTCCTTATCTAGCTATGAATGCTAAAGCTACTTAGGGGTGCTAAAGCATTTTACGGTAATGTGGCTCCATAAATGCTAAAGGTTCATGGCAGATATCAAGTAATAGATTATGCTAAGTCAAAAAATGGACTATGACTGGGTGCTTGAGTTTTATTTTGAACCGTGTGCACACAAAAGAACTATGCCAACATACCAAATTCAATATTTTAGACTCATTACAATAATCAATACATTAATAAAAGATATTTTTGACTAAATGTGGGTACCACACCTATAGTTGCATTTTTCATATAATCCACCTAATATCCTAAAATGAGTATGGAACACTCAAGACATAAACAAGGTTCCAAAGATGATGGCATTGTCAAAATTATCACTCAATGTCTTCTACTAGCAGTTTAAATGTAAGAACTCTTCTTTAACAACAAAATCTCCAAAATGGGCAAATGAGCCTAAAACCTAAATGAATTGTCCAATAACCAAAATGGTAGTTCTAGCAATTCATAAGTTACTAGTAGATACTATGGGAAGGTTTGAAATGCCAAAAAGTGCATAAATTAAGTAATTAACCAAGAGGGTCATTACACTTTCTCCACCCCGTAACATCTTTTCTATGAGATTATTTAGTTTCTTTAATTCAAATTGTCTTCTTTTGATTTCATCATGGAATATAATCCTAACCTCCACACATTCTAATCCCTATACATTACTAGTCTCTTACAATCTCAAAGAACCATTACACAAAAATTGTTCCTCTCTCATTAATAGGAGCTTGGATACCTCCAGCATTACTAAACTTTCCATTCTCACTAGTTTACGGCTCATTGCATCTGCCGCCATATTGGCTTTAACTGGATGGTGTAAGATTGAGATATTATAGTCCTTAATTAGCTCCATTCATGTACTATGTCTTGTATTAAAATACCTCTGGGAACACACAAATAACATATTTTCCAATTTTAAGTATTTTGTGGGGTGGTTTTCAATATAAGACTTTAATTCTTTCGAAGCATAAGAAATCACATTCTAATTCTATATCAAATAGCACTTAAATCCATTCATAAGACTCATATATATAATAAAATCCTTACCCTCAATAGGCAATGTGAGAATTGAGGCAGAGGTCAACAAAGTTATATGCTTTAAAATGTTCTCTTCACACTTGTGATACTATTAAAATGGGACTTCCTTCTGATTGGGGTCTGTCATATGTAATGAAATTACAACAAATCTATTAATAAATCAATAAAAATAACTACCCAACCCCCCAATACTCTACGTTTTATCCCATATATAGGTCTATCCCATTTCCTAATGGCTTCAACCTTTTATGGGTCTACCATAAGTCTTTCCTTAGAAACCAGATACCCCAAAAAGGACACAGAAGAATGCCAAAAGTGACACATAGAATATTTACCATATAGTTACTTCTCATTGAGCAACCCCAACACCATATGTAAATAGGATTCATGATTTTCTTCCCAACATATTAACTCTATGCCAACCAATCTATCCAATAATCCCAGCACTTGGTGAATTTCCTTCATAGACAAAGGGACTAAAGATGCACTATTTAGTGTTGGCTCCATATTCCCTAGTGCAACTTTTTCTTCTTCCTTAACTACCTCCACTTCATTTTGAACATGGTCTGGGGCATTTTGTTGTAAGGGAGGGGATAATATCTCTATATTTTTTATTTATGGGTTGCATGGGAACCACCCTTAATAGGTGTTTTCTTTTGTTCTACCCATTTTCATCCATCTCTAACTCAAGGCATACCCCAAACAATAACCCCAATGGTCAGTGTAGGCATTATTGCTAGTGCTACTGTGGGTGCGGTAGTTGTTACTCTAGTAGAAGGAGTTTAACCATTTTCAGATTAGGGTGAATGGGTTATACACTAATTTGGATCATTAGATACAAATTTGAATCAAGCCATAAAAAAAAATAAAGGATTTCATTCCTAATAACCAATTGCTTCTCAAAGAAAAGTACATATATTTCTATTCCATTTTGTAGAACTCTACTAGACATGTTCTTGTACAATGAGATCTACAAACCCAGTGCACTAAAACCATCTATTCACAACCTAAGTAGTCATGATTGGCATCCACCCTGACATATGGTGGAAGAAAAATACTAGTATTATCCTTACAAACTTAAATGTTACTTTTATATTCATATTTAAATTAATTCTCTATTTTAATCAAGTTTAAAAGAAAGTCCAGTCGATAAATTAAAGCAACCATCAATTCAACATCAATCCAAACCAATAAAGTATGGAAACATCAATTTACATCGTCAGGAATTGAAGCACAATACAAGAACACCTATGAAAAATTAAATCTAAAATAATTAACAAACCCTAAAACATAGATAATTATAAATTGCCTTATTCCCTAAAAATGGTACATCAATATCAATAGGAATATCCAATTATTCCCCGATTATGGTTCTCACCCTCTAAATAAAGTTTGATCCACTAACAAGAGCCAAGGTTATGTGCCAACTATTGGAAGATGTAATACCCGTGCCTTTATCCTATCTAGAAATCATCTCAAGGATGCTAGGACTTACTTTAAAATGAAAACCTATCTTTTTACACGTGGTATTTTTGAGATTTTCACTTTCTATCACATGGAAAATTGAGTTAACTTTCCAACGGTACCAATTTTGTAAAAATCCGACATCAGACGAGGAAGTAATGGATGTTTTACTTGGAACTATCAAAAACGCCCAGGTATGATAGCCAAGTTGACGAACCACCACATAAGTGATGGACCGCCACATCAGTGACGGACCTCCAAATTGACAATCACAGCCAAGGTAGTTAAGCCATTTACTGGCTAAGGACTGATGGATGAATTGATGGATCGTCAAAGTTGTAACAGACGTCATCCAGGACGTCAACTCTTATCTAGTAAACCCCATTTCTGGTCCACCTCTGATAGGCTAAGTGATGGACCGTCAAGTGTCTGATGGACCGTCAGTTAGACCATCATATTCCACGTTTAGTTCATTTCCATGCCATTTTAATAGGGGTATTTTGGTCACTTACCACTCGCCTATATATACCCAGATAAATTCAAATTTAGCCATTTTGCTAATTATTATTTCACAAACAAAAAATAAGATTTCTCTCTAAATTTAATCTCCAAGAACAAGACCAAATATTCTTCAAGAATCAAAGAATTTCAAACCCTCCAAGTTTAAAAACATTAAGAACCTTGAGTCAGGTATGCGTAGTGTTCATGTATGGACCCCTTTCGTTCATAGAGTTTGAAAACCATGGTTTAAAATAAGAAACATAGATTTTCTTATGGTTATGTGATGTTTTTCATGTTAATGATCATTTTTTAAGATTCAAGATATTAATTAAAGTTAACTTCCATGATGTATGAATGCTTGTAGTTAAAACCCATGAATTTGGGTGGTTCAAGATGATTAAAATTGTTGAGAAAACCTATGCCCCAAAGTGTGCATGTAAGGTGTTTGTTAAAATTCCTAGAATGATAAAAATCATGATCCCATGACTCCATAGTATTTAAATGATAAGCTATCTCAACTCTTAAGATGATTCCACATGAACTTCCATGCTATTGATATGTGTTGCTAGTATGATTATGCAATGAACATGATATTAAGGTTGTGCAAGAACTTCCATGTGACATGAAATCCTTTCCATGCAATACATTGTTGATAACCATGCTTAGTATGAAATACCTTATGTACGATATTATGAATTGTTGACTCAAATCTTGTGATCAAGTTATGTCATGTGCGTCAGTTTCCTTCCATCGAGTCTTGGGGGTATTCATACCTAAAAAATATAGCTGTGTGACTAGAGCTAAGTTATGTTATCCCGATAATCTCATTCAATACATGATCTATAGAACTCAGTCAGTCAAGTGATTCAGAAATCTCTGAAATCTCATGATCTTAGCAAAATCTCAGAGAGTAATACTATTTTGTCAGTCAATGGATGTCAGTTATTCAGTCCATGTACAGTCAGTTAAACCATGTTAAGTATCTTTATATGGGAGTAAAAGTTGGCACCTAGTGAACCCAAGCATGGGAACTCACCTGCCAGTCTTGGGTGTGATTTTTAGCAGTCATTCTTGTGTTTTAGAACTATGTAGCCAGTGTAGGTTGATACATCTTAACCTGTCATACTAGGGTTAATGAGGTGGATTAACCTGTCAGTCTAGGGTTCTCACCATTCTCATTTGAGTCCTTGCCAGATGAGGGTCACTCATAACTTTTCTTACTAGTGGTGCGGTATTGACACCCCTCCGATCGGGGAGGAGATTAGACCCTAACTTAGCTATATGCATTATTGGGGCATGTCGGTTAAATAACTACCTCCCATAATCTCAGGCTCAGTCTCAGTAAAATAACTCAGACAGTTCTTCAGATAGCAGTATACTAGGACTGCCAAATACAGTCAAATTCAGTTATAGTACGAAACTCAGATAGTTCCATCAGACCCAGGACTGTCAGACACAGTCACCCATGTTAACAAAACCATAGTTTCAGTCATTTCAGAAATTAGTAAATCATGTATTAGCGTACAGATCCACTATTACATATTTACATTTCTAGTAATTATGTATGTATGTTTGCACTCTCACATTTATATTAGCCGGTCAGTTAGCATTGCTCATGCATGTAAACCCTTTTTATTTAGCCTACCTCACTCGTATACTCAGTACCCCAGTTGTACTAATATTTTTGCACTACATTTCTTTCTTTTTATGTTACACCATAGGTTCAGAGACATGAGTTCCAGATCAGCAGTAGCATTTACATTCCAGTATACATAGCTGCAGTGAGTCCTCTTCATTGAGGATGATATGATTAGATTTATTTATTATTTAAGTTAGTGTTCAGTTTACGGAGTTAGTTTGATACATGTTCCTTCAACTCCTTATTCAGTCAGTACTTTGAGGATTTTAGATAAAATTCAGATTTAGTTCAGATTTGATTCAGTTTCAGTTATTTTGGGTATTTTTCACCCATATGGATGTTTTTTTACCAAATTTTTTATTCAGTTGAACCTTATGGTCTATTATTTATGTTTTATGCATATTATATATATGTTAAGCAATGTACAGGCATAGATATCAATCATGGGTTAGCTTGTGGTCCATCGGGGTCATAAGCACTGTATAGCATTCTGGTTCAAAAAATTTGGGTGTTACAAATTTGGTATCAGAGCCTAAGGTTCAATCGAGTCCTAGGAAGTTTGAAAGCCACATCTAGTAGAGTATTGTACATGGGTGTGTTGTGCGCCACATTGATGTACAAGAGGCTATAAGATGTTTTAGGAACAGTTTCCCTTCATTTAGTCTTTATGTCATGCTAGTGTGCATAATCTTAAGTTAAACTCTCAGTCTAATTCATTCTTCTCTTATTCCATAATATGCCTCCAAAGAGAAGAAACTAGCCAATTCCTCAGCTCGAAGACCCTTTAGGCGAGCATGTTTCTCATGTGGAGTTTAGAGCCGCATTCGCAACACTTGCTCAGTCTGTGGCTGCCCAGAATGAATGACCACCAGTTATTTTGGCCAATCCAGTGGCCAATTCCACAGCAACAATAATTTAGGACTTTACCCGAATGAACCCTCCATCTTTCTTCAGGTCTAAGTCTGATGAAGACCCTGAGGAGTTCATTGACCAAGTCCAGAAGTTCATTGACATCATAGGAGTTACTTCTATTTAGAACTCTGAGATAGCCGTATACCAGTTATAGGATGTTGCTCACACTTGGTACAAACAATAGAAGTCTGAGAGGTAAGAGGATGCAGGTTCTATAGAGTGGAAGGAATTCGTCATGGCTTTCTTAGACAGATTCTTTCCCCAAGAGCTGAGAAAGGAAAAAGTTCTTGAGTTTATCAACCTCAAGTAGGGAAATGTGATGGTTAGGGAGTATTCTCTCAGATTTACTCAGCTAGCCAGATATGCCCCTTATGTGATTGCAGACAACAGGCCTAAGATGAGAAAGTTCATGTCAGGAGTGAATTATAATGTAGTAAATGAGTGTAGATCTACAATGCTGAATAGTGATATGACTTTAGCCAGGATCATAACCCATGCCCAACAAATATAGGAAAAAAAGGTTAGGGCTAGGGAGAGGCAGAATAAGAGAGCAAGATCAGGCAGTTTAAGTTTTGCTCAGCCCAAATCCTAGGGAGGAAATCGTTCCCAATTTCTTCCTAAGTCATTAGCTCTAGTTCATTCTTCAAGCATTGCTCCAGCTCCTAAATTTAGAGATAGAGCACCCGACTCTAAATCTTAGGGCAGTGTTAGTAATGCCCGAATTAATCCCCTATGTGAAATTTATGGTAAGAACCACCAGGGTATTTGCAGAGCTGGTAGTGATGTTTGTTTTGGTTGTGGCATGCCCAGAAATAGAGTCATAGATTGTCCTCAAGCCAATTATTAGGGTCAGCAAAATTGTTCCACAGCTCAGTCCGGTCGCCCGAACCTATAGGGTGCCCCTTCCAGTGCTACTAGTGGGCAACGCCCAAACAAATTTATGCTCTTCAGACTTGATAGGATAAAGGAAATTCTCCTAATGTCATTACTGGTACGATACAGATTTTCCATGTTAATGTTTATGCTTTGCTAGATCTAGGTGCATCCTTATCTTTTGTCACTCCATACATCGCATGAGATTTTAGAATCAGTCTTGAAATTTTAGCAGAGCCCTTTTTAGTCTCTACCCCAGTGGGTAAAAGCATCATGACTCGGTGGGTATACAGGAACTGCCCGATTATGATATTTCAGAAATCTACATTAACAGATTTAGTCAAATTAGTGATAACTAATTTTGATGTCATTCTCGACATGGATTGGCTTCAATCCTGCTATTCCATAGTCGACTATAGAACCCAGATAGTTAAATTTCAGTTCTCGAATGAGCCCGTCCAAGAGTGGAAGGGTAGTACTTCATCCTTTAGTGGTCAGCTTATTTCCTACCTTCGGGCAAGGAGAATGATTTCTAAGGGATGTGTGTATCATCTCGTGCATGTTAAAGATTCTATTTCTGATTCTCCTAGCCTTGAATCAGTTCTAGTAGTGAATGAATATTTAGACATCTTTCCTGAAGATCTTCCAGGCATCCCCCCCGAAAGGGAAATAAACTTTGGCATAGACCTTCTCCTAGATACTTAACCTATTTCTATTCTACCATATAGAGTGGCACCAGTAGAACTCAAGGAACTAAAAGATCAGTTGAAGGATATCTTAGATAAGGGATTCATCAGGCCTAGTGTATCCCCATAGGGTGCATTAGTCTTATTCGTGCGCAAGAAAGATGGTTCTCTCAGGATTTGTATTAATTATCACCAGCTCAACAAAGTCATGATCAAAAATAGGTACCCACTTCCTAGAATAGATGACTTATTTGATCAACTTTAGGGTGCCATTTATTTATCTAAGATAGACCTCAGATTAGGCTATCATTAGCTTAAAGTTAGAGAACGTGAAATCCAAAAAATATCTTTTCATACTCGGTATGGTCACTTCAAATTTCTAGGCATGTCCTTTAATCTTACCAATGCCCCTGCAGATTTCATAGACTTGATGAACCAGGTGTTCAAGCAGCACTTGGACATGTTTATCATAGTCTTCATTGATGATATTTTGGTCTATTCTCGCACAGAGCGTTATATTCAGACCATCTCAGAATTGTTCTTCAGACTATTAGAGATCATAAATTTTTTGCCTAGTTCAGTAAGTGCAAATTTTGGCTTAGATTAGTAGCATTTCTTGGCCATATTGTTTCCAATGATGGAATTAGAATAGATCCTTAGAAAACCAAAGTAGTAAAAAATTGGCCTCACCCTGTCTCTCCATCAGATATCAAGAGTTTCTTGGGTTTGGCTGGCTATTACAGATGCTTTTTCGAGGGATTTTCTTCTATTGCATCTCCTATGTCTATATTGACTTAGAAGGAGGTTAAGTTTTAGTGGTTAGATTATTGAGAGAAGAGTTTTTAAGAGTTGAAGACTCAACTCCCCTCTTCCCCAGTTCTAACTTTTCCAGATGGTTCAGACGGTTTTGTAGTTTTTTGTGATACGTCCAAAGTGGGTTTAGGTTGTGTCCTCATGCATCATGGTAAGTTCATAGCCTATGTCTCCAGACAGCTAAAGACCCTTGAGAAGAATTGTCCTACTTATAATTTTGAGTTAGCAGCCATAGTATTTGCCTTACAGATTTGGAGGCATTATTTATACAGAGTTTATTTAGATGTGTTCACAGATCATAAGAGTCTCCAGTATGTCTTTTCTCAGAAAGATCTCAATCTTTTTCATAGAAGGTGGTTATAGCTTTTGAAATATTATGACATGAGTGTTCTTTATCATTGGGGAAAGGCCAATATTATGGCAGACGCTCTCAGTAGACTCTCCATGGGTAGTGTTTCTCACGTAGAGGATGGTAAGAAGAAGATAGCCCAGGAAATTCATCAGCTTGCCATACTAGGCATTTTCTTAGTCGACTCTTCAGAGGGTGGTGTATGTGTTTAGAGTAGTTCAGAGTCATCTCTAGTTTTTGAGGTGAAAGAAAAGCAAGACAAGGATCCCAGCCTTTTCAAGCTAAAAGAGTCAGTTCAGAATCAGAAAGTAGAGGCTTTCTCCTAAGGAGAAATGGTGTTCTTCGTTGTCAGGTTCATCTGGGTGTTCCATGTGTAGATGACTTGAGGCAGCGAATTCTTGCAGAGGTGCATAGTGAGCGATACTATATTTATCCAGGGGACTCTAAGATGTACTACAATTTGTGAGAGATCTGTTGGTGGAGTGGGATGAAAAAAGATATTGCAGAGTTTGTGGCTAAGTGCCTACATGTTAGCAGGTTAAGATAGAGCATCAAAAACCTAGTGGGTCCATGCAGGAGATCACCATTCCTACTTGGAAGTGGGAAAAAGTGAACATAGATTTCGTGGTGGGTATGCCTAGAACTCATTAACAACATGATTCGGTTTGGGTCATTGTAGATAGAATTACCAAGTTTTCTTATTTCCTTCTTATTCGTACCTCTTATTCAGCCGAGGATTATTCTAAACTCTATATCATCTCAAACAGAGGTACACAGTTTACCTTTTATTTTTGGAATGCATTCCAAAAAGGTCTTGTTATATATCAGTACAATATTTCATCCTCTGACAGATGGCCAAGCAGAAAGGACTATTCAGACTCTTGAAGACATAATAAGGGAATGTGCAATTGATTTCAAGAAAAGTTCGGACGACCACTTGCCCTTGATTGAGTTTGCATACAATAATAGCTATCATTCCAGTATTAAGATGGCTCCATTTGAAGATCTTTATGGTATGAGGTGTAGATCTCCAGTCGGTTGGTTCAAAGTTAGTGAAGCCTCAGTCATCGGTCCTGACTTGGTATTCGACGCCTTAGAGAAAGTTCAGTTGATCAGAGAGAGACTTTGGGCTGCTCATAGTAGACAGAAGTCTTATAAAAATGTTTGTATAAAGGATCTTGATTTCGAGGTCAATGACTATGTCTATCTTAAAATCTATCCCATGAAGGGAGTGAAGAGGTTTGGCAAGAAAGGAAAATTCAGTCCCCGCTATGTCGGTCCCTTCAGAATTCTCAGTCTTTTCGGCAAGGTAGATTATAAGCTCGAATTGCCTTTAGATCTAGCCTTAGTTCATCTGGTCTTCCATGTATTTTTGCTCAAGAAGTACATAGGTGAACCAACAGTTGTAGTCATTATTCAAAACATTAATGTTCAGGACAACCTCTCTTATGAAGATATTCCAGTCAAAATTTTAGACTATCAGATTCATAGGCTGAGGAACAAAGAAGTCCCTCTAGTCGAAGTTCTTTGGTGAAATTAGTCTGGTGAGGGAGCTACTTGGGAAGCAGAAGCAGACATGCGTAAGAAGTATCCTCACCTTTTCTCCCCCAACCCAGATCAAGCTCAAGGTAACAATCCTCCTTAAGCTTATTCAGTTTCACATTCCACATTCAATACAACTTGATATTTCATTTCGTATTAATGTTCCATTAAAAATTTTGTATCAAGTGCCATTGCGTATAATGTCATGCATACATATATCAGTCCAGCAAATAATCATGCATCAAATATGCATTCTCATTACGAGAACCTCAGTCATGCATTCATGAATCAATTACACGTGCAT
Source organism: Capsicum chinense (assembly GCA_026120095.1). NCBI lineage: Eukaryota > Viridiplantae > Streptophyta > Magnoliopsida > Solanales > Solanaceae > Capsicum > Capsicum chinense. The sequence goes on along the minus strand of JAPEIP010000008.1, from coordinate 143,703,102 downwards.
CAGATATGTACGTTTAGTATAACGCATTCAGTTTGTCAGTCATAAGATAATGTTCCAACTACTCATGTTCAGCTTATTGTTTCCCCTCTTATTCAGTTCTATTTGATGATGAATGTTCTCAAGGGGGAGATATTGAAATACCCGTGCCTTTTTCCTATCTAGAAATCATCTCAATGATTCTAGGACTTACTTTAAAATGCAAAACTATCTATTTACACGTGGTATTTTTGATATTTTAACTTTCAATCATGTGTGAAATTGAGTTAGCTTTCCAACAGTACCAATTTTGTCCAAATCCGACATCAGACGAGGAAGTTATGGATGTTTTACTTGGAACTGTCGGAAACTCCCAGGTATGATAGACAAGTAGATAGACAACCATATAAGTGACAGACCGCCACTTTGACCATCATAACCAAGGCATTTGAGCCACGTACTGGATAAGTATTGATGGACATGTTGACGGATCATCAAAGTTGTGATGGACCATCATCAAGGCCGTCAACTCTTATCCAGTGAACCCCATTTCTGGTCCATGTCTGACGGGCTAAGTGATGGACCATCAAGTCTCTGATGGACCATCAGTCGGAGTGTCACACGCCACGTTCAGTTTATTTCTAGGTTGTTTTAATAGGGGTATTTTGGTCACTTACCACTCGCCTATATATACCCAGATAAGTTTGAATTCAACTATTTTACTCATTATTATTTCACAAACAAAAACTAGGGTTTCTCTCTAAATTTAATCTCCAGGAACAAGACCCAATCTTCTTTAAGAACCAAAGGATTTTAAACACTTCAAGTTCAAAAATGTCAAGAACCTTGAGTCAGGTATGCGTAATGTTCATCTATGGACCCCTTTTGTTCATAGAGTTCAAGAACCATGTTTTTTAATGAGAAACATTGATTACCTTGTGTTTATGTGATGTTATTCATGTTAATAATCATTGTTTAAGCTTTAAGATATTAATTTAAGTTGATTTCCATGATGTATGCATACTTGTAGTTAAAACCCATAAATTTGGGTAGTTCAAGATGATTAAAATTGTTGAGAAAACCTATGACACAAAGTGTGCATGCAAGATGTTTCATAAAATGCCTAGAATCCTAAAAATTATGTTCCCATGACCCCATAGTATTTAAATGACAAGCTATGTCAACTCTTAAGATGATTCCACATGAACTTCCATGCTATTGATATGTGTTGCTAGTATGATTATGAAATGAACATGATATTAAGGTTGTGCAAGCACTTCCATGTGACATGAAATCCTTTCCATGCAATACATGGTTGATAACCAAGCTTAGTATGAAATCCCTTATGTACGATATTACGAATTGTGGACTCAAATCTTGTGATCAAGTTATGTCATGTGTGTCAGATTTCTTTCATCGAGTCCTAGAGGTATTCGTACCTGAAAAATATAGTTGTGTGCCCAGAGCTAAGTCATATTTTCCCAATAATCTCAGTCAATCCATGATCTATAGAGGTCAATCAGTCATATGACTCAGGAAACCTCCAAAATCTTATGATATCAGCAAAATCTCAGAGAGTAGTACTTTTCTGTCAGTCAACGAATCTCAGTTATTCAGTCTATGTACAGTCAATTAAATTATGTTCACTCTCTTCAGATGGGAGTAGAAGTTAGCACTGAGAGAACCCAAGGATGGGAACTCGCCTACTAGTTTAGGGTGTAATTCTTAGCAGTCATCCTAGTGATCCAGAACTACGTAGCTAGCATAGGTTGAGACATAATATTGTAGACTAGGGTTGATGAGGTGTCTTAACCTATCAGTTTAGGGTTCCCACCATTCTTATTAAAGTACCTGCCAGATAAAGGTTACTCAAAACTGTCCTTACCAGTGGCGCGGTATTGATACCCCTCTAGTCGGGGCAGAGATTGGACCCTAACTTAGCTATATGCATTATTGGGGCATGTCGGATAAACAGCATGTCGGATAAACAGCTACCTCCCATAGTTTCAGGCTCAGTCTCAGTAAAAGAATTCAAATAGTTCTTAAGATAGCAGTATACCAGGACCACTAGATACAGTCAAATTTAGTTATAGTACGGAACTCAAATAGTCCCATCAGACCTAGGACTGTCAGACACAGTCACCCATGTCGATAAAACCATAGTTTTAGTCATGTTAGAAATTAGTAAATCATATATTAGCGTACAGATCCAATATTATGTATTTACGTTTGCAGTTATTATGTATGTATGTTTGCACTCTCACGTTCATATTAGTCGGTTAGTTAGCATTTCTCATACATGTACACCCTTTTCATTTAGCCTACCTCACTTGTATACTTATTACCTAATTGTACAGATGCATTTGCGCTATAGTGGTTTCTTTTTATGTTACACCATAGGTTCAGTGACACGAGTTCTATACCAGCAGTAGCATTCACATTCCAGTATACAGAGCTGCAGTGTGTCCTCCTTATTTATTATTGTAGTTGGTTTTCATTATACGGAGTTAGTTGGAGACATGTTCCTTCAACTCTAGTTGGAGACATGTTCCTTCAACTCCTTATTCAGTTAATACTTCGAGGCTTTCAGATACAGTTCATATTTAGTGTAGATTTGATTCAATTTTAGTTATTTTGGGTATCTTTCACCCATATGGATTTTATTTTACCAGATTCTTTATTTAGTTGAACCTTATGGCCTATTGTTTATGTTTTCTGCATATTTCATATATGTTGAGAAATTTACTAGTGCAAATATCAGTCATGGGTTAGCTTGTGGTCCCTCAGGGGTCATGAGCACCATGTAGCATTTCGGTTCAGAAAATTAGGGTGTAATAGAAGATGTTTTAAAATAAACTAAAAAGAGTACAAGTAGCATCAGAACATCAATAAGCAATGATAAACATCATAGGCCTACTAACTCTACAACTTACAAGTAGACAAGTTAGATAGGGATAAAAGTGATCATAATAAAAGTCATAATCAATAACATCTCTTGAAAAATAAAACAGGTTAGACAAGTATAAAAGTGTTCATAATAGAGCTCATAATCAATAACATCAATGCCAAAATACACCGTACAAATGTAATTCACCAGTTTACTTTCATAGACTTTTATACACAGTCACTTTCATTAACAACTCATCACTACATATAATCATTATAACAACACCTAATACATATGAATGACTACATATATGCAAATTATGCACTTCATATCTTACTCTTCTTGTGATCATAAACAACATTATATCACACTAGTGTAGTACTCTACCCTCTATCACAACATAACATAACTATACCAATGTGTTACCAAATTCTCCATATCTTAATATCATCACAATGCATAGGAAATAGAATGAAGTTAATAAATCACAAGTCATGATAGAAATAATCATAGATGTTTAGTTTACAAATAAGCACAATGCTAAGAAAGTCTAAGAGCTATACAAAAACTATAGCCTATCTCAATTCCTTTCTCAAGTCACTTTTAATCTATACATTTGACCTTTTGTTCTCATTAAACTCATTCTTGATATATAACATTAAGAATATACACTTATTTCAGTAATTTACCCTTGTTTTAACTATGAGGGATAAAAACCACTGATTTAGTCATTAATTCACCCTATTTCATTATGATAGGGTTTTTATTCCATTAATCACAAGAATAGTATTGGAATTATATTTAAAACCATAATTTTATCTTGATAAATTCTTTCTAATACCTTACAAACATTCTTTACTTTAGTTATACACGATTCCACCAGTTTTCCTTAATAACTAGGTTAAACCCTAGTTTTCTATGTTAAATTAATTTATAGTGATTATCTAATATTATAAGAAGAAATTTTAATTCTATAATGTAATGACTTACCGGCAAAGATGAAACAACTGAAAAACCCTCTAAGAATTCCCTTGCCCAAATATCCTTTGCCCAATCCTGCATGGTACCAATGGAGTAGTTAATTATCGCTACATTTGAAAACTAGACTTTGAACAATTGAAAAATTCCCTCATTTGAGGTCTTTGGGCTTGGTACGATGAAGGGTACCACTCATACCCTTTGGATATAAGTTGGTGACCCCCTATCATACCCTAGGCATTGTGGGGAGGGGGGGTTATTACTATCCTAGGTATGAGTTATAACCTCCCCAATCATATGCTAAGGCACGAGTCATACCCAACAAAGTCTTATAGTGTGGTGTCTTGAACTTAAAGTGGACTATTTTTGGTACAAGTGTTGTGCATGGTTTAGGGAATGAGTCTTACCATTTGGGTAAGATTCTAGAGTGTGTCATTATACTCTAACAAGAATAGATGGCCTGGTAAAAGAATAGGGTACAAATTAGGTTACCATTTATACCCGAGGGTACTATTAACTTAAGTGAGTTATACCCACCTAGATGGTCAGTTTTTAAGATTTTAGTTGGAGACCTTATGGTCATTTACCACCCTTAAAATCATAATTATCCTAACTATATAAGTTCTTGTAGCCTCCTAAACATCCATTTTTGGTTGATTAAATACCCTAAATACTTTCTCAAACTAATTTGTAAAGAATTAGAGGCTAGGGTTTCAAGGGAGATCTTCTAGAGGCAATGTAATGTCAAGATTCTTAGTGAATTAATTTTTCTGAGGCATGTAATTCTTCCCCTTGAGAAATAACTATAAACCCATGTATTTTACACTTGGATTAGTAAGTGTACATGGTGATTTTGAAATCAAATGAAAATGTGGACTTTTTCTTAGACTTGTGTTTATACATGTTATTTATGATGATTTGCAAATATGTGTGCTTCTTGTATGTGGTATAACATGTAAGTCTTGATTAACTCTAATCTTGATGATTTCTACTATGAAAATGGCCTTTGTAAAGGCATGCACACAATGTGCTTGTGAAAATGTCTAAGTGAATTATCTAGTCTTATGAGGGTGATGTTTTGAACTAGGGAAATGGACCAATAAGTATGAATAGTTTCTATACAATATTGTAAAGGTATTATAATCTATGTATGGTGAAATTGATGACTATGTTGGTTTATGGTTAATGAGGAGTTAAAGCCCTTAAACATGAAAATGAATTTGAATTATGTGTTGAATTAAAGTATGGTATGGATATGGTATAAGATTGCTAATGACCATATATTTAATTATATGACTAACTGAATTAAGACATTGGCATATTCAAATTGTTGAGCAACAAAGGCTCCCATGAGGACCATGTGTCATGTATAGTGTTAAATTGTTTAAATGGGTTAAAGTCCATAATTGTAAATAGAATATAGATAATTAATGGACAAATGTTTGGAGTACGAATGCCGACTCGTAATAGTTGTAACTTCAAGAGGTAAAAGTCCCCCAGTTAATAAAAAGGCTTAAGTTTAAATTCCCTAGCCTAATGAAATCATTAGCGGTTAAAATACCTTGAATAATGAGATCTTTTGAAAATAAAGTGCCTCACCAAATGAAATGACTTGGGTTAGAGTCCCCAATGTAATACAGAATTGGGTTAGAGTCCCTTGCCTAATGTGTGGTCATATGGTTAGAGTTTATTGCCCAAATGAATATAAGTGTGTGGTTAGAGTCCCTTGCTTGGATGGATGTGTATGGGGTTAAAGTCCCATGCTTAATGAGTATATACATTGCTTAATAAGAAATATTGAATCTAAGTATGGAACGATCAGAGTCCTCCGCTTTATGTCTCATAATTGAGTGCCTTGAGAATATTGTTATGACTTTTTTACTTATTTATCATGTGATCTACCTGTATGTATGGATAAGTTCATTAATATGGATAATACGATATATTTATTTGTTGTTGATTGATGATACTATTTTGTCCTTATCCTTGAGTTACATGCTAGCGCTCCAACTACTAATTATCACCCAACGCTATGTCCCCGTACAACATAGAAGCCAGAGCATCCTCTTTATTTCCTACATTGTGATTAGGTGATTGAGCACTTTGTGCATTGACTTTAGAGCGGTGAAATTCCATTCTTCGGAAGATATTCTATTTTGGTCTCCTATCTTCTGATAGTCTTATTTTGACTTGGTTTGGCTATTATCGGTGGCTTTTCCTGACATATATATTTCAAACATCGGTTTGTATAGAGGTATTCTGGATGACTGTGGACTTAGGTGTAATGGATTCTTTGATGAATATAAGGAAGTGTTTAGATATATTTAAGTTATGAATTATAGTATGCTATCGTCTATCTTATCTTTTTGTTGGAATTCGTTCGACCCTTGTGATTTGTATTGATGACTAAGTTAGGTTATCAGGTCAACCTCCGATTCATGTGGGCTAGAGGTGCCCATTCGACATGGACTGGTTTCAGTTCATGTCAAGTTAGTATCAAAGCCTAGGTTAACTGCCAGTTGGGTGTCCATGATACTGTGTCAAGTAGAGTCTCTTTTATAGGTGTAAAATGCACCACTCTTATAAAAAGGGAGATATGAGGAATTTTAGGAAATATTTCCTTTTCTTATGTTTTAATTTCAAGGTATAGAGTGTAAGGTCTATGATTCCCATGATTTGCAATTGCTATATTGTATATCATGCCTTCAAGAAGAACTGAGCTTCAGGAAAACATTTCTGCCTCGACTGAGGGCCCTATGGACGAAGCTTATCTAACTTTTGGAGTTTGGATCTAGGCTAGGGTTGTGGCCTCTAACCATTTTAGTGGTGTTTCACCTGTCCCCACCAACACCAACTATGAGAGTGACCTTTCTATTTTGTCACGTCAAGAGGATGCTACTAATGTTGAGTTTTGTCTCTCTATTAACCTCTAGACTCAATTTGTAGCCTCTAAATCAAGGCGTAGTACTTCAGCTAGTGTTTCTTTTAAGGCCACATGAATTGGCCAATTCGTGATTTTGAGCCAGCCTATGCTTATGGGTATGAATGTTGATGAAGATCCTCAAGGCTTTATTGATAAAATAGAGAAAATCTTCTGAATCATGCACGTTTCAAAGATTGAAGCCGGCATGTTTGCCTTCTATGAATTGAAAGATGTAGCGTACCAATGGTACAAGGGGTGGGAGTTGTGTAGAGGTGTAGATTCTAGTCCCTTCATGTGGGAGGATTTCTCCAAGGCTTTCTTAGACCATTTTTTTCCTCCAGATTTAAAGAAGCAAAAATAGAAGAATTTATGAACTTGAAATAAGAGAGGATGTCCGTTAAAGAGTATGCCTTGAAATTACATTAATTGTCAAGTTATGCTTCCAAGATGGTCTCTAGGATGAGGTTTAGGATGCATAAATTTGTCTTGAGATTATCTCGTGAGGTAGTCCTTAAGGTAAAGACAACCTTGTTGATTGAAAACATGGACATCTCTAGGTTGATCGTGTGTATGCAACAAGTGGAATAAGAGAAAAAGAAGCAATTTGAGTTTAGTGAAAGGCAAGGGAAGAAGTTTAGGTCTTCCAAGCCTAGTAGTAAAAATGGTGGCAAGTGGCCACATAAGAAGTTAGGGCGTTTAAATTTTTTCTATTCGGCTAGTGTTCTCTCTCCTTACCCAAAGTTGTTAGGTGATCGTCGTTCTCAGCTTATTGGTGGGTTCTAGGTATAGGGTGCCCAATTCTAGATTAGTGATGCCTAGTCGGATCCACCCTACCCTTCTTGCATATTCCTTGGTTAGAGTTATCATGGTTAGTGTGAGACGTAGATGAATAAATATTTTAGTTATGGTTAGATCGGGAACATGCAACGTGAGTACCCTTCTCTTGTAGCTTCTTGGCCCAACAAGGATCCTATTGCTACTCCATCTACTCACATACCAAAGGGTGTTATATCTGCTTTTTTTTCTATTTTTGGCACCGGCACTGGCTGAAACTACTTTTATGCACTTATATTTGTTGGGATTCTGAGGTTTCTCCTGATGTTGTCACAGGTATGTTGAGCCTTTTCTCCTATGATGTATATTGTTTGCTTCATCCAGGGTCTAAAATTTCTTATGTGACCCTATATGTGAGTGGTTGTATATTTTAATTATGGTCGCGAGAGTCTATCAATTGTTTTTCTATTTCTAGGCTAGTAGGAAACTCTGTGATTGCTAGAAAGGTTTATAGGGGTGAGTGGTATCTGTTAGTAGTAGAGATACTCATTTATACTTGACAGAGTTAGACATGGTCGATTTTGATATCATTCTCGGAATTGATTGGTTGCATTATATTATGCTTTCTTAGATTGTCCCACTTATAGGGTCATTTTTAGATTCGCTAATAAGCCAATCATTGTATGGGAAAGTGGTTCTTTGGTGCCTAAGGGGAGATTCATTTCTTTTCTTAAAGCCCAAAGGTTTATTTCAAAGGGGTGTTTGTATCATTTTGTCTGAGTTAAATATTCAAACTTATAAAGTTCTTCTTTAGAATTCATTCTCGAGGTTAATGAGTTTCCCATGGTATTTTTGGATGATCTTCCCGGTATTCTTCCCGATAGAGAAATTGATTTTCGTATTAATCTTGTTCCAGACACGCATACAATTTCTATCCCTTCTTATAGAATGGCTCCAACAGAGCTTAAGGAGCAATTGAAGGACATCTTGGATAAAAGATTTATCTATCCTTATGTGGCTCCTTTGGGTGATCCCGTGTTTTTTGTGCACAAGAAGCATGCTTTCCTTCATATATGCATTTATTATCGTCAGTTGAACAAAGTGATCATAAAGAATAAATATCCTCTTCCTAGGATAGATGAAAATTAGGGATACAAATATCACTAAGACTTCCTTTAGAACCCGATATGGTCACTATGAGTTTTTTATTATGTCCTTTGGTTTGACTAATGCCCTGGCAACATTCATGGACTTGATGAATAGGGTCTTCAATCCGTTCTTGGACATGTTTGTTATTGTCTTCATTGATTATATGATAGTCTATTCTAAGAGTAAGGTGGATTATATCGATCATATATGTGCTATGTTTCCAACTTTGAATGATCTTTTTTTGAATGCCAAGTTCTCCAAGTGTGAGTTTTGGTTGAAATTTCTCGCTTTCCTTCGTCATGTTATATTTAGTGAAAGGATAATGTTAGATCACCAAAAGGTTGAGGCAGTTAGGAAGTGTCCAAGACTTATGACTCCAATCGATATTCAGAGTTTTTGGGTCTAGATGGTTACTATAGAATATTTGTAGAGATTTTCTTAACTATACCTTCCCCAATGACCAAGTTGACCCAAAATAAGGTCATGTGCTTATGGTCGGATGCGTGTGAGGGTGGCTTTGAGATGTTGAAAGATAAATTGACTTCGACTCTTGTTTTGAACTTACCCGAAGGTAATGATGGTTTTATAGTATATTATGATGCTTTTCGAATTTGTCTAGGCTACTTGTTAATGCAACATGGTAGGGTGATGGCCTATGCTTTTAGGGTATTGAAAGTTCATGAGAATAACTACCCTACTTACGAGTTAGAGTTGTTAGCCATGGTTTTTGCATTAAAAATTTGGTGACACTATCATTATGGGGTATATGTTGACATTTTTTCAATCATAAGAGCCTTTAGTATGTGTTTACTTAAATGAGTTGAATCTCCAACAAAGAAGGTGGCTTGAGTTGTTGAAATACTATGATATGAGTCTTTATTACCACCCCGGTAAACCTAATATAATCGCCTATTCTCTTAATAGATTATCTATGGGAAATTTGGCCTATATGGATGAGGATTAGTGGTAATTAGTTAAGGATATTCACTATTTGAAAAATCTTAGAGTTCAACTTGCGGACTCCAAGGATGGTGGTGTATTTGTGCATTTAGTATCTTAGTCATCTCTTGTGGTTGAGATAAAGGAAAACCAAGTATTAGACCCCGACTTGATGAAGATAAAGAGTAATGTGGGTCAATTAAATGTTGCAAACTTAGAGATTTGTAGTGACGGTATCTTGAGACATCAAGGTAGACTATGTGTTCCCTATATAAATGGATTGAGGGAAAGGGTCATGGTCGAGGCTCATAAATATTGGTATGATATACATCCTGGTTCCACCAAGATGCATCATGATCTCAGAGAGTTCTATTGGTGGGGTAATATGAAATGATATGTGGCTAGTTTTGTAGCCATGTGTATAGTGTGCCGATAAGTAAAAGTTGAGCATATGAGGAATGGGGGCTTTTATCAAGAGATTCCATTACCTGAATGGAAGTGGGAGGCAATTAATAAGGATTTCATTACAGGTCATCCCTGATTTTTAAATCAATATGATTCTATTTGGGTTATTATTGATAGAATGACCAAGTCCGCTCACTTTTTGCGCATGAGGACTAATTACTCGGTGGAAGATTATGCTAAGCTTTTTCTTGTGGAGATTGTGAAGTTGCATGATGCTCTGATTTTGATAATTTTAGATCATGGTCACTCGTTCTCATCCTACTTTTAGAAGTCGCTCCAAAAAGGTTTAGGAACTAGAGTGTGCCTTAGTACCACTTTCCACATGCAAACGGATGGGCAAATGGAGAGGACCATTAAAAATTTGGAAGATATGTTGCGAGCTTTTCTGATTCATTATGGTTGTAGTTGATATGATCACTTTCCTTTAATCAAGTTTGCCTATAATAATAGTTCTAACACTAGCATTGATTTGGCCCTTTTTGAAGCATTGTATGGTAGTAGATGTTGATCTCCTATTGCGTTATACAAATTTAATGAGGGAAGTTGCATGCCCCGAATTTAGTTCTCAAAACCATAGAAAAAGTGAAGGCAATTCCAGATAGATTGAAAACTGTTCAAAGTCACCAAAAGTCCTATGCGGATGTGAGGTGTAGGGACTTAGAGTTTAGTATTGGTGATTAGGTATTCTTAAGGTGTCTCACATGAAGGGAGTTACGTGGTTTTGTAAAAAAAGAAGTTTAGTCCCCGGTATGTTGGTCCCTACATGATTGGGAAAAGGGTTGGCAATGTTTCCTATGAGTTAGAGTTTCCTTATAGCATTAACTCTATGAACCCGATTTTCCACGTCTCTATTGTGTGGAAATGTGTTGGTGATCCGTTAATTGGTTGTTCCCTTGAGGAATATTGATATTTCAGACTCTTTGACCTATGCAGAGATCCCGATGTGGATCTTAGATTTGGAAGTTTGATGGGTGTGGATGAAATAGGTGGATTCAGTAAAGGTTCTATAGAAGATCCAAAAGTATGAGGAAGCTACTTAGGTGGTGGAAGAGGACATGAAGTCCAAGAATCCATATTTATTTCCCATTCCAGAAACTTGTTATTGAGGTATGTGTTAACTCCTTACCTTGACTTATTTCTTTTATAGACAATGGGTTAAAGTCCCCAATGTTTTGAATGAGTTATTCCTTGTTTAGATAATGGATTGAAGTCCCCAAGCTTTGAATTGATTTAGGTTTTGTTAGACCATGGGTTAAAAACCCTAATGCCTTGAGATTATGTGTTTTCTTATTTAAATGGGTTTAAGTCCCTAATACGTTGAAGTTGAATTATGTTTTTGACAGATGATGGGTTCGAGTCCCTAGTCTTTGATTTAAGCGAGTATATTTGATATGTCGATAGGTTATGTCCCTAAGTTGTGAAATGATTTAACATTTATGGTGGTGCATTGATTGATAGTGAGAATGATATGCGTTGCATTCTTATGGTGTTCTTTGTTCTAACTTTTTTATAGAATGGTTTTATGTGTTATAATGTGTCTAATTGTGTTGATGCTTGCCTTACCCATCATTCGAGGTTGAATGGTCCTTGTGGGGGAGAATTGAAAAATCTAGACTTTGAACCATTGAAAAATTCCCTCATTTGATGTCTCTGGATTTGGTACGAAAAAGGGTACAACTTAAACCCTTTGGATACAAGTTAGTGACCCCTTATCATACCATAGGTAGTTTATGGGTTGGGGGTGGGGGGTTATTCACAATCCTAGGTATGAGCTACCCCCTCCCCCAATCATACACTAAGGTACTACTCGTACCCAACATAGTCGTAAAGTGTGTTGTCTTTAACTTAAAGTGGACTATTTTTGGTACGAGTGTTGTGTATGATTTAGGGCATGAGTCATACCCTTTGGGTACCATTACAGGGTGTGTATTCATACCCTAACAAACATAGATGACCTAGGAGAAGCGTATGGTACTAGTTAGGGTACCACTTGTACGCTAGGGTACGATTGACTCAAGTGAGTCGTACCCACCTGGATGGACATTTTCTAATATATTTGTTGAAGATGTTATGGTTATTTCCCATCTTCAAAACCCTAAGTCCCTCACTATATAAGTATTTGTAGCCTCCTAAACATCCATTTTTGAATATTATATATTGACATTATTGGTCTATGATGCTATTTTACCCTTATCCTTGAGTTTATGCTAGTGCTTCAACCATTAACCATCTTCAGACGCTAAGTCCCCATGCGACATAGGGGAAACATCATCTTCTCTTCCTGCGCTGTGATTAGGTGATCGAAGTGATCCTACATTTACTTTTGAGTGGTGAGCTTCCTTACTTGGGAAGACATTCCTTTTGGTGTCATATCCTTAGACTTAGTTTTATTTTGACATGGTTTGGCTGTTGTCGTGGGCTTATCCCGACATATACATTCTTAAAAATCAATTTGTGTAGAAATATTGTGGATGACTATGGACTTGGGTGTAATGTCTAGTTCCATGAATCTAATGAAGTGTTTAGAGACATTTAAGTTATGACTTGTGGAATGCTTTCTGCTATATTATATTTTGGTTGGGATTCGTCCAACCCTTATGATTTGTATTTATGATTAGGTTGGGGTATTGGGGAGACCTCCAGTTCATGTGGGCTTAAGGTTCCTGTACGACATGGCCCTATTTTTGGTCGTGTCAAGTTGTGGTACTGCTAAAATAGTTAAAGTTTCATTTTAGTGGTTCACTCTTTATCTAAGGTAGAAACTCGAGATCTCTCCTTAGTTTTCTTTGCCTAACAAAACTCACCATGAATTATAAAATCATGAACCAACCCCTATATGTTAAACTCTATAATCATAGTTCTACTACTCCATTTCTAGTATAAAAAATTTCTATGGGTTTCCAAACACTCATCAATCTAGCTATTATATCAAATATAACTAGTAACCATCAAATTATTACCAGATTCTATTTGATTAAAACATCCTCTAAAATTAATCAATCATAGATTAGACTTGAGTTTCCTAAAATTTTACGAAGGGAAGCCTAAGTGCATATTTTACCTCCTATTTCATTGTAACAATGATTGACATTGGTTTAGAAATATGCAGCTAGTGTCATGCATCAGCATAGTAAATAATAGGATCTATGCACATAAGGTCTTGACAAAGATGCAGGGAGACATATGTAGATTTCAATATAGTATTAGAGGAAGGTTTATTAGTTTAGTTACAAAGCATTCTCGAACTATGAAATAATGTCTTGATAGTCTTTCATTGTATTATAGAAGATCAAGTGTAGGAAGTGAATGAAAGGATATGGTAGTTAAGAATAATAGATTTATGCTACACTTTGTAATTCTTGATAGAGGGACCCATATAATTTGAAAGGTTGTGAACATTAGTCACGCAAAGGACTAACGATTAATGAATATGAATAATTACTTTATAAAAAGTTAACGTACTTTGACGTTGAAGTTAGATGGACTGCAAGAATAGAATGGACCAATTTTAGTGGATTCTAAATGGACTATAATTTCTTGACCTTCCTTTAGTAGAAAATTTTTTTTGAGTATAAAATAATTTATGTTGCTACCCATTTTTATACTAAACACTAGGCTAGAACTCAAGATAATCATCATAGAAAAAGAATGATAGTTTGAGGGTGATAATGCTAGTTTTGGAAATTTTATCAAGTATACTTGATGTATTTTCCTAAGTCAATAATTTATGAGCTTTGATTACATTCAAACAGGGTGTAAGCATGAAATATATGAGCTCTAGATGAATGAGTAAACGAAAAACCAGTCATTAGATAATTATGATACCTTGATAATGATAATTAATGTTATGTGACCTATGAGGTATATTATAGATGAGATTCTAAGATTCTATACTTTATGTTACTAAGTTAGTATTCTCATGTTATGAAATGGGATCAAAGTTAGGTATAATCTTATGGTGTCCCGAAGATCTAAATTGGGAGGATTACAAATAGATAATGTCGAGTCTCTTTGTACAAGTTGAAATTCATTTGGATTGGATGGGTAGAATTAGAAGGTATGATGTGAATAAACTACTTTGAGGAAACCAGATTGTTAATTTATAGGGAGATGGATAATTAAGACAATATATGTAACAGTTATAGACTTCGTGGAAAGTGGAAGTTAAGAGATATCTTAGAAGGAGGTCTTATCAATAATTTTAGGGTCCAATAATATAATAAGGTAGGAAGAGCATGGCAATTATGTTTTAGTGACTACACGATCATGCAAAGTAATCTAAATATAACTCAAAGGTTAATAGACTTAGAACTTAAAACTGGATCTAAGGGGAAGATGATAAGGTGAAGAACCAGGATAAGTCTTGATATTCAAATGGTGAAAAGTTCAAAAGATTGATGATTAGATAGCAATCCATTTTCACCCTAACGTACTACTTTAGACAAGATCACACTCTACTAATGTCGTATATATTCATGTCATGCCTTTGTGTAAAATGCAAACATACTATATAAATTCATACCCATGCTTTATTCCTTTAATGAGGAGAAAATGCTTTAGTCAACAATCCTAATATTACTCTATGAATCTGTGAGTTCAAGACCTATGTTATAGATGAGTCAAGAAATTGAAAATCAATTAGCCTAAAAATCATAAAAAATCAAGTCCTTAATGTTAGTTTGAAGTATTTTGATGTTGTTTAGGTTTAATTACAATGTTAGTGCCAAGAAGTGGTTGAAATGGCAAAAGGAAGCAAAAAAAAAAGCAAGAAATTCAATGTTGGAGCAAAAAATGCCCGCTTAAGTAGCACAACTCTACTAAAATGGTCCAACGCTAGGGTCGTGGGAACCACTAAATAAATCACTTAGCCGCTAAAATGGTGCCCGCTTAACTAGCCCCTTATCCTTAAGGAGATCATTATCCTAACAGCCAAGAATGCTAATGTGAGTAATAGGTACTAAAGCGCTTTCCACTAAAATGGTTCCATAACTATAAAAATAGACTATGACCGGGTGCTTGTGATTTTTTCGTACCCTATGTGCACAAATAAACTATGATACCATGAAAAATTACACATTTTACACTCAATAGAAATATCAAAACTTTCATCCAAGATCTTTTTACTAATATGGGGCCCACACATCTACTTCTATTTTTAATATAATCCACTCAGTAGCCGAAAATGAGTATTGAAGCCTCGGGACTTAAATCATGTTTTTGAAGCTAATGGTCATGTCAGAATTCTTATTTGAGGTTGTCTACAAAGTGTTTTTATACGAGACAATTTCCTTAATATCGAAAGCTCTAAACTGAAGAAATGAGTCTAAAATACTAATGAATTGTTCAATAACCAAACCGATAGTTCCAGCAAGTCATAAGTGACCATTAGCTATTGTGGGAAGGCTCAAAATGAAAAAAAGTGGAAAAATAAAGGAATTGAACTAGAGGGTCAATACGCTTGATGCACCCTATAATACCCCTTCTCTATAATTGTTTAGCTTTTTTTCCTCAGACTGCATACTTTTGATCAGATTATGTTATGTAGACCTAACCTCGATATATGATAATACACTTATATCACTAATCTCTTACAATATAAAATAAACATTAGGAAAAGACTATACCTCTCTCGCCAATGGATCCTTGGATACCTCCAACAATGCTAAACTCTTTATGCTCACTTAGTTACGACTTAGTGTATCCACCACTATCTTGGCTTTACCTATTTGGTATGTCATTGAGATGTTATAGTCTTTAATTAGCTCCATCCATCTTATTTGTCTTATATTCAAATCCATATAGGTGAACATATATTATAGTCCATGGTGGTCTGTGACCACTTCATACTTCATCCGATATAGATAATTCTTCAAAATTAGTAAAGCACAAAATATATATGCCAATTCTAAGTCGCCTGTGGGGTGGTTTTTGTCATAAAGCTTTAGTTGTTGTAAAGTGTAAGAAATTACATCTTATACTCTATGAAAATAGCACGTAAAACTAATAATGAAACAATAGTATATACAATGAGATACATACTCACAATAAGTAATGTGAGAATTAAGGCATAGGTCAACAAAGTTTTGATCTTTTGTAAGCTCTCTTCATACTTGTCATACCATTGATATTTGACTTCCTACTCAATAGAACAAGTCATAAACAAAACAATAGAAATGAATCTTTCAATAAATCAATTGAAACAACTATCCAACTCCATAAAACTCAAAATTTGATTACATTTATCACTCTATCCCAATACCTATTGACTTCAGCCTTCTATGGGTCTACCATAACTGCCTCCTTAGAAACCATGTGCCCCAAAAAAAACTGAAGAAAGCATGAATTCACAATTAGAACATTTTTCATATAGTTTCATCTCTTTGAGAAACCCCAACACCATATGCAAATAATATTCAAGCTTTTCTTCCTAACACTAATAGTCTAGTCCAACCAACCTACCCAAGAATTCCAACACTTTTTGAAAACAAAGGCACTGTGGTTGCACTATTTAGTGTGGGCTCCACATTCCCCAGTGCTACCAGATCCTCTTGCTAAACTATATCTCTATAATTTCATCTTGGCCTGGGGCATTCTATTATAGGGAAAGGGATTATATCTCTATCTTTTTTATTTTTTGGTTCCCTAGGCTTTACCCTTAATAGGAGTTGTCCTTCGTCATCCCTATCTACATCAATCCCTAAATCAAGACCTACACGAAGCAATGGACCTAATGACTAGTGCAATCATTGTTGCTAGTCCTGTTGTGGATGTGGTTGCTGCTACTCTAGTAAAAGGAGTATTAACCATCTATAGACAAGAGCTAATCACTTAGATACTAATTTGATTGCCAGATACCAATTGCAATCATGTCATATAACAAGAGAAAGAAAGAAAAAAATTCATTCCTAATGTCCGATTGCCACCCAAGGAAATATACAAGCATTTTAATATTATTCTGTGGGAATCTACTAGACCTATTCTTAAATAATGAGATCTATCAAGCCAGTGCACTAATACCGTCTCTTTATGACCCACTAGTCATGATTGGTATCCACCCTAACCTATAGTGGGAGAACCATACTAGGATTACCCTTACTAACTTAAATATTGATTTTATATTTACCTTTATATAAATTCTCTATTTTAAACAAGTGGAAAAGAGAGTCCAATAAATAATTTAAAGCAACTATCGAACTGATATCAATAAAAAAACTAAAAATGTATGGAAATATCTATTTGAATCCCCAGAACCTAAAGTACTATACAATAACACCTAAGAAAAAACTATGTCTGAAACAACAAAACAAATCCAAAAACATAGGTAATGATAAATTATCTTTTACCTAAACAAGGTACATCAACATCAATAGGTAGATCCAATGGTTCCCTAGTTATTATTCTCACCTTCAAAATTATATCTAATCCACTAACAAGAGCAGAGGTTGTGTGCCAGCTGTTGGAAGTATTTTGGCACTCAAAAAATAGTACAAGTAGCATCAATACATTAACAAGTACTGATAAGCATCATAAGCCAACTAAATCTACAATGTACAATTAAGAAAGTTAGACAAGTATAAAAGTGATCACAATATAACTCATAATCAATGACATCAATGTAAAAATACATCATAAAAATGTATTTCACAAGTTTACTTTCACAAACTTTTATTCTTAGTCACTAGTATTAACCACTCATTACCGCATATAATCATCATAATGACACTCAATTCACATGAATGATGTATATATGAAAAATATGCATATTATATCTTACTCTTCTCATCATCATTAACAATATCATATCGTACCGGTGTAGTACTCGACCCTCTATCAAAACATATCATAACCATATTAATGTGGTACATAATTTTCCATCACCCAATATCATCAGAATACATATGAAATAGAAAGCAGTCAATAAATCACATGTCATGCTAGAAGACAATCATAGATGTTTTGTTTACAAATAAGCATAAAACCAAAAAAGTCTAAGTGGCACAACAAAACCATAGCGTACCTTAGTTCATAGCCTATAGAACTTAGATAATTATTTGCCATACGTGAACGAAAACTCATATAATCATATGCGAGATATGAATCCAAACTCATATCATGAATAATGTAGAATTGAATTGGTCTTAAGATCATAAATTATTGGACATGAACCAAATCTTGTATCAGCTCCTAAGTAAAAATCAAGGATAAGGATCATGTATCTAGCCACTTCAACTTTAAAATACAAATTAAAATGATATAATACACCTATAAATTCTATAAGAAGCTAATGAAAGTCTTGGCTCAAAGGATTAAATCATGCTCAAAACATTTGTCTTCACTGTACGAGCCCAAAATGCCTCCATGCTATCAAAATCATAATTTATGCATCATTAGGAATAAAATAAGACCCATATGGCCATATAATGGGTCGGGCCAAATGTTTGGTCAAGATCAAACCCAAGGGGCCCTCAAAGGAATCCAAAATTTAACCAACCATAAGGTCTCTTGAAGAATAAGGAAGTTGTGCTCAAAATTTGAGAACAACTGAAGTATAATTCATGTCTCAAATCAACCCTCAAAGCTTAAGAATTCCAAGCCCTAATTTCAATGAATTTACAATTAATTTGAATAGAAATCGAAGGATTAATCAATGAAAAATATCCAAAAAGGATTAGGCGAGCTTACCTTAGCTTAATTTTATGATTTTCCTGATATTTTAATTTCCTTGAGCTCTCTAAATGGTACAAAATGGTGGAACAAGTTTTGGAAAATTAGTCTAAAGAAGAGAGTTTAATATGGTGTAGGGAGTCACTATCTCCCATTTTAAATTGCAATTGCGACTTTCAAAGGGCAAAAGGCAATCACGATTTATGGCAGTCCTAATCACGATCGCACCAACAAAGTCAAAAACTTATTTGTGATCCTTAGAACTCATCTGGAACCCTATGAGCATGATTTAATAACAAAATTAAATTGTAAACAACATTTTGAATCCAATGGAAACAAAAGACTTTCATACGCGATTAGTTTGGAAAAGTAGGGCCCACACTTATCATTTAATATTTCATATAATCTGCTTAATATCCAAAAATAAGTTTGAAATCCTTGGGATCTAAACCAATGGTTCCCCTAGTATTATATCAACATTCTAGAGTTTATGTCACTGTTGGTATTCTCATATGAGGTCATCTACTAGGAGTTTTGGTCATAGACCAAATCCTTAATAGTGAAACCTCCAAAATAGAGAAAATAAGCCTAAAATCCAAATGAACTATCCGATCATCTAACCTGCAGTTTCCACAAGTACTAAATGACTTGTATAAACTGTGTGAAGGCTCAAAACTCAAAAATGCATTAAAAAGGATGAAATTCCCTTGAGGGTCATTGCACCTTCCTCCTAAGTCTAATATTAAATTTTTTATTGATCTTAAGTTGACACCAAACCTATTTTTATGAAAACTTACCATATTTTTTCTGTTTAGCTTAAGGATATGATATCCATATTAGTGTTCCAAGGTTTGATGAGTTGATTCAGTCTATTTCTTATGAGGCTCACAACTCTAGGTATTTTATTTATCCGAGTACAACCAAGATGTATAGATACTTAAGACAAAATTATTGGTGGAGTGGCATGAGGAGAGATATGGTGGACTTTTTACCCTTTTTCCTATGTTGTAAGAAGGTAAAGGTCGAGAATCAGTGACCAGCTGGATTAATTCAGATGTTGCCAATTCCCAAGTAGAAATAGGAATAAATTACCATGGACGTTGTTAGTTGTTTTACTTGTACATCCCATTGTTTTAATGGTATTTGGGTTATTATGTATTGATTAAGCAACTCTGTATATTTCATTACTTTTTAGATGTCTATCAATGTTGAGAGATGAGCTCATATCTATCTTGAAGAGATAGTCTATTTTTATAGTGTGACTATATCTATAATTTTAGATCAAGATTTAGTGTTCACTTCCAGCTTTTGGAAAGATTTCTAGGAGGAATAGGTACCCAGGTGGACCATAGTACAACCTTTGATCAATTGACCGATATCCAGCTGGAGTGGACTATTTAGGTTCTCGAGGATATGCTCCAAGCCTATGTTATATATTTTGGAGGTCGTGAACACTTAGCCATAACAGAGTTTGCATATAATAACAACTACTATTTGAGTATTAAGATGGCGCCTTTTGAGGTTTGTTATGGTATGCAATATTATTCCTCATCTAGATTGTTTGTGTAATGCCCCGAGAATACACCTCAGATACTACCCGGTGCTTATGACCCCGAAGGACCACAAGCTAACCTATGAATGATATCTACTATGTGCACTGAATAATAATACTGTAATTAATGCAGAAAAATAGGCTGAAATACCATAATGTTCAAAACATCTGAAATACTAATAAAATATAACATATGTAAAATTGAATATTGTCTAAAAATCTAGTCTTAAAAGCCTCTAACTGAATTTTTCTGAAAGTGGAGTTGATGGGACAATCCCCCAACTAACTCCATCTATTGAAATACTACATCTACTGAAAATATAAACCAATAGAATATCCTCGAATGATGAGGACTCATTGCTAAATCATGTGTTGTAGGCTGAATCTGGCTAAACGTGGTCAGGAACCTGAGCATCTGAACCTTTGATATAAAATATCATAGCACAGGAAAGTATGTTTCAGTACGTGGGAATGTACTGGTATGCTAAATAAGGTAAGGTTGAATGCATGAA
>JAPEIP010000008.1:143645645-143663008 GCA_026120095.1 Capsicum chinense | reverse complement strand
AGAAATAATTTATTTTAATTCTTTGTATTTTTGTACTTTATTCATTTAAACCATATTTATAATATTTTGGTGGATATCTAAATCTGATTTTATCATAATTAGGTGGTATATGTCTCATTCTTCTAGATTTTAAATGGATTATTAATTTTACTTCAATACTAGATATTAAGGTAATTAGGTAGGCTAATCTTTGTGGGTTTGCTTCAATAATTGATTGCTACAATAAAAGGGATTTGGGGTTGTTTTATGGATTGTTTTCTGTGTATATGTTGGTGGATTCCAAGTTGATGTTGGGGAAAGGTGTGATTAGTTTGTATTAAAATATAAAAGAAAGGTGTGGTGGTACACCACTAAGCTAATTGTTTTACACATTTATTGCTCATTCTATTTGTATACAATTTCTTAGGGTGTAATAAATTCAAAGCTGTTTCAGGGGATCTCAAAAGAATTTTTATGTATATTGATATAATTGGAGGAGAAAAAGGTTAAAATAACACTCTCGATTGGCAAATTAAGGGCTTACTGCTTGCTACTATTTTGGTGAAGTTAAGTAGCCCAAATATATCATTTGCCTTCCAATATTAGTTTACCATATATTTTATTATAGATAAGTAATCTACAAGGAGGGAAGTTAGGTGGATTAGAATTGTTGTACTACCAGGTATGTAAGGCTACTCTATGTTGTATTCTTTGGCATGAAATCCAGCCCTTTTGGTACAATGTAAGCTTCTAAAGCTTTCCTATAGTAAAAAGTACATAATACCAACACACGATTTCCTATCTAGATAACGACCTTGGTTCCGCTCCCTAATGTGTTAAAATGCCTCACCATATGCTTATCATTGAGTCTGCATTTTTACATTCACTAGCAAGTTTCAAGAGTTCTCATTTCTGTCAAATAAAACTTGTATATTATTTTTAGTACCTAAACATCTCATTCATGTACAATCTTCCCCATACCTGGTTGACATTGAAGTAAGAATTTATTTATATATCTCTTATTGGTAGATTATTGTTTCAATGTATCATAATGCTATGACCACCATAATAACAATCTCAAAGGCTAAAGAAACTAAGTAACGCAATCTGTATTAAAAGGGGTGGTAGCTCAAGAACATAAGACTAGCATGGGCCGATCCCAATGTTTATTTATGGGTGGTAGCGCAGGGGTGTAAGCCTAGCATGGGCCAATCCCAATGTTTATTTATGTGACAGCTCAGGGGTGCAAGCCTAGCATAGTCCGATCCTGATTTATCTATTTACTACTGATAAGCTGGTAATTTGTATCATATGGCTTACAAAGATTATGAAGTAAGAACGGTAAAATGAATAAAGAAATAAAATGTACCTGACCATACAATTATATATAAAGGTGGTCTGCTAACTCTATTTGTACACTTGTATTTGATTTCCATTGAGCTCCTATATCATGTGTGGTTACTTTTAGTATTACATATTCAGTACATACTTTTGTACTGACGACCCTTATGGGGGACTTGTATTTCATGCTGCAGGCATAGGTGCTTCAGCAAATACACCTTCTCAATAGGAGCCTATGATATCCAACAACTATTGGTGACCTCCAGATTGATTCGAGGCTTTCCAAGTCTGTTTTATATATTTTACCATTGTACAAAAGTTAAGAGTATGGTGGGGGTTTATCTCGACCTTAGATAAGTTTCTATGTATCTTCTAGAGGCTTTGTATACCAATGTAATATAAAGTATGGTAATGTCTTGTCTCTTAGATGTTTTGTCCCTAATGGCTAAGTCTTGCATATAATTTGGCGCTTGCGCATGTGGTTGTTCTCATTAATGTATTGTATCATATTTGGTAGAACCCTTGGTTATCATATTTGCATACATGAGATGTACAAGGTTATAGGTTGGTTCTCTTTATCCTTAAGGCTATGGGTGCCTGTCCGCCCCAGGTGGATTTGAGGCATGATAGAACCATCTTTTTTGCACACAAAGAAACTTGGGGCACCCCGCGGGGAAACACAAGGCCTAATGAGTCCTTATCTATATGATTATTCAATTCCTTAATCTCCTCTGGAGCCATTATGTAAGTTAGGCTTGAAATGAGCTGGGTGTCACGGAGGATGTCTATTTCAAAGTCGATTTCCCTCTTAGGAGAAAATTTGGGCATATCTTCAGGAAATACTTCCAAAAACTTATTAAGTAATGGAACTAATTTAAGACTTGGACTCTTAGATTTTGAGTCCTTTGCTAGGACAAAATGATAGATGCAACCCTTGGATATCATCTTCCTTACCTTAAGGTAGGAGATGAATCGACCTATAGGCATAAGGTACTACCCTTCTATTCTATGACTGGCTCATTTGGGAATTGAAACTAGATGATTTTGTTTCTACAATAAACTAAAGCATTGCAAGTGTAGAGCCAATCCATTCCTAGAATGATGTTAAAATTAGTCATCTCTAACTCTATAAGGTATAATGAGGTAATGTTTTGGGACACTATGTCTGGGCAATTTCTGTATACATGTATGGCTATAATGGAACTACTTACTGGAGTAGTCACTAATAAGGGTTCTCCTAAGACTTTGAGACTGATGCCAAAGTCAACTACTATATAGGGAGTCACTAAGGAAAGTGTGGCTCCAGTATCTAATAATGCATAAACATAAAGGTGGAAGACTCGGACGTACCACTAACCACATCAAGAGAACCTTCTTAATCTAGCCGAGTTTGAAGAGCATGGAGTTAATTCAGATGCTATCTGTTGGTGGCAGTAGAAGTGGCACCTTGCTGTGTTGGGCGTCCTACTGGAATTGCTGAAGTTTTATTTGAGCCCTATTGATGATCATTTCTTCCTCACTTGGAAATTTCAGGACATTCCCTAGTCGATGTCCTAACTTTCCATATCTAAAACACACATCCCTACCTACCAAAACCTCACCCTTGTAGTTCTTTCCAAATCTCCAACAAACTGAGTTGGCGTATCTACTATTACCTCTATCCTAGGATTTGGAGCTTGGTTCTCCATCTTGATTATCCTATTTGAACATAGAAACTGGAGAACTGGTATAAGATGGGACTGGAGTTGAAGACTTATGGTGGAACTGAGAATGATTCCCACAATTAGACCTTTGCTGTGAGAAGTTAAAGCTACTAGTTCTGGTCTCTTCCATTTGCTGAGCATGAACCATCAACCTGGAGAGGTCCATCTGCTTAATCAACATAGTTGACAATATCTTTTGAAACTCTAGAAAAATCTTACTTATTTGGGCCCTATAATAAGCTACCATAGGCGGAGCATACCTTGCTAAGTGGGTGAACTTGAGTGAATACTCTTTCATACTCATGTTACCCTATTTTAGATTAATGAACTCTTCTACCTTTGCCTCCCTCAACTCAAGAGGGAAAAACCTATCTAAGAAAGCAGTAGCAAAATCATCCCACCCTATAGGCCCCATATCGGCACCTCTATCCTTCTTCCACTATTTAAACCAGGTGTGAGCCACCCCTTGAAATTGGTAACTGCTAAATCACCACTCTCACTCGGGGTAACACCCATAATATTTGTCACCTTCTACACATAATCCAAGAACTCTTGTGTATCCTCTTCAGAAATGGATCCAGAGAATACTAAGGATTCATCTAAGTAAAATCGCAGATTTTGGCTACTGCCATGCTTACCGAAGGATTGGCTAAGGCAATCCTCTATTGATTGTTATAGGCAACCACTGATTGGGTGAAGGCGGTGAAAACGGCTCTAAATTCAGTGTGGAGACTTGATCTTTCATTTGGTCCTCAGGAATGGGTAGTAGTGTAGGCTGGTCCGTATTTCTCCTTCTATTAGCCCTTCTAGGAGGCATTTATGTAAATAGTAGAGAAATAATTAGAAAAAGGAGTTTAACAGAGCTCAATCTCTATCTCATGACATGAATACTGAAAGAAGAGAGACTTTCCTAAAATGTTTTGTTGCCTCTCTCCTATAAGTGTGAAGTGTTTCACACCCATGAACAACACTATAGTCAATGTGGCTTTTAGACACCCTATGATATTTTTAACCTTGTCATCTGATACCAAGTTTGTGAAAACTTAAGACTAACCTATAGTTGTAACCAAGCTTACCCATGATTTGGCACAAGCTGTAAATACTGAAAGAAGATAACGAAATAAAATGCGGAAGTCATCTAATAGAATAATTGTATAGTCAAATTGATAACCAAAGGGATCTTAAACACATCACTGAAAAACATAACTAACTGTCTAACTGTCAGAATACCTCTAAACATGATGAGTTGTTCGGACAGTGTCACGCATCAAATCCTATTGGGGTAGGTAGGTACCTGTAGACGTGAAGGCCCGAGATAACCAATCCCTAACCTTGTATTTCTAATACATATAACTATAATAACCAAAGGTTTTTCCATACATGGATATAATTCATTGATGATAAAATAAATGACAAGCCCAAAACTATATATACCATACTTGGCCGTTGGGGCCATAATATCTAAAGGACAAGACACTATTATGCTTAAATTTACATTGGTCTACAAATCCTCTACAAGATACCTAGACACTTAGTTCAGGTTGGAAAAACCCCCAGCCTTACTCATAACTACTGTACAAAACCAAAGTATATAAAACAGACTGGCAAAGCCTCGAATAAACCTGGACCTCACCAAGAGCCGCTGGATATCCTGGGTTCCTATTGAGAAGGTGTATTAGCTAAAGCACATATGCCTTTATCCTTAAATATAGGTCTCTCATAAGGGGCATCAGTACAAAAATATGTACTGAATATGTAAGGCTAAAAGTAACAACACATGATATAGGAGCTCAATAGAAATATGATAAAATTATACAAATAGTGCTCATAGACCACCTTTATATATACTTGTACGGTCAGGTACATTACATTCTTTTCACCATTTGTACCATTCTTACTTTATAATCTTTGTAAGACATATGATACAAATGACCAGCTGATTAGTTGTAAATAAACAAATCAAGATCGACCCATGCTAAGATTACGCCCTTAAGCTGCCACTCACATATAAAGGTATCGAGATCAGCCCATGCTAGGATTATTCCCATTATCTACCACCCATTCAATTTAGATTTTCATTACTTAGTTTATTTAACCTTTGAGATTGTTACTTTTATGGTCACCATATATGGTACCTTGAAATAATAATTTACCAATAAGAGATATGTAAATGGGTACTTAATGAAAAAACAATGAGGTAGGGAGCTGTTGCACACAAATGATGTGTTTAGGAGCTAATAATAACACATGGGTCTTATTTGACTAAACAAAGAAATCCTAAAATTTCCTAGCAAAAATAGACGTGTTGGCTTAATAAGCATGTATTGAGGTGTTTTAACATGTTAGAGAGTGAGGAAAAGGTCATTGGCTACATGGGATATCATACACTGCTATTATGTATCACTTTCTATAGGATAACTTTGGAAGCTAACTTTATGGGACAAGTGTCCGATTTCATACCAAAGTGAGCAAAATAGAGTATGCCTTACATACCCAGTCATATAACTCCAATGTAAACCCAATTTTATTTCTCGCCTTTTGGGTTGCCCATCAACAATAAAGTATATGTTAAAACAAGTATTAGTAACTAATCGACACATTAGGCTACTTAACTATACCAAAATAGTAGCCGGGCAGTAACCCTTAATTTATCAATCAAGGGTGCTATTTTAACCCTTTTTTTCGTCAAATTACATCCACATACCATACTGAACCTTATGAGATTTCTCAAACCAACTTTGGCTTCATTACCCCCTCTAAACAATACATAAAATAGATTGGGCAATAAATATATACAATAATTAGCTAGGTGGTGTACCACCACACCCTTCTTTTATATCTCAATACAAACTTGTCGCACGATTTCCAAAAATCAACCCGATAGTCTCTAACATATATACATGAAATAGTCCACAAAATAGCACTAACATACCTTTGTTACAGCAGCCAAATACCAAAATCATCATCCTTTGAGTTCTCAATAACGACAAATCTATAATTCTTTCCCAAATTCATCCATAAGGAGGACAAAACAGAGTAGTCACCTTACCTCAATTTTTTGCAAATTTTCCTTTTTATTTAAACTCTTAAATAACTTCAACTTTCCTTCAAACTTTAAACCATAGAAGAAAAGAGATGTCTCTTAATAACAAAGAAAAGTGAGTAGGTAGCGTGTTTTATATTCTGCCATATATTTACAATTAAGCATTTATAACATATTTTCCTAATGTTCAATGAATGAATTAAGCTTAAGATTAAGTGTTTTCACTTACCTTGGCTTGAAAAGGTTGGGATTTCTTCAAGAAATCGAGAAAGAAAAATAGGGTTGCTCCTTGTTGTTTTAGACAAAGTTGAGAGAATATGTAAATGTAATCCTTTTTGTGACTTAGAAATGAAGGAAAATTAATAGCAAATTGGCCTTATAAAGGCCCTTTTTTGGACACCTACTTAGTTGTGTTTTTGGACCTTAAAATTGGTCAAATTGGTCCAAGTAAGTAATCCACCTGCTTCAGGAGTTCAAGCTGTTCAAAATGTCAAATTAGGTGATGCACCTACTTAATTAATTTCTTAGTTGGTCTTAATTAAATTGGTATTTTAAAGATTTATGTGTTGGTCCTTTTCTCCATTTTATTCCTATTTTACTTAGTTTGAGCCCAAATGAGTACATTAATATAGGCCCAAATCTGATCCATGGACTTGAGCCCATTTACTTGGTCCAAATAGCTCAAGTAGGTGACCCACCTACTAGCTTAGTAAAGTCAAGAAAGAACCTCAATAAATTAATCCATTTTCAACCTTTAATCCCTTTAATCTAACTTAAAACATGTATACACTAGGTCACTTTAAACTTTAGATTCAAATACTAGCTTACAATTTCAAGATAAATAGTTATATCGATGTTAACTTTGTTGAGTCACATTAAAATGTATGGGTATTATTTAGAACCCATGTACACCCTTAGTACTAATATAACAAAATGCATCCATTATCTGTACAACACGGCTATATCAAGTTCTATATTAGTAGAACATGTACATATAAAATACAGGGTGTTACATCCTCCCGCTCTAGGAACATTCGTCCACGAATGTTTGCAGAATTTTCCAACTTAAACAAGTTCATGCCTAAGGTTAATATTCCATTATCACACAATACTTATATATTCCACTTACTTGTTATTATTCCAATTCAGCATCTTCGACTTTCTCTTTGTATTCGAATAATTGGGGATACTTGGATTTCACTATTTCTTGTACTTCCCATGTGATCTCTTCTACTTTCTGGTTTCTCCAAAGTACGTTCTCAAAAGTTATTTCCTAATTTCTTAACCTCTTGACTTGTCGATCTAGAATAGAAATAGGTATTTTTCCATAAGTGAAATCTTTCGTAACTTGTACATCTTCAGTAGGAGTAATATGAGATGGATCTCCAATGCACTTTTGAAGCACTAAGACGTGGAACATTGGATGGACTATTGAAAGCTCTTGGGGTAGTTCTAACTCATATGCAACTTGGAAAAACCTTCGAATATTTTATACGGGCCTATATAACATAGACTTAGTTTTCCTTTCTTACGAAATCTCATTGCCCCTTTCATTGTTGACACCTTCAAAAATACCCAATCAACGATAGTAAACTCTAACCTTCCTCTTCTAATATCCATATATGATTTATGTCGACTTTGGGCTATCTCTAGATATTGCTGAATCACCTTAACCTTTTTCATAGCTTGATAAACAAGATTTGGCCCGAATAAGGCAATTCACCAACTTTAAACCATCAAATTGGCGATCTACAATTTTCTTCCATACAAACCTTCATATGATGCCATTTTGATACTTGAATGATAGTTATTGTTATAGGCGAACTCGTTAAGACGTACATGATCATTCCAACTACCTTTAAAGTCTAATACAAAAGCTTGTAGAATACCTTCAAGTATTTCTATAATACGTTCTGCTTTCCAATCTGTTTGAGGGTGAAACACTGTACTTAAATTAACATATGTCACAAGATTTATCTAGAAAGACTTCCAAAAATTTGCGGTAAATTGAGCTCCCCAATCTAATATAATAGAGACTGGCACTTCGTGTAGCTGAACTATCTCTTTAATATATAGTTTTGCATACTCTTCAACTATGTAAGTGGTCTTAACTAGCATGAAGTATGCTGATTTGGTAAGCATATCAACTATTACCCATATGTTATCGAACCTTTGAGATGTACGAGGCAAATAAGTGAAGAAATCCATGTTGATCACGTCCCACTTCCAGATTGGAAGATCGATGCATTGCATATAAACCCCGGTCTTTCGGTTCTCCACTTTAACTCTTTGATAATTTGGACATTCGGCTATAAATTTTGCAATGTTCTTCTTGATGTCACCCCACATGTGCCTCTGTAATATTCCTCTTTCTTAGCCCATCTACATTAGGCACACATAATCTATTTTGACACCAAAGTACTCCATCTTGTGTAAGCTCAAATGCCTTTGTCATACCACATAGTACATTCTCCTTATGCAGTAATAGAATGGGATCTGTATATTGGTTCTCTTTAACTTCAGCTACTAATAAAGATTCTGCAGCATTATGCACAATAAGCCCCTCATTTGGAGTTTCAAGAAGGCGAACCCCCAAATTGAGTAGTTGGTGTAGATCTTTAGTCAATCTCTTGTCTTTCTATAGATTACACCATAGCCTTATGACATAATGCATCATTTATTACATTTGTTTTCCCTGAATGATATAAGATATAAACATCATAGTCTTTTAATAGTTCAAGCCAACTTTGATTTCTCATGTTTAGATCCTTTTGGCTAAAGATATACTGCAAGCCCTTATGGTCACTATATATGTCAACATGAATCCCATACAGGTTGAGGCATGATATCTTTAAGGAAAATATAATTGGTGCAAGCTCAAGATCATGTATTGGATAATTCTTCTCATGTGGCTGCAATTGTCTTAAGAAATATGCTATTACTTTACCATGATGCATTAACACACATCCTAAGCCAATTCTCGAAGCATCACAATATACTACTTACCCTTCTGTACCTTCTGTGTACCTTCATATATTTTTGGGATAGTCTTTGAACCATTGTTCCTATGTGTATAAGTTATAATCCAAGTGATTTCCATGTGAATATGAGTTTTATGATCTTTATCCTCATGTTTGATGAGCTTTCGAGGCGAAAAATGTTCATAAAAATCAATTAGAACAAAGTTGATCTTAGAGCCTTTGATTTGTCCAAAGTTTTGTATTCGATTCTACAAGGATCTACTATGACCGCATATAACTTTTTATATATATGGTATTTTGCAGCTCAAGGCCCACCAAATTGTAGATAATTAAATTAGCATTCCAACAATACTGATTTTGCTTTAATCTGGTACCCGAGCAATAGGTTCTTGTATTTTTCATGAGAGGTAGTAACCCAACACGATTGGAATGTGATGTGTCAGTCATCGATGCGAACACCAAGAACTTCAACAAATTTTCTTGAAGAGAAGCAAGAACTCAAGTTTCCCAATTCAAAAAAGCTTTCAAGATTGTGTTTCTCCTTAAACATTAAAGCTTTAAGGTATGTGGGAATTCATCCATGGGTCCTCTTTCACCCATGGGGCCCAAAACCCTTTTATTTCAATTAAAGAATGAATTTTTGATCATTATATTATTTTAAATGTTCAAGAAGATTGAATTGCATGTTTTTATGGTGCTTTTAATTAATTTCAGCCCATATGTGATTCTATGCAAAACTTTGAATTCCTCATGCTATGAATTTGATTTTCCCATGCTTTGTTCAAGTGAATTGCATGATAGATCCTAAATTCATAATTTTTAGCAACATTCCTATGTTTTAAATTCATGCTTTCCACATGTTTGATGAAATTCCCATATCATGTTTAATCAATTTGAAGATGAATCTCCATGTTATAAATTTTGCCATATAATGCAATTGTTCACCCATGTTTAAGCTATTCTTAGGTTCAAGCTATGATCTTTACATGTATGATTAAATGCCCATGTCCTATTTCAAGTTAATTTCATGTGAATTCCTAAATTCATAATTTTAGTTATGTTCTCATGCTATGCTCCCATGTTTAAGATATTCACATGTCCAAGTTCATGATCCCCATATGTTTGGTGAATTGCCCCATGTTAAAATATTATTTTCCATGTGCTTGATGAAAATGCCCAAGTGATGGGTTTCTTTAAATAATGCTTACTTATTATGGTTTCAAATGCTCTCATGTATCCTTATTATCTATGCTATCGAGTCCTGAAGGTGTTGAATACCAAAAATTTAGGTATTTATCTAGTCTCCAGTCAAAATAGAATGATTTTGTAGTATCTCAAATTGTAGCATTTGGTCTGTCAACTGAATCGGTGTGAGTTTAGTCAAGCCTAGTATAGTTTAGTGATCAATTCATTATCGATTCAGTTGGAAGTAGGATTCAGCACTTAGTGAACCCAAGGATGGGGGTATTCCTGCTAGTAAAGGGTTAGACCATTAGTAGTAGTCCATGAGTTGCAGAACTATGTAGCTAGTGTAGGGTAAATCATCATCGTTCCAAATAAGAGTTGACGTAACTAAATACATCTCATGAGTCTTCCTATCAGATTAAAGTTGACCCAGCTAATGTTAGTAACCTGTGGTACGGTGCAAACAACCTTCAAACTAGGGTTATAGGTTGGACACCAAATTAGTTTATAATCGGGGTATGTTGGTTAGATGATAACTCCCACAGTTTCTGTTTTTGTATTTAGTTCAGAACTAAATTCAATTTCAGGTTTGCTTGACCATAGCATACAATTATCAGTTATTCAGTTATCAGTATTTTAGTTTACAGACTATTTTTGAATTAGTTCTACAATTATTTTCCAAGTCATTCATATTTAGAATATGATCTCAGTGACCTTCGTAAAGTACTCTCAGTCTAACCAGTCTCATTTGAGAACGTATGTTCCCAGGGGGAGATAATGTAACACCCTGTATTTTTGGGCTAGTCTTTAAATCATCATTCCTATGTGTGTAACCTATAATCCAAATGATTTTCATATGAATATGAGTTTCATGATGTTTATCTTCATGTTTGATGTGCTTTTGAGATGAAAAATATTCACAAGTGTCACTTAGAACAAAGTTGAGCTTAGAGCCTTTGATTCGTCTTAGGTTTGATATTCGATTCTACAAGGGTCTACAAAGAATGTGTATAAATTTTTATATATGTGGAATTTTTCAGCTCAAGACCTACCAAATTGTAGATAATTTAATTAGCTTTCCAACGATAATAATTTCCCCTTAATCTGATACCCGAGAAAAAAATTATGGCAATTTCCGTGAGAGGCAGTAAGCCAATACAATTAGTACGCAATGCGTCTGTCATCGATGCAAATAGAAATTCAAATGATGTAAATTGCATTACGAAACTATTTCATATGCTATTTCTGTTACAAAAGGATCTATGGGCACTTTGGTCACTTCCCTTTACCCAAATCTGCCGATAACACTTAATTTCTGCCCCAAAAAGCATTATATACATTATTTTTCATCTTTTTCTCTCCAAGAAAACCCTAGCTCCCTTAAGATCACCAAGAACATCAAATTTTCTTCAAGTGAAGCAAGAACTCAATCTTCCCAATTCAATAAATCTTTCAAGATTGTGTTCCTCCTTCAACATTAAAGCTTTAAGGTACGTAGGAGTTCATCCATGGACCCTCTTTCACCCATAAAGCCCAAAACCCTTTTATTTCAATTAAATAATAAATTTTCGATTATTATATTCTTTTAAATGTTCAAGAAAGATTGAATTGCATGTTTTCATGGTGATTTTAATTAATTTCAGTCCATGTGTGATTCCATGCAAGATTTTGAATTCCTCATGTTATGAATTTAATTTTCCCATGCTTTATTTAAGTGAATTCCATGATAGATCCTAAGTTCATGATTTTTAGCAATATTCTCATGTTTTAAATTCATATTTTCCACATGTTTAATGAAATTCCCATAACATGTTCAATCTATTTCAAGATGAATCCCCAAGTTATGTATTTTGCCATGTAACTCTATTTTTCACCCATGTTTAATCCATTCTTAGGTTCAAGCTATGATCGTTACATGTATGATTAAACACCCATGTCCTATTTCAAGCAAATTTAATGTGAATTCCTAAATTCATGATTTTAGTTATGTAATCTTGCAATCTCCCATTTTAAGAGATTCCCATGTCCAACTTCATAATCTCCATGTGTTTGGTGAATTGCCCCATGTTAAAGTATTAATCTACATGTGCTTGATGAAATTCTCAAGTTATGGGTTTCTTTATATAATGCTTACTTATTATGGTCTCAAATGCTCTTATATGTCCTTGTTATCTTCACTATTGAGTCTTGGGGTATTGAACACCTTAAGTTTAGGTGTTTATCTAGTTTACAGTCGAAATAGAATGATTTCGTAGTATCCCAAACACTAGCATTCAATCAGTCAATAGAATTAGTGTGAGTTCAGTCAAGCCTAGTACAGTCTAGAGATCAGTTCATTATTGATTTAGTTGGGAGTAGAATTCAGCACCGAGCGAACCCAGGGATGAGGTATTATTGCCAGTACAGAGTTTTACCCTTAGTAGCAGTCCATGAGTTATAGAACTACGTAGCCAGTATAGGTTAAATCATCTTTTTTCAAGACTAGGGTTGACGTAACCATATACATCTTATAAGTCTTCCTACCAGATTAGGGTTTACCCAGCTAATGTTAGTAACCCATGGCATGGTGCTAACACTCTTTCAACTGGGATTATAGGTTAGAACCCAAATCATTATTTAATTGGGGTTTATTGGTTAGATAATACCTCCCATAATTTTAGTTTTAATATTCAGTTCAGAACTCGATTCACTTTTAGGTTTGCTTGACCATCCTATAGTTATAATTATTCAGTTATTAGTATTTTAGTTTACAAACTATTTCAAAATCAGCTATGCAATCATGTTCCAAGTCATTCATGTTCAGAATATGATCTCATTTACCTTCGTACAGTACTCTCAGTCTAACCAGTCTTATTCGAGGACGAATGTTCCCAAGGGGGAGATAATGTAACACCCTATAATTTTAGGCTAGTCTTTGAACCATCATTCCTATGTGTATAAGTTATAATCCAAATGATTTTCATGTGAATATGAGTTTCACGATCTTTATCCTCGTGTTAGATGTGCTTTCGAGGTGAAAAATATTCATAAGATTCACTTAGAACAAAATTGAGCTTAGAGCCTTTGAATTATCAAAAGGTTGGTATTTGATTCTACAAGGTTCTACTTTGAACATATATAACTATTTATATACATGGAATTTCGCAGCTCAAGACCCACCAAATTTTCGATAATTTAAGGGAAAAGGCATCGTTTCCACTCCAAACTATACAAAAAAATTCAAATCTACACCTAAACTATCTAAGTGACCTATTACACACTTAACTATATAAAGGTGATATTATTGCCTCCCCACGACACCCATTCTAAGGCACGTTTCCTACACTCTTTTTAGTCTCGTCCAGCCTATTAAATAACAAAAGTAAATGACTAAAGACATTAAAAGTACATCACTTTCAATTTCTAATGGATCTATTCTTATTTAAGCCAATTTGGGGCTCAAAACTAGGAAACCCTAATTCCCAAATTTGTCTCTCAAAATCAAAATTGAAGATCAGTTGTTTGAAGAATTGGTAACTAAATCTTTTTAATACTCCGATTTATTGCTATATTGATGATTATTTTGTCTTAATTTTATTTCCATTTTCATAATTTTTTCTTTCCTCGAGTGTTGTTCAACCTCTCTTAAAACTTATTTTCTTAATCAAGGTACTTTAATGGCTAAGATAAGTTTGAGTAGTCTTTGTAAGCAAGAAGAAGATCATGAGTTGGTCGAGGTTTGATACAAACATGGACATCTTTTTCCTTTGATGACATCATGGACCTCAAGAAATCTAAGTAGACGATATTAGACTTGTCATTACTATGGGGTAAGTGAGTGTTTCCTTCAAACATTAATCTTGAATAGTGTATATGAATCTAATTTATTTTATTTTATAATGTTAGATCATGCAATTTTTTGGATTTGGAAGGATGATTCTATTGATGAACGATCAAAATTTGTTATTTCAAAATTGTTGGGAAGAATTAGGCAGCTTGAGGAAAGAGTTGAATCTACGACAAATTGTGCATATTATGAATACAAAATAGTTGATGACAAGACTACTAGGACAACCAAATCTATGGAAAGAAAAATAGACATGAAAAAAATAGAGTTACAAATGGACAATTTTCAAAATGATTTGAAGATTATGAATGCAAATGAGAAGAAATAGAAGATCACGTTGGCTAAGTCCAAGAAAAGGGAAGAAACAACTATGGACTACTCTCATTTGTGTATGTATTTTGGGTGTTAGTTTTCTATTTCAATTCATGATCTTGAAAGAAGCTCAAAGAAGGCCTCCCTAAACTAAGTTGCTTTACTTTTGTTATGTTTTAAGTGGCTGAAATTTGTATCAATTATTAGGTGTTACCTTTGACAAAACTACCAGGTTGTGTAATTAAATTGGTGTGTAATAAAATTGTAAGGTTGAACTTGATAGTTTTGTCTTTGTTTTCAGTGGTTCTTTGTGTTGCAATTTGTATAAAACATCACAACACTAAATGTAGTCACGACTACTGCACAAGCACAAACACAAATTTCAACAACATCACAACACAAATTTAAGAATAATAAATGCAGCCACAGCTGCTGCACAAACACAAACACAAATTTCAGCAACAAAAAACTTACAACTGTATAATCATTAACGAAAAATAAATGATAATTACATCTTGTTGCCAAATACATTTACAAAAAGATCAGTACTGTTAAAATAATTATAGTTACAAAATGCAGTCAAAGCTGCCACCAATAAATTATTCTTAAAGCAGTCACACCTGTCAATATCAGTGAACTACCAAAAAACTATTTTAAATGCAATCACAGCTGCCAACATCAGTGAATTGTCAAAAACATAGTCTTAAATGTTCAACTTCTCATAGACATTGAACATTGGAGCTTTCATAACTCAAGTGTGCAGCCTTGGACCTTGTTTACATTTGTTTTTTGCCTCTCATTTCTTGTAGTTTCCTGAAGGTCATAGCTTTTTTTCCTTTCCATTTTACACTAATTTTTGGTGTATATCCAAGATTTCCAGTCATAAATGCTGAAGACTTGGCAGTTTTTAATCTCTCTTTAACACCCCGATTTGCTTAATTGGAATGCTATATAATGCTCATGACCCTAAAAGACCACAAGCTAACCCATGATTGATATCTGTATCTGTATACTGCATAAAATACTAAATAATGCGGAAACATCCAATGAAATACCATAAGGTTCCATATTGAACATAATATGGATGAGATAACATCTGTGGGGTAATACAATACTCAAAACAAAACTGTAAACATTGAATTCTGAAACATAATAATCTGCAGAGAAATCCCATGTGTGGAAGGTTGCTTGGATGCTGTAACGATTCGGGACTACCCCTAGTCATCACACGATGCTTACGACCTCGGAGGACCACAAACTAACCCATGAATAATATCTTTTATGGGAACTAAATAATATAACTGTAATTAATACAGAAAAATGGATTGAAATACCATAAGGTTCAAACAATCTGAAATAATTATAAAATATAATATCTGTAAAATTGAATACTGTCTAAAACTCTATTTTGAAAAGCCTCTAACTGAATCTGTCTAAAAAATAGAGTTGATGAGGCAAGCCCCGAACTAACTCTGACTACTAAGCTACTGCTAAACTGAAATATTGAAATAAAAAAATATCCTCAACAGATAAGGACTCACTGCTCAATTAGCTACTGCTGGCTGAATCTTGCTAAGCATGGTCAGGAACCTGAGCGTCTAAACCTATGATATGAAACATCATAGTGCAAAAAATAGGCATGTACTCAATACGTGGGAATGTACTGGTATGAGGTGAGGCTGAATGCAAGGGTTCATATGCATGAACAATAACTGACTAAATGATATAGAGTAACTGAATATAAGAGTACGTGTATACTATAACTGAGCTTTTCTGAAGCTAAGCACTAAGTTCTGATAATTGTATAACTGATATCTGAAGTTACTAATAACTAATTTACTAATACTGATTGGCTGTGTCTGACAGTCCTGATCCTATAGAACTGAACTGAGTTTTATACTGAAGACTAAAACTAAAACTATGGGAGGTAATCATCTAACCGACATTCCCTAAATTTGAACTGATAAGATAACTGAGCTGGGGTCCAATCTGTAACCCCAATTAAAAGAGTGTCAGTACCATTCCTCGGGTAAAGACAACTGTTGTGGAGTTAGTCCTAACCAGCGGGTGGCCCCTGAGATCATTCCTAAACTAGCAGGTGATCCCTAAGTATGTCAGTGCTATCTAACGGGTGATATCTCATAACCTACGCTGGCTGCGTAGTTCTGGAACTTAGGAATTGCTTCTAGGAACCCAGTCCTAGCTAACAGGTGAGACCCTATCCCTAGGCTCACTCAGTGTTGAATCCTACTCCCAACTGAAAGACATTGATCTGATCATACTGAACTGGACTGGAGTGATCCAGAGTTTAGAGAGTTCTCCTAAGTTCTGTAACTAACTGAGTTTTATTGAGTTCTGTAAATAATTGAGAGTAATACTGATTATGCCATGATTGATACTATTCTATCACTGACACTGGCTCTAGGTAAACAGCTAAATTGTCGGGTATTAAATACCCTCAGGACTCGATTACATAAAAAGTAAAGCAAAGCATAATCATGAATAACATAACAATGTTCACTTGGTCATAATTCATTCATAGAGATATTTCATCAAACACTTGTAATGCACTAACTTGTACATGGATGGTGAATACATGTTAGCATGCTATAATGGCATTATTTCATTCTCATAGAAAATTTATCAAACACATAAGAAGCATACTTGGTTCATTAGATCATAAACACTTATAATTAATATGGTACAATAATCAACTAGCAAATTGAAGGGTTTATCATGAATATCATGTAATTCGACACATACTGGAATAAATTTTAGAACTTGTAATCTAAATCATGGATTAAAACTCAAACAACATCATGAACATGAATTCAATCTGATTTAAACATGGAAATCATATATCATAAATCTTGTATTTTGAAAAAAGAATTCTTAGGCTCCATGGAAGGTAAGGATCCATGGATGAACATCTAACATACCTTAATTTGATGAGTTCTTGGAGAAATTCTTGGGATTGACCTTGATTATTGAGA
>JAPEIP010000008.1:143615503-143632648 GCA_026120095.1 Capsicum chinense | reverse complement strand
ATAACCAACATAATCATAATTTGGGAAACCATGGTAATCTACTAAGTCAAGTAGTATACCTTATACTAATGGTCCTTATCCTCAATTATGTCTGACATACTAGTAACCTAGGGTAATATGATCCTATAGGAATAACATGTATTTCACATTAAGGGCTGAATCCCCTTCTATCCCTAAGCTTTTAAACTAGGCTAAGTCATTGTAAACTACTGATATTTACATCCTAACATTGTTAACTAATATACAATATATATAATATACTATTTCATGAAAAAGAGTAGAAAGAAGCCTAGATGATGCTGAACTGCAAATCCTTGAATTGCCCATAAATCATTTGCCTTGGATCAATGATCCCAGAATGAACGATTGATATAAAAATACTAATCTACATATCATTAGGTGTAAAACAAGCCCCATATTTTTATATAAAGGGTCGGTTCGGAAATTGGGCTAGAATGGGCCCATGGGACCTGCAAATAAAGTTTAAAATTAAATCCATCTAGAGGTCCCTCAAAGGGAAAAGAATGTGCACTCAAAATTTGAGGACAAACGGTGCATGAATTAGGGTCCCAATTAGTCCCTAATGTTTAGAGATTTAAGACCTAATCTCTAAGAGTTTACTTTGAAATGATATGAAAATTGACGGGCAAAGTAATGGTAGATGACCAAGGAGTGTTACGATATTTTACATTAGCTTCAATGGATGACTACCATTTTCCCTCTCTTTTAGCTCTCAAAATGGTGTAAAAGTAGTTCGGGAATTGATGGAAAATTTGGTGAGGAAGGGGATATATAATCCCCCGGTGCTACTAAAGCGATTACTTTTTGCATCCAATTCCTTAAAATCAAAAGCATCAAATGGGGAAATGAGTCTAAAACCCAAATGAACTATCTAATAACTGAACCAATAGTTTAGGCTAGTCATAAATCACCTTTAGCCACTATAGGAAGGCTCTGAACACTACGAATATGGTAAAATTGAGGAAATGATCTAGAGGGTCATTTTAAGTAAATAGACTCAACTGCTATTTCTGACAATGTCATCAGATCCAAATGTTAAATTTAAGCTTGGGGGACTCCTTGTTCAGGTTTTGAGGCTTTTAGACTCGTTATTGGCTATTATGTGGATTTTGGGTAAAATAGCCCCTTGGGTGTGGGACACATTTTTCATGTAAATAAAATCATATAGAAGTTTTGATAGAATTTTTGAGTCTAGAATTTTTAATTTGTTAGGGTAGCATAGCTAATTTACATACACAAAATTTTAAACGAATCCCAAGCTCCCGATCGAAGTCCATTAGGACTTGATAAATTTGGCAGGTGTCAAATTATCTAGTGCAACCACTTTAGTGTCCTGGCATCATTTTAGTAAAGCTTTGTTAGTTAAGGCAAGGTTTCTTTAATGGCCTCCTGACAACTCTAGTGGTGACCTCTTTAGCAGCCATTTAGTCGCTAAAGCATCCATCGCTGGTACTTATACTTCACGCTCCTTATTTCCAGCCTATGTTTTAGGTGTTAGACCACCATTACAGATATAAAAACTTAAAAAATTGAGAAGGTGTAGGGATCAATTAGAGGCATTGTGGTGATCATTATAGCATCGTATTCTCATATATTTCTGTTGAATTTTTTATTTATTCTCCATTTTAATTCATGTACTAAAAATATTGTTGGTATTAATTTAAGGCTTGTTTGAGCTTTGATTTTGCTAAATTTATAAGGTAAACAATCCTTGAGCTGAGGGAACATTATGATGGGTGCAATTTTGAGATTCAATAAGAGGGCCTGATGTAGGAATTTTGGTCTGATTTTTTTGAAAAGTGTATATACACAGTATGATTATGAATTTTCTCATCTTGATCCAAATAGAATTACTTTTGAAGTTTGGAAGTTATGGAAGGCTTCTTAGAAAGGTAGAGCTATGGTATGATGAATTTCGAGAGGTTCCAACAGCAACAAAGTAGTCTAGGCTTACCCTTTCTCTAGATTGTACTTAATTTTTATATTATTATATTATTGTGCTATATTTGGGGTGGATGTTTATGTCCAAATGATTATATTATATACTTAATCCTTATTTTCCTGGTTAAGGCTTCTTTTGGTAGAATCCAAGCTTGTTTCCCCTTAATATAGTGCATTATCTTTCTTAGGACTAGAATTAGAGATAATAGTTCCATGGGATGTGATTGGGAAGCAATATAATATATTCAGGTAGTTTTTGCCTTAGCTTTTATTATTGAGATCCTGTAGTGAGCCCTGCTTCCCTATTTAGATGGAGTGTTTGAAATGAAGCTTCTTTAGTCTTAGTTAGACTCATGACAGCTACCTCAGGATGTTACCTAAGGTTGGGGTTGACATAAAATTGATTACTACCTTTTTAGCTTCTTTTTATTGGGTAAGAAAATACTTATCCCTTGACCGCTCCTCTTTAACCTAGAAATGGAAACTCGTTGGGCCTTAGTGAATTTAACTTCTCGAGATTAATCTATTGATTAAATGGATTAGATATAGGCTCAAAACACTTATACTTTTACTAGATACTCCATACGTAGGCATATATATATATATACATATCCAACATATGCCCTATTGCTATTATTATGAGTTCTAATATGAGTCTACCATTGGCTTATTATTGTGGTTTTCTCTTTATGAAAACATTTATTATGATTACTGCTGCTACTTTTGAGTTTTGGTTCTCGTCCAACTTCAATCTATCGCTATAATTTTGGTATTTTGTGTTGATTATGTTTATCACTGAGAGTATTGGTAGCTTCACTTTGTTTCAGTATATGAGTTATAATGATTGTATACGGCTCATTTTTCCTCTTCTTACTATCCACTATTTTTATTAGATACTGGGGTCTAGCCTCTTATTATTATTCACAGGTTTTGGTTTAAGCCCGAAGTATACTTTCATTATAGATTTGGGATTGGAATGTTCTTCAAGACTGGTATGACTAAATGTTATTTATTCTTACCTTATATTTCCTCTTGTTTGCACTCACCGGACTTATGGGAGATCAACAGGGTTAATTGT
The DNA here is from genome assembly GCA_026120095.1 of Capsicum chinense. NCBI lineage: Eukaryota > Viridiplantae > Streptophyta > Magnoliopsida > Solanales > Solanaceae > Capsicum > Capsicum chinense. The sequence goes on along the minus strand of JAPEIP010000008.1, from coordinate 143,629,608 downwards.
CTCTTATGTGTGCTTTCTGGGCTTATGGGGCCCAAGTTAGGTTATAATTAGTTCATTGCTTTTATTATTGGGTTTAGATACTTGCTTTATCCTATTTTCCTAGCATAGCATGACTTTTACATTTATTTCCTTTTATTGTACACTTTAGCTTACATTCTCACACTTTATTTATGTTTTTACTATTTTGAGCTCAGTCGGTTGATGATTCCATTGAGAACCCATTATTTTGGTACTCATTCTAAATTTCTTCATCTTTTCCTTGTTGAAAATTTTAGTATGATCCATTATCACTGATGTTATCCTCAGTCCTTACTACTATTTCGATGATCGAGTAAGCTTTCTAAAGCTCGGAATGAATCCTACATTTGTTTAAGAATAGTCTTTTGTATTTTTTAGACTATTGTGTATATATGTGTATTTTTTATACTCTGTAGTGCTCTCTTTTGTTTATGTGGCTCTTGTACCCACCTTACTAGATCTTAAGAGGGATTTATTTTGTATATTTTGTCCTTTTCCTCATTTTATAGTATGTTATGTTTTTATATCTTTTCTAGCTTTTTTCATTATTATTATTATTATTATTATTATTATTAGTGGTTTCATTATTGTTCCCTTAGCCCGTTGTTTGTTGGTCTGGGTTATGGCTTGTCTTACCTACTCGTGGGTTGAAGTATATTCCATTTTGACCTAAGAAATTAGATCATGACACCATTTGAGTTTAATTTAAGGCTATGCAAAGGAAATAGCATGACAGCAACACCCCGCCTTCCCAATCTTGACCATACTAACCATGATAACCTCCTATGAAGTTTTACATGAAGATTATGTCGCTTAACCTAATTCAACAATATCAAGAGTTCAGTCATTACCAGTCAAACAGACAACAAATCAAGTTAACCATGACTACCCATAAGACTCCAAGCCAATCAACCATGACTTAATCATAACTAAATAGATCTTTAAGAAGGATACTATTCACTTATAATTTAACTTGGAGCTCTCAAGGATCCATTCCAAAATCAACAATATTATTAATTATGAATCCCAGTTTTATTCAAGAAATCAAATAAAGTCAACACATAAGCCCGATTCATTGACGGAATAAAATATACAAGCCAGTACATAAGCTCGATCTATACAAGGATGAAAATGTGAAAGCAAACACATAATCGTGATCTACACAAGGAACTTAATTTACAAGCCAATACCTACGCCCGGTCAATAAAAGGAACCCAATATACAAGACAACGCATAAGCTCGGTCTACATAAGGAACCACATATACAAACCAACATATAATCTTGGTTAAATCATGAAACCAACTATATATATATATATATATATATATAACATGTAACAAATAAACCCAGTTCATTCACTCTCACCAAAATTTGTACAAACATGCTAAGTTCTTATGGTTACCCACTAGCTATGGCCTTTTGTCTATGTACCAAATCCTAGATATTAAGTATCTGCCAACCTTATACCAACCAATCCAGTGGAGAGGTACAAATAATGATTCACTACACTATAATAACAACAACAACAATATTAATAATAATAATAATAATAATTTCTATGAAGATGTCTAATATCCCAATACATATCACAATAATCAGCAGATAACACATCAATCACAACCAACATGATGACAGTAAAAAAACTTGTAAACCAACAAGCTTTTAACATAATTTCATTGCATGTTATTAACACTTAGGATATCAACTAATCATTCACTTTCCTCAAATATGCACTGTCACAAGCAATATGAAGGAAAAATCATCATGCATATATAAAACTACTTAGGTTTCAACTACATCGCACCATTAATTACAATCCATACATAACTTAGGTCTTTGTTAGGGATTACCGTGCCGAAGGTATGCACCCGTACTTGTACTCCGTGCCATAACACACCTAATTTTCCACCCTAACATTGGTACTTACAAGACAACTATTCTTCTACTTACTATCTAATTTCCTATTACAACTCCATTTTTAATCATATAAGAATGAATAATTATCAGAAAAAATAGGTTATTTACTTTAAAATTTAGATATCACAAAATAACAACAATTTTCCACCCAAACAACTAAGTTTTCATCCTTTTATCTATCCCAACACCGTTCTCGAAGGCCTAAGAGTTAAATCTCCCATCGATCTATGTTATGCCTAAGATTTCTAATCTAAGTCTAAGCTAGTTTGTTAAACCTATCCTACTTGGACCCCAAGAACATACTATAGAGGCATGAATGTAAGCTTTTTGACTCTATACTAAAGATTTCTGATGTGAAACTAGTAAGAAAACTTGGGTTTTACCCTATCCTTCTCCCTTGCTCCAAGTCCATGAGTAGGTTTCTAGAGAAACCCTCATCTTTTTTGCAACTGAGAGGAGAAAGTAAATCTTAAAAAATTCAAATGAATTTTTGGGTCTGTCGGCTTGCTATATCGAAAACCAGGCCACTTCAGCAGCGTAACTATAGTGGAATAAAGTCAGCCCAATACAAACTTTGAAATTTTCATATTTTTAGCTGTGTTATCCCATACTATATTGATACCTTATTTTTAAATATCCTATTAAAACATAACTTTAATAGGGTGTCTCTTAATAATGATGGAACAAGTGTTATAGAAATGCATTATTTTCCTCATTCGTGTTTGTTTGATGTATGTGTTGCAATACATATGTACCTTAAATAAAAATAGTTCATTATTATTCCAAAGTCTTAGAGCATTGTTAGACATGTAAAACTCATAATTTGTGTCTTCTTAAAATGCCTTTAAGAGTCCATCAACTAAATCAATTCACCCAAGTTTTACTCAAAAATCAATTAGGTGATTGTTCAATTCATATTGACCACAATGCTCTTACAAACTGTCTTTTCTATAACTTAATTATAGCCAAATTTAGCTAAATACTATATTAATCATACGGCCCATTTATTTCCAAAATAAATTTCTAAATAAACCTTTTAGGATGTTTACTTGCAAGCATCCGACTTCTTTAAATTAATTAGTTCACTTCATTTGAAATTTTGTTTCTCTATCAAAATTCAAAGTCCGTCAATAGGTAAAAATCTTGATCATTTAGTCATTTGAAAAGCTGCCCTATTCCTTTTTTTGACTAATTTTTTCCAATCCAAACAAATTTTATTTAATCCATACATTACTTTGATTAATTATTACAATTCATAAACTAATATTTTCACTTTTGAGTGTTTTTCTTTATTTTTAGTGCGAGGGACTTATGTTGGTAATCAAACTTTTCTGCTTCACAAATACAAATCAGTTTCAAATAATTATTGGAATAACATCAATATTTTACTTGGTCTAAGGTTAAGAAAGAAACTACAAACTCATCATTCATCACTTGGGATAATAGAAAAACTCATTCAACTATGGATCCCAGTTTAACCATCACAAACACATTATCTGAATCAGTTTCTACTTTTCCTATCAAAACATCCTAGTATCTTGATGGAACGAGAAGCAACTATAGTGGTCGTTTCTGGTTTGGAATAACAAAAATATGGCTCATGGTGATGTAGAGTAGAACACCTTCTCAGACTCTATCAAACATGACCCTTTCTCTTGATGTACATAAAAAGGGCATATATTTCCAACATCAGAGGAAGTTGATTTGGGAGGTCATTTTACCACTTCCCAAAAAGCATAAAATGATCATACTTACTATAATTATCCTATTATGTACATATTTTATCCTTTAAAGGTTTAGAACATAGCATTGTCACATTATGTTCCGTTGTGTACACTTATTCTATCACCCCCATCAGCAACACAAATTAAGGGCTATGTCGCATAGACATTGATAATTATGTTGAAACTTAAAATGATCCAAGGGCATATAATCATGAGATGGTGAATATAAAGCTCTAAATCATTGAAAATGATATGAAATGTCTTTGTGGTCTCAATAATAGCCATACCATGAAGTATGAGAAACTGCGTTCCTTTTTTGAGATTGAGTTGCCACCAAGTTACAAGATTTAAAAATTTGATAAGGTTTGGATCAAAAAATCCTTTCTTCCATTTAAAAACCATTTGTAAAAGGTTGATCGGTGTGATTAAAAATAAAGGGATAAGGGTTAAGATATTTAGTTAAAGCTTGAGTTGAGAAGCTTTAGAGTGGTATGCTAAGTAAGATGTGACCAAATGGCACACTTAGGATGACTTGGAAAATTCATTTATGGATCACTACAAGTTTCATGTTGAGATTATCCCTAAAAGATTATCTATTACAAATCAAAGGCAGAAATCAAATGAATGATTTTGCGAAAATGCCATACGATAGAGAGCAGAGGCAACCAGGGTCCATCCTTTTATAGAGAAAGTTGAAATGATCACTTAATACATCTCATACCTAAATCCAAATATTTTGATCGTTTGGTGATGATGGTTGGATAAACCTTATTTGAAATGGTTAAGACTAAAAAAATACTTGAGGATGACCTCATGATTGGGAGAATACTAAATTTGATAGAACTACAATCCACTCATAAGGGATTCCAAATTGGATCTCTTGGAAATAAAAGGAAAAAGGCGAAAGAAGTTATGTGAGTGATGACTCAAGTAAGTACATCGCACCGTAAATGATCTCCATATACCAGGTCAATTCTTTGTATACGCCATACCCACTCTATAACACGCAAGCAGCGTATAATGCTCACCTTATGCCAACTAAGAAAGGAAGCCTACTTAGTTTTCACGCCACTAGTAGATTACTTGCTTATCTCTATAAAAGGTTGAACGAAAGAAGAATACTTCAGCCACTTGAAGTAAAGCCTGTGAACAATTCTACTAATTGGTATGATCTAAGAAGAGATTTTCTTACCACTCTAGAATTATTGGACATGATACTAAGAAATGTATTACTCTTAAGCATAAAATCCAACATCTTATCAACAACAAGGTGATAACAATTGTAGAGGCTCCAAAAAATATGAAGAAAGATCTAATGCCCAACCATAAGAAATAGTAATTGCCATCATGAGTTGCAAAGAAAACTAAATTTTCCTCAAGAATGCACTTTTGTCATCCTTCCATTTTTCATTTTGACGTAACTGTTTCCTTTTTTTTTAATAGTACTTTATCGTTTTGTTTTTTTTTAATCGAACTTTGTCAATTTATTTTCCTATATTGCACTTTATAATTTGATTTCCTGGTAATTGCACTTTATGTACAACGAACTAAGTTCAAACCGATTTCCTAGTCCAATGTTATCTCTTGTTATGCTCTTTGCTTAATTAGAATAAAATTATTATGTTATTAATAATTGCATTTGAGCTCTACAGATAATATTGTGCAGAAAAAACTCCAAGAAATAACACAAATGATAATGGATTTTCCTTAAGTTTGAGGACTTAATCCTGAAGATTAGGACACACACAAGTCCTTTCAATAACTCCCAATGCAAAGGATGAATATCAATAAATCGACATCTGCCTTTCCTCATATATTGATGAATCTAATCCTTCGTCCACCTAATCAAATCTTATGTTCTTTGAATGTTCTTTTACTTTTAGGACTGAACTATATCGAACCTAATTCTTATTCCAACAACTACGTAGGCAATCCTACATAAGGATTCGGTCTTCCAACTATTTTAAATTCCAAATCCTCAAACAAAACTAAAAGGCATGTTGTGAAATATTCAATTCTTATTTTGCAAACTATATTAATTAAGTTCCTATGAACTAGAATAAGGAAAATTTTTAAAATTATTCCATGATTTCAAAAATCTTTATTCAATTTCAATTTCATAAATATTCTCTATCAACAAATTTTCTGCCACAACCTAGAAACTGAGGTCATAGTGACACCTACATCAGAACTATCCTTAGTAGGTAAGTCAAATTCCACACAAGAAAAGATAAGCAAAATATCAGAGAAAACATATAAAAGAAAGAATTCTAGAATGATTACAATCTATAATGTGTGTAACATAGAAAAATCTAAACAACATACATAAATCCAAAGATATTGTTTCATAAGTTGAAAGATCTTCTAATACATAGTTTGGAAACTAAAAATACAAAGTCTACCTCAAAATACTAGTTAAAATAAAAGAAGATAAATAGGGATGGAGGTTGGAACATAGCTTCGAACAAAGAGCTCAACAGGTACTTCGAAGATCATCCACCACTACACAAATCTGCTACTGCAACTAGTACTTATACTGGCATTTACTTCAAAAGTGGATAATAGAAGTGAGTACGGTCCACTTATACTTAGTAGGAATTATTGACCAACTGAGCAGAGTAGAAAATAATACAAGTAAAATATAATATGAGCATGTCACTTGCAAAAAAAGAAATTACCAATAAGCTACCTTACACTGTCTCCACTAATAGTTCTAAGATGTAAAGACGGTGAAAAGGAAACTATATACACAAGAGTAAAACATAAGAAAAAATACAACAATGTAATGCAATGAAATTCAATGAAATGATGATGTGATAATGATAAATGTAATACATCACATGGTTTTTCATATACACATACCGAGCCTGGTTTTTCATATACACGTTCTGAGCCTCAATGCTTGAAGACAACTTCCATGGGGGATTCATAACCCATATACCTTTTCATATCTCAATCCATCTCTCTAGCTAATGCTTAGATCAGGGGTTTTATAAAGTGTCTCATTCACCTTTCTGGCTAATGTTTAACGATCAAGGGTTTTATAAAGTGTCTCATTCACTTTTTTGGCTAATGTTTAACGGTCAAGGGTTTTATAAAGTGTTTCTCATTGGTACCAATTTCCATGAATATGAATGAAAAGGATGAGGATGTATGCTCATAACCAAGTCAATACAATTACAGTGAATCAACTCAGTAATGGTATAAATGAGCTCAAATCTCCACAATATGATAATAATCCATAAAATAGGACCTCCTCGACACTATTAAAGTGAATTGTTATGTAGAAATTAATAATATCATCTTACAAACCCCTTTATTGGTTGTTACTATCATGATAAAGAAAATAATGTTCAGAAAGGCCTATAATATCTATGCAAGGACTGAAATGAGCAAGACAACAATTAGAATGTCAATTAATGCACAAATAAGGCATATCATGTCAAATTAAGCTCCCACTCGAGCATCGCCAAATATATATTGTCTCAAGCCCACAATAATATGAAAATAATCCCGCACATAGGTTCAACATAGTAATAATAATTCAAAAATATTACAACCTTCACTAAATTCCCAAATCTATAACATGATTTACAAGAAAGTTACCTCCTCATCCTATTTAAAGGAAGTTAAGCCATAACCTACCTCAAATAACGAAAAATCAAAGCCCATATCTTCAAAGTAGAGTTGTTCCTTCAGTTTTGGTCTTGACATGAGCTTAAAGCATGAAAAAAATAATTGATGAATCCTAAGGAAGCTAATAATACCCATATTCAGACTAGTTCCAAAGTTACTTCAAAAAAATATTTTAAAAATAGAAAGGGTAGAATGTTAATTTTATTTTGGAAACATGTTTCCAAAGTCAAAAGAAGTCTATATTTGATAGCCTATGCATAAACAAGTTGAAATCGGAGTTCAGATTGATAAAAAAAACATTTTAAGAGTTTAAAGGAGAAATCCCCAATGTCTTCTTTGTAAAAAAGATCAGAAGGCGTTTTGAAAATATAATTGATGAAAAATAATGAGAATAAGAGTTTGGAGCTTATTAAATCTCAAATTTTGAAGAAAACCCTAAAAAAACACCCTTTCCTAAAGCTCCAAGATACAAAAATGTGGTCATTATACTATTCTATGAATAGTACCTCACGAATATTGTCAACCCTTAGCATTGTAAGGGTCAGCAATGAACAAACTATAAATTGGCCTTTGTAATTGCAGTCAGCCTCTCTCTTTTGTAAAGGCTGATGTCCTAGACACATCTCATTTGTAATAGCCCGATCATATTTGCAATGGAGTAAAATACCTAACCCAGACTCGGAAACCCTTTGTAATCGTGGCCACCAACTTACAATCATGATGAATGACATCAAACTTTTACAAAACCAAGGGCCCAGTTTTTTTATGAAGAAAATATCAGGCACTAGATATCAATAACTTTACTAATTTTGCATGATACTATTTACCCTAAATGGACCCTTCAGATTCTTTAGGGAAAACACAAAATGAACCACATATTCTAAAGGATATCTTAAAATTTTCATACTTAATGACAATATCAAATTTTTGAAAAGAGGTCATTAACAACAAATTAGCCCCCAGGATCCCCTTTTGTCTTATTTCACTAGTTTTTAAATGATGGATCGAAATGCAAAACAAGGTTTCAAACCCAAACCAATACCTCTACTAGCAAAAAATTGACATTATAAATCTATGGAACTATCAAAAATTTGATGCTCGAAACATAAAATATTGATCAAAGTGAGACTCTGATTTTTAAAGCCTCAAAGGGCTTCAAACTCTCTCAAATCACTCCTGAATGCATCGGGCACTATGCCTATTGTACATAAAACTAATAAATAGCATATAAAAATCATGAGAAAGTGAAAAAGGTCAAAACACATAAAAAAAAAGGAAAGATCACTACTATAGAAGTTACATTATGCACCACTAAAATACTAGTTAGTCCTCGAACTAAAATGCAAATAAAATACCCAAAGCACTAAAGAGATGGAGGTATCTATGCCTCCTATAGGAATATACCTCCCAAGAAGCCTCCTTAATAGGGTAATGTCTCCCCTGGACCTTCACTGTATTAATAAATCCTATAACAATAGGGTACAAATTGAATTGGGGAGAACCTGAGCTAGTCCCCTATCATTTGTTAGATAATAATCCTCAGTGTAGTCAATCTTAGGCTCGGGAGAGGCTTCCCTAGAACGCTCTATTTCTGAATTAGCTATTCGTGCTAGATCTCTAGCTCTCAGTTGGCTGCGAACCTTGCCTCACCCTCGAAGTTAGACTCCCACATCAGGTACTAGCTCAGCATCCTCAATATCTCTAGATCTAGTCCTTACTGCATTCAATGAAATAATGGATACAAGTTTAGAACATTAGGTATGAATAACCAAGGTGACAAGGAATCAAATTAGAGAGGTATTTCCTAACGATATCTTATAGCCTCTTGAAGATAGATACGGATAACTGCCTATTAATCTGCTAGATTCTACTAGACATTTTGTTCTTTCACTTATAAGACTATTGACCCTAGTGCCCTAATGCCATTTTGTCACCACCCAAAAGTTGAGGTCATAATGGAACCTAATTTAGAAGTAGCCTTAATCGGTAAGCCAAATTCTACATAAGAAAAGATAAGTGAAATATAAAGGAATACCCATAATTGCAAAAATTCTAGAATGAAATATAATATATATATATATATACATATATATATAATAGAAAAAATCTAAATATTATGAATAAATCCCCCAATAAAAATCATAAGTAGAAAGAGAATCTAATACATAATTTGAAAACTAAAATGCAAAGTCTATCTCTTAAAACCAATAAAGACAAGATAAATAGGGATGAGGCTGGAACATAGCTCCGAATTGAGAGCTCACTGGAACTCTAAAGATCAGCTACAACTGTATAAATCAACTATCATAACCAGTGCTCATACTGGAATCTGCATTAAAATGGCACTGTAGGAGTGTATGAGGTCCACTTATCCTTAATAGCTATCATAGGTTGACTGAGCAAAGTAGAAAATAATAAAAGTAAAATCAAATATGAACACTTCACCTATAAATAAAGAAGTTCTCAAATGGTAGCTCATACTATTTTCACTAACTGTACTAAGACATAAAATAAAACTAACTACACAACAACTACACATAAGGGAAAATACAACAATGTATACAATGTAATGTAAAAAATTATGAAGTGATAATGATAAATAAAATCCATTACATGGCTTTTCATATACACATTCCGAGCCTCAAGTCTTCAAGTCATGGCCTTTGTGGGGGGGGGGGGTAATAACATGTATACCTCTTCATATCTCAATCAACATATCTAGCTAATGTTCACGAGTCTAGGGTCTTATAAAGTCACATTTACTTATCTTGTAATGTACATAAATTAAGGGTTTTATAAAGTGTTTCTCAGTGTTACCAATTTCCATGAATATGAATGAATAAGATAAGGATGTATGGTCACAGCCATGTAAATAAATGATAACAATAATGAATCAACTAAATAATGGTATAAATGAGATCACATATCCTCAATAAGATAATAGTTCATGATATAAGCCCTCCCTAGCACCACTAAAGTGAATTTTCATGTAGACATCAATAAAATAATCTCAAAAAGCTTTTTCTCGAGTATTACTATCATTATAAAGCCAATAATGTCTAGAAAAGTATTATCATATCTATTCAAGCCCCCGCACAGGCAACACAACAATAATAATAACAATTAATGCACAAATAAGGCCTACAAAATTAAATAAAAACCCAACTCATGCATTACCTCAAATATATTCTCTCAAGCTAACAACAATATAAAAGTAAGCCCCTACATGGACACATGATAATAATAATAATAATTTTGAACTACTACATTCTTAACTATTCCTTAACTCATATGCTTTACAAGAATGTTACCAACCCAACCCAATCTTAAGGAAGTTAAGCCATAACCTACCTCAAAAAATAAAAAATCTAATCCTAAGCCTTCAATAATGACCCTTTCCTTCAAGAACGATCTTAATATGAGCTAAAACTATCAAAAACATAATTTACACATCAAAAGAAAGCTAATATTACGTATATTAGCTATATTTGTATCAGGTTAACAACAAGTTTAAAAATAAAAAAGATAAAACTTTAATTTTATTTTTGAATCATGTTACAAAAGACCAAAGGGTTCTATATGTGAAAAACTAAGAAAAACAATTGAAATCAGTGTTTAAGTGATGAAACATCATTTTAAATGTTTACCAAAAAAAATTCCAAATTCTAGTTTGAAAAAAGATTTAAAGGGTGTTTTTAAAGATACAATTAATGAAAATTAATGGGAATAAGAGTTTGTAGCTTATCCAACTGAAATGGTGAAGAAAACCCTAAACATTATACCTTCGCGAAGGTACAAGGTCCAAAAATCATAAAAATTGCAAAAATAGAGTATTATATATTGTTTTGTGACTGGTACCTCGCAAACGTGGTCAACCCTTTGCATTTGTGAGAATCAACAGTTACAAATAAATTAATTTAACCGTTGAGATTTTTGTCAGCCTCTTGCATTCTTAAAGGGTGATGTTCAAGACCCGTTATATTTGTGACAGCTTGATCGCATTTACAAAAACCAAATCATGTTTGCAATGAAGTAAATTACCCAACCTAGACTCAACAATACTTAATGATCATGGACATCGTTTATCAATCACAATAAAATACATAATCCTTCTCTAAATTCACTGCTAGGGTCTTGCATTCAGGAAGAAGGAAATGTCCACCACCATATATCAATAACTTTGATCATTTTGCATTTTTCCATTTACTGTGAACCAATCATTGAGATTTATTTGTGACATAAAAATAAATAATATATTCTACAAGGCTATTTTTGATGTTTCGGACTTAGTGACATTATCAAATATTTGAAAAGAGGTCATTTACAACAAATTAGTCCTTGGGACCCTATTTTGGATTATTTTTTTAGTTTTTGAATGAAGGTTCCAAATGCAAAGTAAGGGCTCAAAACCTAAAACAACCTTGCTAATAACCTAAAATCAACATTCTAGATCTAATGAAACTATCTAAGGTTAACAAATAAAAAAATGTTGTTCAAATTCAAAGTAATGACTTTTAAAGCTCAAAAGTTGTCAAACTCTCCCGAATCACTCCCGAATGCATTAGGGACCATGTAAACCATCCCCACAACATTCAGATAGCATGTAAAAACTACAAGGAAATCTAAAATGGTCAATAAAAATAAAAGGAAAAAATTAAAACTAGGGTTATTACACCTTCTCTTTATGAGAGACTCCAATTAATGTAGGGATACACCATATGTGACATCTCTATTTGGGATTTAAACCCTTCACTTAGTATCAAAATCTCACTCAACATAATTTTTTTTCTAGGACCATACACTTTTTGTTATTGTCAAATTGTTAAGGCTCATTCAATCTAGTTTGATGTGTTGATCTCATTACTTACAAATATAATACAATTTTATGAGCATTGGAATGACAAATTAATCATGTAAAATAAGGATATTAAGTGATATAACCATCCAATGGCACAACTTGGATGACTGTATTATAATCTTTCTCTCTCTCTCTCTAATATTTGTTTTGATTATTATGCTAAATAAATCTATGCTTATTCTTATAGAAAATGCTATGTTTAGTCTCATCCATCCTTTCAAGATAATATGATAGGTTTTCACCTCGCTTGAGGTGCAATATTTTATCATACTATGAACACTCACTCTTTCAAGAGGATATACTAGATTATCACCTTATTGAGGTGACATATCTTATTATATTTAGGTCATCCAACCTTTCAAGAGGATATACCAGACAATCATCTTATTTGAGGTGACATACCATATTATATTAGGGTAATTTAACCTTTTAAAAGGTGTAACACCACTAATTTTTGCCATTAAAATTTATGAGTTTTATGCTCACTGCCACGGCTATGATTGGCAGCTCATAAGTAGTAAGGTGCGGTCATGAGTCATAGGGAGGGATTTGTGACCAAACCAGTGGAGTTGACTAATATTTTTGTCCTGAGTATGATTGGACCCTCATGAGTCATAATGACTCATTACACGTCGTGATGTAAAAGTCATAGGAAATCCAATATAAATGCCCAAAGCTACTGTTGTGAGTACCCAAAGCTACTGTTGTGATGAAGATAGGACTCTACGAGTCGTAATGTTTGGTCATGAGTCATAAGGTGTGACTCATGACCAAACCAGTGAATGGTGACAAAGAGTCTGCGCAGACTATGAGTCTAGTCTTAGACTCATACCAAGTTGTCATGAGTTATGACGTGACCCATAACAACTTGGCATCTTTTTCTATACTCTTAAGTAAGGATATTCTTGTTATTTCCCTCTTTCCCAAATTAAAACCCAAAGAGGTTTATTTTTATAACTTTAACTATCATAAACTACTCTTTACTCTCTCAAATTCCCCAAGTCAAGAACAACTAGGGTTTCTCAAGGTTGATCATCTAGGGCTCTAAGATTGGTTTCTTCTCCATAACTCTTAATATATCAGGCATGTAATCTCTTCCCTTAAACTTGTTTTCTCTACATAAATGTGTTTTATTTTTATTTATATGGATTTAAATGTTGAATTGATTTTGGTTAAGTTTTTTGGAATAATGGTTACTTGAATTGGATTTTCGTGGCTATAATACATTTATTTATGTTTTATCTATGCATTATGAAACCCATTGGGGTATATGGGTATGGTGAATTAAATGGGGGTCGAGGAATTCCCCCAATTGTATTATTTTATTTTGGAATTTGGTTTTATAAATTGTATTGCCTCAACCCACTAGCATAATTGGCTTTGAAATATGATTAATCACATAATTTGGCTTACTTCCCTAAACTATTGTGCTACATAAATGGTTAAATGAATAAAAATAATTTTGGAAGGCCTTTTTGTCCATGTTTTGAATTAATTAATAAACAATTGGGGTCAAGGTATTCCCCAAGTTGATTTTTATAAAGTATGGGGGTCGAGGCCTTCCCCCAAATTTTACATATAAAAACATGGAGGTCAGGGCATTCCCCCAAGTTGATGAATAATTGGAATGGCATGATGATATTAGCTTGCAAGCATAATTTAAATGATGATACAAATGGTATATGCCTTAATGAATGGTCCTTGGTTTGATGACGGGAATATGTAAATATCTTAATTGGTCTTAAAGTGGGTTGTGTAGTTTGCCGTGAAGGTGGAGGTCCCAAGAGACAAATACTGAAAACTCATGTCTGCCGAAGTAGAGGTTGGTTTTGATGATCGTGTGCTTGTATAACACCTTACATATATATTTATCATTGATTGGCAAAGGCTTATGGATTCCTCACACTTTCTTGATGCCCATTTCTTGTGACTAGCATACATTATGGCCCTT
>JAPEIP010000008.1:143596351-143615403 GCA_026120095.1 Capsicum chinense | reverse complement strand
AATATCTTAATTGGTCTTAAAGTGGGTTGTGTAGTTTGCCGTGAAGGTGGAGGTCCCAAGAGACAAATACTGAAAACTCATGTCTGCCGAAGTAGAGGTTGGTTTTGATGATCGTGTGCTTGTATAACACCTTACATATATATTTATCATTGATTGGCAAAGGCTTATGGATTCCTCACACTTTCTTGATGCCCATTTCTTGTGACTAGCATACATTATGGCCCTTTCGATAGGGTATTCAGACCCATATAGCCCATGGTTTCCTTTGACGATGGTTGATGCTACACAGTCTAGGTTAATATTTTAACTCTCATGCTAAACCTTGTTCCCTATCCTGGTATATTACATATATATACATATATGTGTGTGTGTGTGTATATGATTGTATTCATTGATTTTGAATCATTTGGGACTAATTTTTTCATGGTATTACTTTATCCTTTTCCTGAGTTAAATGCTAGTGCTTACCCCTCTAACCATCCTTGAACACTATATCCCTATGTGATGCAGGGTCTAGAGATATTTCTATTTCCTTTCACTGTGATATGTGATTCTGGTTCATTCACTGGTCAGTCTTAAAGTGGTCATATTCCATTCTTCAGAAAGACCATAATTTTTAAGGCATTGCTTCATTTATATCTAGATCACCTTTTTATTTCTCTTTTTTCCAATGGTCAAAGTCATGTCCTTACCTAGTTAGATATTTGAATAGGATTAGAATACTTTCTGGATAATAGGATGTGGGTGGATTTACTATTGTTGATTCTTAGATCCTATTTAGTTGATTTATCTATCTTGTTATAAGTTTTAAACTCAACTCTATCTTTTTACATATTCAGAAATCAGCCACTACTATTTGTATTGTACTCTAGTTAGGTAGGTTAATGGGGGTGGTCTCTAATCCTTGGAGGAATTGAGATACCCTTCACGGCCAAGCCCTAGTTTAGGTTGTAACAAACTTAGTATCAAGGCCTAGTATCATGGTCATTGGGTGTCCATAAAGCTGTGTCACGTAGTGTCTTTTTTATAGGTGTGTACCGTGCAACACCTATAAGGGAGAGGCTATGAGGAATTTAAGAATGTTTTCTTTTCTTTGTATCTATTTTTGGGACTATAGAGTCTAAGGTCTTGAAAGCTCCTCTAATTTCATTTGTTCGCATTTCAGATCATGCCTCCCCAAATATCTGATGCTCGTGGAAACTCCTCTATCCTATTTGAGGACAATGTGGATGAACTCGTTCTACTTATGAGTACACACCCAGTCTATGGTTCCTTCTTTTTACTACCCATGTGGAGTTTCATCGGTCCCTACCTGTCCTCTTTGGGCCTCTTAATATGATTATGTTCATGCCCCACCGCCCCAAGGATACATTGATAATGCCAAATTCTGTCGATTTATTCATCTGCTGACCCAATTCGTGACTTCTCAGTCTCATTAGCCTGACCTTGTTGTTTCTATTCCTCTATCTTCTGAGGTAACTAGAGTTGGACAGTTTATGAGGTTGAATCCTTTGATCCTTACTAACTCTAAGGTTTAGGAGGATCCTCAAGGGTTTATTGATGAAATAGATAAGATATTCAGGGTGATACATTCTACCGATGTGAAGGGTGTAGAGTTTGTCGCATATCAGTTGAAGGATGAGAAATGCAGATGTGTGTGATAACGTTTAGCAAGCTATATGGGAGGAATTTTCTGGTGCTTTCACTGATTCGTTCTTTCCTCAGGAGTTGAAAGAGGCTAAATATGAGAAGTTTGTGAACATAAAGTAGGGAAAGATGACTATGAAGGAGTATGCTTTGAAGTTCCACCATTTGTCTCGTCATGCCCCAAAGATTGTATCTAATATGAGGGCAAGAATGAGAAAGTTTGTCTCAGTTTTTTCTAGGGACTTAGTACTAAAGTGTAAGGCTGCAACATTTAATAATAACATGGACATCTCTAGGCTTGTGGTATATATGCAGCAGGTTTAAGATTAAACAAGAAATAGGTAGAGATGGGATAGAGGCAGAATAAGAAGTTTAGATATTCAGAGCAGAGTGAAAGCCAGTAGAATAGTGGTAAAGATGGTAAGTAGTGGGGCAAGAAGAGGACTTGTTATCCTAAGTCGTATGGTGATCATCACTTTCAAACTAATAGTGGGTTTAGGGCACAATGTACCCCGTCTTAGGCTAGTAGAGCTCAGTCAGCCCAGTCTTATCCTCCTTGCAGATTCTGTGGATAAATGCATCGTGGTTATTGTGATTAGGGGAGGAATCTACATTTTTTAAGTATGGCCAGCTTTGTCATATTCATAGGAACTGTTCGTCAGCAAATGTTGCTATTGGAGATAATAAGGTTCCGGTTTTTACTTCTTCAGCTCCTCTACCAAAGGGTGTTACTTCTAGTACTGGCACTAGTTGGAACCCTCTTTATGATCTTGCCACCCGTTTGGAATCTAAGGGCATCTCCAGATGTTGTTTCTGGTATGTTGAAAATTTTCTCTCATGATGTATATTGTCTGCATAATCCAGGTTCTACCCTTTCTTATGTGACCCCTTATGTGGCTGTTCATTTTGGTTTAGGTCCAGACTATATTTCCATTCCCTACTCTATGCCCACCCTAGTGGGTGATTCTATTGCATCTAGAAGGGTCTATAGGGGTTGTATGGTATCTATTGGAGATAGGGATACATCGGTGGATCTGATCGAATGGGATATGATAGATTTTGATGTGATCTTAAAGATGGATTAGCTCCATTCATGTTATGCTTCTCTCGAATGTAGGACACAAAGGGTCAATTTCCAATTCCCAAATGAACCGGTAATATAATGGTAGGGAATGACACGACCCAATTTACAATTAATGATGGCACCTACTAAATTTTTCTAGTAGGTAAGCCAATACCATAGCCTAGAGCTAGCGCATGGGTTAATTCGGTGAGAAATGCCAACTTTGGTCAAATTCAATGGACACAAGTTAAAATATAAACAAAGTGTTCTAAAATAAATTAGCATCCATCATAATATACAATCCCATGACCTGGTAGAGCAAGTACAAGAGTATCTAATATCATTAATACAACCCAAAAGACTTAGAGTACAATTAATACATATGTCTCGAATATTAAGACTGAATTTAAAAGATAGAGGGAAAATGGGTGACTCAAACTCCATGATCTCACTTTATCTCCGGAAGTCAATCACCACACGAACTTGATTCAATAGGGACCGTTAGTACTTGAATTCACATCTAAAAGGTACAGAAGTGTTGCACGAGTACCAAAACAAGGGGTACTCAGTTGATCGGTTGACTGAGCTAAGTTATGATATAAAGGTTATCTAATGCAAGATAATCCCAAGTAAGTGAAGGTACGAAATCAAAGCTGAATCATCTCCATCATCAGTGGATACAATAAATAATTAAACCAGAACAATAATATGACAAAATGCATCCACACAAACCAATATCGTCGTGCATAAGTAATAGACAATTTTAAACCATAACGCATCATAAAGTATACCTATAAGCAAACACAAATACAAAGTTGGCGTCCATACGCCAACTAGTGCATAAAGTAAAGAACTCATCACCGCATCCCATACTATTGGAGAGTATACCCAAGGGAGATAATAAACAAGGCATTCAACCAATAACACACCCAAAACTCGTCATTTTACAACCGTAGCACATATTTAACAACAATCAGACATTTTACCAAACTTTTATTAGTTATGAACATTGACCATATAACCATATTACATACTTTTACTATCATCAGCCACCTATTATCAATACCCATAAGCCACTATTCATTTACTACACAAGGATCATTAACTAGTCTATTAGATTCTTGGACATCACATAATCATAGTAATCTCTTAGGAAACTCTTCACCATATAGCCATTCTAAAAGATAACATTCCTTAACTAACCATTAGTTGTCACTAACATTAATAACTAAATACATCCTTATTTTACAATTAGATTCATACTTACCAACTAGTCTTGACTAATCATGTATATAATATTCATCACTAATCCTTAGATAGCATTACTCATTAACTATACCACTTTAAATGTATTTAACACTAGTGGGCTATAGCCGGTATCCAAATGCCAACAACTTACCCACATTACATATAAACAAGTGTATATACATATGAGCATACAATTTCCATACATAGGGATAACCAGACTCAAACCAATAGATGTACATGTAGGCACATCAAATATTAAAACTCCAGCCTTGTTAGGTATTAATATCTTCGTATCACCTCTAGCCTTGCTGGGTATCAATACTGTCATATCTTTCTCCGGCCTTGTCAGGTTCAATATCATCACATCATCCTTTGGCCTTGTGGGGTGTCAACATCATCATAATAGTCAAATCAATCATCAATAATAAAGGACAAGCCCCACAAGGGTTAATGTAAATGACAAGCCCCACGAGGGCTAATAGTAAGTGACAAGCCCTACGAGGGCTAAAGTAAATGAATATAAAGGGGAAGTATTAAAGAGCATACCTCCAGTACTCAACATTCGCCTTCTATTTCAATTTGTCAATAGGCATATATATATAAATGTGTGTGTGTCTGTATAACATGAGTATTACAACTATCATCAGGTTTCAAGCATAATTAACAATATAATTTCACATGTAGTCAATGGGCATGCCTTGGAGGATCATTAATATCATGACTTTCAATATTACAAATATGATGTCTTTCTAGCATAGTTACTAGTTTGGTTTCTAAACAGTAGTAAAACATGAGTAATAGCATAACCCAAGCCCATAACAATAGCTTAATCAATGGCACACATAATAACATAGACATAGGCTTAATCGATAGCATAAACCATAGTTACTCATAGCATTAACGGTAATTTAGTCAACAAATATATACATTAATTCTAATGACATCACCATAATCTATTTACTCAATTTATCCCATATGCCTCTAAAGGAGCATTTCCTAGGCATTTAGTAGTCTTCTAAGGTCTTCAAGAGAACTACCTCAATGCAAGCTTAAGGTGGGTCAAGAACCCCCTACTAATTTCCCAAATACATTCTTAGTCCAACTTCTACTTGAGACTAGGCTAATGTATCCAAATCAATTCTTAGGGATATAGCAAGCCACCAAAAGTCCTAAGGTAAAGGCTTTTCCCTAAACAATACATCTAACCTAACGATAATATCTAAGGAACTTCTATTAAGGAAAAGACTATGGTCAACTACCCACAACATGAGTGAAAAGGTCACTCACATCCAAATAGAATAACTAAGGAAATCCTCACACTAACCATGAGGCTGGAGTCCCATTTCCCCAAAGTTCAAGCCTATAAGTCAAGCATTTTAATTTATAAGTTCAAGCGACCTACATGGTGCAACTAGTCCCAAGTCTTACCATTTATCAATCCAACACCTAAAACCCATCCCAATCTAACAAGATATCGTAATTATACTATAGCATAGCATAATCTAACAAGGAAAAAGCCTAACCTGCCTCAAATTCAAAGAAAGCTCACAAACTGCAAAACCTTTGCTTTTACTTTTTGAGAAGCTCTGTCAAGGTGCCAATCTATTAAAAACACAACTTACACATTATAACAAGAACATTGATGCCCAAATCGCACCATTGTGAGTCAAAAAATGATAGTAAAAACCCCAAGTGTGTACCGTTTATGGAAAAAACATTTCTGAGGTCAACCCAATGTTCATACACCATCAAGGAATCATAACCCTTAAGAAATAGGTGGATACTAATCTTATTTGTGCTAAAATCAAGCCCTCAAGCTAGTTTGGGTTTGGTCAATAATTCAAGAAATTCAAGTATGAAATGGAAGGATTCATACCTCAAATCCATTGTTAATCATGAAACTATATATTAACTAAGCTTGCAAGACACTCCCAAGACTCAATTTAAGTTTAGCACACCATAAAAAGGTTCCTTGGTCTCCAAGATAAGATAAAAGTTCCCAAATCGCTGCCTAAAAGGCCTTTAATTACACAACCTAGGCACTCAGGTATGGCAATCACCATCTAGGGATAGAGATCACAACCGCTCTTATGGAGATTGCAGTAGGGAGATCATGAAGACCTTTTGTGCAATCACGCACTCCTCATCACCAGCAACTTGGGAAATTTTCATAGTTTTCTAACGGCACCTCAGGATTTATTCAGAATCCAAATTACAAAAATGAACTATGTAACAATACTAAATTCAACATTCCAGATGCATTGGTGAAATCACATTTTCCATCCAAGGTCATTCCAACAAAATATAGGTCCACGCCAAATCTTTAAACTTTTAAACTTTCAAACCAATAGTTGAAATGAGTTTAGGTGCATTGGGACCCAAACCAAAGGTCTACCTCACCTAAAATTGATATTCCAGAGTTACTAACACAATCGAAATTTACATCTGAGATTATTTTACTAATGTTTTTACCCGATGACTATTTGGAACCAGCGAAGACTTCTAAATAGGGAATTGACTGTAAAAACCACAAACTTCCTAGTACATAAGCTATTAGTTCTAGCAAGTCATAAATGGCTTAGGGTAGCTATGGAAAAGCTCTAATAGTGAAAATAAGGGGAAACATGGAAAATAACCTGATGGATCATTACAATATCCACTATTAAAGGAACTTTCGTCCCCGAAAATTAAAGACAAGAAAATACTTGAAGTCTTAAATAGGTGAGGATACTGGGCTCGCATCTTAATCTCAATCTCGATCTGCAAAGTGGCCTCCTCTACTGGGCGGTGCCTCCATGAAAACTTAACTACAAGAATCTTTCTAGTATGCAACCACCTCACATCACTCTCCAAAATAAGAATAGGCTTCTCTATAAAAGTCAAATGCTCATCTAGAATATACTGCCACAACATAAAGACATGGAAAACTACAAGAAGAATGGTAAAATTTGGAGGTAAATCTAACTTATAAGCTACCTCACCAATTGCATGGAGAATCTTAAAAGGACTAATATATCTAGAACTGAGCTTACCCTTCCTCCAGAATCTCATCACACCCTTTATTGACAATACACAGTCACCAACTCTAAACTTCAAGGCATGAAGCCTATGGTTTGCATAGGCCTTTTTCCTACTCTGAGCTGCACTCAACCTATATTGAATCACCCAAACTCTATCCAACGAGTCTTGTGGCAAATCTGTACCATGGGGTCTCATATCACAAGTCTAAAGCTATCCAAGCAAAGAACGACATCTCCTACCATACAAGCGTTAAAAGGCATTATCTCATTACTCGAATGATAACTGTTGTTATACACGAACTCTGCCAAGGCTAAAGGTTGATCCCATTGGCCTTCAAAATCTATAAAACAGGCTGGAAGCATATCTTCAAGTACATAAATAGTCTACTTTGACTGACCATTGATCTGCAGGTGAAAGGTTGTACTCAAATCCACTTGGATACCTAACTCTACTTGAAATACTCTCCAAAACTACGAAGTGAACATAGAGACATGATCTGAAATAATTGAAATAGGAACCCCACAATCCTAAACATAGGTATGCGCTAATTTCTCAACACTGAAGGTCATTTAAATAGGAATAAAGTGTGTTGGCTTGGTCAGATGGTCCATAATAAACCAAATAGCATCGAAACCATGGAAAGTATGAGACAAACCACTAATAAAGTCTATATTAATCTATTCCCATTTCCATG
The DNA here is from genome assembly GCA_026120095.1 of Capsicum chinense. Classification (NCBI taxonomy): domain Eukaryota; kingdom Viridiplantae; phylum Streptophyta; class Magnoliopsida; order Solanales; family Solanaceae; genus Capsicum; species Capsicum chinense. The sequence continues at coordinate 143,607,730 of JAPEIP010000008.1, read as the reverse complement.
TAGGAATGGACAATCTCTGAGTCAAACCACTTGGATGTTGATGCTCAATCCTTACCTGCTGACAACATAGTCAATGAGCTATAAGTATGCCATCTCTTTCTTTAGGACACTCTACTAGTAGTGTTGCTTCAAATCTCTATACATCTTAGTTGTAATGAGATGAATGTAATATCTAAAGTTGTGATCCTGATGCAGAATTGATTGAATCAAATCACCAATCTAAGGACCACAAATACGACCATTGAACCTCAAAATACACTCAAAATTGATAAAGATCCTCTTGGACTCATTATTTAACACCTAATCACGAATGGAGTGAAGCTTGCCATCCTCAAACTGATGATTAGGAATCTGCTTAAATAGTGAAGACTCTGCCTCTATACTAGCCAAAAGCCTCCTAGGATCTAAAATATCAAGGCAGATAATTAAATTAGCTAAGGATTGAATATCCTATTCCAAAGACCTTTGAGAAACTGATATGTATGCCAAACTACCCATACTCACTGACTTGAGACTCAAGGCATCAACTACCACATTATCCTTACCCGAATGATAGTCCTAAGGAAACTCCAACCATCTACGTTGTTGATCATTTAGCTCTCGCTCGGTCATAAGATGTTGAAGGCTTTGATGATCGATGAAAATCTCACAATGCATGCCATAGAGGTAATGTCTCCAAATCTTGAGCTTAAAAACTACCGCCACTAACTCTAAATCATGAGTGAGGTAGTTGCGCTCGTGTACCGTAGGCTCTTTAGAAGCATAAGTGATAACACAACCTCGCTGCATCAATAAAAAACCAAGAACCATACAAAAAACATCACAAAATACTATGACTCCCTCACTCTCAATAGGAAGAGCTAACACACGAGCAGAAGTAAAGAAATCTTTGAGCTTTCCAAAGCTCAACTCATATTCCTTGAAACATCAAAAGGGAACCTCATTCAGAGTCAATCTAGTCATAGAGATAAAAATAGTAGAAAATCCCTCGACAAAGCATCTATAATAACTGGAAAAACCAATAAAACTGCAAAATTCAGTTGAAGACATAGGTCTAGCATAATCACAAAATTCTTCTATCTTGGCTAGGTCTACCATAATACCATCCTTAGATACCACATGGCTAAGAAATGACATAGACTCATGAAAAAACTCATACTTAGAAAACTTGGCAAAATGTACATGCTCTCTCAAAGTCTGGAGCATGATCCTCAAATATTGTGCATGCTCCTCACTATTCCTCAAATACACAGGGATATCATCAATGAACATAATAACAAAGGAGTCCAAATAGGGATTGAATATGCGGTTCAACAGATTATTGAACATGGCTGAGGTACTAGTCAACCCAAAAGACATCACTCAAAACTCATAATGACCATAACGGGTCCTAAAAGCATTCTTTAGGAAATCCTAAACCCAAATCCTCAACTAATGATAACCAAACTCAAATCAATCTTAGAGAACACCCCTGTTCCCTGAAGCTAGAAAAAAAAGTTAGCAATATAAGGAATAGGATAATGGTTCTTTACTTTTACCTTATTAAGATGCCTATAATCAATGAACATTTTCATTGAACCATTATTCTTCTTTATAAATAATAAGGAGCTCCTTATTGGGAAAACACTCAGTCAAATAAAACCCTTAAATAAGAAGATCCTGAAGATGGGAATTCACTTCCTTAACATTGATGGGAGTCGTAAGATAAGGTGACATAGGAATAGGTTGGGTGTTAGGCTCGATGTTAATAGCAAACTCAATTTGACAGGAAGGGGATATACCAAGCAGGTCGGTAGGGAACACATCATGAAACTTACAAACAACAAGTACAGATTCAAGTGATGGACTCTCCACATAAGTAATTCAATTACCAACAAAGACGACTTAAAAACACACACACTCTCTACTTACAAAGAATAGAACTTAAGCATTATTGCAAAATTGAGTTTTTGCCTCTTTCATACTTTGAATAATCATGATATTGAAAATACTCAATTTAGACACATTCTTTTCCTTTTGCAGTAGAATAATGATTAGGGTAGAAATCTGTTTAGGCCAAGTGTATTAATTGATACATATCTCACCTGTGCAGTTTATTACACTAGACGACAAAACTGTGTCGGCCATGTGACAACTATACATTTTCATTAAAACCTAGGGACCTAGTCCCTTATTGTCAACTATTTATCATTAAAATAAGATATAGCAATTTTCCCTCTTTTTATGATAACATACCACGACCACAGAACTTAGAGCATCAAATTCATTCACTTTATCAGTCAGAGTGATTACTAATACTATTAGTGAATGTTCCTCTTATCATTAAGCACGTTTCTTACCCTTATCAATATTCCATTATGCTTAAGCAAAGTTCTTCCCCTGTTACTAGTCCATGCCATCAAGATTCACCAATATTCAACACATTCAACACATATGAACCTAGTACCTGGTCCCTGGCACATTATGAAATGTACACACCTAGTCCCTACCACATGAATATTAAGTATGCCCCTTTTGGCTTTATTGAAAAATGATAAAAGTAAACCAATAGTAAAATAAGCACGAGTTAGTTAACTTATGGCCACTGGCAACACTAACATGGAGAACAACTTTAAAATTAAGGAACAAATAGATAAAACACATAAACTTAGATTCATTCATATGCAGAAGGTAAGTATCATTGCAGTGCATAATCTAAATGTACTAGACAAAAAAACCATAAGAATCAAGAAATATTAACAGGTAAAGGACTTGGGAAGAGGGTCTAGAAAAGTAAAGCCATGTTATTATTCTCTACATTCAAGCTAGGAACCTCATCACTCAAAGTTAAAACTCTCTTCTTTAGTTCAACATTCTTAGTTCTAAGCTCTTTAGAAACACTTGGATCTTTTTTACAAAGATGTTGATTGTTACTTGCCTTTTGGTAATGTCTTCATCCTTAGAAGCTATGTGGAATTTAAACTTCAATATTATCTTGCTGAGCTCACCTAATTTCTTTTTGACACACTCAGTTTTGACCAGAGTCTTCAATCCAAATAGTTGTAGCACAGTTCCATGAGTTCTATTCTCACAGATAGTACCAAAATAATCGAACACTTTGTTTAACTAATATCCATAAGGCATCCTATGATTTTTATTTTGTTCATGAAAAACCTTATGAATGTGGTCAACCATTAACACAGTTATACAAATGAGCTCAAAATTGCTAAGAAACTCCATCATATTCGAATTAGCAATTGAAACAATGTACCTTTTTTGTGATCTAGGCATAAGCACTTTGCTAACAAAATCAAAGATAATTTGACGCCACTTTTGAGTGATTTCCTATTCACTACAGCCATAAATTATCCTTTAACCTTAATGTATTTGACATAAACTATATTGATGGTTGTTACTTTAGGACAATCCTCATACCACTGATAGAAACCTATAAAACTTTTCTAAGTGATACAGCATCCAAATTCATATTCTTTCCTTATACTACAATGGTCATTTATAGGTTGTCTTTAGAAAAATCCAATGTGGAATAGAATTCTTTGACAAGCATATCAAAAACTATGGGAATGGGTCCTTCCATTAGATGGAGGCTACTTAATGTTTAACAAGATCAACTAATTTTATCATACCTGGTTTTGCTAACAAACTTAAGTCAAATATTCTCCCAGTTAGTACCTTTTGTATTTTTAAGAACCTGTTTCTCACTTTTGCAGATACAACCTTTCTTTTCTTTTTCAAGATTTCCTTTTTGAAAAACACTTATGGGTTCTTCTTCAGTCATGTAACGCCCCAAATCTGGTACCCAGAATGCTACATAGTGCTCATGACCCCGAAGGACCACAAGCTAACCCATGACTAATATTTGTACTTGTATACTGCATAAAATACTGAATAATGCAAAAATATGAACGGAAAAGCCAAAAGGTTCACATAAATAAAGTAAAATATAACATCTAAATAGGGTATGAAATACCCTAAACAAAACTAAAAATACTGAAGTCTGAAACACGATAGTCTAGAAAGCCTCTAATTAACTAAACAGTTTGAGTAAGGAGTTAATGGGAAATGTCTCCAACTAAATCCATCTAATAAACTAATTAATAAGATAATAGAGAAATAATCATGTCCTCGAATGATGTGGACTCTCTTTTAACTCTGACTACTGAAACTAGAATCTACTCCTGATCTGGAGCTCGTGTACCTAACCTATGGTATAAGACACCATAGCATAAATATGTTAGTACTTTGAATGCACTGGTATGCATGTGGGGTAGGCTGAGTGCATGGTGTTCATATGCATGAACAACACTGGCTAAATAACTAATATGAATGTGAGAATACATGCATGCATACATAGTAACTATATCTGAAATCGTGATAACATGAGTACTGAATCTAAATACTGATAACATGACATACTGATAGCTGATATAAATGATAAAATGAGTGACTGGATCTGACAGTCCTGAATCTGGTGGAAGTATCTAAGTTTCATTCTATATCTGAGTTAATTGTATCTGACAGTCCTGGATTCTGAAGAACTATCTGAGTTCTTTTACTGAGACTGATACTGAGACTGTGGGAGGTAGTCATCTAACCGACATGCCCCAAATAATGCATTATAGCTGAATAGGCGTCCAATCTATCCATGATTGGAAGGGTGTCAATAGCGCACCACTAGTAAGGATAACAAGTGAGTGACCTTAATATAATAGGTAACTCTAATGAGAATGGTGGGAACCCTAATATAGCTGGTTAAGCCACCTCATCTACCCTAATATAGCAGACTATGATGTCTCAACCTATGCTAGCTACATAGTTATGGAATGCAAGGATTGCTTCTAAGAATCACACCCTCATATAATAGGTGAGTTCCCATCCTTGGGTTTGCACGGTGCTAATTTCTACTCCCATCTGAATAGACACTAAACATAATTTACTGAACTGAACATGGACTGAGTTACTGACTTTCATTGAATGACGGAATACTACTGACATCTGACAACTAACTGAGTTCATGAGATCATGGAGATTTCCTGAGTCATAAGACTTTCTGAAGTCTAGGGATCATGGCTTGACTGAGAGTATTGTGAAAATATGACATGGCTCTAAGCACACAGCTAATGTTTCGAGTACAAGTACCCCCATGACTCAATTAAAGGAAAATGACCAAGCATAACTTACTTGAACATATAACTAATATCATAATCCGTAATACATTCATAGAAACATTCCATCAAAACATGTAATAGGCATAACTTGTACATACATGGAAATTTCATGATATCATACTAGTTGGGCAATGTTCCTTCATCTAGGCATTTAATCAAACACATGGTAGGCATAGCACAAGTGGACAATATTATACAACAATTAATCATCATGATTCATCCCTAATTTTATCATCTTAGGGTTTATTCATAGGTTCACATGAATATACATCTATAGAAATCAATTCCACATAAAATTGATCACCTAACATGGATTTGAATTCAATTGATCATTCTCAACAAAAACAAAATCAACCAAACATAAAATTCATAAAGAAATCCATAAACTTAAACATAGAAAAGAGATCCTTGGGCTTCATGGATGAAGGGAGTCCATGAATGAATACTACGAATACCTTAGTTCATAATTTTGTGAAGATTGATGGAGAAAATTTCTTGGAATTGGATCTTCTATGAAAACCCTAGCTTATTCTTGAGAGGTTTTTGAGAGAAGAGAGTGTATTTTGGGTAAAAAGTGGCTGAATCACGTGTTAAAGGGCTTAAATAGGGGTGGGAAGTTGACCCTTTTAACCCTAGATGCGTCACTTAATTTCAGTAAAATTTTCCCAAACTGGGCCCCTAGCGCGACGTGGCACTATCGCACCGTGTCACTGGCATTTGACAATTGGGAAACTGAGGGATGGCATGACGCGGAGCCATCGTGTTACCCCTTCTTTTGCGATCTGGAACTTTCGCGCAACGCGAAGGAAATCGCGCTAAGATACTAGAAAAGGACAATTCTGAATTTGGGCCCTAGCGTGATGCGCCATAATCGTGGACCGATACTGAAATTTTCCAAATTCTAATTCCTCTTGTGGCACGGCGTGCCACTGACTAATATGGCACTGTTTTACGTTAGGAACTTAAAATAGTCGTAACTTTTGACTTGGTTATCGGATTTGGACGAATCTTATATCGATGGAAAGCTTATTAAATTTCTCACATGAGAAAAAGTGAAAATCTTGAAAATTCCTCATGGAATAACCATTATTCAATTTAGAAGCTAATACTAAACATTCTTGAGATGAAATTAGTTAGAAAAAAGCATGGGGTATTACAATATCTCTCCCTTGAAAACATTCATCCTCGAATGAGATGACCGAGAGGGAAGAAAAGAAAACTAACGTATATACTAAATATTAATAACTGGAACATGATCTCATAACTGACATGACTGATAAGCTGAACGTATAATACTGAACATGCATATCTGATGCATGTGTAACTGATTCATGAATGCATGACTGAGTATGCAATGGTACTTGATACCAAGTTTATAATAAGAATATGAGCATGAAACTATATACTAATTTTATGATAAATACTGAACATGAAACTGAGTAAGCTTAAGAAGAACTGTTACCTTGAGCTTGATCTGAGTTGGTGAAAAAGAGGTGAGGATACTTGGTACGCATGTCTGCCTCTGTTTTCCAAGTAGCTTCCTTGATGGATTGATTTTTCCAAAGAACCTTAACTAAAGAGACTTCTTTGTTCCTCAATCTACGAGTCTGATAGTCTAAGATTTCGACTGGAATCTCTTCATAAGAGAGAGTGTTCTAAACATCAATTCTCTGAATAGGTACTATAACTGATGGGTCACCTATGCACTTCTTGAGTGAAGAGACAGGAAAGACTGGATGAAGAGGCTAGATCTGAAGGCAATTCAAGCTCATAGGCTACCTTACCAAAGCGACTGTAAATCTTAAAGGGACTGACATATCGGGGATTGAGCTTTTCTTTCTTGTCGAATCTCTCCACTCCCTTCATGGGAGAGATCTTTAGATATACATAGTCACTAATCTCAAACTCGAGATCTTTTCTACGAACATCTGCATTAGACTTTTGTCGGCTCTGAGCAGCCCGGAGTCTTTCTCTGATCAACTGGACATTTTCTAAGGCATCGAATACTAAGTCAGGCCCTATAATTGAGTCCTCACTAACTTCGAACCAAACAATTGGAGATCTACATCTCCTACCATAGAGAGCTTTGAATGGAGCCATTCGAATATTAGAATGATAGCTGCTGTTGTATGCAAATTCTATCAAAGGTAAGTGGTCATCCCATCTTTCCTTGAAATCAATTGCACACTCCCTTAGCATATATTTCTAACGTCTGAATGGTTCTTTCTGCTTGACCATCTATTTGAGGATGAAAGGTTGTACTGAGATGAATTTGGGAACTAAGACCCTTTTGGAATGCTTTCCAGAAATGAGAAGTGAACTGGGTACCTCTATCTGAGATAATAGATAGCGGAATACCATGTAATCTGAACAACTCCTTGATATAAAATTTGGTATAATCCTCGGCTGAATAAGAGGCATGAACTAGAGGGAAATAGGTTGATTTGGTCATTTTGTCTACAATGCCCCAGACTAAATCATGCTGATGACGAGTTCGAGGCAAACCCATCACGAAGTCCATGTTCACAACTTCCCACTTCCAAGTAGGACTACTGAACTTCTATATTGACCCACTAGGCTTTTCATGCTCAATCTTAACTTGCTAACATATAGAGCACTTAGCCACAAACTTTGCAATATCTCTCTTCATCCCACTCCACCAATAGATTTCTCAAAAGTCACAGTACATCTTTATGGCCCCTGGATGAATAGAGTATCCCATACAATGTGCTTCTGCAAGAATTCGCTGCCTTAAGTCGTCTATACCTAGAACATAGAGATGACTCTAAAAACGTAAAACACTATATCTCACTTGGTAGAAAACCTCTAATTTCTGATCCTAAACTGACTTTTTCAACTTGACAAGGCTGGGATCTCTATCTTGCTTTTCTTTTACCTCAAAAATTAGAGATAATTCTGAATTACTCTAAACTCATATATCACCCTCATCTGTATCTACTAAGCGAATTCATAGTCTGGTAAGATGATGAACTTCTTAAGCTAACTTCATCTTACTGTCCTTACCATGAGAAATACTACCTATGGATAGTCTACTGAGAGCGCCAGCCACTACGTTGGCCTTGCCCAGATGATAGAGGACACTCATGTCGTAATTTTTTAAAAGCTCTAACTACTTTCTCTAATGAAGATTGAGATCTTTTTGAGAAAAGACATACTGAAGACTCTTATGATCTATGACCACATAGACATAAACACCATATAGATAATGCCTTCAAATCTTTAAGGCAAATACTATGGTTGCTAACTTAAGATCATGAGTAGGGTAATTCTTCTCATGGGGCTTAGGCTGTGTGGAGGTATAGGCTATTACCTTACCATGCTGCATGAGGACACAACTCAAACCTACTCTGGATGCATCACAATATACTACGAACCCATCTGGAAGAGCTAAAATTGGAGTTGAGGTGAGTCGAGTATTCAACTCCTGAAAACTCTTCTCGCAAGGATCTAATTATTGAAACTTGACTTTCTTCTGAGTCAATCTGGACATAGGGGATACAATAGAAGAAAATTCCTCAACAAACCATCTGTAATAGCTAGTCAAATCCAAAAAACTCCTAATATCTAATGGAGAGATAGGTCTGGGCCAGTTTCTTACTACTTTAGTCTTTTAAGGATCAAATCTAATGCTATTATCGAAAATTAAGTGACGAAAGATTGCTAATGACCTTAGCCAAAATTCGCACTTACAGAATTTGGCGAATAGCTGATAATCTCTGAGAGTCTGAAGTACTATCCTAAGATGGTCTGCATGATCACGCTCACTGCGGAAATAGACCAGAATATCATCTATAAAGACCATGACAAACATGTCCAAGTACTGCTTGAACACACGGTTTATCAAGTCCATGAAAGTGGTTGGGGCGCTAGTAAGACCAAATGACAAGACTAGAAATTCGAAGTGACCATACCGAGTTTGGAAAGCTATTTTTGGAATGTCATATTCTCTAACTCTGAGTTGATAATAGCCAAATCTGAGGTCTATCTTAGATAAATAACTGGCACCCTGAAGTTGGTCAAACAAGTCATCGATTCTGGGAAGACAATACTTGTTCTTGACCGTAACCTTATTGAGTTAACGTAGTCTACAAATTTCCTAAGATAATCATCTTATTTGCGCATGAATAATACTGGAGCGCCCCACGAGGAAATGCTGGGCTTGATGAATCCCTTATCTAAGAGATCCTTCAATTGTTCTTTCAGTTTACTGAGTTCTGCTGGTGCTATTCTATATGGCAGAATAGAGATAGATTGAATATTTGGAAGAAAATTAATATCGAAGTCTATTTCCCTTTCGGGAGGAGTTCTTGAAAGATCTTTGGGAAAGACATCTGAATATTCATTCACTACTGGGACTGATTCATGGCTGGGAGTCTTGGAACTAGTGTCTTTAACTCGAACAAGATGGTAGAAACATCCTTTAGATATCATTTTCCTTGTCCGAAGGTACGAAACAAGCCGACCCCTAAAAGAGGATACACTAACCTTCCACTCAAGGACGAGTTTATTTGGGAACTGAAACTGGACTATTCTATTTCTGCAGTCAACTATGGTATAGTAGGAATGAAGCCAATCCATGCTGAGAATGACGTCAAAATAAGTCATCTCTAATTTGACTAAGTCTGCTGAAGTGACTTTGTGAAATATCATAACCAGAAAGTTCCTGTATACCCGCCGGGCTATGATGGTTTTACCCACTGGGGTTGAAACTGAAAAGAGCTCTACTAGGATTTCGGGATTGATTCCAAAATCGCCTGCTATATAAGGAGTAACAAAAGATAAAGAAGCTTCTGGATCTAGCAAAGCGTAAACATGCACATGAAATATCTGTAACATACCAGTAACTATATCAAGAGAAAAATTTCCTGATCTTGTAGGGACTAAAGAGCATAGAGACGATTTGGGCGTTGCCCAATAATAGCACTGGAGGTGGCACCCTGCTAATTTGGGCGATTGGACTGAGCTGAGGAGCGATTCTATTGACCTTGAGGACCTATATGAGGACAATATGTGACTCTGTGGCCTGACTTTCTACATCCAAAACAAACACCACTGCCAGCTTTGCAAATACCCTGATGGTGCTTGCCATAAGTCTTGTAAAGAGGATAGGTATGGGTACTGCTAATACTACCCTGGGACTTAGAGCCTGGCACTCTATCTTTGTTACCCTCTCTGAACTTAGGAATTGGAGCATTGGATAAACAAGGAGCTGGAACTAATGACTTAGGATGAAACTAAGAATGGTTTCCTCCTTCTGACTTAGGCTGAGTAAAGTTGAAACTACCTGTCTTCGGTCTCTTATTCTGCTTCTCCCTCATCTTAATATTTTGCTCCTCAATCTGCTGAGCATAATTCATAAGCCTGGCTAAAGCCATGTCACTATTCAGCATGGCGGATCTGCACTCATTAACCACGCTATCATTCACCCCTAAAACGAACTTACTCATTCTTGCCCTGCTATCTTCAACCACATAAGGGGCATATCTGGCTAATTAAGTAAACTTAAGAGAATACTCTTTTACTGTCATATTTCCCTACCTAAGGTTGATGAATTCTAACACCTTAGCTTCTCTAAGCTATAGGGAAAAGAATTTATCGAAGAAAGCAGACGCAAATTCCTCCCACTCAACTTGCCCTGCATCATCTGCCCTCTTTGACTTCCACTACTTGAACCAAGTGTAAGCAACATCCTGTAACTAATATGCAAATAGCTCAGCATTCTCAACAGTTGTCACCCTATGATATCTGTCACCTTCTGCACCTGCTCTAGCAATTTCTAAGGTTTCTCATCTGTCTTAGACCTGAGAAAGGATGGAGGATTCATTCAGGTGAAGCCCCAAATTCTAGCTGTGGCTGAATTGGCCACTAGATTGGCTAGAACGACAGCTGGTCGTTCATTCTGTGCAACAACTGAGTTAGTAAGAGTAGGGAATGGACCCTAAACTCTGCATGAGAAACATGATTGCCCAAAAGATCTTCGGGCTGAGGGGTTGACTGATTTCCATTTCTTCTTTTAGGAGGCATGTTCTGTAGAAAAAAGGGAGAAATGGATTAAACTGAGAGATTGAATTGAGATTATGTTCATTGGCATGACATGAATACTGAAAGAGGGGAAAATGTTCCTAAAACATCTTATAGACTCTTGTACATAAATGTGGTGCGCAACACACCCATGTACAAGACTCTACTA
>JAPEIP010000008.1:143560111-143570316 GCA_026120095.1 Capsicum chinense | reverse complement strand
ATACATATTTAATAAATTTTTTGCTTGCGTGGCATTGATGTGGCGCTGATGTGTGGGTGAGTGTAATGCACTCTCCATTGTGAGAGTGGTATTATAAATTAATGGGTGAAACTAATACACTTTAAAGATGTTATGGAGGGTAAGTAAATTGAAGTTTAGTTTAAGTGCTAAAGTAAATTGAGCGAACAAGTTCAGGGGTAAAAACATGTCTTTTCTCAACAGATAATGACATCTATTACAACATATGAATTATCTGTTGGAAATTAACAAATAAATATTACCATCTGTTGCGACAGATAACTAATCTGTTAAAATTTTTCAAACAGATATAGACACTGTTGCAACATATGACTTATCTATTTTAAGATTTATTTTTAATTTTTTTAAAAAATTCTGATTGAAATAAATAAAAAAATACTAAGGCGGCAAAGAGTTTTCTTGGATAACTCAAAAATCACCTCATTGAGTTGTCTTATCTTGTCTTTTTAATGTCACTATCATCGTCTCCGTATTCTCCTCAAAGAGTTTCACCTCCATAAATTATTAATATATATTTAAAACCATCAGATCTCTTTCAACCACATATTAAATAATCCATCTCTCTTCTTTCTCTTTCTTTCCTCTTTACGGTAATATCAAACGTCTTTTCTTTTTCTAATATGTTCTTTTTTTTTTCTCCGCTTTCGCCTAAGGATTCTTTTGTATTTCAAACAATCTTATATCTTTTCTCGACTAAAATTAGTGTTTTGATCCCTTTGCTTTTGACATCCATGTATGGTTCACTATTAGATCTGTGCTCTCTGCTATTATGTTTGCCTTCTCGTCTTCTTCTTTCCTCGTTTCATCAAATTTATCATGTATTCTATGATAAAAATAAAAATTGTGAATATCATATATTTACACTGGTTATTTAAATCAGTTGTTTGCATCGATTATTTTTATTTATTTACTCATTACCCATATCCTATTTATTGAGAAAAGTGAAGGAAAGGTGTCTTTTGAGTCTTGAATGAACGAACAGTTGTTTTTATTAAAATATATAAAAAAAGTCATCTAATGGGAGAACTTAAAAAGCCTTATTGGTTATTTATTGTTTGTTTCTTTGTTGTTGATATTGTTGGTGGTGTTGGTGTTGCAACTATTGCAACTGATGAATTAGTATCGGTCTTCCTGCAGATTTCCTATCTGTTGTAACTAATGAATCATCTATTGAAATACACTTTTATTGCAACAGATGGTGAACCTGTTGGAAGAAATTAAACCAGTATCAAGGTTTATTTGATTTCATCAACAGATCACCCACTTGTTACAATTAATGAGTCACTTGTTGCAACTAATAGGTCACTTGTTGCAACAAATGGGTCACCGACTGCAATAGATGGGTTTTTTGTGTTACCCTTTTATTAAATTTTGCATTACTCCCTAATTTTAAACTATGCAGGTATCAATTGTAATGTTATTTTTGTTTTTCTCTTATTTGTAGATAAAAGATGTCTCTCAAAAGGAAAGGAAGAGAAAGTGGATCAACTTTTGCTTGACCAATATAAAAGGCTAGAGTAAAGATTGGTTCGAAGGAATAAGCTGCTTGCAGATAGAACCACTTCATATGTGGGGAAGTATGTATTACCTATCATATTATCATGAAAACACACATAGATTATACTGATTTTGTGAATGAAGTTTTTTTCCGATTATGAATTAATCATTCAAATAAGATATTACATTTTACAATTAAGATTGATAGGTTTGAATTGATAAGGCTGAGGACAAAGTAGGTGGTGTAGATACCCTGTTATGATTTAATGATGGTTTTGCTAATGGTTATGTGTCAAGTTAGGAGAAGGGATCGAGTTTTTGGTGGCAGTGTAAGGATTCAATAGTGATTGGACTGATTTTAAGGGCTTAATGGAATTTTAAAAGCCCTCCAAAGCCTCGTACTGCTGCAACCAAGAATGGAAATCAATATAGTTATTGTTCTGGTCCAATTTTATATGGCTGGGTTGCTCGAGGTGATTCTTAAACAACAGAAGGTGTTTAGGAGAATATCTAGGAGGGAAAGGGGAGGTTCTGAACACCATATATCAACTCAAATCTTATTAAAGAAGAAACATAGGGTAGCAAGGAACGTGTAATGAATCTAGCCGATGAAATTGACATGAAAAACAAAAAAACCAAATGAGCTAGAAAAATAAAAGTGTATCCAAAAATGAAAATCTATCAGTTGATTTTGAAAAGAAAAATGGTGAAGTGGTCTGGAGCTATGCACTTTTATAAGGAACTATGACTAGATAATGTAGCCTGAGTAATGACCCACAAAGCGTAGGATCAGAACTCTAAGATTGCAGCTATGCGAGCACCGAGGGTGGTAAGACCGTCGGTCAGGAATAAAACTTGAACCAACAACTCCTGAAGTAAAAATAAGGGATCAAGCCAAGGTGGCAATTTCTAAAGTTAAACTTACATCCCAGGCCTTCTACTTATGGTTCTGGTCAGGTCAAAGGCAGTGGAAACAATAAGGCATGGTATTTCTGCCCAACTTCAGACCTTTTTGTTTCTACTACCATTGATCCAATTATAACCACAAACAAAAGGCATGGGGTGCAAGTTAGACTTCATAAATTGACGCCTTGGCTTCCCTTATTTTACTTTAGGACTTATTGGTTTAATTTTCATTCTTGACTGAAAATCTTATCAATCCTTGATGCTCGCCAAGATACTTTCTTAAATTTTTTATCTTGCTCTTTGTGGGTCTTCATTCAGGCCACATTAGCTAGTCGTAGCTCCCTAGAAAAGTGTCTAGCTCCAATCTACTTTACCATTTTTCTTTTCAACAACGACTGATTGATTTTAATTTTTTGATATACTTTCACATTTGCAACATTCATTTTTTTCATCTTTCAAGTCAATTTTATTGGCCAGATTAGCTAGAAGTTCCTTACTTGTTGCCCTGTATTTCCTCTTAAACAAGGTCTGAGATGATATATAGTCTTCTCCATCTCTTCTTTCCCATTTAGGTATTCTCTCAATCATTTTCTACTGTATAATAGTCTCCTCAAGCAACCCATCCATATAAATTTAAACCAGGAGAATTTCTATTAGTTTTCCATTCTTGTTTTCTGCCGTGGGAGACTTCGAAGGCCTTCTCAAAGTCCATTGCACCATTAAAATTGGGCCAATCACTATTGAATGACTACAATGCCATCAAATATTGAGCCCTTCTTAAAATTTGATGAATAAACATGGGCAAAATCGTTATTAAATTGTAATAGGGGATCGACACTATCTTCTTCAAACCCTCCAGCTTTATCAGTTCGCAACTATCAAACTAAATTATAAAATGCATGATCTTGTTTAAAGGATCAATTCCTAAGCGGTAAAACTCCATTCACAAAATCATTGTACATTATGTGTGTTGTCACGATAACCTGATCAGTAATACATAACTCTCACGCATGAAAGTGGATCCATCCATATGTACGACCTTATTCTTCCTACCTCATCAATGTCAAACAGTGTTTAATCTCAGTTCGTATCGTGATGTAGTGTACAAAACTATGGAGGCTCAACGGTTAACCATATTGAACGTCAAAGGACTACATGCCCGTCAACAAAAAATAAGTGCTATGTATGTCATGCACTATAATCGTTGTAATAGTAAACTCGTGTTATTATTTGATATGGACTTTGATAATTTTAACGCATTGTTGGGAATGTAAATGTTATTATTTATTATATAAAATATGTTTTTATTAACTTGTGCATCAATAAAAACATGTAACCAAACTGGAACTAAATACGAGAGGTTACAAAAAATATATTCAACTGATTACCCATGTGTTCATCACACTGCATTGCGTTCAACCAACAGATGACTAATATGTTGCAACAGACGGGTCATCTATTGGAAAAATCCAAAACACCCTTCTCGCTTCCATATGTTGCATAGATCTACTGGAAGAAAATACAGTTCTTGCCACTGGTTTGTGTTCTTCAAATAGATGACAAATTTGTTTCAACAGATGGTTCATCTATAGAAAAAACTGACTAAAATGATTATTAATAAAATAAAGGTTATTGAAAGGGAAAGGGTTAAAAGTCATGACTTTTTAATTATTTAATAAAGGAAAATAGTTCATAAATAAATAATAACAAAATAAATAATAAACACAATTAAAACCATAAAAAATGGTTATTTAATTTTAACTAACTGATGTAAGGCAAAAAGTCATGACTTTTCACCCTTTTTGTTTTTAAATACATTTTTTAATTTGAATAATCGAAAAGTCACCAGTTTGAATTAACTAAGGTATATGGAGTTTATTTAAAAAGATGGCCCCCAACAGATGGTCCATCTGTTGCATCAGATACCCATCTGTCGCAACAGAAGGATCATCTATTGCATAGATGGATCATCTGTTGCACAGATGGACCATTTATTATAATAGATGAAAATTGTTGCCACAGTTGCTTATATGATGCAACAGATGGATCATTTGTTGCCACAACTCAATAAAAATAAATACTATTGAAAGAAACAATTATTGAAAATATAAGAAGTCTTTGATTATTTAATTGAGCAAAATGATTATAAATATTAAGAACTAATTAATATTAAGAAACTGAAGAGTAATGACTTGTCACAATAATCAAAACTTCACTAGCTTGATTTAATTAAATCATGACTTTTCATAGAAAATAAAAAAGTCACTAGTTTGAATCTAATTAATAAAATGAAGGTGAACAGTCGTATCTTTTTGTCTAACACATTCAAACTCAATCCTCTATAAATAGGCCCCTTCTTACTCGTCATTCGACTATACTTTATTTATTTCTTCCATTTTGTCTTTCGTATTACATCTTCAACTACTTTACTTTAAAGACCAGAATTCTTTCTCGTTGAGATAAGTTTTTTTGTGTGTCTAAATCTACTAGTTGGTCGTATACGTTGTATTACCTTTGGACTCTTTATTTTTGTGTTAACATTTTTTGTCAACTCATACGTTTTCTAGATATGACTGATCCTATTTGAGACATTGCTATTCTGCACAACATCGTGCGGGAACTTCAGAGGCAGGTTAATGACCTGCAATGGAAGTTGGGCGCCGTGAGAGAACGGATGCTTTGAGAGATTCGCAGGCTGGGGAGGGCTCTGCTGCTGCTGGTTGATAATTGATCGACTGATAATAATAATAATAATAATAATAATAATATAATAATAATAATAATAATAACAATAATAATAATGATTATAATAATAATTGGATTATGTTTTTTCTTTAAGCATATGTATTTTATTTTTCTATATCGGATCTACCTACCTAATGTATTTTGTTTCTGTTTAGTGAAAAATTTACGTTTGGTAGAGTTTGAATTTTTAATTCTTATTTAATTTTCATTCTGTCTATTTCGTCTTATCAACAAACATATCGACGGTTGAACATAAGGAACAGTTTTTAATCCAGTAGTAATAGCAAGAGTTTTGAGTTCATTCAACAGATGGACCATCTTTTGAAACAAATTGGTTATCTACTAGATTTATGGTAGGAACCATATTGTGTTTGTAATACCCCGCAAAGTTCTTTCCTAGTCTGAGCCTTAGAGCGTTTTCGGAAAAAATGAAAATCCGAGTCTAAAAATTTCAGAAATATCTTCCCAAGTATGAAATACTTTAAATCGTATTGTATTTCTAAATTTCAACTTTTTATCATGTAGATCATTAAATGAGATTTCCATCGATACCAATTTCATCGAAATTCAACATCGAACTAGGGAGTTATGGCCGATTTACTAAATAGTATTAGAACCGCCCAGGTTTGACGGTCGATCTAGCGGACCGCCAAGTCCTTGGTGGACCATCAAGTGTCCCATCAGGACAAGACAGAACATCCCATTTCTGGCCCCTAAGTGATGGCCAAAGTGGAGGACCATCAAAAAGTTGACAGACCGTCAAGGGGTCCGTTAGGTCAAAATAGAATGGCCCATTCCTGACCCTCAAGTGGCGGATGATCTGGTGGATCATTAGATTCCTGACGGACCGCCACTTCAACCGTCACGTCGAGGCGGAATGTTCCAATTTTGGCACTCGAGTGACGGACGACTTGGTGGATATTTGATGTTCGTTGATATTTGTTTTTCTGCTTCTAGAACAAATTTGGTTCCTACGTTCGCAAACTATACAAGCCTTTCATGAAATAATTTGCCATACTTTTTGTTTTTTTTTATCAAATAGCGCAACGATAGAAAATTCTCCTTCAACGCCAAATAATAAATTCACTAATCCAACTATGTTTAACGTCAAAATATTATAACTATACAAGAGAATCACTTAGTAAGGCATCATACTAAACTTTTAACTCAAACAACACATTAAATTCATAAGAATGTACCTATTCGCTGAAAAAAATGCTCAGCTCCATCTCTCGAAAATAACACAAATAAGATATTATGCTGCCTTGGGATGCATATCCATTATTTTATTGAAATGGTCAAAAAAACTCATCTCTATTATATTCTTTAGCTGCTTTATAAAAAGTGTCACTACCCTTTCATTGTGAAAGTTATTTCGAATAGATGCTTCATGCAACAACCAAAGTGAGCTGAAGTGCAGAAAATTGAACTCTTCTATGATACTTAGATGCCTATCCAAAATAAAATACAACGCTTCGGTGTCTTTGATTTAACTTTTGCATTTATTCAAAAAAATATCCATAAGAGGCATCACATTCCTTGTTCTTTACACAAAAAGCGACAGGAAAGATGTGCCTCTCCCTACATGTGCCGCTGCCGCTAATAAAACTCCATTATACTTGCTCATCAAGAAAGTCTCATCAATGGCTATGACTTTTCTCAAATGTTAAAAACTAAGAATCCAAGAACCATAGGATATAAAAAAGTAGTTGAACCTTCCATTTTCATCAACATGCAACACCGTCTTACTTTTGGAATTAATGGACTCAAGCATGTAATGGTAGGCATCGAGGATTGCGTACTCGTGCTCATATGTCCCCCTAACCAAGTCCTTGGCAATTGACATGGTCATATATATCTTCCAATAACTGACTGTAACATCCAATTCTATAAGGACTTGATTGGCCATATCAGTTGTAGAAGGGTATTTGCCATTGGGAAATCTATTCTAGAAATATTGACCGAGGACCTCTGTCGTGGCATGAGTATTTTGGCCTGTAATGTGCTGTGATTCATATGTGTGATACTTTTTATAAACATTAATGATGAATCTGTTAGAACTTAAGTATTTCACAACCCTTAACCACCATTTGCGGTTCAGATTAGCACATTTGAAGGAAAAAACTTTGCTCAAATTAATCCCCTTCCTTAGTTTGAAATCTTTTTTCAAGCAAGCAATAAACAAAGAAGTAGATAGTTCTTTCTTAACCTGAATGATATTCCCTTGTAAAATTCAGTCTCATCATCTTGACGATTGTCCGACTGTGTTGATTGAGTAGAACTTCCCACCATATTTCTCGCAACAATGGGCATAGTTGTTTGATCATAATTTGAAATATTCATGTCCAGATCAATCAGCTTATCATCAAAGATGTCTTGCACTTGTTCTTCTTCTATATTCCGGTTCTCATTCTCTCTCATGTTTTCAACCACGTACACCCTTAACACCGGCCTAGCTAAATCACTAAGATAAGCACGCAACCGAACCTGATCGGTTATCTTGAAGGGTAGTACCCTCTAATTTTCAAAATAACTGTGCATGTCGCTAATGATAAGTTTTTTCAGTTGTCAATTCAGTCCATAATAGCTGATGATTAAGTTCACAAAATCATCATATGAAACATCACTTTGGACTGTCATAACTATCATCTCTAGTATTTTACCCTCCTTCTAGCGTCATACATTGCTCTTCTTGATCCATTCACCATGATAATCCACCTCAATTATTATTGATCCCTCCATTAGTGGTACCTAAGTAAAGACATTTGTTAAAAAAAGTTAATAATGATGTCATAATAAAATTAATAGTGATTTTATAGTGCTGTAACATGAACCCCAACAGATGAGTAATCTGTTGCAACAGGCGAATAATACGTTGCAACGGGTGAGTTATATATTGCAATAGATGACTCACTTATTGGTAATTCATGTTACAGTACTATAGAACCTAAAGTTTATTCAAACAGATTAGTTATCTGCTGGAATAGGTGACTCATATATTACAACAGATTATACATCTGTTGTAATAGATGAAACACCTGTTGGGATAGATATTACAGTACTAAAGAACCTTTGAAGCTTATTTTAATAGATAAGTGACATGTTGCAACAGATAACTAACATGTTGCAATAGATTGGTCATCTAACCTGTTACAACATGTCACTCATCTTTTGCAATAGATGACTCGTCTGTTGGAATCGAGTTCAGGTTCTGTTGCAACAAGTGACTAATCTAGTTCAATATATGAATCCTTTGTTGTAACAGATGACCAATTTATTCGATTCGTGTTACGACACTATAGAACCATAAATATGAATCTAACATATGAGTCTTCCGTTACAACAAATGACTTATCTATCACAACAGATAAGTGATCTGTTGAAACAGATGGCTCTTATGTTGGGTTCGTGTTCGAGTTCTATCCATTGCTGAAAAATAGCACAGTAGTAGTGTATCCAGATGACAATTTCAACAAAAAATCATAATTTTACTTACCAAAGTCACTTAGAAGTAATGCCAAAGTGATATACCAAACAAAATTTGACCTAAAAAAATTAGTCAACTAGCAACAGTAGCGGTAACAACAACAACAATGGTCAGCAGTTGGAAGATGATGGATAATGAAGAAGAAGATGATGATAATGACGCAGAAGATGATGAATAAAGCAGCATCAACAATAAACTACAAAAATCGCGAAGAGAGAAAAAACAACAATGAATGAGAAGAGAAAGAAACACACATTTTTTCCACCGTTTCCTGTTATATTAGGTCAAATTTGGATCAAAGTGTAAATTAAAAAAATTGTGGACTATTCACAAACTTTTCCAAATTTCTTAATCACTAATAAAGTAATTGTCACCTACACTCAATTATTAAAACTTGAGTCATCTACACCTCATTTTCAAACTCTTTTGTCAATTTTAACTTAATTGCCCATAGAAGGTGAATTTTGTTCCAACTGTTGCTATTTTTGAAGCTTTTCCTTATATTTAACAGGTTAATTTTTATCTACTATATCCAAGTCTAGATTCAAGTAAATAATATTTTTTAATCTAATTTTGTTCGTTTGATTTTTGCTAAATTTAAATACATAAAAAAGATCAACTTTTATTGAGTATTTTAGTCATGTTGACATTTATTGAGAAATTAATATTCTTTTTTCTATAATTTGATGTAATTTAATATTTTTTAATTAAAATTAATAATTTAGAATTGTATATTTTTGTAAAAAAATAATAAATATATCTACTAGGTAAGAAAATATGCCTAATTGCCACAAAGAGTAAGAATTTTTAAACTAA
Organism: Capsicum chinense; assembly: GCA_026120095.1. Classification (NCBI taxonomy): domain Eukaryota; kingdom Viridiplantae; phylum Streptophyta; class Magnoliopsida; order Solanales; family Solanaceae; genus Capsicum; species Capsicum chinense. Next base: position 143,560,826 of record JAPEIP010000008.1, on the reverse strand, counting down.
AAAGACATAAAAGGGAAGAATCTTTTAAAAAAATGTGCAACATATAAGTTAAATTAATTGGTGGTGGGTAAAGGTGGGGAAGGAGAGTGGGTGTGTCATTTGGGGGAAGGGGGTTGGGTTTGAGAGATCTTAGTTGAATTAATTTAGAAGATATAATAAAAAAGTATAAATACAATACTTAAAAGATATTAATAATAAAATCAAACAATGAAAAATTACGAACAGTAGAACAGATTTTATAAATTTAAAATAAAATAACAAATCACATGTGCTTAATTTTTGAATTGAGAGTGGTGAAATTTAAAATTTGAAATTAGAAGTCTTGTAATTGACACAATTAAACACTTTTAATGTTTGAATTGGGATTCAAAATTAAACCTTTTAAGAAGAGTGTAGTTAGTAGGGGTGTGCATCGATCGATTCGATTCGATTTTATATATTATTGATTTGGTTTATCGGTTTTTAATTTTTAAATATGCTAAACCAATAACTTGATTTTTGATTTATCAGTTTTTAGTCCTTAATGGTTCGGTTTTTGGTTTAATAGATAAGAAAATACTCATAAAATAGAAATAGTAGTAACTAACATGAAAAAAAAAACGAATCTTAGTTGCAACCAAAAATCCTACATGATGTGTTTTAATTTACAAGAATCTTCAAGTTTGAACTAAATGTTGTTAGGAGAAATTAAGAGTTTGTATAATTGAAATAATAG